>CM060938.1:271936899-273186899 GCA_030765085.1 Allium cepa
AAATATGATTATGGCATAAGAAAGTGATTTGAAATTCAAATTTGATGGTGTATATTTCTAATTAATTATTAATAGGCCATACTTAAAATAGATTTCATTTGCAACTTTGTTGTCATTTTCATGAGAGTTAGTAAGTGGTTTAAAGGTTGTGTTATAGTTTGATGGCTAATGTTGATCTAATTAATAGCACAAATGAGCCATACTTATGATAAACACATCAGTTAAACTCACTTATGACCAAAAAAGAGATCATAATTTCATTACTTGTTGAATTATATGATCTAGAGAGTGGATTTATCTCTAAATTTTCATTTAACTCTCATATTTTTATCTATTCTTCTTTTGCTAGTTTTTGTTAGTTTCTTACATTTTTAGCTATTCACTCTCGACTTCGGTATAATTTGATTGAATAGAATTTTAAAATCATCAATTCCCTGCGGATCGACCATATTCGCCACATGCTACATTCGTACACCGTGCGCTTGCGGTTTTCTTTAAATTTAAATTCGTTCGACGGTTTTCTAAACCGATAGAATTCGTCGACGAACAAGTTTTTGGCGCCGTTGCCGGGGAATTGTTTCGATTTTGATTATCTATTCTTCGAATTATTTTTGTTTGACTTTTGTGTGTTTGTGTGATTTTTGTTTGTGTGTTGTTTTTTTTTTTTTTTTTAGTTGTTGGTCTATTTCCATTTGCATTCAAAAAAAGCACTTCACAAATTCATTTCAAAAGCTAAAATGATTTTTGTTTCATTTCTTTTACAAATATTTACAAGCATCAATTTCTTTTTTTTTACATTGCATTCACAAAAAAAAATTGCCTTCACTGTTGCATTTCTTTCTCTGTTCATTTCTACTTCTCTGTTCCTTCAATTCACTTCAATCCTCTTTGCCTTTTCAATACCTCATCTCTGTCATTCCCCTCTACAGTAGATAACATCCTCAACACCATTCAATACACACTGCCTGCCAACTCACCCATTCATCTACCATTGTCCATTATACAAGCCATATCTCTCCACATACAAACATCTCTGCCTGTAGCACTGAAACAACTCTACCATATCACAAACCCCAAACTGCTTGCTTCAAACGTCAACCAGTAACTCCACTTCCATATTCAACATCACTACTCTATGCACATTCCACTTCCAACTCCACAACTAGCCCCACAAACAACATCACTGCAAACAGACATCAGTCAACTACACTCCTCCCAGTCATATCCACCTGCTCTTCTACTAAATCTTCATGCAACCCTGTCATTCATCTCCTCTTACCCCACTGCCAACATACAATTTTGTCATTGCCCCAAATCCACCATCACCTCCTATCGGATCTGCACGCAACTACTGATCATCATCAAGTCCCATAATCTTCATTCACCACTGACAATAAACAATTGAGCCAACCCCCCTTCCTACAGCCCATCTACATCATCAACAAATCATCGCACTTCACCAATTGTAGAAACCACCCATCTGCAGCCTCCACCTCTGTCTTCCGTTCACCACCACTTCCAATTCACTAACTTAAAACCGTCAATTACCAAATACTCACCTGGAACATTGCTACCCTGATAGTTCATCATCACTGACGCCGATTCATTGAAGCCAAAGTCGAATGCAATCCTCCTCCAACCTCACCCTATTATACACTCGAACCCATTGAACTCAAATTCCCAGAATTTCCCCAAACCACCTGAAAAAACGCAACATCCTCCCACAACAAACAAACTCATCCCACAGTAAGCTGAAGCCGCTGCTATTGTCCCAACTCCGCCTCGAGCAACTCACTTCCCCATCCCCAAATACGATCGACAACCACAACAACCCAATTCCATCGTTGATGTGACGCCTGAACCACCGTAAACTTCTACATCCCGATCCCCAAGTCATTTCACAAAAACACTTAATCTTCAACCAATCGCCTCACCTGAACAAGTTTTTATTTTCGACTACAACCAGTTCCTCCAGACTTCGGCAACACAATCGCCTCGTCGCGATCAATTCCAAACCACGACTCCATCACACTCGAATTCATCACCCAACGCGAACACGAATTCAATTCGAATGGGTTGAGAATTTTGTTTGATAATTTGGGAATTTGTCGCGTTTCTCTAAAAAAAGGGGTTTGATAGTTGAAAGTGTTTATCTGTATCGACAAAGTGATTTGGATTGTGGGCTTTTGTATAGGCGGGCTTGAGAATTTTCATGGTCTAATAAAGACAAGTTGGTTTTCATTTTTCTTTTTCTTTTTCATTTGGTTTGGTGTAGTTATAAAAGAAAATAAGCAAGTTTTCATTTTTTTCATTTTGGTTTCATTTGTTTTGTGTTAGTTTCATTTCAAGTTTTTCAATTGTTTGTCTCTTATTTGATATTTAAAAAAAACAAGTTTCTTTTGTTTTGTTTGACTTCTTTTGATTTGATTCATTTTGATTCTCCTTTGTTTTAGTTACTTCTTTGGTATTTTAAAAAAAAAACTTGTATATATCTTGTTTTAATTTTCAGGTTGTCAAAGCAGAAAATCAAGAGGAGTTGCTTGCTTCGCTAGCGAAAATAAATTGTTCTGCTTCCTAGCTCAAAATTTTTTTTTGCTTTCATTTCAGTTTTATTTGAATTGCATTGTTGGTTGCTTGCGTTTGCATCCTAAAAAAACTTCATTTGTAGTTGCATTGTTAATACACGTTTAATTTCTGCTTTGCATTTCATCCTAGATTTTGATTAATAAAAACGGTTAGACATCGACAATACTTAATTGTATATCGACAATTTGTCTTCTTTGAAAAATTTAATTTCTTGGTGTCTAGGCTAAGGCAGAGTAATAATCATTTATATATATTACGGTGATTCGTAAATATTATAGTGGTTGTTCCTCTAAAGCTACTTAAACCTTCAGCTGCATTGCTACGGTGATTCGTGGTGCACCGATAAATTCTGTCTGTTACCTGGTCGAGAACTATCTTGTTGATTTAAGACAATTTTTGAATATACAATTTTGGGTTAACTTAGGATAAATCATTTGTAATTAACCTCTGCATTCATTTAGTTGCATTAGTTCACGCATAATCAAAAAAACATTCAAAAATCCAAAACCAAAAAAATGTAAAAATTCCTTTTATTTTTTTTTGAAATTTTTAAATCATTTTCCTTTGAAATTTCAAAAACCCAAAAAAATAATCCAAAAAATTATATAAAACCTTTTTTTTATAAAAGAGCCAAAAAAATTTGAAAATCCAAAAATGAAATAAAAAATCAATTTTCCATTTTGAAAAAAACTTCTATTTGTAAATATTTTTCTTTATAAAAAAAAGAAAAAAAAATTCTTGAAAATGTCCAAGTTTCCCCACTTATGTGAATTTTGCAATAGTTGTGAAAATCGATATAACCCACATAATTTCACTCCAAATTCATATGGATATTTTATCAACAACTATTTTTTAAATGATTCAAATTTTGAACCAAAAAATTTTCAAAATTATGAACAACCCTCGAATCTCGAAAATGAAATTTCATCTCTACTTGAAATCTCTACACAACAAAATTAAATGAAAAATGAGTTGTGTAATTCATATTTGTGCAATAGTTCAAGTCAAAATAATCAAAATTTGAATTCACTTCAAAATTCAAATGATTTCGAGTATAACCCATGCCAATTCAATTTCGAGCTTCAAAATGAATTTCAAAATCAAGACGAAAATGTGAACCAATTTTCAAATAATTTTGGCAATGGGAATAGTTTTAATAACGATACGATTGAAAACAATGGTTATCAACAAATTCAAATTGAAAATGTACGTATTAATAATCATGAATTTGATTTTGTTGACCAAATGGAAAAAGATAACGAGGATTTATTACTTGAAAAGTACAAAACTTCTCGTGAAAATCATAATCAAATCTCAACTTGTGAAGAATCAAATAATAATCTACCGTTTATCAAAATTGACAATTCTTGTTTCAACGAGTCCAAATCGAAAATTTTCAAGTTGATAATTACAAATTTGACTTTGTTGAGCAAATGAATGAAATTTACGATGATCACACAAATATGTTGTTTGAAACATATATGAAACAACGTGAAAAACAAAATCAAATTCCAACATATGATGAGTCAAATAATAATCCATCTTTTGCCCAAATCGGTGATTTTCAAATAATAGCTTTTGAAATTGAAAATAACAATCTTAATGAAGTTGTTGAAAACACGGTAATTGAGTTGGACTTCAATTCTTTTAAGGGTGCGGAACCAAATTTAAAATTCGATCTTCCTTTTCTCATTTCGAAAATTTGAATACAACAACTTTGAATTTTGAACTTGAGACATGTAATAAAGTTGTTGATAATCCAACAAAGGAAGACGAATTTAATGAACACGAATTTTTTGGACTTTTGGATGACGAGTTGTTAAATTCCAACGGGGAAGATGAAAATCACCATTTTGATTTTGAAATCGATAACTCTGAAAATGTTTTCAATGATAAGCTTGAATTTCAAATTGGTAAAAATAAACTTGAACTTCAATCAATTGTTTTATCGACCCTAAAAATCATCGAAAACAAAACAACTTGTATAATTTTCAATAAAACAACATTCGTTTTTTCAAATCAACGTTTAACTTCGAAATCTTTTACGGTTTGGTTTTCTGCGCTTGAGCTATGTCTTACATACTTGGTGAGACAAATGAATCGGTCCTTGGAAGACCGGTTCATTTACTCTTTAACGGCATACTTTCTGATGACTTGTAAATAATCATCTTTTCATTTTTATTTAAATAAAGGTTATGTTTTTATATTTTCTCCTTCCACTTGGGTTAATTGTGGGGACACACTCAAAATCAAGTGTGGGGGAGACTCGTCTATATTTTTTTATTTTTTTTCATGGTTTATTTTTACCTTTTCTTTTAAAAAAACTCAAAAAAAAATCCCAAAAACATATTTTCTTTTGATTTATTTTTAAAGAAACATTATTGGATAAATATATGGTTTTGGTTTATTAAATTGAAATCTTTGAAAATTTATTTGTTTTAACAAAAATAAAAATGAGTTTGATTACAAATAATAATGGTTTAACTAGTATATAGAAAGATTCATATGTGTTAATTATGAAGTATATCCAAATTGAAAATCTTTGTTTTAAAATTGGTTGATTTAAAGTAAAGGATATAACATTTTTTTTGTCTTCTAAGTTAAATGGTGCTAAGATGATTTTGCAAAACACTCTCTCTTAAAAAAAATATAAAAAATAATAACATCCAAGTATTCACTCTCATTTAAAAGTCCTCACGATTATGCATGGGTGAATTACGTGGAATCTTTGAATATGTGCTTTCATACTCATTTAAAAGTCCTCACGGTTATGCATGTATGGAACACATGTAAAAAAACAGACTTAATAAAAACCACCTACGGTCGATAGGTGTATGCACGAAAGTGTGTGCACTCATCATGCTCTGTACTCCCCTCACATAAGCTCGAAAGGCAGTGCATGGGTGGTATATCTGGCCTCAGTTTACCCGAGCTAGGTGTGCAATTTTTCTTGCAAATAATGAGAGAGCAAGCAATTGAAATCCTAGCACTGTTTGTTACTTAGTTGATTTGATTTGTTATTGAAAAGATATGAAAATAACACTTTGATAAATTTTGATAATCAACTAAGGATCCTTTTCATAATTACACTTTGTTATCAACTGAAATAACGAGCTAAACTATAATCTATTTGTTACGATAACTTGATTTTTGTTGGCAATTTTGATGAGTAAGTAACATAAGTTTTCAAGATAATAACCAAAACCTATATTTAACTTATTCGTGTCGATTTAAAAATAAATCCTTCATTTGTAAATATTTTCAAAAACTTGCGTTCATCTCTTTGTAAATAAATCTTGAATTTTGTAAATATTTTCATCATACATTTGGATTTTGTGGGTAGTATCCGCTGAAAACCCTCACGAGACAACACTCGTCCTACTGGGGACACCCAGAGGTTTAACGGCTTGTTGCATATGCTCAATGCAATCGTGCTTCCTATGAAAACGGATTTATCTTAGTTTCCCATTATTCGAAGACGAATAAAAAGATAAGTGTAGGGGTATTTGATATGCACGTAAATGTGCATATTTTTACCAGCATATTTATTCTTTTTAAATTAAATAAATGATTATATTGAGTATTTTAACTTGTTTAACCAAAATCCATATTAATTCCAAATTGTCACATATCCATCTTCATATAGGGGCAAAACAGTCATTTGTGTGCATATATTTTTTTGAGAAAAATTAATTGGAAATTTATATATATTTTTGTAGGAATTTGGTCTCAAATAGGAGTGGTTTCATAAAGAAATATGCATGCACAAAGAATATAAAGGAATGAAGATGGAAATAATTCAAAGTGAAGATCATGGAGGACCCCACCTACCCACCACCTTAATGTACAAATTAGAGGCTAATGCACATGCTTATGGAATTAACGGCTTCATGTACACTTAAATAATGATTAGTAGAAGCTAATGATTACTTGGCCTCCACACTTTCTCAAGGGTAGTTTGGTCATTCCCTAAATTATGGATTAGGGTTTCATGCATGTATAAATAACCCCTTATGTTTCATGTAACCTTCCTCTTACTTAGTTCCTCTTAATTAGTTAGTTTTAGTTTAGAAAATAAATCAAAGCTCTCTTTCTTTCCATGGCTACTTAGCCATTTCTTCTCTTATGTAATTCTTTTTTTTCTTTTTTATGCGATGTTAATTATTGTTTCTTTTTAATTACATGTTCATTTCCTTTTATGTAAGTAGTGTAGATTTTCCTTTATGCAATTAGAATAGTTTTTCATTTCACTTTGCTCTCTTTTTCTTTTCTTTTTCTTTCATGTTGCAAGCTATATTTGTTCATATGATAACAAATATGAGAGGCCAATCCCTTCAATTTAGGGGTAATAAAGCCTCTAATCATGCAGCTTCAATATTTTGATGATTATAGCTCTCTTTTTGTGATTAATGACAATGCTTGAAGTGGTCTAATTTGTTGTTTTTGTTTTGAATTTGATAGCCTATATTGTTGACACCAAATAGGCTATGCTTAAACAATCACTAACACATATGCCTCTTCATCAAAATATGATTATGGCATAAGAAAGTGATATTAGAATTAAATGAAACAAAAAGCAAAACAGATATTAGAATTATATCTAGCTTTAAATAAAAAGATAGAATTTAAATTTTTAAATTTCCAAATAAAGCCTAAAGTTTGACCAAAATATAAAATTTTGAAAAATTGTTTATTTTATCCTATTTGGAAGATAAATTACAAACACATCCAAAATTACACTGGAAAAATTCCAAAAATTCAAAATTTATTAATTAAAAATCAAATTTTCCAAATAAATTAAATTTAAAAATATTTACAAAATTTTGGGTTGTTACAAATAGCGTATTATTTGTTTAAAGGAATATAAGTCAAAGAGATCAGTATAATTAAGAAACTAATATGATAAATACGTAAGTTTTATGTAGATCATTTTATTTGCATAACTGTTTTTGATCCAGGATTCGAATGCATTTTTTTTAGGTGGTTTACACCGATCCAAACAAGGATTTTTCACTCGATTCTTAATGGTGAACACTTGATACGAGTCTATAATATGATCCCAATGTTTTTTATCATAGTGTGTGGCTATGCAAGGAGAATAGAGGTTTCTAATTAAGGAACCAAATCGAAGTTTGCACTAGAGAGATCAAGTGATCTATACTAGTTTAAAAGTGAAATCTATGTGATTGAGCAAGTGATCAGATCAGATATTACGTACGGATGGTCCATATGCATCGTACAGGCTTTAGTACATTTGTATGATGTGTTATGTTAACTTGTGATGAGTGTGGGGAATGACTCATTGGTTTGTTATAAGGTAGCATGAATAATCATCTAAGTAATAATCTAAGGCCGTTGAGTATAAAGTATGCTTAGCAGGTTATCATCCTTTGGCGATGGGAGAGTTTTGAACCTGAGAAAATCATAAGCATTGGTTGTAGTGATTGTGAATACTGTTTGAGTATTCGTGTGCTTGTTCCTTTGTTAAGGTTAAAAAGTGCCGTGGAGCGAGGATGCTCAGGCTTGTAAAAGAAAGATGGAGGAGAATTTGAGGAAGTTTTATCCATGGTTGCTTATAGACTGGGGTTTTCTTCTTATCTTAGTATCATATATCTTTTGTCGTATACTCACTGCTTGAGGTGGAGTCACCTAGTGTGAATTTGGTTTGCATTTTAGCTTGTATGTTGTTTCAGTAGTACGCTATATATATATATATATATATATCTTATTCTTATAACTCCTTTGATTATCATTCTTGTTTGAATTTCGAGCACGAAATGTTCTAAGTGGGAGAGAATGTACCACCCAGAAATTGGAAACTTAGTCGTCTTATATCGAAACATTTTAAAACATAGTTAAGTGTTATAAATAAGATTTTATACCCTTATTAAACATTATTTAATTAGTGAAAAATGACAATAAACTTCTTTTTCAAATTTGTTTACAAAAATATATCCTTCAAAGAAAAATCGATAATGTGACCTAAAATCGGTTTATCGGTATCTTTTAGATCAATATAAGTTGTTCTAACTCTTTTGCACTTGTCTAATGATCAAATGAACACTTTAGCAACTAATAAATGCACATTGCTATTCATAAAGCAATGGAAGGTTCTAGAAGCTTCTAAGTAGGTAAGAGATATTATCATGCAAGGTATAAGAGAAATTTTCTCCTAAAGGAGAAGTGTTATAAAGGAAAGTGAGAGGAGGTGAGCCTTCAATGGCATGGTGAGCGGTAAGAGCAAGGCTAAAGAGCACCATTCTTGAGCCTATAAGGAGAGGCATATCCTTGTTAAATAATCGCAAATTCATGAAGCAAAACCAAGCTATTTTCGTGTCTTCTTCTTCTCTAATTTCCTAAAGCAAAACAATTGCAAAACTCATCCAAATCAACTCAAATTTATAATGAAGCCTTGTGACAGTATTATAACACCTTCTACCTAGTTTTTGGGGAAGAAGCAAAGACAAATTCCCCCACCAAGAAATGCTCGTGAGAAAATAGTAAGGGGAGGAGAGCAAAAGCAAGAGAAAGCAAGGAGGAGAAGGAAGAAGGTGGTTGCAAGGAAGTGGTTGGTGTTGGTTAGCTTGGACTTAGTTGTTTTTCTCTTAAAGGTAAGTTAAATCACCACTTTGAGTGAAAATATAGAATATATATGTCTGTGTTTGAATGTGTTTAAGTTGTTTGAATTAATGTTTGTTCGAATTAATGTTGACATATGTTGAAACTTTGGTTTAGATTCTTACTTTGAAAGCAAGTGACATATGTTTGGACTTAAACATGCTTAATGGACTTGAACGGACATGAATGGACTTGTATAGCACTTGTCATAACCTTGAAACAAAGCACATAGGTTGTAGATCTTTGGTTTAAATTGGACCTGGATTTGAAAGTGCACTTAAAGCGATAGTCGTTGTGGATGCACTTTGGAATCGCTTGTTTTAGGCGATTTCTATGGAACTTTGCAGAGAGATCCTTAGGGTTTTCTCACAATTATTATTATGTTTTATATGTATGCTTGCTTCCCTAAAGTTTGGAAAGTAAAAAATTTTAGTAACATTTCGAAATGTGGCCAAAACTTCACTTGTACAGAAACGACTTCGTTTAGCCTTGATTTTTGGACTTTAAAGGTTTGAAAAGATATTTAAATTTAATTATTTTATTTCATTCGTTTTACAAGTGTTTACTAACTCATATTAGAGTATTTAAAAAGTGGTTTGAGATATTTATGAATTTGTTTAGAATATGTTTTTATAATGAAAACTTGTTTTTCCAAGTTGTAAAGGATTTTATAAACTTGTTATTCTCAAGTAATGTAACGATCCGAAATCTTTAATGTTTTGAATAGGAATATTTAATTTATTTGAATATTCTAATTTGATTCAAATTTAAAAAATGGTTTGGATAAATATCGATAATGTGATCAAAAAATATAAAACGATATCAAAATTCGTGAAATTATTATTCCAGAGTACTTTCCACATTTTGGATGAAACTAGTGCCACCGGGACTAGAATAATATGGCGATGTACATTAATGAGTTTCGTGGCGATCGGGCATACTGTGTGATTGTGCGAGCTCGATATGCATAATAGCTAATTTTAGAAATTTAAATTAATAATATAATTTGATTTTGAAGGATAACTTTTGTATACAATGGAATTAGGGCCTAAAACTAGTCCCATTGAGTTCAAAATAGGGGTATTTAGCTAGATCATCAGTAAGCAGGCCTCGACTGGAGTCCGTGATTTTGAGAAGTATAGTAGAAGAGAGAAATCTATTTAAGGACCCTTGCCCTCTCTTCATTCTCTAATTTAGAAACCTAGTGTAGACTCATCCAATGGAAATCGTTGATTGGCGCCACTAAAAGTTGAATTAGGTGATGGTCCCAGCATGAATAATGTTCATGGGGGTGAGATGAGTATTTTGGCAGCTTTACATCGTCTGGGTCGAGGCAAGCGGTGTGGATCTGGTTTTTAACGATGCAGCTAAGGCTAAACTTTGTGGCATCGACATTGATCTCTTGGCAGCGGCCGTGGAGGAAAGTTATGGGGGTTGGTAAGGGCTACATTCTGGTGGAGTTTGGGGGTCTGATGTCGATGGCGGTGGCGGCATTAAAAACAAAGATTCAAAAGCAACCAAACCAGATCACAAAATGTGCAATGGCAAACAAGGCTTCAATATAGAACCGGATAGTAATATGTAAAAATGAAACAAGACCACAATTTCAACCAGAAAGAATCACAAAAAGGACTATCAGACATGTACATGAAAACTCTTGAACAACATGAAGTACACATACAACAAACCATGGACAAAGACACACAAGATCAGGAATAATGTAACTCAACAAACCATTGAAAGGACGCCACCAGACCACACATGAAAACTCACCAGTTCAAGACCAGACTCCAAAATTACAAAAAAATCAACAATTAACATAACCATACTCAAGTTCTATGGTTCAAACAACTTGAAAACATGTGCAACCAAAACCAGTGCACAAGCAAGATGCAAGGAACCAAATTCAAGACTTCAGACCACCACACGATGCAGACAAGAGGCAACCAGCCAACATACATGAAGATACACATGTATGCATATATATATATGCATATATACATACACATGTCAGTTCAGTACACATGAAGTGTCAACCAAACCAGACCTCATGATTACTAGTTCAACTACTAGTTCACATCAACCAGACTGCAACAACACAGTTGTGAACACATACAAGGGAATATGAAACAGAGGCATGAACAACTTCAAGTGCAAATGCACACACATACATACATACATGTATTTATGTATGTATGTGACGACCCGCAAATCTGTAATCTTTGAATCGACAATAAACCACAAATGTCCGACCCAAAAAGCAAAGACTGACAGAAAGTCAAAAGAAAGAAAAGAAGAGAGAAGAAGAGAAGAGAAGAGAAGAAAAAGAGAATATAGAGTCAAACAGAACAAAATAGAGTCTCACATCGCAGTGGAAAACATATACTATATATCATTTATCTTTACAAAACAGAAACTGTATATAAGCATACATCAATCAGAGTTTAAAAACCAATCATTAGTTATCAGCCTGGACAGTTATAATAACCTGTCCGTACAATTTCCAATAATATAAAAAAACTAAGCAGCGGATAATCAAAACAGATACGTGTATACGAAAATGAAGATCTTCAGCTCTCCTACTGAAACTCCAAAAGCACCAAATCTGAACCTGTAAATATACTCGGTCTGATTTGAGCATCGAAAAGGAAGAACGCCCGGATCAGTCTGGTAAACCAGCGTGAGAAACACACTCAACTGAATTTATTAAATTACCAAAATTTTCCTTTATCAAAACAAAAGTATCTCGTAAGACACGCCCACACATAACACGGATATGTTTTTACCATACGATAACTAAAACATTTCATATCAAATCATCTTATATTATAATAGTATATATTGTACAAATAATATTCAAAATAGCCGAAATTGTTACCATTATTAAATTCCATCATACTTGGCTCTACAAATAAAGTGGCAGGTATGTAATGGAGTTGGGATTTCCATACTAGTGACCAGATGAAGGGACCGTCTTCCGGCAGTACATCTCTAGAGGTATGTACCGAGAAACCATCACAAAGTTCCTCTACCAACATAAGACCGTCCCACCTCTATAACTAGATGGTACCGAATATGTCATCCTCCGGTCGTTACCGACCTTTATCGAGGGCCCTCGAAGCATACAAACCACAATAATCAGATACATGACGTCATAGCATGTAAAGATATATCTAGAAGAGGATGATCATATCCTACTTGGAAGCGACCAACTTAGCCTTGTCGCATCTAACCCTGTTTCTGTCATTTCCGGTTGATGAGGCCTGAGGTAACGATTACCTTTCACAATCACATATCACATCACTTTGAATGCCACACGACCATTTCCATTGACTACTAATTGCCTTCCACAAAAATACAACCCTTAAGCACATACGTCTCAAGGAGGGTGTTAAGCTAAGGGAAGTTGCCTTCTCCGCCACCACTTATGTACGTTTTTAAAAACCAATGTACGTATTCTTTAGAAATGCAATGTCTGACAAACATCCATACAAGTTGCCCAAGAACAGGACAAACCCGAAAGTACTTTCTACCACATCCTATTGGGGAATCCCTAGGATTAGTAGCGAATAGTCCTTGCATTGGATATTTCATAATGAAGAGACCACTGCTACTATATGTCTGTTGGGATTTTATCCTTAAACGATCAACAAGCAGTCTTCCATTATGAAAATCAATATCATCACAATCTGCACAATCGAACGCATATACGTTGGTCCAAAGTGGTTTTCAGATAAATTTGATCTCGGTATCATCGCACCAACAACGCAAAAGCATTTCTCAACCTCACACAAAAACTAAGTCTCATAGACTTATCACGTCCCCAACTTTCAACTTGCTATCCTTCGGCCAAGAAGGAAGATCGATAGATTGGAGTAATACTCCACACTATACGAATCAACTTCCTCAACACAAATGATAATCAAGCATACACAGAAGGCTACGTACTATGTGTACAACTAAATAGTTCCCACATCAAATCGAGGAACTAAAATGGTCGAATTTGATAGTTGGTTATTTAACAATCAAAGAAAACAGACAAATATTTAACACCATAAGCAATCACTATGCCCTTTTAATTAATCTTTTATTAATTAAATCACTTGCCAAATATTCGCTTCAAATTATCCTTACAAAATATATTCTCAAACCATTTTAATATTGGAAAACATTTCCATATACTTATTAATAATAAGTAATTCACAGTTCTCTTTATTTTCAACACTTAGAAAATATTCCATAAATCATGATTAAGCATACATTTCATTCTTTAAGGAAAATATTCTCTTAAACATATTTATTTGGGTCAAAATGAATGTTGCGTAAAACATCGTTAGGAAAACCCAAAATCACTAGTATAGGGATTTGAAAATTAGATAGATATATAAATCTCATATACTATACAAAACATTTCCTTTCGGAAATTATTTACTATAACAACAGTGTTATTGTCCATCATTTCCTTACTTCTCGAAAATGTCTATTTCAACAATGAATGTTGAGATCTATGTATTCGATACTTAATACATTTTTAAAACATCTTCAAACCAATTAACTCCATTTAAAATATCACTTTCCAAAACATATCTTTTAATTTAAATTATTATTCACTGTCCAAAATCGTGAATATAATTCCTTTACCAAATACAATATTTCTACATATTTATTTTAACGGATAATCCACTGACCAAAATCATGAATTTATCTATTTTACCAAATCATTGCTTCTATATATTCATTAAAGGATTATCCACTGTCCAAAATCGTGGATATAATCCCTTTAATAAACTTCTATATTTAACTTATCAAATTCAATTGATTTTGGATTTATAAAACAATGTTTATAAATTCACATTTTTATTTTATAAAAAATTCCATTTATAAATTCCATTTTTATAAAAAAAATCCATTTATCTCATTTATATGCCTAAACTCAAATTATAAGTTAATTACTTATAAATCTCTTATCTCCAAAATTCGTTCTTTTTATAACTTCATCAATTCTATAAATCTTATTTACTTATAAAATCCATTTATAACTCCATTTTAACATTTACAAAACTTCTTTATAACTCCATCGCTTTGATTCATAAAAATATCATTATTATAAATCTTATATATAGACCATTTATAATAATTCAAAAACCTCAGTTTAAACTATTTTATAAATTAATCAACTTCATATTTCAAAAATCACATTTCGATATATTTCACAAAAATCATAACTTTTATAACATAAAAACTATAGCTTCTATTTATTTAAAATAAATTCATTTCCTTAACAATTCAAAATTCAACAAAACATATATTTTCAAAATCACTTGAAAATCCTTTTTAATTTGAAATCATCACTTTAATATTTTTAAATTACCAAAAATAGGCCAAATGCTGCAACAACACCAAATACATCAATCACAGCATCCAAAATCATCATATATCACATGATAACAGCATATATATTAATATCTGTAAATAAATCAATACTTGTGAGGAATCCAATTGGATCCCTCCAACCTATCACCTGCAACAAATATACATATTAGAATATGCGTACAATGTCCGCTTCGAGGCAGACGTGCGTATAAAGGGTCATCCGCTCATATACGGGAACGTGTCGGATCTCATCTGCTCCAATAGGCAGGAATATATCCAAATACCAATCAATATATAGATAATATATCATATATCATTCAAACAATCATCAACCATCATAAAATAAATTTACTCTCACTTGTATAAAATATCAGTGAGTCAGAAAGAGTGAGTTGTACTCACATTGGCTCCAATAGTAGTTGTGGTGTTTTATTCCGAATAAAATTAAACAGCCGTTTAATTTTACCCAAAATTTAAACTAGCTTTAATAAACTCCAAACCAGCTTTAAAATGTAGTTCTCGTCAATGCAGACCCAACATAACTTGTTTCATTAAAACCAGACCTCGTACGAAGAAGTTATGATGTTTAGAAGTTTGTACAAATTAATATAAATCAGTTTCACAATTTCTTTATTTTATTTTAATTTACTTTAACCTAAAATTCATCTCGGCCACACATTTCTACATTTTTACCTCAGGGCCGTTTTTTTCCTTTTCTTCCCTACCAGGTTCATACGTGCAAAACAACCCATCCTCCGCCGTTTAAATTTGAATTTTCACGAACTCCTCGTCCACTTCAACGATGATCCGCCAAAGCCATTTGAACGACCACAAGCCCATGCCACTTCGTGCCAAATGCAGATGAGCTCGGTCAAGTATTGGTCTCGAAAATCATGTGTGAATGCGTGACCTTTATGAACAAATTGCTAACGATCGGCTACGTTTCAGTTGATCACAACTTTGGATTTGTCGAGCTCGAGGAGCTCTACAACATCGTAGTTGATCGTTTTTGATGAAAGTGAATGGATTAAAAGAGATTTAGGGAAGAAGTTTGGTGTTTTCTGGCCATTGAAAACAAAGAATGGCGGAGGCTAACCCTAGCTAGGGTTTTGATGAAAAAAGAAAATAATGTAGTCCTTTTATAGAAAATTTCACGATACTATTCACCCGAAAATTTTCCGAACTCCAAACGAAGCATGCTGCTTGGCATTTGTAATGTTTTACCTCTATTTCGAACACAATGGAATATATATCGGGAGCCAATTCGATCGTATTTGGAAGATAGATTTTCGAATTGACTTATTTAAATTTAAAATTTACTTCAACAATTTTCTATGCGTTTTAGCTTGCCACGACTAAACCGTAAATCTGATTGACCCGAAATTTGAAATCCTACAATAATATAACATTACGGAACAAATGAAACTGGTTTCGTTGAAATCCGAAAGTGTATTGAAAATGACTATTTTTATACGTCAATTAAATATTAAAATATTCAATTTATACAAATTAAATTTTAATTTAATTTCAAAGTTTACTATCACTATTCTAATTCAAATATGATTTAATTCAACTTTATAAATCATTTTCATTCATATATAACTCAAATTTCTATTAGTTCAGCAATTTCAAATATTAAATTAACAATATAATTATCCAACTAAATCAAGATTTTCGAAATATAATTTATTCAGCTTATAAAATTTACTTGTGAATATTTAGAATCAATTAAACATACGAATTTCGTATGACTAAAATTTTGGGTCGTTACATTCTCCCTTACTTAAAAGAATTTCGTCCTCAAAATTACCAAGTAAGAAAAATTCACAAAAATCCATTATCTTTTCAAAGCAATTCGTTCATATTAGATATCAAATGCTTTTAAACCTTTTAACTTTTCCAAAACTCCATTAGTTAAACTCCTTACAAAAAACTTTACTAACTTTTCAAATCCATATATAGTTATCTTTTCAAAACCAACTAATATCGTTTTACTTTAACTAAATATCAAAATTTCTCCAAAATTCTCATAGAATTTCTAACACTTTAAATTTTCAAAAAAAAATTCGCCATAGTCTCCTTTGCACGGTTCGATCATAGTAGGATCACAACACACACACACACACACACATATATCAAAAATATACATCTCATCTTCGAGGATGAGGCATCCCATAGGGAAAAAGTGTAAAAGTACGATATGTAATCTGAGATATGTCCCTTATATATTATTAGAGAGCATATATGGCTAATATAGCACGAAAGTGAGCTCTATATGCGAAGCAAACGCCATTCGCACCTACTATACACTCAACAAACAAATAAGAAACACATGTATATATGAAAGTAATATCAATATACAACATATATCAATATAACAACTATATATGCCAATATACCAAATGCATCAAAAGGAACAAATCCAACCACCCAACAACTATCATCTAACTAACATCCAACAAAGAAATATCTATCCACACAATCCATAATCAAATCAATATAAATTCATTTCTCATTAATATTCATTGAATTGATTTTTAATTTAAATCACACTTGATTCATTAACATTGGATTTTTCTAACATTCATTTATTCAAATTCAATTAGTTTAAATTCACTAATTTACCTTCAAGGTTGTTCACCTTCAATTCAAATCAAATTCAATTCTATTTAGATTTACTTACTCCAATTTGAATTCAACTATTTAGCTTTCAATTTCATTAATTCAATTTCATATGAATTTGATTCAATCAACTAACATCAATCTAACAACCAACGCATATCCATCATTACCAAATTTACTTACTTTGCTTCGTTTACATTCAATTTGGTTTAACACGTTTAATTTCAATTGGTTTAATATCTAATTGACTTTCATTCAATTATTCGATTGCTAATTCATTTTGATATCAAATTCAACTTCATTTACATTTACTTTCACTATACAACTTAAGTTGACTTCTAATTTAATTCAAATTCTATTTTATTTAACTCGCTTCATTAGCTCATTTCTTAAGTCATTTTATTTAACTTTTACTTAAGTCAAATTCATATCACTATTAAAATTCAAATTTTGTATTTCTTAATAAAACTGTTTAACCATTTTAACAATTGGTTTTACTTACATTTTCTCACTTTATAAGTTATACAACTTATTATTTAAACTTCCAAATCCATATTATTTAATCACTTAAAAGTTTAATTTCCATTTCAATAATTTATCTAGTCCAGTTCAAATCTCGTTCACTTTATTTAACTTTCCTTTAGTTAAATTTCAAATCATATATCTATTATACTAACTCAAAATTTTATTTAACTTAACTAAAGTTAAAACTTTATTTCATATTATAAGTCCAAAACTCTTTTCACTTACATTTGTCAATTTCAACTTGAATTGTAAATTCAAATTTGTTTATCATAACAAAGCTTAAATTTTCAATTTACTATTGGTAGCAAATCAATCACATAGAAACTCGAAAATGATACTGATGATGCTGCAGTCATCACCCTTATTATTTCCCGGTAACAGTCGTGAATTCAGTGCTTTACATTCTTTTAAAAAAAATTCCTTTTTATATTTACAAATCTCATTCATAAATCTATTACTTATATAATTTCACCATTTTGCTTTACTTATATAAGATTCGTTCCAACTTTATTTATCTTATTTAGATTTATAATAATATAACCTCTTTTATCTTTGAAAAACAACTTTCAAAATAAACAAAATTCAAAATTTCAAATTCTTAGTTCAAATTCATTTTTTTATTTATAACTCGTATTTATAAATATATTCATATAGTTTCATTTCCTGTACATAAGATCACAATTGTAAATTATATTAATTATAATTCCATCTTTATAATTCATTTGCTTATATAATTTATTCTTCTACAAATTGTTATTTTTATATAAATGATTCAACCAGCTTTTATTAACTTGTGTATATTTACATTTTCAACAATCAAACAATCAATTTATATGCACCTTAATAATTCTTGAAAAATTATTTCCTTTATATATAAAATATAATCGACGTAAAATCATTTCATTTACCCAATTTAAAATAATATTATATCAACTTGTCTCGTTTAAGTGTTTAGAAATCCCTATCAATAACATGGCGTCCCTCATACCGACCAGAATTCACAAACAGCTCAACGGATAAGCAAACACAATATAAAACATTTTATATCACTAACAAATACACGCTCATATATAATACACTCAACTCAATCTACGGTGCTACTGTCCCTATCTATACAGAGTACACATCAAAGCTTACGAATATACAAAATCTAAGCTCTGATACCAACTTTGACGAACCGCAAATCCGTACCCTTTGAATCGACCATAAACCACACATGTCCGACCCAAAAAGCACAGACTGACTGAAAGTCAAGAGAAAGAAAAGAAGAGAGAAGAAGAGAAGAGAAGAAAGAGAGAAGATATAACCAAACATAACAATATAGAGTCTCACATCGCAGCGGAAAACATATAATATCATATCAATGAGCTTTACAAAACAGAAACTGTATATATGCATACATCAATCAGAGTTCAAAAATCAATCACTAGTTATCAGCCTGGACTGTTATAATAACCTATCCTTACAATTGCCGATAATATAAAACAACTGAGTAACGGATAATCAAAACAGATACGTGTATATAAAAATGAAGATCTCCAGCTCTCCTACTGAAACTCTAAAAGCATCAAATATGAATCTGTAAATATACTCGGTCAGACCCGAGCATTGAAAGGAAGAACATCCGAATCAGTCTGGTAAACCAGCGTGAGAAACTCACTCAACTGAATTTATTAAATTATCGAACTTTTCCTTTATCAAAATAAAAGCATCTCGTAAGACACGCCTACACATAAACACAGATATGTTTTTTCCTTACAATCACTAAAATATTTCATATCAAATCATCTTATGTTATAATAGTGTCTATTGCACAAACAATATTCAAAATAGCCGAAATTGTTACCATTATTAAATTCCAGCATACTAGGCTCTACAAATAAAATGGCAGGTACGTACTGGAATTTGGATTTCCACAAAAATGACCTGGTGAAGGGACTACCTTCCAGCAGTACATCTCTAGAGGAATGCACCGAGAAACCATCACAAAGTTCCTCTACCAACACAAGACCGACCCACCTCTATAACTAGTTGGTATCGAATATGTCATCCTCCGGACGTTACCGACCTTTACCGAGGGCCCTTGAAGCATACAAATCACAATAATCAAATACACGACGTCATAGCGTGTAAAGATATATCTAGAAGAGGATGATCAAATCCTACTTGGGAGCGACCTACTTAGCCTTGCCGCATCTAACTCTGTTTTGGTCATTTTCGGTTGATGAGGCTTGAGGTAACGATTACCTTTCACAATCACATATCACATCACTTTGAATGCCACATGCCATTTCCATTGACTACTAATTGCCTTCCTTAAAAATACAACCCTTAAACTCATACGTCTCAAGGAGGGTGTTAAGCTAAGAGAAGTTGCCTTCTCCACCACCACTAGTGTACGTTTGCAAAAACCAATGTACGTAATCTTTAAAAATGCAATGTCAGACAAACATCCATACAAGTTGTCTAGGAACAGGACAAACCAAATGTACTTTTCTACCACATCCTGTCGGGAAATCCCTAGGATTAGTATTAAATAGTCCTTGCATTTGATATTTCATAATGAATAAACAATCGCTACTATATGTATATTGGGATTTTAACCCCAAACGATCAACAAGCAGTCTTTCATTATGAAAATCCTAAAAATCAATATCATTACAATCTGCACAATCGAACGCATATACGTTGGTCTAAAGTGGTTTTCAGATAAATCTAATCTCGGTCTCTTCGCAACAACAATGCAAAAGCATTTCTCAACCTCACACAGAAACTAAGTCTCATAGACTTATCACGTCTCCAACTTTCAACTTGCTGTCCTTCAACCAAGAAGGAAGCTCGATAGATTGAGTAATACTCTGCACTATACGTATCAACATCCTCAACACAAATGATAATCAAGCCTACAATAAAGGCTACATACTAAGTGTATGACTGAATAGTTCCCACATCAGGTCGAGGAACTAAAATGGTCAAATTTGATAGTCGATTATTTAACTATCAAAGCGAACAAACAAATATTTTGCACCATAAGCAATCACTAGGCCCTTTTAATTTATCTTTTATTAATTAAATCACTTGCCAAATATTCACTTCAAATTATTCTTAAAAAGATATATTCTCAAACCATTTCAATATTTCAATATTGGAAAACATTTCCATATACTTATTAATAATAAGTAATTCACAATTCTCTTTATTTTCAACACTTAGAAAATATTCCATATACTTAAATCATGGTTAAATATACATTTAATTCTTTAAGGAAAATATTCTCCTAAACATATTTATTTGGGTTAAAATGAATGTTTCGTAAAACATCGTTACGACAACCCAAAATCACTAGTATAGGGATTCAAAAATTAGATAGATATATAAATCTCATATACTATACAAAATATTTCATTTTGGAAATCATTTACTATAACAACAGTGTTATAGTCCACCATTTCCTTACTTCTCAAAAACGTCTATTCCAACAATGAATGTTGAAATCTATGTACTCGATAATTAATACATTTTTAAAACATCTTCAAACCAATTAACTCCATTTAAAATATCACTTTCCAAAACATGTCTTTTAATTTAAATTATTATTCACTGTACAAAATCGTGAATATAATTCCTTTACCAAATCCAATATTTCTACACATTTATTTTAACGGATAATCCACCGTCCAAAATCATGAATATATCTCTTTACCGAATCATTGCTTATATATATTCATTAAATGATTATCCACTATCCAAAATCGTGGACATAATCCCTTTAATTAACCTCTATATTTAACTTATCAAATTCAATTGATTTCGGATTTATAAAACAATGTTTATAAATTCACATTTTTATTTTATAAAAACTTCCATTTATAAATTCCCTTTTTAAACAAATTCCATTTATCTCATTTATATGCCAAAACTCAAACTATAAAATTACTTATAAATCTCTTATTTTCAAAATTCGTTCTTTTTATAACTTCATCAATTCTATAAATATTACTTACTTATAAAATCCATTTATAACCCCATTTTAACATTTACAAAACTTCTTTATAATTCCAGCACTTTGATTTATAAAAATATCATTTTTATAAAACTTATATATATACCATTTATAATAATTCAAAAACCTCAATTTAAACTACTTTATAAAATAATCAACTTCATATTTCAAAAATCACGTTTCGATATATTTCACAAAAATCATAATTTTTATAACATAAAAATTATAGCTCTATTTATTTAAAATAAATTCATTTCCTTAACAATTTAAAATTCAAAAAACTATATTTTCAAAATCACTTGAAAATCCTTTTTAATTTGATATCATCCCTTTAATATTTTTAAATTACCAAAAATAGGCCCAATGCCGCAACAACACCAAATACATCAATCACAACATCTAAAATCATCATATATCACATGATAACAGCATATATATCAATATATGTACATAAATCAATACCGGTGAGGAAACCAGTTGGATCCCTCCAACCTATCACCTGCAACAAATATACATATTAGAATATGTGTACAATGTCCGCTTCGAGACAGACGCACGTACAAAGGGTCATCCGCTCATACACGTGAACGTACGGGGTCTCATCTGCTCCAATAGGCAGTAATATATCCAAATACCAATTAATATATAGATAATATATCATATATCATCCAAATAATCATCAATCATCATAAAATAAATTTATTCACTTATATAAAAATATCAATGAGTCAGAAAGAGGGAGTTGTACTCACATTGGTTCCAATAGCAGTTGTTGTGTTTAATTCCGAATAAAATTAAATAGCCGTTTAATTTTGCCCAAGATTTACACTAGCTCTAATAAACTCCAAACTAGCTCTAAAATGTAATGCTCATTAATACGGACCCAACGCAACTTGTATCATCAAAAACGGGCCTCGTACGAAGAAGTTATGATGTTTAGAAGTTTGTACAAATTAATATAAATCAATTTCACAATTTCTTTTTTTTAATTTACTTTAACCTAAAATTCATCTCGGCCACACGTTTCTGCATCCTCACATCAGGGCTGCTATTTTCCTTTTCTTCCCTACTAGGTTCATACGCGCAAAAACAACCCATCCACCGCCGTTTAAATTTGAATTTTCGCTACCTCCCGTTCCACTTCAACGATGATCGGCCATAGCCATTCGAACGACCACAAGCCCATGCCCTTTCATGCCAAACGCGGACGAGCTCGGTCGAGTATTGGTCTCGAAAATCGCATGTGAACGCGTGACCTTTACAAACAAATTTTCGACGATCGGGTACATTTCAGTTGATCACAACCGTTGGATTTGTCGAGCTCGAGGAGCTCTACAACATCACAGTTGATCGTTTTTTGATGAAAGTGAATGGATTAAAAGAGATCGAGGGAAGAAGCTCGATGTTTTCTGTCCATTAAAAACAAGGAATGGCGACGGTTAACCCTAGCTAGGTTTTGATGAAAAAAGAAAATAATGTGGTCCTTTTATAGAAAATTTCGCGACTTTATTCACCAAAAAAAATTCTAAACTCCAAACCAAGCATGTCGTCTGGTGTTTATAATGCTTTACCTCTATTCCAAACACAATGGAATATATATCGTGAGCCAATTCGGTCATATTTGGAAGATAGATTTTCGAATCGCCTTATTTAAATTTAAATTTTACTTAAATAATTTTCTTCGCGTTTTAGCTTGCCATGACAAAACTATAAATCCGACTGACGCGAACTTTGAAATCCTACAATAATATAACATTACGGATCCAATGAAATTGGTTTCATTGAAATACGAGTCTGTATGAAAAATAACAATTTTTATACGTCAATTAAATATTAAAATATTCAACTTATACAAATTAAATTTTAATTCAATTTCAAAAGTTTACTATCACTATGCTAATTCAAATATGATTTAATTCAAATATGATTTAATTCAAATTTCTATTAGTTTAGCAATTTCAAATATTCAATTAACAATTTAATTATCCAATTAAATCAAGATATTCGAAATATAATTTATTCAGCTTATAAAATTTACTTGTGAATATTTAAAATCAATTAAATATACAAATTTCGAATGACTAAAATTCTAGGTTGTTACAATGTATATACTCATGGAGACGACAATCATTGGACATCTAACATACAACAAGCCTTCAAGCACGAACACAACAACGGAACACACCAGCATAAACAACTTCAAAGTGTAGACTTCATTCATATGAAAACATGAATAAATACAAAGTGTACCAGATCAAACAGCATGTACAAGTCAAGGAGTAGTTTAAAAGTGTAATGGAAAATCAATAATGATAAGTAGCCATGGGTAATCCAAGTCAAGGAACGGTCAAAAAGAAATGATCAAACAACTTTTCAAACTTTGAAAATTGAACGCTAGCAAAGAATGGAATTAGTGAACAAGTCCAGATTATCTCAAAAATTCAAATGTTGACGTCATAGGAGCACAAAGCGAACTGAGTCAAAGAAATTCAAGCAAATTCAACAATGAACAAGTCAGAATAAATCACATCATTCAAGCAAAAATCTATGGCCGAGAAAAGCAATTGAAAAGTTCAAATAGAAATATACGAACGAAAATTTTTGGTTTTAATCCCCATAAATAAACCCATATCATCATCGACATTATATATTGAGTTCGAAAGCAAATTAAATCGAGTCTAATCACAAATCAAAAAAGGGAAAATCACATACCAAATTCAAAGTACCATTCGAACTCGAAGCAACCATGAGCAATTAAACTAATCGAAGAAGCATCGAAGCAAATTGAGAGCATACCAGCAAATGATTCGACCTTCAATTTTACAAGCGGCAGCTCAATTCAAAACCCTAGTTTTTTGAAGAGAAACAAAATAACGACCAAAGAAAGTTTGAATGAAAAAATAAAAAAGGAAAGACAATCTTATTATTACTTGGGCCTTATTTTTTATATTGGGCTTCAAATTCTAACAATAGGGTTTTGTATTTATTTTAGTTTTTTGTTTGTTATTAATTCTTATTTAAATCAAACTCTAGGTTAACTAGGTTTACGAACTATGGCTTTGTAGTTCGAGAATTCGCAACTCAGCGGCTGAGTTGCGATGGGGTTTTGAGCTTAGGGTTAGGTTAGTTAAGTTAGCAGGTGTCGCAAGTTTTCTTGTGTTTGTAAGCGTCTAACTACTTAATTTCTAGTAGAAACCTTGGAGGCAGCACGCAGGCAGGTTATTGCCGAAGCTGGGTAAAACTGTGTGTGATCTCTACTGCATTACTTTCTGTTATTGTTTTTATTTCCATATTAATATTTTTTATTATTAGTACACCCTATTCACCCCCTCCCTCTAGGGTGAAAACAATCCTACATTTAAATAGATAGAAAGTCGTATGAAATGAAAAGACGCAAGGTAGTTCTGTCAATTTCAAATTCAAAATAAAAATTACTTTCTGGTCATTACATATCGACATGGGGGGTAGGGGGTGTCGACATGGCCCTGTTGATTTTTGGAAATATGCTTTATTTCTTTATATTATGTACAAGTGTATTTATATAAACTTATATAATGTAATAATAAGCATTCCAAAGATATTTTAGAGCTAATAAACAGAAAATAAAGGATTTTCATTGACAAGTTTAGTTAACATTACATAGATGATACATAACATTAACTAAAGAAAGATACAAATTAATACAACATGAAATGAAAGTAGTATTAGTTAAAGGATGATGAAGATGATAATCCAAGCTTACGACTCACTTTCCCTAAGAACTAGTTCATTTTGGTGGAAATTTTGTCCAATTTTTTACTAACGGATTTTTTGAGAATCCATTGGTTTTCCACGATAATCTTTTGGTTTTTGAGAAGTGTCTTGTTGGATGGATTATTGGGAGTGATAGGTTATTCAACACTTTCCAATGATGTCTCTTCCTCCTCCTCTCCTTCTTTTTCAATCTCCATCTCCTCCCCTTCTTTCGCCTTATCTTCTTCTTCTTTCATTTCTGCATAAGAAAACCTTTCATCTTTTTCGATAAGTGTTTCATATGGTTGAAACATAAGTGGGATTTTAGAAGAGAGATATTTGCATGGTTAAACACTTTTTGAGAAACAAACTCCTCTCTCTTATAATCAACTCCAAAATAGTTAAAAATACGAGTAAGATAAATTTCATGATACAAAAGTGTTTTGTCCTAAGGTAAATTTTTTGGGACGAAGTTCATCTAAAGTTACTTGCGCCCAATTAATGTTATAATGCCCAAAAATTGAAAAAAGTGCCTTACAAACTTTTAAGGTCAGGTGATTGAAATTTCCCGATCTTGGAGTTATGGTATGTTGTAAAAGAAGATTAACAATTCTTGCTTAAGGATGGAAATTTCGATTTATATATTCAAAGTTATCATCCCCTTCAAAAATATGATGAATTGTCTCTCGATCATGTTCATCAATTTGAAAATCCGAAAGATTCATTCCCGTATACTTACAACCCAAAATATTTCCCATAATCTCACTATTCAAAACAATTCGTGTTTCTTTCACTCTACTCCAAACTTCCCCTTCATTTCCTTCATAAATACCACGATTCGAATTTGCATAAAATATTTTAACGAGATTAGGATAACAAACAAAATCATTTTGAGAATTATCAATTAGACCGAGAATTTTATTCTCCTTGAAAAACCATCGAGTTCATATGAAGGAAAATCGCTAAAGATAGCAATTTTTCCCGTATGGACTTTTCCAAAGTTTACATAGCTTATATAAGCTTTGATAGCTTCCGGGTCATTGTAGAGGAATTCTTTGATGGCCTTGGACAGCCTAATGGTGGATGGGGTGCTTGAGGAAGCCATTTTTGAAGAGAATAGAGAGTTTGAGGGTTTGAAACAGAGTTTGAATTTTGAAATAAAAGTGAAAAGATAGGATAAAGTTAAGGAGATAAATAGATACCCAATTTTCATGCTCTCTGGTCAAGAGACACCTTTTCAGAGCTTTGGAGTTAGTGAAAAGGTGGAGGGAAATTCAAACTTTTGAATTCAAATTTGAATTTTAAATTTCTGAGGGGATCGATATAGGGGGTAGGGCCATGTCGACATGGGGTCCTATAATACACGTGACTAATTTTTTCTATTTTTTTAATATATATATATAATCTTATTTATATTTTATCTGAATAATATTAAGTATGATATCACTTTAATATTAATATTTTAATATTTATAATATTATTAAAATAATATTATTTTAAAAATCGAAATTTTAAATTCAAACAATAAGCAATTTCAAAACATGCAAACAATCAAACATTTAAAAAAGCAATTTCAACCAATATATTTTAAATGCGTATCTATTTTTAGATCCATATTCCCAAGATCATCAGATTCATGAATAGCTGTAATGCGCATATTTGAATTTTTCGTCTTCTGATCTTCATTACTGGAGGATGAATCTGAATCATCTAGTGTAGAAATATATGCTCTCTTCATTTTCTTTGATGAATCATTGCTTGGAGGAAATTTCTTCTTATCCTGATGCAGACAATATCTTTTTAAGTGGCCTGGCTCATCACATTTGACGTTGTTGAGAGTCTAATTATTATTTATAGAATTCTTGTAATCATTTCTCATGTAGTTGTTCATCTTTTTATATTTCAGAAACTTTCTAAAATTTCTTGTCATCAAGGCTACCTTCGCCGTCGTCAATGTTTGATTTTGACCATCTCTTATTGCATTGAATGCTATTGACTTCTTTTCTAAGGCCTTTCTCTTCTCCCTTGCATTTGTACTTCAAATGACATCAAATTCACAATTAATTCTTCAATTTTCAGTGTATTGATATCATTAGCCTCTTCAATTGTTAGTGTCTTCTGATCCCATTTTTGGAGTGAGTGAATTCAGAATTTTTCTAACTTGATCTTCTTCACAAAAGTTCTTCCTAATGCAATTAGTGCGTACACAATGCCTTGAAACCGACTGTATATGTCTGTAATGGACTTATTTGGATTCATCTTGAATAATTGAAACTGATTGGTCAAAATGGATTTCGACAATTATTTTTGTCGATATTTTTAAATGACATTTGTTTAACCCAAATAAAGTGTGGTTTTGGGAAATGAAATCTCCTTAAGATTTGTGAATATACTTATACGTTGAGATAAGTATACGGATACATTTCCTATGTATTGAAAATGTAGTGTTTGTGAATATACTTATACCATTGAGATAAATATACGAATAATTTGAAGTATTGAAAAAGGTAGAGAAGATTTGTGAATATATCTTTGTAAAAGTGTTTTTATACAAGAATTTACAAGGTAGATTTTAATTAACGTAAGGATTAATTAAAGAGGCTTAGAGCTTGCTTAAGTCCTTAACCAATGTTGGTTTCTATATGGAAATAAATCCCTATTTTGATTGTTTGTTTATTTGATAGTTAAATAACTGTCTATCAAATATTGGAAAGTTTTTAAAAATCTACCGTTGTTGGTTCGAGAGACTGGAATCGGTTATATTATTCAAAAAGCACTTCGAACTGGCATAAGCACTCAAATTGGAGACATCCTGAAGATGATCAAAGACGGAGTTCTTTGAAGTACAAGGGCTACTTGCTACTAATCCTAAGGGTGATTCTAATTTGGTACAGTAGAAGTAGTGCCTTTAGTTTATTCATATCACGAATAACTTGTATGGATGAATGTTGGCATTGCATTATGCTTAGAGGGTAGAATTAGCATTCCAAGTAGGATTGCCTTAAAAAAGGTAAAACGTAGCCTCTAGCCTTAACCACTAGGAATGACTAAAACATGAGATATGCTTTAGGGCTATGTGGTTCTCTACCATGAAGGTATGTCATCACCCTTGTATGTATATATATACATATATATATACACACACATATACATATATTTATTTATTTATATGATTGTGCATGATAGCTCATGGAAAAAGCTTGCAAAGCAACCAGGGTAGTGACATATTCAATACTATCCAGTAAAGGGTTGCCGGTCCTGATTCGTAGGGTTTGATAGGTTCAACCTCGATACATTTTCTAGAGGTGTACTGTGGATGGCGGTACCCTATTAGCTTTGTCATTGTATGGAATCTATTCTCCAATAAGCGCTTTGCGAATTTAGTTGTGTCCAATTATGCTGGAGCATGAGATGCAATCATTCTAGCTATATTCATAATTTATTTTAAACCCTAGACATTATTATAATATCAAAAGATTTCTTATGAAATGGATTGGTTATCGTAAGGTAAAAACCCATCCGTGTTTATGTGCGGCGTGATCTTACAAGGTACCTTTGTTTTGAAAGATTTATAACATTAAAACTATCTAAGGTGTGCTTCTCACGCTGATTTACTAGACTGATTCGGGCATTATTCTCTTATAATGCTCGTGCCATGCCGAGCATTTTTTAAGATCTAGTTATGGATGCTTTAGAGCTTTAGGAGACGAGCTGGATGCAACTAAGACGTATTCACATATATTTGATTTATGCTGCAATGGTTGTTTTATATTATCAGCATTTATTAGGACACATTGTTATCACTGTCCAGGTTGATGATAGATTAGTGTACTCTTATTTGATGTATGTATATTACAGTTTCCTTTGTAAATATCTATTGTATTTTATATATTACTCGTCACGATGTGAGATTCTGTTCTGTCTTTTCTTTCTTTTCCCCTAATAATCCGTCTTTCCGGCACTTAGAGATGTTCGGCACGTGAATACTGTGGATGTATTAACGTTGACTTTTAAGGATCGAAAAGTCGGGTCGTTACAAGTAATTTTAAAACCTATTATATGTATTTTCAAACTATTTTATACTCATTTTTAAGTATATATAGTTTTTAGAAGATTAGTTAATTACTTTACTAAAGTATATGTAATATTATCTTTTAAAACTGGTTTATTTAATATCCAGTTCTATAAATAAATTACTACATATATATCATTTTAAAAAGGGTTCTAAAAGTATGAATAAAAGGTTTAGACAAGGGATAAGAATTTCTTAATGGACAAATGGTTAACTGTTTAAATTACTTGTTTAAAAGTAATTGACTTTGCATAACACTAAAAGCCAAAGAACTAGGCTTATCTACTTGTAAGAGTTAATATTGATGTTTGAGTAGGGATATGTGCAATGGAGCTTTAACCTACCAGCTTCCCTCTTAACCATTAAGTCGAAAATGTCAAAAACGTGTTAATCGTGTTGATTACTTACTTGTTTATGGAAATCATCGATAATATAGTTAATTGCGATGACCCGGAATTTGAAAGCAATATCAATTTAATAATCTGAATTAAAAATTAAATTGATTTGATAATCTTTATAATAAGATTTGAATTAATTTAATAATCCAATTAAAATAAATAGTTAATTGATAGATTTTATCTTTTTAAATCTAATAATGGTTTTATATTTATAATATATATGGAATATTGTATATATTGTAAATAGGTATTGTTTTAAATTTAATTAATAAATAAATCCTGTTTTCTATAAGATATGTATCTTTAGTAAATTGGGAATTATGATTTTATTTAAAAGTTAAACTTTTAAAGGGTTATTTAATAAATAAATATGGTTTTAAATACATGAGGTAAATTATTTGAAATGATTTAAAATATGTTTAACTCAAGTTTAAATTTAAATAAAATAACAATAAGAGTTATTTTGATATAATTGAACAAAATAAATAATTTATGAATAAAGAAACAATTTCTTTTATAAATTATTTATGGTTATCAAATTTTGTTATTATTTTTTTAATATAATAATACATTGTTTTAGATGTGGTGACAGTAATCATTTCGCATCTCAGTGCCGTGATCCTATTAGGTGTTTCTACTGTGGCAAGTTTGGTCACAAAAGTGATAAATGTTCGATCAAATTGTCTTCTTCGGTCTCGTCTGATTTCTTGGTTGATAATGGTTTTCAGTTTATGCTTAAAATCATGCTTCTGAAAAGGTTTATTCATGAACATCTTGGGCTGTTTAGTTCTGAAGGTTTTAATTTTCTGGAATCACTGTTATTTCACTTTAATGTTGTTAATGCTCCCAATATTGGCAAGGGTTACAGAGCAAAATTTGGAGATCCAGAGCTTTATTTTGGTCATTCCGATTCTTCTTCGAACGAGTCCATTCCTCCTGTTATTTTGGCTAAGCATGGTTTTCATTTTGTTCATAATTTTATAAACTTGAGAGGATTATTAATCAGCATTCTTGGTCATAGGAGATTAGATGGTTTGAGATTACTTGATGATCTTTTGTTCCACTTTAACAACATTAATTCCCCAAATATTGATAAGGTTGTTCTTGTTAATAGTGGCGATTCTGAGATGCTTGATAACTTTTTGGATTTTTCGGTTATTTCAGAGATAAAGATGGATTTTGTTGAAACCATTCAAGATTCTGTTAGGTTTGATCCCATTTTAACTGATCCAGATATTGTCAGTTGTCTATCTCCTTTGGATAATGACTTGTTTAGTGGATTTATTCATCCTAAATCATTTAAAGGCATTTCTTCTCCTCTGGAACCATTCATGATTTCCACCAGTAATAGATTTGCTTGTCTTGATTCTGACTTAGTCTCTGATTGCTCGGATTCTTCTGGTGTTGATTTTGTTCAATCTATTGAGTTTCTTCCTTCGGTCGACTTGATGGTTAGTGATATTCTCCCTCAGATTGATGTTGTTTGTTTTGATTTGTTGGAAGTGAGGCAGTTAGTGGATCCGCTAGTGACTTCAGTTTCTCAGTGTTGCTCTGCTTTTTCTGATTATAATAACTGGGTTGATGATATTCATTTAGAAGGTGATGGTGTTGATGAGTGTTTGCTGTTGAATCACACTGATGTTCCTCTTACTTGGCTTTTATCTGATGATTCTTCACCAGATGAGATGCTGTCATTGATTGTTGTTGATGATTCACCCACTGTTGAGTTATTGTCTAAAAGTGATGTGCATGTTGAGCATGAAATGCTTGATTCATCCGATCAAATTGGTTGCATTTCTGAACTTAAACTCCCAGATTGTTCTAGTAATTCTAGTGATACAGATTTGGTTTGTTACTCTGGTTCAGATGGGTACTTAGCATTGGATCAGTTTCGTCCTATAGCTAATTTTCCTTCTCCTACTGATCAGAGGTCGTCCTCTTTCCAAAGGGAATTTTGTGACAGTGTTGGTGCTTGTGTGGATTTTGCTGATTCTAATGTTGGAAGTGTGGGTTCTGATGATCCTTTTTCTGTTTTGAATGTTGAGGCTGTTGGCATCTCAGTGCCTTCTATTGTTACTTCGAAGAGAGGTAGGCGTAAAAAGCTGGTCACTTCGTGTGGTTTGGTTCGTCGCAGTGTCAGGATTAGAGATAGTCGCTCTCAGTCAGCGGGTGAGTTTCCTGGTTCAAGCACTGTGAGCAGTGTTTTGGAACCAGGCTCTGGTATGCATCTTGATTTTGGTAGTGTTTACTCTTCTTTTGCGCTTGGTGATTTATCTGCTTCTGAGTTTAGTCGGTTAGCTAGTAGCTCTGCTTTTATTTTTTCTGATATTGAGTTAGATCGTGAGTTTATTAGAAGTAAAGAACTTGATAGGGCTAGATCTATGGGTTTATGAGAGTCATTAGTTGGAATATTAGAGGCTTGAATGACCTCAGTAAATGTGATAAGGTTAGAATCTTTTTTAAAGATTTTTCTATTGACATTGCTCTTCTTCAAGAGACCAAAATTGAATGTCCTGATTTTCGTTTCTTTAGAAGATTGGGTGGTTTTCGTTTTAGAAATTGGGCATTTCTCCCCTCAATGGGCTCATCTGGGGGCATTATGATTGGTTGGAGAGATAATCTCTTTAAATTACTTCAGTGTATTAAGAAGCAGCACTCTTTACACATTATCTTAATTAATCTTTCTGATAATTCTTTTCTTAATATTTCTAATGTTTACGGGCCTAATTCTAAAATTGAGAGGCGGATTCTTTGGAATGAATGCCTCGAGTTTAGGTCTTTTGCCCCTGGTCCTTGGATTTTAGGGGGTGATTTTAATGTGACTCGTTTTTTTGGGGAGCGTTCTCCTCGGGAAGGTGATTATTTGGCTATGGAGGAATTCGATCAATTTATTATTCAATGTAATTTGATCGAAATTCCTCTATCCAATAGATCATTTACTTGGAGTAATAATAGAGAGTCTCCCTCCTTTGCTCTTTTAGATAGATTTTTTGTTTGTGATGATATTGAGGATAAATTCCCTATATGTAGAGTTTCAGGTTTACCTTTTACCCTTTCTGACCACTGTCCCATTATCCTTACTTGTGATAGTCATAGATTTTTGAATAAGGTTTTTAAATTTGAAAAAATGTGGTTTTTAGAATCTGATTTTTCTAATTTAGTCATTAATAAGTGGTCATCTATGAATTATTTTTGCCTTAAGTATTATGGTAATTCTGCTAAAATTTTTGTGCTTAAACTTAGAAACCTCAGGTATTTTCTTAAAAAATGGAATAAAAATGTTTTTGGTAATATTAAAATTAAAAAGGATAATATTCTTAATGAATTACTTAAACTTAATAGGATTGAAGAATCTAGACAATTAAATATTGGTGAAAGGAATGTTCTTAATAATTTAAAAGAGGATCTCTATTCTATTCTTGAAAAAGAGGAAGTTATGTGGAAACAAAGATCTAATTTTCATTGGATAAATGAAGGTGATAATAACACTAAATTCTTTCACAATCTAGCTAATAATAGAAAACGTAGTAATACAATTAACTCCATTTTAGTTAATGATGTGGAATTAGTTGATCAAAGAGATCTTAATAATGCTTTTACTGATTATTACAAAGACATTTTTGGCACCAAAATTAAGCATAGAGTTAGTGCTAGATGGAATGATCTTTATCCATCTTCCTCTAACATTAATCTTTCTGATTTAGATGCCCCTTTTACTATTGAGGAAATTCGTAAAGCCATCTTTGATTTACCTGGAGACAAATCTCCGGGTCCGGATGGTTTTCCTATTTTCTTTTATCAATCTTTTTGGGATGTTTTAAAATTAGACTTAATGTGTTTGTTCAATGATTTTTATAATGGTAATCTCCAATTAGGTCGTTTTAATTTTGCTAATGTTATTTTATTACATAAAAAAGTGGGCGCTAATACTTTAAAAGATTTTAGGCCCATCTCTTTGATGAACTGCTCTGTTAAAATTATTTCTAAGGTTTTAGCTAATAGGCTTAGTTTAAAAATGAATGACCTCATTGACTGTTCGCAATCTGCTTTCATTAAAGGCAGGAATATTACTGATGGTGTTGCGGTTGTTCAAGAATATATTAATTTTTGTTGTAAAAATAATATAACTTGTGCTATTTTAAAATTAGATTTTGCTAAAGCCTTCGACTCGGTTGATTGGGATTTCCTTATAGAAATTTTCCGTGCCAGAGGCTTTAGTAATAGATGGATTAATTGGATTATTATTTTGCTTAAAACGGGTAACTCCTGTATTATGGTTAATGGTGTTTCTGGTAATAAGATTCAATCTAAGAGAGGCTTAAGGCAAGGAGACCCTTTATCACCCCTTCTGTTTAATCTTGCTGGTGATGTTTTTTCTAAGATTATTAAAAATGCCGTTAGCAATAACCTTTTGGGTGCCATTGGTAATGATATTTCTTCTTTTGGCTTATCTGTCCTTCAATTTGCTGATGATACTTTGCTTTTTTCCTCCCATCACCCTAGACATATTATTGCTCTTAAATTTATCCTTTATAGTTTTGAATTATTATCTGGTTTAAAAATTAATTTTGATAAAAGTTCCGTTTTAATTTTAAATGATATTGATAATGTAGAAAATTTAGTTGCTAATACGTTAAATTGTAAAACTATGAGTTTTCCTTTTGACTATCTTGGTTTTGTTATTAGACCTTCGAAACTTAAACATGATGATTGGTTAATTATTATTGATAAGATTAAAAATAGGATCAATAATTGGAATGTTAGATTTCTATCTAGAGCAGGTAGATTGGTTTTGATTAATTCTGTCTTATCAGCACTTCCTATATATTGGATGTCTATGCATCTGTTTCCCGACTGGGTGATAGATAAAATAGATAAAATTAGAAGGGATTTTCTTTGGAGCGGTGATAACCCCAATAGTAGTATTAAATGTTTAGTTAATTGGGATACTGTATGTAAATCTAAAAAAGAGGGTGGTTTAGGAGTCATTAATTTACATAATATGAATTTGTCTCTTCTTGGTAAATGGTTATGGAAATTCAGGGACATTAGTGATAAGGCCATTTGGAAAGATATTATATCTAATTTTTATTACAATGGTAGTTATAATTTATACCATATTAGTTCTTCTAGTTTTAGAAATATTTCTTGTTTTTGGAAATCTATTTTAAAATGCAGTAATATCTTTAACTTGGGTTTAAATATTATAGTTCATTCTGGTAACTGTACTTCTTTTTGGCATGATAGTTGGATTTCTACTACTCCTCTTAAGATTGAGTTTAAAGATTTATATGATATTTGTAATTTCAAATTTGCATTAATCTCTGATGTTTTCAATTCTGATAGTGATCCTCCTTGGACTTTTAATTTTAATTGTATTTTAGAAGGACCTACTCTTAGACATCTTTTCTTGCTTTATGCTAAACTTAATCTTTATTATATTGACAATGATAATGACTTTATTAGTTGGGATTGGGATAAGAGTAAGAAATATACTTCTAATTCCTTTTACAAATTTATCAACTTTTCGGGGGTTTCTGTCAATTGTTTTAAATTCATTTGGAAGTCTAATGCTCCTCCTAAATCTAAGATTCATATGTGGCTCATCATTCATGGTAAGTTAAATACTATTGAATTTTTAAAAAAGAAAAATATTAGTATTGACAATAAATGTTTTTTTTGCAACACATTTTTTGAAGATATTAATCATATTTACTTTGATTGTTTGGATACCTATTTTATTCTTATTAAGATCCTTAATATTTTTGAGTTTCATATTAATTCTAGAATTTCTGATTGCTTATTTTATTGGAATTCTTTTAGATTCATGTTTAATAAGGATTTTAGATATTTGCTTGATTCTTTATTCATTATTTCTTGTTGGTATATTTGGTTTGAAAGAAACCAAAGAATTTTTAATAACAATTATCAACAAAATAACAAATTGATTATTTTAATCTCAAATTTCTGCTTAAAGTGGATTTCTAATCCTAAATATAAATTAGCTAAAAATAATTGCTTTAAGGACTATCTTAATAAGGTTAGAAATAATATTAACTCATTTAATCTTAACTCCAATTATACTGTTTCTAATAATTCTTTAAATCACATTTCTCTTTCTTTTCTAGGATCATAATTAGTTTCTTGTTTGTGTCTGATTATTCTAGCTTTAGTTCTCTCTTTTGGTTTCTATACACACATATATGTATATAAATTTTATTTATATACATATATGTGTTTCTCTCTTATTTGTTTGCTAGTTCTATTTCAGGTGTTGTTTAGGTTGGATGCGGGTTCTTCTCTTATCAGGTTTGCTGGATAGCATTTAGCTTTTTCAGACTTGCTGGATGGCTCTTCTCAGAGACGCGGATTGCTCCTGTCTTGTCTCTTGGTCTTCTTCTGATTTTCAGTTTGGTGCTCTTCCTTTTGTTAGATACCTCTAACACTTTAGTATTGGGTGGTGGCCTTGCCGGAGCTCGATACTAGGGTGTAATGGGCGGTGGCTTTGCCGGAGCTCATTCGAGGGGTTTCTACTGCTTTATTTTTATTGTTGTTTTAGACTTGCCACCTGTCAGGCATGTTGGCAGCTCCATTTTTTAGTTATATATATAGTATTCCATGTGTGCTCTCCTCTCATGATAGAGGATCACACATTTTTCTCAAAAAAAAAAAAAAAAAAAAAAATAATACATTGTTTTAACAAATAAATTTTTAATAAAAATAATTGTTTTTCAAAATTTAAATTGTGTAGTTATATTTGTAAATAAACTAGATTTCAAAATTTAATTTGAACTTGAATTCAAAGCTTTGAAATCTAAAGTGTAAATGTTTTTAATTTTTTTTGATTTTGAATTATTTGTATAAGTTTCATTTTATAAGTTAAATTTGATTTATTCATTTTAAAATTTATATGCATGTAAATAAATACATGTTAACTAATTTATTTAAACATGGATTTTCATATATCTTATATTAAACATCTAATTAAAATATAAGTTAACATAATTGTAACAAATTAACATTAAATACAAATGTAATAGAAGAACAAGTGTTAATCCATAAACTTGACAAAGTGACAAATGTTAACTTCTTTACAAGTGTCAAAAAAAATTGAATTTAGGTTTTTCTTTTATTTTTTTCAGTTTTTATAAACAAATCCTCTTCCATCTTATTTTTTTCAAAATCTAAAGCTAAGTAGACAATGGGAAACAAATCTGAAATAAACACTTCTCTTAAAACTAAAATCTGAAACATTTTCAAGATCCTGTAAATCAGAACATACCAAAATCCACTTCACAAACCTGAAACAAGTCTGCATGCAAATCCTTTTTACAAATCAAAACAAAGCATGCTTGCGTTTTTCAAAATCTGAAGCCTGCATCCAAACAGTCTCCACATCTTCAAATTTAAAAGCAGCCTTCATTTTTTTTTTCAAGTATAAGGCATCTGCATCATCTTCTATCTGGAATTTCATATAGCATGCATGCAAGAGTTCTGTAATAAGCACTCAAATTTTAATCAAAAATTAAGGAAGCAATTCAGGATTTAAGAAAGTGAAGTTTTCCATTTTTATAAAGCACAAGTCTTTTTCAAATTTCACTGCTCTGCCATCAAGATTAAGGTGAGTAACATCCTATTTAATGAAGTTTAAGTATTTTAGAATATTGCTTGTTGATTTTCATGTTTCAGTGTGAATGATATATGCATTTATATCAGTTTTTTTTGTAGAAATGTATGGATAACTCGATCATGCTGTCCTCTGTAGTTCAAACACCATCATCACATAATATAATTTTTTTTATTGTTTAAATATGTTTATTGAATCAAGAATCAAAGTTTAAAATTTTTGTTCAAGTTAAATAATCAAAAATATTTGAATTGTCTCTGAAAACTCAGGATAACAGGACCAAATTATATATATATGAAATACCAAACATATTGATTCATTGTTTCAGGAATCAAATCAAAAACATTATTCAAAATTATGATTTTAAACCTAAACTCGCAGTTTTAAAAACTAGATGTAACATGCAGTTTTATGTTGAACTGTAAAGGGGGATTTTGGGTTAATGGGTGATCTAGGCAATTTGGGGTGACGAGGTTCTTCTGGTAGGTGGACGAGCAGTTTTGATGATTGGAAAATTATTAGATGTTGATGCAAATCAACATGGAGACAGTGGTGATGATTTGTTGCCTGTAACCCTAGTTTAAGATAGGTAGGTTGCTTTGGCCAGTTCTTCATGAAGAAGTGATCGAGTTGATTGAGATTCTGGAGGATGATAGTAGGTTGGTGGATGAACTCGCGGCTGGAGTCGCTGCCATTCCGATGGTCAGAAGGTGGAGGATGAGGGTGTTACAGGTTTGGGGGTGAAACCTGATTCTGCAGTTCCAAGTTTTGTGAAGGCTTCTCGAATTCGATTTTAGGTTGCGGAGGGAAGAACTGATGGTAGAGGTTGATTATGGGGTTGGTCGTTGATGATTGGAGGTCACCGGAGAAGGATGGTGATGTCGGAGGCACGGTGCACGTGCACCGTGCATTTTTGGTCTATGTTTTCTTTTCTGGGTACTGCAGAGTTTTGAACTCGAGTAACACTCGAGTGTTTTCTATGTTTTGCTTGAAGAATTTGGCCTGATGACCCGAAGTATTATTATGTTGGCTCGGGTAATTTGCAATATTACAGTTTTCTGTAAAAACTGTCTGAAGATTTAAATTTAAATCAAAATTTAAAATGAATAAGCTGTATTGATAAGATTTAAACAAATTCAAATCTGTAGGATGAATTATAGTTTCAAAGAGTTTGAAATCTTATAAGTTTTTAAAATTTTAAAGGGGTTTCAGTTTAAAATAAAAATAAAAATAAAAAGAAGATGGAAACCTGGCAGTTTTCTGAAAATTTAATTTCATTTTAAATCTGAAGCTAATTTTAAACTAGCGGTTTGAATTTTAATTTAAGTCTAGTTTTCTTAAGGGTTTTGAATCTTCAGTTTCTTTTTAAAATGGAATTTGAATTTTGAATAAAGAGTTTTAGAATCATGGTTTAAATCAAAAGTTTATTTCAAGTTTAAATTCAAATAATTTAAATAAGGAATGGTTCAAGTGCATTGAATTTAAAATCTGGATATTTGAATAAGTTTTAAAATTTGAATGTTTTCAAACAAGTTTAAATTTAAATTGTTTATTAGAAGTAAATTTGTTTTCAAACAAATGTTTATATTTGATTTTCTTTTTGAATGAAGTCATTATAAAAGGTTTATTAAGAAAGTTAAATGATTTGTTAACTTGAATTTGTATAATGTACTTAAAACTTAATTTTAAATTAAATTAAGAAATTAAGGTTTATCTTATATAAGTTTTAAAAGGTAAGTAATAAATGTTATGCACATCTATTTTAAAAAAAGAATATAAATGAAATTTAAATTGGATAATGCTTTAATAAATACCGTTTTGAATTTTAGATTCAAAATGAAATTTGAATTTTTATTTGAAATGCAATGTTCTAAGTCCACTTTAACATTTATGAAATTATTAATAAGGAATGGATTATCTTAGAAATTATTAAGATATTAAAATAATTAAATAAAGAGGATAATTAAGAAATGACTTATTTATTTTATAATTAATAATTTGGATTAATTTAAATTAGAGATTAATTAAGAAGTAAACTAGGAAAAGTAATTAAAGAATTAATAATAGCTAAAGATGGTCATTAACTAAGGTTTATTTAGTAATTAAGTAATATGATTAATTTTTAATAATAAATTAGATTGATTAATAAATGATAATAAATTGTGAAATTTATTTAAGTTTAATTACTTAAATAAAAGTAATTAAGACATTAATTACTTAATGTAATTAATGGAGTTTATTGAGTTTGGTTTAAATTAATTAATTAAGTTTAATTAATTTTAAACATTGGATTGATAGTAATTACTTGATGTAATTATTGAAGTAGAATTACTCAGTGAAGTAATTAAAGAAAATTACTGGATGTAATTAGGGGATAATGATGAAATTGTGAAGTAATTTGGATTAAATTATTTTGTATAATTAATCAAGAAATTAATTAAAGAAATTAATTTAAGGAGTAATTAATTTGATAAGTAACTAAGGGTAGTTAATTACAGATTGAGATTAATCAAAGGTGATTAATAATTATGGGATAAGTGAGATTAATTACTGAAAGTAATTAATTTAATTTAGTAATTAATTAAATATATTTAAGGATCATTAATTATAGTTGATTAATTAATGAAGTAATTAAGATTGATTAATTAAGATTAATTAATCATTAATAAGTGATTAAGTGTAATTAATTAAGGTTAAATGTAATTAATTATAGTTAATTAATTAATGAAGTAATTAAAGGTTAATTACTGTGTTTAGTTTAGAGTAATTAATTTTGTGAAATTAATTAAAGTATAATTAATCAGGGTTGATTGAGGTTAGTTAATTAATTAAATTGTAATTAATTAATAGTGATGCAAGCAAGATTTATATTGTGTTAATAATTAATTTAATTAATTTTAATTTAATTAAATATGATGTAATTAATTTAATTCAATTTAAATTAATTATAGATGGTATAATTATAAATCATTGCTTATAAATGGATGATATTGTTTACCTTGAATGGTTTGGGAATCTCAACTATGAGATTAGTAATGTTGATTGATATGGATGCATTGGTTGCATTATGATATGGATTTTCTTTGATAATGATAGTGTGGATTATCTGTAGTTATGATAATGATAATTATCTGTTGTGAATCTGTGAATTATCTATCTGTGTGTATATAGATAATGTTATTGAATTGTTTTAAACTCTAAAACAACTTGGACCTAAAAGACACACGTTGGATTTCGATGAGACCGGGATCGGGTTTCCATATTTGGATATCCGAAAACCACATCGATCCAAATTAACGATAGGTCGTAAATCTTATGTGAAGAGTAAAGACTCGAGGTGTAAGGACTATTAGTCAGTATAACTCTGAGGGTGATTCCATGATGAGTTTGACGGAAATAGTACTTATAGGCTCGAGATGGAGATTCAGAGTGCAAGGGTTATCGTCGTTGACTGTGAGGGTGATTCCAAAATGAGTGTAACGAGATAATGCCTTCGGTTTTGTTCGAACCCGGAACGAACTTGCATGGATTGAATGCTTTCAGCACATCGTCAGGTGGACGATGAGCATTCTAAGAAATGTGTCCTATAAAGGTAATTGTAGCCTCAAGCCTCATCAACCGGGAATGGCTAAAACAGGGGAGGTGCAGCAAGGCTTCGTGGGTAGCTCCCACTGGAGAGCAAGATTTTCCCGTCTAGAAGTCCCTTTTTATTCGGCTGTGTGGGCAGCTGGAATCGCGCGCCAACTGCGGGGTTGTCTTGTTCGGAACTGTTCAGTAAGGAATGGGTCCGGCTTTGTGTTGCAGGGGAGCGGGTGTACTCCTCGGTACGTTGATCTAGGCCATGTACTGTGACGGGCGGTACCCCAAAAGCCCTGCCATTGTATGGAATCCAAAATCCAATTAGTGTCAACGGTTTTGATTGTATTACCCACTTTTTTGGCTAGTAGCTGGAATTTAATGAATGTAACAATTTCGGCCATTTCTTATTTACTTGAAAATCCTAGACCTATTATAATATCCCTGGATTTCCTATCAAATGTTTTGGTTAGCGTAAGGTAAAAACTTTTCCATGTTTATGTGTGGGAAGTCTTACGTGATACCTTTCTTTCAAAAGGTTTTTGAAAGTTAAGCAACTTTAACCTGTTACTCACACCAGACCCATGTCTGACCCGGAGTTTATTTTTGTTTTCATAAACTCTTGGGTACTCAAATTTTTACGAGTAGCCAAGGGATTCAGGTTAGCTTTGACGAATATTGGAGGAGCAATGGAGCAGGAGGCTTCTGCGTTAGATATATAGTATTCCGTTGTGTATTCTGTGTTGTCTCTGAGTTGTATTATGTTGTAAATACTAGGAAGGTGTTTATAACTGTCTAGTATGTGTTGTATATCCATGTACTCTGATAGTGATTGTAAACTATGTAATATTTTATGTTATTAATATAATTTATTCGTTCCGCTGTTTAGATTCCGATGTGTTGTTTCTTCTTCTTCTCTTTCTTTCTCTTTTCTATCCCTTTCTTTCTTATTAGCGATGCGACTTCCTGTTGTTTGGAAGTCGGGTCGTTACATTAATACTAAAAGTCGGCGAGGTAGACTTATCTATTTGTGAGATTCAAGAATGAAGTGTCTAGGCAACGCTTTGATGTGCAACTAGTGCTCTAACTTACCTGGCTTCACTCTTGGACGAGGAGTAGTTAAGTTGGAATGTCGAAAATGAGTTAAGTATATGAATATTAATTTGTATAAGCAATATTTTTGACTAAAAAATCAATTAGTCGATAATCGGACTTGACCTAATGTTAACTTAGGAAGTATTTAAAAGCTTAATTATTTCACACCAATGAGAACCCTCGAGGAGGAACATTGCAACAAAGCGTCTCTATCTTTCACTTACTTATGAAAGAATCTAAATTAAATTAACCTAAAATTCATCAAATTGGTTTCGAAGAGACCGAGATCAGTAAATGTTTTACTTATCAAACACCACTTCAAAACAAGTATATGAGTTCTATGATTTGGGAGTGGTTGTGAAGTGAAATGTTATATAGTTGAACTGTTTATCCTAAAGTTAAGGGAGAGGTCAGCATTAACATTTCAAACGATGCTATCGTGTGGGATTGTCTATCGAGGAGTTTCCCAAGAGAGAGGAAAATGTTAGCATTCATCGGAAGACATATGCCAGCATCTATATGGAGATTCAAGATCTGTTCGAGATGCTCGAATTTGTGCAGCAACTCGTAATCTGTTTGAGATAATGGAATCCATTTGGGTATTCGTGTTCTATTCGAGTGATGAAGACTCGTGTGAGAGATGCCGAACGTGACCACTACATTGTGAATGGATAAACATAGAATGAAATGCACAATCTTGTGTTTAGCTAACCTTTACGGCTTTGAGGGTATATCAACTCCATTATTTGGAGATGCTTATGGATGATGCTAACGGGAGTTGTTGGTACTTGGTTTCACGTAGTTCATACCATGTTCTACCGATGGGCCAGTTGTGTTCACCTTATGGTATATATTCTCTAGAGAGAAGGTAGTTTCTGGTCCTTGTCATGGAGATCTGCTTTAGTTTACTAGAAGCATCTCCATGGAAAAATCCATTATGCGAACATACTTTAGCAGTTTGATTGTAACATCTAATGAGCTATTGAATGTAACCAATGTAAACATTCTAGTTATTTGAAGCAATTTATATTCTATACTCTAGTCATTACCTATCATATCACCGTATTAAACTTAATAATTAATTAGTTTCTTTAAGTGGAAAATTGTTACGGGAATCCATACGGTCTTAATGGTTATTGTTGCTTGTTACATATTTCTTGAGTTTCTCATGCTATGTAACATCCCCTATCTTGAGGCCCGAAGTTAAGCACTACAGATGCTGCAATTATCCATATAACTTCCGATGACAAAATATGGTAGCGTTAATGGTATTTATAATATCAGAAGCACATGAATATGAAACAAAATCATCACAGATTAAAACAGCTTTTCTAGTTACATTTCAAAGCAATATTTCATATTCAATTTACATAATCCCATAATCGATTCTCAGGTTTCGATCAAATATAATTATTACAAAATTCATCAAGCGCGAAATATGAAGATGTCCCCTTGGATGACCAGAGTACTAAATAGACATGTAACTCTTAATACATCACAGTGGAAATGAAACTAAATACTCCTAAATAGCTAACTTTTCCACCTGCACTTCTTTGGAAGTTTTATTCATCCACCTACTGGACCTGTAAAACCCTGACTCTCAATCTACTCAAATCAATTTTGAGCACCTGAGAGTTTAAGCAGAAAAACATAAACTTCAAGTAAGATATAGAGTCTGGTGTGAATAGTACTATTACATTTTAGTTTGCTGATATTAAGTGAGACCATGCTGCTTAGCAGAACGGGTTTCCCCTCACTAACATCCCTTTAAAACGTATCATTTTGCAAATCAAAATCCTATAACTGAACTGGTTAATTAAACTGATTATAACAATAATAGAAACATCATATATACTCAAAATAAAGTTATAAATTGACCATTTGGACGAACAATATAGTTTTGTTTGGCTAACTACTTATGATTGGCTGACTCAGGCTTACCAGACAAAATAAACAAATAGTCAAGCACCTGTTAGACAAATTTCTGGATGGCCTGTCCTTAACTTACTTCTTCAAGAGTCACCTGATCCTAACGGTTTCACGGGCTTACTAATAACCAATCCTCCTTCTCTGTGTATTCCTTTCTGTATGCAACATCATTCATTTCTTACCTGTGACTAAGCTCTATATATTAGAATTTTGGACTAAATTAGCGACAGACTATAGTTAATGTATAGGGCGCGACCATATACCAGTCCTATCTGGTAAACTAATGTAACGACCCAGAATTCCTATCATTTGAAATTCGTATATTTAATTGATTTTAAATATTAACAAGTAAAATTTGTAAGTCGAATAAATTTTTATTTCGAATATCTAGATTTAATTGGATAATTAAATCGATAATTTAATATTTGAAATTACAGAAATAATTGGAAATTGAGTTTAATGTGATTAAAATTGATTTGTAAAGTTGTATTTAATCATATTGGAGTTAGAATGATGTTATAGAACTTTTAAAATTGAATTTAAAGTTAATTTGTAGAAATTGAATATTTTAATATTTAATTGACGAGTAAAAATAGCCATTTTTCAAACACTCTCGGATTTCGACGAAACTAGTTTCATCGGATCCATAATGTTATATTATTGTAAGATTTCAAATTTTGTGCCAATCGGATTTACGGTTTGTCCGGGGCAAGCTAAAACGCACTGAAATCAGTTTGAGTGAATTTTTAAATTTAAGTAGTCGGTTTGAAAACCTATCTTTCAAATATGATCGAATTGGCTCCCGATATATATTCCATTACATTCGGAATAGGGGTAAAACATTATAAACACCTGGCAGCACGAGTCGTTTCGAGTTTGGAAAATTTTGGGATGAATAGTGTCATCTGATTTTCTATAAAAGGCCTCCATATTTGACAATTTGCACAAACCCTAGGTTTAACGTTACAGCCACCACTTAAAGTTTTAATGGCCGAAAACTTGTCTCATTCTTCTTCAATTTTCTTCAAATCCGTGAAGAATTAACAGAACCTCCCAACTAGCAAAACGTAGAGCACGCCGAGTACTTCACATCCAACGGTGCAGATCGTCTGGAGTTCATCATGGGCGCCACAATCTGGCCGCGTTCACCTAGGGTTGTGCACGTGTTTTCACGTGAAAGAGGGGGCCGAGCTTCCTGATACGGCGGCTAATGGTGGAGGCAAGCACGAGCATTCCAATGGCGGCCTCTGATCGTCTTCAAAGTCGTCGTGGTGGTCGCGAAAATCAAGGACAATCGGCGGCTATGGGTTATTGTTGCATGGCTTAGAACGAAGGGGAGAAGGAAAAGGGCAACGGCCGAGATTTCATCAAGCTTGAACGAACGGTAGAGATTTGTTTGAGGTTAAATAAAAATAAAAATTTGAAGATAAATTGTATATTTAATTGTGTAAACTTTAAAATGTCATAACTTGTTCATACGAGGTCAAAAAATGGCAAAACGAATTGCGTTGGCTTCGTATTGATGAGCACTACGCGACGGATCTGGATTGGAGTTGATTTGAGCTAGTGTAAATTTTGGGTAAAATTAAACGCGTGTTTAATTTTATTCGGAACGAAACACTGCAACTGTATTTGAAACAAGATGAGAACTTCTCACTCAATCGAATTGTGTTTCGATTTAAATTTTAAATAGTTAAATTTAAAATTGCTTGATTGTATGCTTAAATGATAAATTGCTATCTGTTGTATTGAAATAGACCCTATACGCCGCATATTAAGCGGATGTTATTTATTAAACACATATACCGCGATATTTCACCTTGAAGTGGAATTGGTATTATATATGTACTTGGAGTTGATTTTCCCGCATTATATAGCGGATGAGACCCTATTGCGCCGCATAATAGCGGATAATATTTTATATGAACCTACGTACCACGATATTCCGTCTTGAAACGGGATTGGTATTGTGCTAACATCTGTGGATGCAGGGAAAACAGGTTGGAGGGATCCAACTGGATTCCTCAACAGTATTGATTTATTTATAGATATTTGCGATATATTCTATTATCATATTGATATATAATGTTTGGAAGTCGTGGTTGATGTATTGGTGCTGTTGCAGCATTGGGCCTATTTTTGGAGTTTTAAAAATGTTAATTAACGATTTCGAATTTAAAAGGATTTTCAAGTGATTTTTGAAAGTATACTCTTTTTTTTTGAATTTTGGAATTGATTCATTTTAAATAAATAAACGTTAAAAATTTTATGTTATAAAAATTATGATTTTTGTGAAATATAACCGAAATGTGATTTTTGAAATAAGTAATTGATTTATTTGTAAAATGGTTTAAATTGGGATTTTTGAAGTATTATAAACGGTTTATATAAAAGATTTATAAAATTGATATTTATAAATTAAAAAAATATTGGAATTTTAAAACGAGATTTTATAAGTGATAAAATGATGTATAAATGGATTTCATAAGTGAATGAAATTTATAGATTTATAAATTGTGAAGTTATAAAATGAGTAGATTTTGTAAAATAAAAGATTTATAAGTAATTAACTTATAAATTGGATTTCGGCATTTAAATGAGATATAAATAGAATTTGTTAATTAAGGGATTTTTATAAGTTGAAGTTTTTATAAAATATATAAATATGAATTTATAAACATTGTTTTATAAATCCAAAATCAATTGAATTTGATAAGTAAATATGAAAGCTTATTGAAGGAGATATATCCATGATTTTGGACAGTGGATAATCCTTTAAATTAAATATGTAGAAGTGTTGAATTTGGTAAATGATTTATATTCACGATTTTGGACAGTGAATAATATATTAAAGAAATGTTTTAGGAAGTGATCTTTTAAATAGAATTAAAACGATTTGAAGTTGTTTTAAAATGTGTTAAGGATCGAAACCATAGATTTCAACATTCATTGTTGAAATAGACGTTTTCGAGAAATAAGGAAAAGATGGACTATAACACTGTTGTTATAGTAAATGATTTTCGAAAGGAAATGTTTTTTTGTATAGTATTGGGATTTATATATCTATCGTATTTTCGAATCCCTATGCTACTGATTTTGGGTTGTCGTAACAATGTTTTACGCAACATTCGTTTTGACCCAAACAAATGTGTTTAAAGAGAACGTTTTCCTAAAAGAATAAAATTTATACTTAATCGTGTTTTAAGTATATTGAATATTTTCTAAGATTGAAAATAAATAGATTCGTGAATTACTTATTGTTAAACAAGTATTTGGAAATGTTTTCCAATGTAGAAATTGAAATGGTTTAGAGAATATATCTTTTTAAAGATAAATTGAAGTGAATATTTGGCAAGTTGTTTAATTTATGGAAGATTAAAAAAAGGGCCTAGTGATTGTTATGGTGCTGAATATTTGTTGGTTTTCTTTGATAGTTAAATAACCGACTATCGATATTTACCTTTAAAGGGGTATTTGTTGTGATTTGCTTGAATTTGAATGCTACACTTATTTTAAAAAAAGCGCTCGTTATTCGGTTTAGCCGGGAGAGGACCTTTGGGGCATAAATCCCATTCCGAATAGTGATACATCGTAATGGATAACATTTGAAGACTGGTGTTGGAGACCGGATATCTTCGAAAATGGAAGGATTACCGTCGAATGTCTCTGCATCGGCTGATCCTTGATATAGATATTTTATCACCCTTTGTGATGGGAATTTCGGACGTGATTAGTAAATATCCGGATTACAAGGGCTTCTTTGGAAGTGCCTTCCGTTTCGTTCGATCCCAGGACGGACTTATATGGATGTGTGTCTGACGATACAGTGAGATGTAAAGCTGGTTTCTATCAAATACATTTCTGTTGGTGGCGGAGAATTTATTCTCTTAGCTTAACACCCTTCTCTGAGACGTACGAGCTCAGAGGTTATGTAGTTGATGGTTACTAGTGATACATTCCCAATTTGGTAATGTGGCATATGAAGTGATGTTGATCATTTGTTGATCAAAGCATAGCTTTTGTGAAAAACGTAGCTTTGTGGACGAGACTTCGTCGGACCTCACACCCCGGAAGTGGTCAAAACAGGAAGAATGTAGCAAGGTTATTTGGAGACAGCACCCCCATAGGGTATGTACATTTCCTTCTGGATAGAGGTGGTATTATGGTATGGAGCCCTGATACTTAACCTATGTGGTTGCTGCAAATTTATTTCTTTGCGGTTGTTGGTGAATCCCGGGATTTAGGTCGGTTACGACCGTGGGATGGCATACTCATGTCAGTAGTTACCTAGCTAGAGGTAACCCGACCTTGTGTTGGCAGAGATCCGGTTAGGTTCTCGAGGCGTCTTTCCAGAGGCGTACCCATGTGGCAATGGGAAGTTCCTTGGCTTGACCATTTGTTGGAAATCCAAACTCCAATACGTACCTTGTACGGTTTTAGTTGTAGAACCTTCCATTTACTTATGGTGGTCACCACTGTTTAGATGGTAGCTATAGTAGGCATAGTGCGAAATGCCTATGTTGGCCAAGATTTATATTATACTTTTGAAATGTTTTCCTGCACTTTACACTTATAGTAATAATATCAAAGAAATTTACGTATCAAGCATGTTTAACTATCATAAGGAGAAATCTCCTCCGATTCTGCGTTTGCATTGTGTGAGTTTGTGCGGGAGGCCTTATGGTAGTTTCATTTTCCAAAAGCATTGCGTATCTATTTTAAAATATTTCTTTATTTGTTTTTAAAGATAAACTGTTTTAAGTTCTCACACCAGTGTAGGATCTAGATTAACCCTAGAGGGGGGGTGAATAGGGTTATAGCAAATTTTCTCGATTTAAACACAGAAAACAAACTGCAGAAATAAATATGCTGAAAAGTAAATCACACACAAAATTTACCCAGCTTCGGCATCCCCTGCCTACTGCTGCATTCCCAGATTTCTATTAGAATTAAACAGTATCCCGCTTACAAACACTCTACTAGACTCGCAAACCTTTTCTCCCGCTCACAAACACTCTACTAGACTCGCACACCCTGCTCCGCCTACAGAGTTTCGTTTACTCGCAAACTCTGCTCCCGCCTATAGAGTTTTGCAAACTCGCACACCCTGCTCACTGAACTAATTCTAACTAGACAATCTGACACTACCTACAACCTAGGTGGTGATTTACAAATTTTTTGACTCGTAAAGAAAAAACAACTTCAAAAATAAAACCAGGAGCAAAAATTAAAACTATAAACTTTAATTCCTAATTTTTGCTCAAAATAAAAATAAAGAAAAAACTAAAACCCCTTTTATAAACTAAAGCCCCTTTTTTATAAACTAGGCCGGCCCATTCTTTTGCTTTATCCCGTTCCTCTTTTGGCTTGTGAAAAATGGCGGCCTCTGTTGTTTGTTCGTTCTGAAATTAGGGCTTGCGATTCTAGCGATCCAAATTGGGGCTTTGTTCGATCTCACTGAGGTTACTCTTGCTCGCTTCTTCTCTGGTGATCTATTGTCTGGTTCGCGTTATTTGTGCTTCGTTCGTTCTCTGATGATCGATTCTACTTGCAGCTGCTCCTTTGATCGAGTTTGAGAGATTGGTATGTAATTTCTCTGTTTGTTGGCTTGATTGTTTGCCTTTTTCACTCGATGCCGATGATGATAGTTTGGGTTTGATATTTATATGAATTCGAATACACTTGCTTTCTTCGTTTCAATTCGATACTTTCCAAAACTTTAATCCTTGATGCGCACGGCTTTCCTGATTTCTTTCTGTCTTGATGCTCACGGCTTTGATTTTTACGCGTACGATTTTTCTTGAATAAAAAGGTAAAAACTTTCCCTTTTTCATTGCTGACTTTTTCAAAGACACGACTTTGATTTTTTTTTCAAATTGTACGCACTTGATTTTTGACCTCGGCTTGATTTCTGCACTGTTGAACCTCGTCCATCTTCTATATCACTTGATACTGTCGTGTATTTGCATAGTACCATAGCTTCTCTGTTGCACTCGAGTTAGTTCAAACATGAACTTGTTGTTTGCTTGTCGAACTTGCTTTGTGTCATTGTAGTGGTTGGTCTGACCTGAACTTGATTATTGAAGTATGTTGCACTTTGGTCTTGCATGTCATGTTAGTTCGAATTACATACTTCATGATTGCATTGTTCTCTGCATTTACTTGAACTTTTGTGACTTGTGGTTGCCACTGTGTATTTGCCTGGTGATCTTGTTGCACTGCTCTCAGTCATATTGTATTGGGTTTGTTCATGTTGCATCGACTTGTTTTGTACTAGTGCACTTCTGTTTGCTGTCATGTTTGAACATAGCATTCATGTGTACTTTTTGATTTGCATCACTTGTAGCTTGCTACTGTGTTGCATTGAGTTACTGTCGTCTGCACTTGCACACTCCATACTTTGGTATTGTTCCATGCTATTACCTGGTCGAGCTGTGGTCTTCAAGCATATTGCCGTGATTGTAGTTCCAGTGTGCATTTCTCTGTTGCACTTGCTTTCGATATAGCTGTTGGTTGATGTGCATGCCTGTTCATTCCAGTGAGTTTTGTTTTGTGATATCCATGTTGCAACTGTTTTTGACATGTGAACTGCCCTGTTTCATATGAGTAGCAGAACTTCTTGTCTTGTGCATGTTTCATTAAGCTTGACTGTGTTTTTGATTGGTCCCAGTTTCAAAACTCGGGTTTGACCTTGTGCTCGTGTCGTGTTTTTCAATATATTGCATGTGTATTGAACCCGGTTTTTCATTTGGGTTTGACCTGTGCTCACCTGTCCCTGTAGCATTATCAAGTGTATACCGATTTGCACGGCCTTGTGGCATGTACAGTGATACACTGTGCATGTCACACTGTTCGTGTGTGATGAATTCAAGTGTGAATGATGACGAACAACCCAAATAACTGAGGCAAACCATATTTTCAAAAATCATATTTCATTTTATATTGCAAAAACATTTCTTTTTCAATTTTACTGCGTTAGTGAATATTTTTGCAGATTGCTCAGATGCTGGATTCAAACTGGAATGCAGTTGAAGACAAAATACGAGTGTGAGTGATATGTAGTGAGGTTATCAATGTAAAAAAAATTGTGATGTAATAAAAAATGTATATGTATAGTGAGAGCTTGAATTTGTACTATTCAAGATTGTAATACATATTTGTTTGAATAAAATTTCTGTTTGAATTCAATTTTTGTGTAATTTATTTTATTCAACAAATATTTATTTAATCTATGAAAAACAAAATAGTACGTTACCAAATACATTTAAATGAATATATATGTTTATTATCATCAAACAAAAACATATAAGCGCATATTCATATTATCTCCCCCTTTTGATGATAACAAACATATATTTAAGATTTTGACCGTGTTAAATGTATTTGATCAATGATATACTCTAATTGCTCCCCCTATTTAAATGCTTCCTCTCTTCATGATGCTCCCCCTACATATATGAATACAAATAGAAATATTCAAATAAGCCTAGATGAAAATGGAAAAATTATTTGACCTTTGCTTGATTCTATTTGACAAAATCTTAAATATATGTTTATTATCATCAAACAAAAACATATAAGCGCACATTCATACAATCTCCCCCTTTTGATGATAACAAACATATATTTAAGATTTTGACCGTGTTAAATGTATTTGATCAATGATATACTCTAATTGCTCCCCCTATTTAAATGCTTCCTCTCTTCATGATGCTCCCCCTACATATATGCATACAAATAGAAATATTCAAATAAGCCTAGATGCAAATGGAAAATTATTTGACCTTTGCTTGATTCTATTTGACAAAATCTTAACTTTTCTCTCCCCCTTTTGTTATCAGCAAAAGAATAATAGTATTAGAGAAAAATAGAGATTAAGTGATCAATATTAATCCAACATTAAACTCAAATTGAATATAAATATTAAACTCCAATAAGAATCAAACAAAAATCATAACTACCCTTGTTAGGCACATATTCCACTTTTAGAAATAATGGAAATGATGTTCTAATATAAAATCATACAATTGTATCAACCTGTGGTACATTTATATCAGGAATTTGAATATCTACTAATCATGCATAACCGTTAGGACTTTTAAATGAGATTAGTAGTATTCCAATTTAATTTTAAAAAATGAAATCAAGTATCTTCTAACCACGCATGACCGTGAGGACTTTTAAATGGGATTAGAATCAACTTGTCTATTTAAGCAATTAATTTTGATATGCGTTCCATACATGCATAACCATAAGGACTTTTAAATGAGCATGGAAGCACATAATCAAAAATCCAAGTAATTCACCCATGCATAACCGTGAGGACTTTTAAATGAGAGTGAATACTTTGGATATTTATTTATTTTTAAAAAAAAATGTGACATGAAAAACAAATGATTCCTGATTATAGTACCACATATCGACAAACTATATTGAATATTTGATAAACCATGGTCGATAGAAATAATGATAGATATAGAAATGGTCATGGAATCTTTACCCAACAAAAAGTTTTATAATTCTTGTTTTAATTCCTAAAGAAATTTTCCAAATATACTCTCTTGAGTAATGTATGTTAAATATCAACACTTATCACCTTTTCAATCACTATTTGTCTTTTTGATAATTAGTAGGGAGTCGGATTAGTCAAAATTTGTCATTTAAAATCAAATAAAAATGTAACAACCCGGTATTTTGCATCAATTATAATCAACAATTTAAACGATTAATATTGACACAAACTTCTATTTGAAGTTTTTAAATTTTGAATTAAAATTGATTTATAAATTGATAAAAGAAATTTAGGACTTTAAATAAAAGTTTTTTTTTTTTTTTTACTTATTTGGCCTTATCCCCTCTTTAATTTCGAACCGCCCCCCCCCCCTTTTATCCATTTTTCATTTCGTTCACCAACCCTAACCAAATCACGAAATAATGGCTACCGTTCCTTTCGTTCTCTCTCTGCTCTGGAAATTAGGGTTTCGATTCCGATGGTTGCTCGTCTCTTGTGGCGCTCGCGTTGCTTGCTTCGACATTCGGTTGCTCCTTTAATTCGTCGACACGGTGAGTTTGCTCGCATCTAATTCATGTCTCGAGTTATCTGTGTATTTTGTTGCTTGAATTCTTGGCTAATGTTGCTTCGAGTTTTAGTGATTTCTGATTTTTGTTCTATTTCCGTTCCATGACTTTTGAACTTGAGTGAGTTTTACTCACATCTTTCTCTACTTGGTTGTCTCGGCACTGTTTTGTGGAGATGTCGATGATTTCTGGTTTTTGGCAATTTCGTATATTTGTGTATCGGATTGGATTAACTTCGTGTCCACCACGAGGTTGCCTTCGAGTGACTTCGACTTGTACCTTGCTGAGTTTTAACTTTGATTTCTTTTCGTGACTTCACAATTTGACTTCTGGTAAACCCTTGAGTTGTACCACTGCAGACATTCTCAGTCTTGTTGATTACCTTGGCTACTGTCTTGATCATGTTCCCTTTGAACTTGAAGTGGTACTTGTTATAAGCTTATCACTTCGATGTTTGACACTGTCAAACTCGGCTCTGACTTGATAATGTGTTCGTCTTTTATGTGGCTTCTCCATTGGGTTGTCTTGATGTCCTGAGTTGACCTGCTGCCTGGTTATGTCAACATGTGTGTGTAAATATGAATTCATTCACCTAGTATTGCACTTTGGTCTTCGTATGTACACTGGGTTTGGCAATTTGATTAGTGCTTCGAGTTGCTGCCGTTTCCACTCTTGTTCATGTAGTTTTATATGATGATTATTCTAGTCATTCATACTTTATGTTGTAAACATGTGCATGTTAACAATTGATGTTCACTGTTCATGTCCTTTACTTGGTGCCTTTTGCAGTTTTGTTCACTTTTCTGAACAGTTCTGGTTGCATACCCATTCCATGTTTGTAGTCCTCACTGTCACTGTCCATTTGATCGCCCTGATGCAGTTTTCATGTTGAATTCATCCTCTGGTTACTTGGTACATTTCTGTAGCACCACTGCACTTTATAGTTGCCGATCATTTTCATTCATGAATGGTTGTATATCCAAACGACATATGGACTTTGAGTGAATGCTTTATTCATTACTGAGTTGCCATTTCATATGCATTGAGCTTTGGTCCATTGCTGTGTTATCATCATATTGAACTGGTTTTCTTGTTGTTGCATGCTTGTATCACAGCATACTGCATGTTTTATCTTTGAAGCTTGGCATTTGAATAAAGTTTTTCTTTCTTTTAAATTTGCAGTAGTTTGCTAATCATTTCTTTCGGAAATGTCTGCTGGTTATCACCATGTATATGCATACATATATGTATATATATGTGTGTGTGAATGGCATAACTATAGCTCCAATGTGTTCATTGCTGTGTTGTTTTCTTGCCTTCATTTTGTTTGCATATTTAATATGCAGTAACCTGTATTCTTGACTTTGAGTATTTATGTGTACGACAGCACTATAGTGGCAAGGCAGTGCACGCAAGCGTGAACTGCAGCCACACGGAATTGAGTTTTTGGGTACGACAGCACTATAGTGGCAAGGCAGTGCACGCAAGCGTGAACTGCAGCCACACGGAATTGAGTTTTTGGGTACGATAGCACTATAGTGGCAAGGCAGTGCACGCAAGCGTGAACTGCAGCCACACAGTACGGCGTGTACGATATTCTATTTGTTTTGACTTATGGATCTTTTTGCGTATTCCTTATGCAGTAGTGGCGAGGCAGTGCACGCGTGCGTGTACTGTAGCCCTACTTGAATTAATATTTTAATTGATATTTCAATGGTTTGAGCTGTTTGTTCATTTCAATTCAATATTCTGAATTGCATTCTGATTTGGTTTAATTACTGTCGTCTATTCAGTAATTAATTATTATTGCTTCTGTGCACTAATAACTGAGTTTGAATTAGACTGACCCGAGTATTATTTTCTTTTGAATCTAATACTCGGGTCAGACCGAGTATTTCAGGTTGTAGATATTCAGCTTTGGGTTGCTGCTAGAGCTATGAAGTTCTTTTATATCTTTTGGAGTAGTCGTCGTCATTTGTTGTAGTTTGAAAAATTGGATAGGAAGATATGTATTCATGTATATTATATACGTTAATGTACTTGTATATGTAACTTCTTGAGTCGACTGTGGTAGTTGTATCATATGTACCGTGTCTTATGTATTGTATCAAATGTATTGTACCTGACATCAGTTATTGCATATATGGGACTTTATGTTTTATTTGTGTTCCGCATTATATTATCTATGTAATATTTTATATTTTATGTTCTAAACTATTATGAACCATCGTAGTTCGTTTTATACTGGAATTGGGGTATGCCGATGGGAGAAAATAAATCAGAGATGAAAAATGAAAGAATATTTATATTTATATACCACTCCTATCGAGATAACCAATACTAGTGTAAGGCCTAACTATTGATGGCCGCTCCTCAACAGCCTTATTCTCCGTGCTAGTTGACAGTACTACACCGTAGTGTTCTTGGCTAGCGTGGGTATAGAGGTGGGGCGTCACAAAAAATGACTAATCTGAAAATATGGTCAAACATGATTTTCTCGAAGGGGTTATATGAGAAAATTTTCTGCTATTTGAAAATTGTTTCAAGTGAAAAATATGCAGATATTTTCTTTGAAAAACGATGCAGCAAATGAATGTTTCAAAGATTAATCACGTTCCACTAGTAATTTTTCTATCAACTATATTACCAGTGTAATCTGCATCTGAATTTAAATTTCACTCAATATTCACTCGTTGGATGTCAAAGACTAGATTGTGAAATTTCAACAAACTATCTCAGATTGAAATTTGAAATGAAGCCATGTTCACACTCAAACAAATATCATGGTGTTAATTTCAGAAACCGTTGGATAAACAATTATATTCATGAGTAATCAACAGTCAATCAACATCATAATTATTTCAAAAACAATTTCTTGAAGTTTCAACAATTTCTTAAAATCCTTTTTAACATCTTTCACATGAAATTTGAAATCGTGCAAATTTACAAGCAGTGACCAAAATGTCAAAACAAATATATCTACGTGTAGCATGAGTAATCAAAGATCAATAAAATACCATCATTTGACCGAACAAATTTATATGGATTAGTTCAAAGTTGAAAATCTGATTGGTCATCATTTAAGCACAAATCAAGGTCATAAATAAGAACAAGTCAAAAGAAAAATCATATCAATTAAGAATAAGTCAGAATTAAAGACATCATTCATTTCATCATCACCTTACTGGCTGATGTAATTCAGATTACGGTGCAGATTATCACATTTAATATATCGTTCAAAACAAATTTACCTGTTTTACCTTTACGATAATTTTTCGTTGTTGTCCATTGTGATTCTGTCACCTTTGTACTAGGCTAAGGAACTTTGCGTTGTTGCCCGTTGTGTTTCAGGAACAGCCAAAATCTAGAGAACACCGTTGTTGTTCCTTAGCCTGCCACCATAACTACACGAGAAAAGATTTATGTGACCTATTTGTTTTTATAGGTCCATGGTTGTTAGTGGCAGAAGATTTAGAAAATTAATTTTGTGGAGACCCAAAACTGTTTATATATGTTCCTTTTGGCACCCAAATTTGTTTAACTTTGAGAGATTTTACATTTGTGCCTTTTGGAACCCAAATTGGTATGGTTTTCACATTTTTGGGTCTATACCAACAATTATTGTGATTGTGTCCATATTTCCTACAAATTGTGCACATTGAATTTTCTTGATTAATCTTGTTTTCAACAATTTTAGATTGATTATATCCAAGCCCATTTCTATCCGTGTTAACAGTTTGCTTTCCTAATAGCATATTCAACGATTTTTCATTTTTTGAAAATTTATCTAAAGTCGTTGACAATTGTTGGACTTGTGTTTTGAGAGATTCATTTTCGTTTAACAATTGTGTGCACTTTTGAATAGAATTCTCTCTCTTAGTATTTTCACTCTCTTTCAAGATCAGAATTTCATTTTCAAGTGATTTTATATTGATTTCTGATTTTTTTTATTTCTTTTTCGAATGTTGGACACTTATCACACTTAGGGATCTTACTTTGATAGGTTTTAACTAATTTTTCGAGTTGTTCATTTAATTCCATCAAAGTATCTTTTTGTGATTCAAGTTTGGCATACTTCTCCCTAAGTTGTTCAAAACAGCCATTCACTTCGTGAAAATAAATAAGTAATTCAGAGTGAGTGAGTTTTGATACCTCGCTTGGCTTCATATTGTGCTCTCTGTTTTTTAATTTTTGATTGAGAGCTGGATTTCCGTATTTGCGGTTCCTCCTTTTGAACTTCTTCATTAGTAATGCCTGCTTGACTGCTCCATCATCATCATCCTCATCACAACTGTTCTTTACCAATCCTGTTAAGCACATTTCTTTAACTGATTCGGTTGTGGAGGACATCTTATTACTGTTGACTTTTGCACCATATATTGCATCGAGAGTATTCCAGATTTTCTGTGCATTTTCACAATGAGAGACAAAATAAAAATAATCATGATTAATATGAGAATATAATATATGCATAGCAAGAGCATTAATCGAGATAATTTCCTTATTTGTTATATCACACCCATTTTCAATAATATCCCAACATTTAATATTAACAGATTTTAAATAAAATTCCATTTTCAATTTCCAGTTCAAAAAATCTGTTCCATCGAAAATAGAAGGAATAATATTGGAACGACCCTCAACAAAAATATTATCTGGTGGATTCATGTCTCTAGAGTTAAAGAAAAATATCGTTCTCTGATACCACTTGTAGGATCTAGATTAACCCTAGAAGGGGGGGTGAATAGGGTTATAGCAAATTTTCTCGATTTAAACACAGAAAACAAACTGCAGAAATAAATATGCTGAAAAGTAAATCACACACAAAATTTACCCAGCTTCGGCAACCCCTGCCTACTGCTGCATTCCCAGATTTCTATTAGAATTAAACAGTATCCCGCTTACAAATACTCTACTAGACTCGCAAACCTTTGCTCCCGCTCACAAACACTCTACTAGACTCGCACACCCTGCTCCGCCTACAGAGTTTCGTTTACTCGCAAACTCTGCTCCCGCCTATAGAGTTTTGCAAACTCGCACACCCTGCTCACTGAACTAATTCTAACTAGACAATCTGACACTACCTACAACCTAGGTGGTGATTTACAAATTCTTTGACTCGTAAAGAAAAAACAACTTCAAAAATAAAACCAGGAGCAAAAATTAAAACTATAAACTTTAATCCCTAATTTTTGCTCAAAATAAAAATAAAGAAAAAACTAAAACCCCTTTTATAAACTAAAGCCCCTTTTTTATAAACTAGGCCGGCCCATTCTTTTGCTTTATCCCGTTCCTCTTTTGGCTTGTGAAAAATGGCGGCCTCTGTTGTTTGTTCGTTCTGAAATTAGGGCTTGCGATTCTAGCGATCCAAATTGGGGCTTTGTTCGATCTCACTGAGGTTACTCTTGCTCGCTTCTTCTCTGGTGATCTATTGTCTGGTTCGCGTTATTTATGCTTCGTTCGTTCTCTGATGATCGATTCTACTTGCAGCTGCTCCTTTGATCGAGTTTGAGAGATTGGTATGTAATTTCTCTGTTTGTTGGTTTGATTGTTTGCCTTTTTCACTCGATGCCGATGATGATAGTTTGGGTTTGATATTTATATGAATTCGAATACACTTGCTTTCTTCGTTTCAATTCGATACTTTCCAAAACTTTAATCCTTGATGCGCACGTCTTTCCTGATTTCTTTCTGTCTTGATGCTCACGGCTTTGATTTTTACGCGTACGATTTTTCTTGAATAAAAAGGTAAAAACTTTCCCTTTTTCATTGCTGACTTTTTCAAAGACACGACTTTGATTTTTTTTCAAATTGTACGCACTTGATTTTTGACCTCGGCTTGATTTCTACACTGTTGAACCTCATCCATCTTCTGTATCACTTGATACTGCCATGTATTTGCATAGTACCATAGCTTCTCTGTTGCACTCGAGTTAGTTCAAACATGAACTTGTTGTTTGCTTGTCGAACTTGCTTTGTATCATTGTAGTGGTTGGTCTGACCTGAACTTGATTATTGAAGTATGTTGCACTTTGGTCTTGCATGTCATGTTAGTTCGAATTACATACTTCATGATTGCATTGTTCTCTGCATTTACTTGAACTTTTGTGACTTATGGTTGCCACTGTGTATTTGCCTGGTGATCTTGTGGCACTGCTCTCAGTCATATTGTATTGGGTTTGTTCATGTTGCATCGACTTGTTTTGTACTAGTGCACTTCTGTTTGCTGTCATGTTTGAACATAGCATTCATGTGTACTTTTTGATTTGCATCACTTGTAGCTTGCTACTGTGTTGCATTGAGTTACTGTCGTCTGCACTTGCACACTCCATACTTTGGTATTGTTCCATGCTGTTACCTGGTCGAGCTGTGGTCTTCAAGCATATTGCCGTGATTGTAGTTCCAGTGTGCATTTCTCTGTTGCACTTGCTTTTGATATAGCTGTTGGTTGATGTGCATGCTTGTGCATTCCAGTGAGTTTTGTTTTGTGATATCCAGGTTGCAACTGTTTTTGACATGTGAATTGCCCTGTTTCATATGAGTAGCAGAACTTCTTGTCTTGTGCAAGTTTCATTAAGCTTGACTGTGTTTTTGATTGGTCTGCATACATGATTGTTGCAGTCCATTTTGCTGTTGGTCTTCGTTGCATTCATGTCATGTTGCCTTGTGTTGAACCCAGTTTCAAAACTCGGGTTTGACCTTGTGCTCGTGTCGTGTTTTTCAATATATTGCATGTGTGTTGAACCCGGTTTTTCATTTGGGTTTGACTTGTGCTCACCTGTCCCTGTAGCATTATCAAGTGTATACCGATGTGCACGACCTTGTGGCATGTATAGTGATACACTGTGCATGTCACACTGTTCGTGTGTAATGAATTCAAGTGTGAATGATGACGAACAACCCAAATAACTGAGGCAAACCATATTTTCAAAAATCATATTTCATTTTATATTGCAAAAACATTTCTTTTTCGATTTTACTGCGTTAGTGAATATTTTTGCAGATTGCTCAGATGCTGGATTCAAACTGGAATGCAGTTGAAGACAAAATACGAGTGTGAGTGATATGTAGTGAGGTTATTAATGTAAAACCAATTGTGATGTAATCAAAAATGTATATGTATAGTGAGAGCTTGAATTTGTACTATTCAAGATTGTAATACATATTTGTTTGAATAAAATTTCTGTTTGAATTCAAATTTTGTGTAATTTATTTTATTCAACAAATATTTATTTAATCTATGAAAAACAAAATAGTACATTACCAAATACATTTAAATGAATATATATGTTTATTATCATCAAACAAAAACATATAAGCGCATATTCATACAACCAGTCCCATGACTGACCTGGAGTTTATTGTTCCCTTCCTAAACTTTGGGTGCCCACCAATTTCCACACGGGCAGTCTAGAGTTAGGTTATCAGGTCATTCTGGAATTCAGGAGTTGCTGTGGAGATCAGGAGCAAGCTGGATGGCATGGCGTATCAACTAGTATATAGTATTTCTTTTCCGCTATTTGTTGTTGTAAACTCTGATAATGTAATGTAATGTGATGTAATGTAAAAATTGATATGAATTTTTTGATTTAAAGATTATTCATTTATCTATTATATGTTGTTCCACTGCGATTGTGAGATTATAATATTGTTTCAGTTGCTTCTTCTGTTTGCGTCAAAATTGGGCACAACACTCTTCGGGAGTCGTTGAAGGGATAATAGTCAAGAATGCAAATTCAAAACAGATATTATCTAACAAAAACTCCAATCTACAATAAAGTAAATGCGTAGACAATCGATTTATAGTGGTTCGGCGTGTTGCCTACGTCCACTGTGAAGTGTTTTGATATTTTATAGCTTTTCTTTCAATGACTACAAGTTGTTGTAGCAATCAACAGCAAATTACAACTGTAAATTCGGAATCAACAGTAAAATAATGATGTAGGATGATGGAGATCTCGATCCGGCAGAGTCTGGGCGCTTCCCAGTCAGAAGATCCCTTTTCTGTTGGCCCTGGGGCTCTATTTATAGGCGCGGGCTGCTGATATTTCGCTGAAAACTCGGGAGACCACTTCTGGCACGTGAGGGGGCCCACACGCACGGTCTCAGGATGTTTGGGCCCACTTTGGAATCGGTTCGAACTCCATTCGAACCGATCAAGAATTCATCCAATCGAGGTGAAATTTGGCGTGGATATTCTTCATCATGTATGCAAGCTTCTGTGAAAATTTCATGGCATTTGGATCAGTAGATTGGGAGATGTGATGGATTCGAAATGGGGTTCATTGCATGGCTGTTTGGTTCGAAACCATGCTTTCGAACCGATGGTTTCGAATCCATCATGGCACGTGACTTCGCGGTGACGTGGAGCGCAAACTTCGAACCTATCCGGTCTTCACTCCGAGTTGACTGCTTCGACTCCATAGATCTCGGCGAATTCGAACCGAAGGAAGACACGTCATCATGGTTGGTTGACCTAGTGGATTCGAATGAGGCTACACAAGATGGGTTCGAACTTGGCATCGTGGATGGGTTCGAACATGACTTCATGGATGGATTTGAACAAGGTCCCACGTTTGGGTTCGAGCAATGCTTTGTGGTGGGCTCGAAGCGGCTACTCTCCGATGGGTTCGAGGTCCATTGTTATGAACTTGGTAGGTTCGAACTTGATGGTTTCGAACCCGAGGCATCCTGATGGGTTCGAACCTGATGGGCTCGAAGGTGATGGAGACGAACTTGAGGTGGTTCGGTGGATTCGAAGCTTATGGATTCGAACGCGATGGTTTCGAAACGTTGGTCAACAATGGATTCGAAACCTAAGCCTTGCCCTTCAAATTGAATCGATCATAACTCGAGCGTATGAACTCGGATTGACTTGAAACTCGAGATGTTGACTCCTAAGGTCTTTCTTGCCGTGTCCTACCGATTGTAGCTCAATCTGGACTTGGACAAAATTCAGTGATATCCATAGCGAGACGAAGTACGACCGGCCTTTGAGACGAACTGTTCTCCGTTTCTGACCGATCTTTTAGTATCGCGGCTTTGCCAAAAAGCGGGATAACATTTTGCCCCCCAAAGTACGTCTTGTGGGAACATGACGTGCTTTGAACTGCTGCAATTTCTCTGAACAATCATTGCTCTCTTTTTTGTTGAAACTCATATGATGTATGGTTGTAACCTTGGGTTGATATGATTGATTGCTGTATAATAGTGCTTAGCTGTTGGCTGTTGCATTTGTAACGGGATGAGTGTTTGATCCCTGTAAATGCTTAAAACCGATCGTTAGTCCGACATATATGCATACATGTTAGTTTGACCCTTGTGAACGTCGTGCGTTCATGAGTCGTTAGTTTTGTTAGCCATTGAACTTCGTATCGATTCTCTCCCGAACCGATTTTGAAATTTGAATTGAGACAACGCTCGATGGTCGTTTAGAAAGGTCCCTTCGTATCGATCCTCTCCTGAACCGATATTGAAGGCTGATGGGATTGAATTTGCATTGTGCGAGTGTAACATTTCGAACCAATGAGTTAGAGCATCGATGGATTCGAAATCTGCGTTTGTTGTGGACGCGGTACGCTTGCGCTATGATGGATTCGAAATGGACATTCGAACCGATATGAAAGAATGGATACAAAGTAGTTGATTTGTGCAAGAGCTTTTCGAACCGATGGGCCCAGCATGTGTTTCGCATCGATGCAGCCCATCGCCTTGTTGCGCGCTTCGTATCGATGACACGCGAGGGTAATTTCGAAACGGCAAGGTCCTAGGCCGATGGCTTCGAATCGATCAACAAGTTGACTGGCTGCCACCGGTCGAGCTTACCTGGGAGTGGAATTGTCTCGGTCATCTCCAACCCCTCATATAAATAGCAAGGACCTTGGCATTTCTCACTTTTTACTTTTCTACTCCTGCCTCGTTTTACTGCGCGCTCGAAACTCCAGAGAAGAAGGTGACGTGCTTTCGTATTCGAATCATTTGGGATCCAAATCTTCAATTCCTCAAACCTATCATCCAAACTAGGTAACTAACCTTGAATTCACACGGCAAAGCTACCTCGACCCCATCACTCCTTCATCGATCGGCCTTTCTTGGGATTTGATTAATCCAGGTCTGGCTTTTGGTGGAATTTTGAATCGATGCGTGGATTCGAGTTCGGATCGATGATCGGTGCACCATTGGCCGTTGGATTTCGCGTCGATCCATGGAATGGTTCTACGGGGCGATGCAGTTCACATCGACTGATGGATTCGATGGATCCATTCGAATCGATGGATTCGAATCCATCGGCTATCGGTGCGAAATTCGCAGCTTTATGTCGATTCGAATAGGATCGACTTGAATGATGCCGATGTCAAGTTGGGAGTTCCTGATCGGTTCGAACTTGCCAAACAAGGATCGATTCGAAATCAACCATTTTCGATCGATTCGAACTCGACACCTGTTCATCGTTTCGAAGCGATCTTTCCAGCCATTGATTCGAAGTGTTGTTAGGGTGGTTTCGAACGAAGTGCCTGTGATCGGTTCGAACCCCCTATGATGGATTCCAAAATTTGATATTTTCTGAGCATAACTCCGGCGAGCTTCATCCTTGCATATTTGGACATGTTAAATTGCATACTTGACCACCTTTCGAAGCTCGTCGATGGAACAATAACAACTTCTATTCAAATCAAATTTCCGTCATACAAGCGGTTCAACGATGACGGTCAGCGATGACGGTCATTGTAAGTGGACTCCGTAGCTTTGTCGTTTGCATATTTCCTTTAACTCTGCGATATTCATTCAAGTAATGCATGGCACTACACAACATACATTCGTACACTTTACACTGGGGAACGCACGGGTCCTTTGTCGTCTAACGATGGTTTCTCATGAGTTAGCTAGTTATGGAACCGTCAAGTTCACAGCATCAGGAGATTCAAGGTACAGCCTCTCCGAGACTAGAGGTTCCGGACATCGATCCTGAGATCGTCGGTCCAGCCCCGGATGAATTGCCTAATGCGCCGTTCATCGTAAATCCATCGGATTCCGTTCCATCCAATATCTCTGAAGACATGTTGGGAAGGATATGCTTGAGGCACGGCCTGTCATTGGACGATGTGTTACTGCCGGGGCCAAATGATAGACCGCACAACCCACCGGAAGGGTATACTGCATTTAACCGCCACGCGTGTGCGGCCGGGACACTTCCTCCGTTCAACGAGTATATAAGGGAAGTATTGTCGTTTTTGGGGATCGCTCCATCTCAGCTGCACCCGAACGGGTATGCGTCGATCAATAACCTGTTCATTGCGTTTATGGAATATCTCCATCGACCACCACTCCCGATTGAGATCAGCTACTTGTTCAATTTCAAAACTCGGGGTGATTATCCTTCCTTCACATTCCTGGAAGCGGTGAGGAACTGCCAAGTGGTTACCGGGTCCTGGACCAGGTTGAGCTACTATAGGACGGAATGGTTCTACGTCAGGTGTCCTCCGGGGTTTGCCCGGCGATGGTTAGTCAGACGTGAGTGTAGCTGGGTTATTAAGTAATTATTAAGGCAATTGCTGTCAAAGTGAAACTTATGTTTCTTCTCTTTTTTACAGCGACGATTCAGCGTCCTGAGGGCGAGCACTTTAGGGAGATGGTGCGAGTGCTTCGGGAAGTCCCGAGTGGAGATAGGGATATTGAGCTGCTCTTGACGGATAGGAATATCCGAGCTTGCGGATTGATTGAACAAGGGCAGAGCATACTGTTCGAGGGGGCATTAAAGGCCGTTTTGAAGAAACGAGTCAAGCACAAGAAGCCCAAAATTATTATAGCCGAGGAGGCTGATTCTGAAAGAACTCACACTGACGATGAGCCGTCGTTTGAGCCTACAGACGTGGCTCAAGATGTTGAAGAGCAAAGAAAAGGCAAGGCAGCCGTCGTCACATCAACTAAGAAGGGGAGATGGAAGTCGGTTGTCACAGCCCGATCCTCCCCCGGAGTTAGAATTTCCGAGATGTCTCCTCCACGAACCGAAAGTCTTTACGAAGGTCTTACCGACCTTCCAATCCCGGATGATGTGTCTTTTCAGCATGACGCCGGGTTGGAGGAGTTTCATCGTACTCTTGAATTGAGCGAGCCTTTTATTACTAGCTCAGTCGACACTTCGGGTTGGTCGGGGGAAATGCATATTCATACACATTTCACGACACTACATAGTCCCGAGTCTTAGGTCATCGGTTTCGAGAAACCACTAACTCTGTTCTCCTCTTTGCCTTGTAGGTACCATGTCCAGGCGCGGTTCGATGCTAGGGAGTCTGCGACATGCTCGGAAACCATCTTATCGCGACTCGTGCAGACGGGAAGGAGATAGGGACTATGATCAGGAATACTCCGGATATTCGAGCCATGAAAGATATGACACAGATAGGGGTTATAAGCGTCAATCCCGATCGCGTACCCCTCCTCCTCCCAGAGATCCCGTACAACCTCCGGCCCATGTTCCTCGCCTCTCTGAGCCTTCACGTCATACGTCCACTTCTCAATCTTCTAGGCACGAATCTCATCGCTCCAGAAGCGAGGCATCGACCGCCGTAGTTGCGGAACAGCCTCCTGTGGGAATTTCGGGTGAAGGGGCGTTTAGGCTTGCTCAGTTGAAAAAAGACTTCCCAACTATTTGCTTCAACAACTACATTTTTCCCCCACACTTGAAAAGAATCCCTCCGTCGGCGGAGCAGGTGGTGCACGACTATGTGCACGACTTCTACGCTCAGTATAAAGTATGGTTTAAAGCGGCGGAGAAGGCATCGGAGCTGGCCTTTGAGCGTGGGGCCGCCAACGAAAAGTTATAGGCAGAGTTGGCCCAGAAGAGTCGTATTATCGATGTGCTGAACACCGAGGCCGAATCTTCCAGAAAATCAGAGATGGAAGCCACCAAAAAGGCCGATGAAGCCCAACTTACGATGGATAGAATGAAGCATGAGCATTATGCCACGGTTGAGGACATGGGCCATCGGAATACTCTGGTTACTGCCGAGAGGGATGCGGCGCTAAAGGAGCTAAATGAGCTCAAATCCAAATTCGCCGAAATCGCCAAGGATAGGGACGATGCAAACAATGCAGCCCAGGAGGCGTGCGAACAAGCTGTGATACTCCGGACCGAACGAGATGAGGCAGTGGCCAAAGTTCAAGTGGTCGAGGCAGAGATTGAGGAGAGAGTTCAGCAAGCCGAGGCCAGGCTAGAGGCCGACATTGAAGATTTGCTTATCACCTACAATGCCAATGTATTGAAGCACAGAAACTTGGCCTGGCTTCAGGATTACCCAGTGCATCTCCGTAGTGCTTGGGAACGATTGGTTGAGGAGGAAGAGGAAGCGCACCCGGACGAATCGGTCGACCGATTCGAGCTCGAAAACTGGTTGCTAACAGATGAGGAAAAGAAGGCCCTCCATGATGCTATGATCGCTCATGAGAAAGAGATGGTTGGCGGTCGATCTTTGGAGGCCGGAGAAGGGTCAGGCATTGAGCATCGTGCCACCGCTCTTGAAATCACCGCCCCGCCTCCGTCTGAGCCTGTATCTACGGTTAGCTCACAGACCGTTCCTGCTTATGACCCAGAGCAACCGCGGTTATCACCAATTCGCGAGCACGTCTCCGAAGTCGTCCCGCCATCAGCGAGCCGAACTGAGGAAGGTATTCTGAACAAATTTCAAGCGCATTTTCGCTAGAACTTTCGTTTCGAAGTGATTGTTCTTAACCCCTTCTCTTCTTTATCCAGTGACCAGGACTACCCCGGTGTCTTCGACCCAGGAGCCGAGTCAAGGGCAGAAGGCTATTACTACTGAAACGACTGTCGTGACAACGACAACATCTACCGGAGCGGTGCAGGAAAGCTCTTGTCTCTTGACGAACAAATGGTGAGCGAACTACTCGGTCAACAGGGAGACTTCTCTACGGACTTGCCATTTATCATCAGTGAGCTCCTTCCAGCCTCTAGCTCTTTTGTGCAGACCGGAGTTGCCCCCAGCCAGGCCCCATCAACTCGAGATGAAGAAATCTTGGCCGAAATCCATGCTGAATTAGAAGCTGAGGGGCAAAGCGGTAGTGTCGGTGGTGACATTATTCCATCTTCCGTTGCGGGTCCGATCCCTCCTACTCCTCCGGCGGGGAGCCCTCATTTAAACTCAAGTTCTGACGAGGACGTAGATATTATGCCCCTGGCCGAAGAGCAGCCACCGGTGAGGAGGTCGTCCAAACGAAGGATTTCCATTCCTAGTGACTCTGACGATGAACCGCTAATAAGGAAGCCAAGGAAGAAAGAATAGAGCGCCCCCCCAGCAGATATTTTGGTAGATAGGAACTTGTTTTCGTTTTTTTTAGTAGGCCGTGTATAGATGCAGGTTCGGCCCCTGCTAGTAGGCATTCTTTTTTTGGAAGAACTTATTTGCGTGTAGGTCCTTGTCTTGAGTTAGTTGAAATAAATTTTTTTTTCTTTGTTTCAACTCTCATTTCTTTTGTGCTTAAGTGTTTATAGCGTTATGTTTTCGGTCCGGTGCACTTGTGGTGTTTTTACCGTCAAGTGGAGTTCGTTTTTATTCGCCAAGTCTGAGAATCTTGGTCGCAAGTTGTGATCGATGAATAACCGAACCTCGGACATTGTATCACTTTGGTTAGCGATTAACACTTAGCTTTTTTGCCCCCTAGTCTCGGGGAATAACATTTGCGTTTTGGTGGTTGAGTGCGTTTATTGCAAACTTTGAACACATGTCCGCATTCTGGGGGTTTAAGATAATTTGAGATCGATAATCCGGTTCGCACTCCGGGAACTCGAGAGTTATCGATGCTTGTAACACGGTTCGCGCTCCGGGAACTTGGAAATGATGTTCACATTCCAACTCGCACTCTACGATCTCGGAGTTAGTATTAACATTTCAGTTCGCACTATGGGAACTTTAACTTGGTGTTTGTGCTCCAATTCACACGCCGAGAACTTGGATAAAACATGTATGTTTGGGTTCGCACTTCAGGAACCTGGAATTGATGTTTATACTCCAACTCGCGCTTCGGGAATCTGGAGTTAGCACGGATGCTTCGGCTCGCGCTCCGGGAACCTGTAACTTATGTTTATACTCCAATTCATGCTTTGGGAACTTGGAGTCCGTTCGCGCTCTGGGAGCGAATTGTTTAATGTTTATACTCCAATTCGTGCTCCGGGAATTTAGAGTCCGTTCGCGCTCCTGGAACGAATCATTGAATGTTTATACTCCAATTCACACTCTGGGAAGTTGGAGTCCGTTCACGCTCCGGGAACGAATTGTTGAATGTTTATACTCCAATTCGCACTCTGGGAAGTTGGAGTCCGTTCGCGCTCCGGGAACGAATCATTGAATGTTTATACTCCAATTCACGCTCTGGGAAGTTGGAGTCCGTTCGCGCTCCGGGAACGAATTATTGAATGTTCATACTCCAATTCGCACTCCGGGAATTTGGAGTCCGCTCGCGCTCCGGGAGCGAATTGTTTAATGTTTATACTCCAATTCGCACTCCGGGAATTTGGAGTCCGCTCGCGCTCCGGGAGCGAATTGTTTAATGTTTATACTCCAATTCGCACTCCGGGAATTTGGAGTCCGCTCGCGCTCCCGGAGCGAATTGTTTAATGTTTATACTCCAATTCGCACTCCGGGAATTTGGAGTCCGCTCGTGCTCCGGGAGCGAATTGTTTAATGTTTATACTCCACTTCGCACTCCGGGAATTTGGAGTCCGCTCGCGCTCCGGGAGCGAATTGTTTAATGTTTATACTCCAATTCGCACTCCGGGAATTTGGATTCCGCTCGCGCTCCGGGAGCGAATTGTTTAATGTTTATACTCCAATTCGCACTCCGGGAATTTGGAGTCCGCTCGCGCTCCGGGAGCGAATTGTTTAATGTTTATACTCCAATTCGCACTCTGGGAAGTTGGAGTCCGTTCGCGCAGTGGGAACGAATTATTGAATGTTTATACTCCAATTCACGCTGTGGGAAGTTGGAGTCCGTTCACGCTCTGGGAACGAATTATTGAATGTTTATACTCCAATTCACGCTGTGGGAAGTTGGAGTCCGTTCGCGCTCTGGGAACGAATTATTGAATGTTTATACTCCAATTCACGCTGTGGGAAGTTGGAGTCCGTTCACGCTCTGGGAACGAATTGTTGGATGGACTGTCGTGTGTTGGTCCAGTTCAGCCTTCGATGTGCTGGCTTACCCCCGAGCTGGGGTTTTCACTTAGTGAGTGGCCGGTTGTAACGCAGTCACTAGCTATTTGAATAAATTCCATTGTTTGATGGAACTTAGCTCTTCGTGTGTCGTGATTGTTGAACGTTGTATTCGGTGAATCACAGCTTTAGCTTGAAGAGATAGCATTTATTTGCTGAAATAAGAAAATGTGGCAAAGTCAGTGCCTTATTACAAATTCAAATTTCAGAATGTAAAGGAAACTACAAAGCATTCATAGACTAAAGGAGCCTGTCGTGTGTGACAGTGACGAGGTTCTTCGTCGTTCCAAGCTCCTGAATAAATAGGCCCGCCACTGATGGCGTTTATCACCAATCTCCCACGGGGACAAGTCGAGTCCTCCTGCCTCGGTCGATTGGGTTCATTGATTGGATTGGATGGGCCCGCTTCTTTAGGCTGCGGTGTCCGCACAAACTGTTCCAGCTTCCTTTCTCTGACCAGTTTTTCAACAAGATCTTGTAAGTGACGACACTCGTTCGTATTGTGCCCGTAGCCTTCATGGAACCTGCAAAATTTTCCCGTCTGGATTTGTCTCTCCAACGACGGTCTTGGAGCAGGTTTTTCATACTGAATTGTATTACGGGTCTGCAAATACAAGTCCTCCAGTGAAGTATTCAAAGGAGTATAATTGTCGAACATCGGATTTTTGCGTTGCGGGCCACGATTTTGATCTTGTTTTTTAAGTTGATTCACGCTCTCTCTTCGCCGAGCTTGTTTATTTTTAATGTTCAACTGAACTTTTCCGGAGCTCTCACCGGACTGTTTTATTGCAACATTGCTTTGGGTCCCTTCCGCATTTGGCCCTGCGTCAGCTTGCTTCCTAGACTGTTTCGTGTATTCCCATCTCAGGAATTGAGCTGCTTTGGAATGGAAACGGTCCAATGATGCAGGTGGTTTCCCGGCTAGCCAATTGCCGAATTCGGAATCAGGGTCGATCCCCTTAGTCAGCGCCATAAGAATGGAGTTATCGTTTGGATTACTAATCTCTGCACATGCAGTATGGAATCTTTCTAAGTAGTGTCTGAGTGTTTCTCCGGGAGCTTGTGTGACACTAGATAGAGTGTTGACATCTTTCGGCCTTGCGACGTGCATGCGGAATTGCTCAACGAATTTTGTGGCCAGCTGGTCGAATGAGGAGATGGATCGAGGAGGCAATCGGGTGAACCACATGGTAGCGATGCCCCCCAAGGATATGGGGAAACTACGACACTTCACAGCGTCGTCGGCTCTGGCAGCAGTCATCGACCATTCATATTTTAGAATATGTTGGTTAGGGTCGGAGTTTCCCTCATACATGGGTAGAGTGGGCATTCGGAATCGCCGTGTGGGTTCAGCATTAAGAATATCGTCCGTAAAGGGAGTGTGACTTCGGGAAACTCCCCAATCGTCGTTTGTGAATCCCTGACTCTCACGGATCATCTGACGTATCATAGTTGAAAGATCCGGCATTTGTGCCGGAGTATGATCACGTTCCGTACTTCGGGCTTGAACCGGATATCGTCGACGGTCCAAGTCTCGCCTTCTTGTCTCATAGTCCTCTGGGACGTACGGTTCAGGAGTACGACCGCTATGACGATGGTCCAGGTCCGACTGATCTTGAGCGTCGACCCCTGGTTCAGCCCCAACGCTAGTGGTGCGGTATTCTGCGGCGTGATGAGGAACGGCACCTCCTCGGGAGGAGGGTCCGGTTTGGAAACTGGCTGACGGACCAACTCTTATTTGTCCAACGGTCAATGTCGGTTGGTTTCTAACGGGTGGCATACGACTCCCATCCAACCGGGGTCGTGGAGGCTGGTTATGATAATCAGAAGATGAAGAACTTTCGCTGGAAGAGCGAGAAGCACGATCTCTCATGGATCTCTTTCGTTTCTGGCGATCCAGCTTGTTGATTAGCTCAGCGTTAGCGCGTAGCTGTTCTTCCAGTTGTCGCCGACTCTGGGCCAGCTCTTGGAGTAGCAACTGTAACTCTTGTCAGGTAACCGGACCCGATGGTTCTGAGTGCCCAGCAACATCTTGATTAGATGGAGGTAGAGGGGCAGGATTCTGTCTATCCTGTTCTTCTTGATTGACAGCGTTCGAGGTGGTTCTTGTGCTAACCATCTTGACAGTTGAATTTCTTTCCCAGACTTTATGCAAATCTGAATAGAAGGGAAGGAAGTTGGATTCAATGATCTGGATCTCTCTCTTAGATTTATTCAATTCGGTATCGATGACAGATCCAACGAGTAGGAGAAAATCTGGGTTTTCTTAGTGAAAGCACCAAAGTGTTTGCGTCAAAATTGGGCACAACACTCTTCGGGAGTCGTTGAAGAGATAATAGTCAAGAATGCAAATTCAAAACAGATATTATCTAACAAAAACTCCAATCTACAATAAAGTAAATGCGTAGACAATCGATTTATAGTGGTTCGGCGTGTTGCCTACGTCCACTGTGAAGTGTTTTGATATTTTATTGCTTTTCTTTCAATGACTACAAGTTGTTGTAGCAATCAACAGCAAATTACAACTGTAAATTCGGAATCAACAGTAAAATAATGATGTAGGATGATGGAGATCTCGATCCGGCGGAGTCTGGGCGCTTCCCAGTCAGAAGATCCCTTTTCTGTTGGCCCTGGGGCTCTATTTATAGGCGCGGGCTACTGATATTTCGCTGAAAACTCAGGAGACCACTTCTGGCACGTGAAGGGGCCCACACGCACGGTCTCAGGAAGTTTGGGCCCACTTTGGCATCGGTTCGAACTCCATTCGAACCGATCAAGAATTCATCCAATCGAGGTGAAATTTGGCGTGGACATTCTTCAACATGTATGAAAGCTTCTGTGAAAATTTCATGGCATTTGGATCAGTAGATTGGGAGATGTGATGGATTCGAAATGGGGTTCATTGCATGGCTATTTGGTTCGAAACCATGCTTTCAAACCGATGGTTTCGAATCCATCATGGCACGTGACTTCGCGGTGACGTGGAGCGCAAACTTCGAACCTATCTGGTCTTCACTCCGAGTTGACTGCTTCGACTCCATAGATCTCGGCGAATTCGAACCGAAGGAAGACACGTCATCATGGTTGGTTGACCCAGTGGATTCGAATAAGGCTACACAAGATGGGTTTGAACTTGGCATCGTGGATGGGTTCGAACATGACTTCATGGATGGATTCGAACAAGGTCCCACGTTTGGGTTCGAGCAATGCTTTGTGGTGGGTTCGAAGCGGCTACTCTCCGATGGGTTCGAGGTCCATTGTTATGAACTTGGTAGGTTCGAACTTGATGGTTTCGAACCCGAGGCATCCTGATGGTTTCGAACCTGATGGGTTCGAAGGTGATGGAGACGAACTTGAGGTGGTTTGGTGGATTCGAAGCTTATGGATTCGAACGCGATGGTTTCGAAACGTTGGTCAACAATGGATTCGAAACCTAAGCCTTGCCCTTCAAATTGAATCGATCATAACTCGAGCGTATGAACTCGGATTGACTTGAAACTCGAGATGTTGACTCCTAAGGTCTTTCTTGCCGTGTCCAATCGATTGTAGCTCAATCTGGACTTGGACAAAATTCAGTGATATCCATAGCGAGACGAAGTACGACCGGCCTCTGAGACGAACTGTTCTCCGTTTCTGACCGATCTTTTGGTATCGCGGCTTTGCCAAAAAGAGGGATAACATCTTCTTTCTTTCTTTCTTCTTCTATCTTCTACCTCTTCTTTAACCCTAACGATTCGGTTTTTCGGCCTTCGATTGCTCGGCAGTTGATACAATGGATGTATTAATATCGACTTTCGTGAATCGAAAATCGCAATCCTTACAGCTGGTGTCAGAGCATTTGGTTAAGTGACAACCTTGGCTCTGTTAGGAATAACTCATTAGAGATAGAGTCGATAGTACTCTAGAATGAGTGTGAGTGTAATAATAGATACGAGCGTGTATTTGTTAGTGAATATAAAAATGTTTTATATTGTGTTTGCTTATCCATTGAGCTGTTTATGAATTCTGACCGGTGCGGGAAGTACAACCGTATCGATAGGGGTTTCTAAACTCTTAAACGAGATAAACCGACATAGTATCATTTTAAATTGGGTAAATGAAATAATTTTACCTTGATTATATTTTATATCTAAAGGAAAAAAATTTCAGAAATTATTTAGGTGTATATAAATTGATTGTTTGGTTGTTGAAAATGTAAGAATATATATATATATATATATATATATATATATATATATAAGTTAATTAAAAGAATAATTGTATAAGTAAATGAATTATTAATATGGAATTATAATTAATGTGATTTACAATTGTGAAATAATCTTATATATAAGAAGTGAAACTATATGAATATATTTATAAATATGAGTTGTAATTAAAAAATGAATTTGAACTATGAATTGAAAATGTTGAATCCTGTCTATTTTGGAAATTATTTTTCCAAAACTAAAAGTTAAATAGTGAAATTATATAAGAAAAAGACTTATAAATGTGATTTATGAACAAAAGGAATTTTTTTAAGAGAATATTAAGCATTGAATTCACCACTGTTACTGGGAAATAATAAGGGTGATGACTGCAGCATCATCAGTATCATTTTCGAGTTTCTGTGTGATGGATTTGCTACCATAGTAAACTGAAAATTGAAGTTTGGTTGGGATAAACAAAATTTGAAATAAAAAAATCCAGGCTGTAATTGTTGAATATAAGTAATCAAGTTTTGAACTTATAATATGAGATAATAAATTTGACTTTGGTAAAATTTAAATAGAATTTACTTTAGAATTGGAATCTGAATTGGATTTATAAGTGGAAATTTAAGCTAAACAAATGATGTTTAAATGGGATATAACTTAATTAATGTTGAATGAATTTGGAAAGAATTGAATAATAAAATGAAAGTCAATTAAATATTAAACCAATTGGAATTAAAAGTGATAAACCAAATTAAATGTAAATTTAATAATTTTGTTATGTTGGTTATGATTTGGTTGTTATATGATTGTTAGTTGATTGGATATAATTCATTAAGTGTTAATGAAATTGAATTGATAAATGGAAAGCTATGTAATTGAATTTGAACTGAAAGTGAACTAATGTGAATTGGTTGTAAGCAATTTATAAGGTTTCGAAACAAATTTTAACTTATGGGAATTATTTTGATTGCATTGCTTATGAAAACTATATGTTTTCTATTGAAAATTAGTGAAATGTAAATGAATTTCCTATATATGTCACTTACATGTTTAAATTGAGTAAGTACAGGTACCGGGGCTGTAGTTGGCTGGATTTGGTCACGCTAAAATGCTAATAAATAACTGCTTTGCTTAAAATGCTAAAAAGGTACGCCTACGCAATAAAAATAGGAAATATGAATTGTTTTTCTATTTTTCGACCATGTGGGTCGATGTATATATATTTATATCTATTGTGATATTGCAAAAGCTCCTCCGTACAAGGGAGACTCTGCCAAAATTTTCCGTAAATTTTGGGAGTTAGAAAAATTTTGAAAAATTTTTGTTAACGAAAAGTCAATTTCTAAATTGAAATGAAAATATATGAACTGAACTAGAAAAGTTTAACTATGGATTTCGGAAAAGTTAAAATGTTTAAATGAATTTGAAATTTAATTTGAACAAATGGTTTTGAAAGGTTAATGGATTTCAAGACTTTTTCTTGGTAATTTCGAGGACGAAATTCTTTTAAGGGAGAAGTTTGTAACGACCCAGAATTCCTGTCATTTGAAATTCATATATTTAATTGATTTTAAATATTAACAAGTAAAATTTGTAAGTCAAATAAATTTTTATTTCGAATATCTAGATTTAATTGGATAATTAAATCGATAATTTAATATTCGAAATTACAGAAATAATTGGAAATTGGGTTTAATATGATTAAAATTGATTTGTAAAGTTGTATTTAATCATATTGGAGCTAGAATGATGTTATAGAACTTTTAAAATTGAATTTAAAGTTAATTTGTGGAAATTGAATATTTTAATATTTAATTAACGAGTAAAAATAGCCATTTTTCAAACAAGCTCAGATTTCGACGAAACTAGTTTCATCGGATTCGTAATGTTATATTATTGTAAGATTTCAAATTTCGTGTCAATCAGATTTACGGTTTGTCCGGGGCAAGCTAAAACGCACTGAAATCGGTTTGAGTGAATTTTTTAATTTAAATAGTCGATTTGAAAACCTATCTTTCAAATATGATCGAATTGGCTTCCGATATATATTCCATTACGTTCGGAATAGAGGTAAAACATTATAAATGCCTGGCGGCACGCGTTATTTCGAGTTCGGAAAATTTTAGGATGAATAGTGTCATCAAATTTTCTATAAAAAGCCTCCATGTTTCACAATTTGCACAAACCCTAGGTTTAACGTTACAGCCGCCACTTAAAGTTTTAATGGCTTAAAACTTGTCTCCTTCTTCTTTAATTTTCTTCAAATCCGTGAAGAATTAACAGAAACTCCCAACTAGCAAAACGTAGAGCACGCCGAGTAATTCACATCCAAGGGCGGTGATCACCTGGAGTTCATCGTGGGCGCCACAATCTGGCCGCGTTTGCCTAGGGTTGTGCACACGTTTTCACGTGAAAGAGGGGGCCGAGCTTCCTGATACGGCGGCTAATGGTGGAGGCGAGCATGAGCATTCCAATGGCGGCCTCTGATCGTCTTCAAAGTCGACGTGGTGGTCGCGAAAATCAAGGACAATCAGCGGCTATGGGTTATTGTTACACGGCTTGGAACAAAGGGGAGAAGGAAAAGGGCAACGACCGAGATTTCATCAAGCTTGAACAAACGGCAGAGATTTGTTTGAGGTTAAATAAAAATAAAATTTTGAAAATAAATTGTATATTTAATTGTGTAAACTTTAAAATGCTATAACTTGTTCATACGAGGTCGAAAAATGACGAAACGAATTGCGTTGGCTTCGTATTTACGAGCACTACGCGGTGGAGATGGATTGGAGTTGATTTGAGCTAGTGTAAATTTTAGGTAAAATTAAACGCGTGTTTAATTTTATTCGAAACGAAACACTGCAACTGTATTTGAAACAATGTGAGAACTTCTCACTCAATCGAATTGTGTTTCGATTTAAATTTTAAATAGTTAAATTTAAAATTGCTTGATTGTATGCTTAAATGATAAATTTCTATCTGTTGTATTGAAATAGACCCAATACGCCGCATATTAAGCGGATGTTATTTATTAAACACATATACCGCGATATTTCACTTGAAGTGGAATTGGTATTATATATGTACTTGGAGTTGATTTTCCCGCATTATATAGCGGATGAGACCCTATTGCGCCGCATAATAGCGGATAATATTTTATATGAACCCATGTACCGCGATATTCCGTCTTGAAACGGGATTGGTATCATGCTAACATCTGTGGATGCAGGGAAAACAGGTTGGAGGGATCCAACTGGATTCCTCAACAGTATTGATTTATTTACAGATATTTGCAATATATTCTGTTATCTTATTGATATATATATGTTTGGATGTCGTGGTTGATGTATTGGTGTTGTTGCAGCATTGGGCCTATTTTTGGAGTTTTAAAAATATTAAAGTAACGATTTCAAATTTAAAAGGATTTTCAAGTGATTTTTGAAAGTATACTTTTTTTTGAATTTTGGAATTGATTCATTTTAAATAAATAAACGTTAAAATTTTTATGTTATAAAAATTATGATTTTTGTCAAATATAACCGAAATGTGATTTTTGAAATAAGTAGTTGATTTATTTGTAAAATGGTTTAAATTGGGATTTTTGAAGTATTATAAATGGTTTATATAAAAGATTTATAAAATTGATATTTATAAATTAAAAAAAATATTGGAATTTTAAAACGAGTTTTTATAAGTGATAAAATGATGTATAAATGGATTTCATAAGTGAATGAAATTTATAGATTTATAAATTGTGAAGTTATAAAATGAATAGATTTTGTAAAATAAAAGATTTATAAGTAATTAACTTATAAATTGGATTTTGGCATTTAAATGAGATATAAATAGAATTTGTTAATTAAGGGATTTTTATAAGTTGAAGTTTTTATAAAATATATAAATGTGAATTTATAAACATTGTTTTATAAATCCGAAATCAATTGAATTTGATAAGTAAATATGAAAGCTTATTGAAGGAGTTATATCCACGATTTTGGACAGTGGATAATCCTTTAAATTAAATATGTAGAAGTGTTGAATTTGGTAAACGATTTATATTCATGATTTTGGACAGTGAAAAATATATTAAAGAAATGTTTTAGGAAGTGATCTTTTAAATAGAATTAAAACGATTTGAAGTTGTTTTAAAATGTGTTAAGGATCAAAACCATAGATTTCAACATTCATTGTTGAAATAGACGTTTTCGAGAAATAAGGAAAAGATGGACTATAACACTGTTGTTATAGTAAATGATTTTCGAAAGGAGATGTTTTTTTTGTTATAGTATTGGGATTTATATATCTATCGTATTTTCGAATCCCTATGCTATTGATTTTGGGTTGTCGTAACGATGTTTTACGCAACATTCATTTTGACCCAAATAAATGTGTTTAAAGAGAACGCTTTCCTAAAAGAATAAAATATATACTTAATCGTGTTTTAAGTAATTGAATATTTTCTAAGTATTGAAAATAAATAGATTCGTGAATTACTTATTGTTAAATAAGTATTTGGAAATGTTTTCCAGTGTAGAAATTGAAATGGTTTAGAGAATATATCATTTTAAAGATAAATTGAAGTGAATATTTGGCAAGTTATTTAATTTATGGAAGATTAATAAAAGGGCCTAGTGATTGTTATGGTGCTGAATATTTGTTGGTTTGCTTTGATAGTTAAATAACCGACTATCAATATTTACCTTTAAAGGGGTATTTGTTGTGATTTGCTTGAATTTGAATGCTACACTTATTTTAAAAATAAGCGCTCGTTATTCGGTTTAGCTGGGAGAGGACCTTTGGGTCTTAAACCCTATTCCAAATAGTGATACGTCGTAATGGATAGCATTTGAAGACCGGTGTTTAAGACCGAATATCTTCGAAAACGGAAGGATTACCGTGGAATGTCTCTACATCGGCCGATCCCCGATATAAAGATTTTATCACCCTTTGTGATGGGAATTCCGGACGTGATTAATGAATATCCGGTTTACAAGGGCTTCTTTGGAAGTGCCTTCGGTTCCGTTCGATCTCGGAACGGACTTGTATGGATGTGTGTCTGACGTTACAGTGAGATGTAAAGCTGGTTTCTATCAAATACATTTCTGTTGGTGGCAGAGAATTCATTCTCTTAGCTTAACACCCTTCTCTGAGACGTACGAGCTCAGAGGTTATGTAGTTGATGGTTACTAGTGATACATTCCCAATTTGGTAATGGGGCATACGAAGTGCTGCTGATCATTTGTTGATCAAAGCGTAGCTTTAGTGAAAAGCGTAGCTTTGTGGATGAGATTTCGTCGGACCTCACACCCCGGAAGTGGTCAAAATAGGAAGAATGTAGTAAGGTTATTTGGGGACGGCGCCTCCATAGGGTATGTACATTTACTTCTGGATAGAGATGGTATTATGGTATAGAGCCCTAATACTTAACCTATGTGGTTGCTGCAAATTTATTTCTTTGTAGTTGTTGGTGAATCCCGGGATTTAGGTCGGTTATGACCGGGGGATGGCGTACTTGTGTTAGTAGTTACCTAGCTAGAGGTAACCCGGCCTTGTGTTGGTAGAGATCCGGTTAGGTTCTCGGGGCGTCTTTCCAGAGATGTACCCATGTGGCAATGGGAAGTTCCTTGGCCTGACCATTTGTTGGAAATCCAAACTCCAATACGTACCTTGTACAGTTTTAGTTGTAGAACCTACCATTTACTTATGGTGGTCACCACTGTTTAGATGATAGCTATAGTAGGCATAGTGCGAAATGCCTATGTTGGCTAAGATTTATATTATACTTTCGAAATATTTTCCTGCACTTTGCACTTATAGTAATAATATCAAAGAAATTTGCGTATCAAGCATATTTAACTATCATAAGGAGAAATCTCCTATGATTCTGTGTTTGCATTGTGTGTGTGCGGGATGCCTTATGGTAGGTTCATTTTCCAAAAGCATTGCGTATCTATTTTAAAATATATCTTTGTTTGTTTTTAAAGATAAACTATTTTAAGTTCTCACACCAGTCCCATGACTGACCTGGAGTTTATTGTTCCCTTCCTAAACTCTGGGTGCCCACCAATTTCCACACGGGCAGTCTAGAGTTAGGTTATCAGGTCATTCTGGAATTCAGGAGTTGCTGTGGAGATCAGGAGCAAGCTGGATGGCATGGCATATCAACTAGTATATAGTATTTCTTTTCCGTTGTTTGTTGTTGTAAACTCTGATAATGTAATGTCATGTGATGTAATGTAAAAACTAATATGATTTTTTTGATTTAAAAATTATTCATTTATCTATTATTTGTTGTTCCGCTGCGATTGTGAGATTCTGATATTGTTTCAGTTGCTTCTTCTTTCTTTCTTTCTTTCTTTCTTCTTCTATCTTCTACCTCTTCTTTAACCCTAACGATTCGGTTTTTCGGCCTTCGATTGCTCGGTAGTTGATACATTGGACGTATTAATGTCGACTTTCGTGAGTCGAAAATCGCAATCCTTACAACTAATATATGAATCATTTACTTAGGTTTAACTACACTTTAAATTTTACTTGAAAACCTTTTCAAATTGATTTAACCCTTTAAATCATACTTAAACAAGGAAAATATAATCTATGCTTTATTCAAGTCACTTGTCATGTTGTATATATACTTTACGCAAAACATTGTTGATGAAAACATTCGAAACCTTTGTTTAAACCTTCAAACAATCTCCTTCGAAACCATTGAAAATACCTCTTTCGATACAAGTAAACTACTTTACTTTATTATCTTAGGCCAAAGGCCAAAACTAATCTTTCGAAACCATATACGATAGACCTTTCGAAAATATTGAAAGCATCCTTTCGAAAGATTTATAAAACCTTAGACATCCTCTTTTCAAAACACTTTAAACATGCCTTTCGAAAACATTGGAGAACCACCTCTTCGAAACCTTTATCATGAACTTTTCCAAAGCATTAAACTCTTTTACTTAAAACAAACCTTTTGAAAGCATTGGGTTTAAGTAATAACATGTGGAACAATCCCTTTGAAAGCATTGGAGAAGCGACTCTTATTTTAAAAGCGAAAGCACCCCTTTAAAACCATGTTTCAAGGCAACGACCTCAACTGGTCGAAAGGTAGAATTGCGGCAGTGTATGATTCAACCCTGTCGAAAGCTAGTTTAAAACAAAAGGCGATGACCTCCATTGAAAGCTATCTTTAAACCCTTTCAAAAGCATTCTTTTAAAAGCAAGCAAGCAGCATTTCCATTTGAAAGCCAAACGAGTTCTCGACCCCATCGAAAGCACCGTCTCGACCTTATGCCTTTCGCCTAACTCCAAATGACTATGTACCAAGGCATTGATACCATGTGAATTAGTTTCGACTTGGTCAAAAGCGGAAGCATGAAGTCGAAAGCTTGCCGTCGATAGTGGAAAAACAGAAACACTTAAAAAAGCTGTTTTCTTTCTTTATAAAGTAATTTCCTTCCAACTAACTTGCCTATTTGTCTTAATATAATTGGTTTTCAATTTATTTTCCAAAATCTTTTCTAAAAGTGCTATCGAATTCAGTAATTATTTATTTAAAACATTTAGCAAATTGCTTCTTTTCCTATTTTAAACATATAAAACATTTAAGTCTCATACCTTAAATAATTTTACATACTAATAAAAACACTTAGTAAAATTCTCCAAAAATCCCTGATTATCGATTTTAATATGTTTTCTAACATATTTAAATTTCTGACCCAAAGCTAAATATAATTACCGTAATTAATTTGGACCCAAAATAACCATTTTCTTCACTAGAATATTCTTAATAAATCCACAATAATTCAGAAAATTATGAAAAAAATAATATTTCTAACTTCACATAAAAAACTCAAGTCATTTGGAGTCATTTAATAGGTTTACCAAATCAATTCTTATCAAAAAATCTATATGAAATACCTAAATCATCAACAAGCATATATATCCATTAAACAATCAAAACATGGCAAAAAATTGGCAAAATAAATTCGGATCTCAATCTAGCAACCAAAAATCATAAAATAGGAGATGTGATCAATTATTCACCTTTAGCTTGTTGTTTAGGAGTTGAGATTTTCTCTTCAATAAATTTAATTAGGACTCCTTCTTCTTGATTCTTGCTTGTCTTCCTCTTAGTTCTTTAAAGGTGGCCAGCCTCTTCTTAGATTTGTTTTAGTTTATGAATGTGTAAAATGAGAGTCATATGAGGGTTTAGGGTATAAGAATATGACTTATTCCTATTTTGCCCTTATCTAATTTCCCTTACTTTTTCATTTTACTTCCATTTAGTTCATTGTTTAACTAGGCACGCCTACCCTCTAGATATGCAAATCTCAATCCCTTAACCATTTACATTATTTCATTTAGTTCAACTAATTAAATGTCCTAAATAATGTTAATCAAAATTAGGGTCGTTACATGCTGATTTACCAAACTGATTTGGATGTTATTTTCTAATAATGCTTGGGTCAGCCCGTGCATATTTCCAAATTTAGCCTTGGATGCTTTGGAGCTTATAGAGAAGATAAGGATGATTATCTACCATAATATTCTTATTGTCACTGCATTTTTGAATTGCACATATCAGCGTTGTGAGGACAGGCTGATGATAGTACTTAGGTTTTGTAACTCTAAAATTCTGTATTTAAAGTAACCCGTTGTACAGTTCTTTTGATATTATATATTATCATTCCTCTGTGAGATTATGATGTCGTGTTCCCTCTTTCTTGTTCTATTCTATTTTTTTATTTTACCCTACCTTTCTGTGATTTTTGGCACTTAGGTGTTCGGCATATGAATACCATGGATGTATTCGGCGTCGACATTCGAGAGTCGAAATATATGGTCGTTACATTGTGGTATTTTTTTCACAACAAAAGTAGTGCAATGGAAAATATATAAGTATCAAAAATTGTTTACAATTATTTTGAAAACATAAACAAGCGGCAATTTTGAGAAATGATTTTTATTGTATGATTATGAATCATATGATACTGGGCAATTATATCCCAAACAATTAAGAGCTATGCACTCATTTTGTGGGAGCATCAGAGTTGATGAACTCTTCGGATTGATACATATAAATATATGAAATTGTAAATCTATTAGTACCAATGAGTTATCATAGACATGTACATATGTATTGAATATGCATGTATAAGTTTATGATAAGCACATAAAATATAAATGGAAGTAAATAATATAATGTGTAGAAGAATGGATTCGAATTGATCGAATGAGTGAGTATAATGGAAAGAGCTTCATGTATACCTAATATGAATAAAATTTAGTCTCAAAGGTCACTCCACCCTATAATACATAATAATATATTAATAAAGAGTAATAGAACTTTGTTGGATAAAGAACGGTTGATGATGAGTGAATTTGAGTGAAATTCTATCTATAAGGTGTGCATTTAAGAATAATACACAAAGGTTAAAATTAATATCGTTTAAAGAATAGTTTTCAAAACCATACAAGATAAGGGCTTATAGGAAACCCTTACATATCCTAAGCCAAGGAGTTTACAGGTTGTACAAATTGAAAAACCACACGTAATAATTATTTATAAGGGATCTGGTATGAATCATCTCAAGAGAATTTTGGGAACTATAGTCATTAGATGAGTAATTTATGTTATGAACATAAATGTATTGTGAACTAATGCAAAATTAGCGTATAAAGAAATTTACAAATTTTTTATGAATGCTCGTTCTATTGTACTAAGAAACAACTGTTGTTTCAAGAAAACAACTTCGTAGCGAAGGAATTTCTTTAAGGAATTGTTGATGTAGAATGAATTTGGACAAGATCCAAGGATAAAACTGATTACAAGGGTAGAAATGAAATTGATCGAACATAAATGAACATGATACATTGGAATGTCAAATGAATATTCTTGTACATTAAAGAGAAATTATGAGTTTCTTGTCAATGTCAAGAATAAATAATCCTTGATTATTTAATTAAACCATTAAGAGTATCGACTCTATGATATAGTACGATGTGCAGTTCCAAAACAGATTCTAAGTACATTATAAAAGTATGATTTTGATTGTAGAACCTAATGTAGTATGATCCATTGACCGCAATATGTCTTTAAGAGAAAGATAATTGTAATTGGAATATAGTGAGCCTCATTAATAAGAATAATACCGTAAATTTCAAATTGTTGAAATTGACGTAACAGATTCCCTATTCGATGTGCGCAAGTTGGTTTGGATTTTACTCTTAAAATTATTGCCCACTATGACTTTATGTTTTGGTATAGATATGTTGAAGCAAAAAGTTCTAAATATAGGTTTAGACTAGACTGTTTTCACATAACAACCAAAGTGTCTCAAACTTGGTAGAATTGGTATTGAGTTTGTGTGTTTTTTGGATACTACCCGAGAACAATTATGAAAGTATCATTCAGAAAAGAATCAAAATTGGACAAGTGTTCTAATAAAAATATCAAATAGTTTGAATATCAATCAAAATGAAGAGGAAGCATATATTCATAAGAAAAACCATTTAAAATGTACATAGATATTTTTAAGCCATAAGTAAACAACATATTGCTAATTGTTATCGATGTACTTGTGTTAAAATCTAATTTGGTTATTTTAATACTCGATGTTCGATTTGTAGATGATGTCTTTTGTAACAAGTATAAAAGATATTGAATGTTCTAAAAGATATGCACGGACACCTTATTAAAACATTTAATACGGTACATGTAAGATGATTCATTATACTTTGACAATAGGAAATATAATACATGTAATGTTGTCTATGATATTAAGATTTGTTTATGTATTTTGATGCATAAATAAAATATCAAATCCAAATTGATGGTTGTTTAAGGTATTCTCATGTATTTATAAATACTAAAGAACTGTTTAAAGAAACAACGAGCCTCTTATAAAGAAGTGTTTGGACTCAAACTTCATAAGTGATATTGGGTATAACATGTCAATAATAAATTCAAGTTAAGAATCTTTAAGGTGAAAATGTTCCAAATGAAAGAATGCGTATGATTTAATGAAACAGCTTAGTACGTTGTCTTGAATAGCGCTGCAACAAAAACATTGTATATAAATATAAATGCACAAATTTATAAATAAGCTGAATGTTATTCTGTATGTTAAAAATCCTATAACATTGTTATATGATAACAATGTCATGGTACGGTTCATAATAGAACTTAGAGGTACTAAAAGTTGAGAGACATACTCCGAATTATTCCATACGATAAAGGTAGTTTATAAGCATCAAAGAGAGTTGATTGACAGAGCTGAAAATCGAAACGTAATAGCATACCCCTTATGTGAGAGACTGACCCACTTGGTTTTGAGAAAACCGATCAGAGAAGTTGGAATGAGATTTCGTAATTAACCCCAAGTGCAAGTGGTAGATTGACAGTGTTTAGGGCATGCCTCAGGGGAAATTACTTAATTTGTTGCATATATCTAACTCGATAACCAACCTTGTTCAAAATAAAAGGTGTTCTCTTTCTATTATATACTTGACATAATGTATTATATATTAATTAATTAATTTAATTAAAAGTATATTTAATAGAAAATCCATAAATGGTATGTTTTGTGATAATAGTTACAAAATGCTATAAACATGAGTAGTTTATCATAATGAAAATAAATATACCATTTTTAAATATTCCTAGTCAAAATGTATCGAGGTTGTGTAACATCCCACCTTTTTGCATGCTTTAAATCGACGATAATCCACACACATCAGACTCAAACCATACAGAAGGGCGGATTGTTATTAGGGTAAATAAGAAAAGCATATAAAGAAATAAAACAAACTAGAATCTTGCAGCGGAACAACAAAATATAATAATCAAATAAACAGTTCATGAAGCTGTTTTACAATATATTTGATTTTACTTATACAACACATATCAGAGTTACAAATACCAGAGAATAATAAATGATGCAGCGGAATAGTATGAATGTAGTGGAATAATATAATAAATAATAGTAATACAATCTTCGTCTTCGTCCTTCAGAAATAAGATCTTCAAACTCTGAAATGCTCAGACTGACCCGAGCGAATTGAAAAGACAAAACACTCGAGTTAGAACTAAAAGATCTTATGTAAGTTAAATCAACAGTAAATAATATGAGCGGAACGGCGTCAGAGATGTTTACGGGATTTGACATCTCCTATCCAGTGTCTAACGTGAGTGCGGTAACTTAAGAGATGTTCGGTATTCACATCTCATAAGGATCCGTTAAACTATTTACTATGTAGTAATATACGCTATTATAATAATGTCTATTCATAAAATAAACTTACTTTTAGCATTAAGAAGTGACCCAATATTCCCCATAACACAATAATAGTCCCAGTAGTCCATCCAGTATCAGCGCATCTCCAGATCGGAAGACTACCCTAAATACTCCACGGGCTACAGGAGAACTCCAAAATCGTACAAGGCGTGCTAAGGTAGGTGACACGGCACAACTAGGCAATGCCAGGGTAGATATACCAATTACGCTTCCGGGCCAGTGGTAATGCGTAGTGTGCAGCTACCGCCCACCTCGAGCCACACCCCCAAATAAAAAAATCAAAGGTGGCCACCGAATCAATCCAAAAATCAGAGTATAATATCAAAGGGATGTGTCCGATCAAAGGTGCTACCTCATTAGCCCGTCAATCACTCCTGTTTTAGCCACCTTATGCCAAATCACGGGAGTCGGGTCCACGTACATACCTCAAAGGACGTCACCACCATACTACTTCATTCTGGAATCTCCACTGCGTACACGATTGTTAAAGTGGTTTTCGGAGTTGGCAGAGAGTATGACAACTTTCGATCCTGGTCTCTTTAACAACCAAACGTTATTATAACACCGCGGTCATTAAAATAATTATACTTTAAAACCAGAATATAATATCCATTTCAAAACCATATAATTTCGTTTCAAAAACCAACCAATATGATATCGTTCTATTGAAACCCAAATCAATATAATATCTTTTTTATTTTGAATATATCCTTTCCAAAATCATAGCACTTTCAATGTTTTAATATTTCTTCAAATTTAACCACCATTTTTCATAGAGTTTTCCTGATCCTCATTCTATTTAATGAAAATAGAATAAATGAATAGTCATCCGATGGAAACCAAATGCTTGAAATTATAACACTTTTAAAACATAATACTTTAAAATTCATAACTTCGAAACATTTCAATTTCAATAAAACATTTCAATTTCGATATATTTCAAGGCTTTGAATATTCCAAAATTTCAAAACTAAATTTGATAATTTCGATTCAAAAATCAAATTTTCTATTATTTAATTTTGAAATATTTTTACATAATAAATCCCTTATCATTTAAATAAAACTCAAATTACAAATAACTAAATATTTCCTTCAATTCAATTATACTTGAAGTAATCATTTAGTTCACCTTGACCCCAAAATCAAGTTATAATAATTATACCTTTTAAATTTCTAATTTAATAAATTTCACATCAACCTTTTTGAGTTAATTCTTAAATAAATTTAATTTCAAATAAATCTTCGATTTATCTCCCAACCGTAATTTATTTAAATCAATATACACTGTATATTAAAATAAAATTTAAATACTTACTCACATTCATTCTAATAAAAATCAAACTCTATTATTAGATTTAATTTTTATTTAACAAACTTAAACATAGCTTAAATTCAAGCCTTTAACTATATATATAAAAAAATATTTATATAATATCAAAAATCAATATATTTTAAACCATATATTTCTTTTCCAAAACCATAGAAATCATTTTCAAAATATTTATATATATAAACCGCGGTGTTTGTATATAATTTTCTATCCTATGGTCAAGTGATACGGATATATATCATTTCAATCCGTAATTTAAAATAAAAATACGGTTATATATCATTTCAAACCGCAATCCCGTATGAAATAAAAATCTATACAACTTGCAGTTTATAACAATATAACATACAACATCCATTCATCCAATATCAATCCTCAACTATTTATCACAATCATCATCCAATTAAATCATTAACATCAATATAAATAGATAATAAACAACAAGTATTTACTGGCAGTTTATATTCAATAATAAATTAAGTAACAATTTAACTGGAAGTTTATATGCAATAATAAATTAAATAACAATTTAATTCAATAAATTCAATTTAACTGAAATGATGATAAAAATATGCCAAATAGTCATAAATAAATTTCTAATCACATCAGAAATTAATTTAACACACATAAGAAATTTTAGAAGTTGTGAGTGGGTTACAACACTCTCCTTTCGAATTTAAATTGAATTTAAATCCAATTTGAACACAAAATTTGAACAGTCTCCAAATTCACCTCAACCAGCTTCAAAATATTCGAAATTCCAATACGAACCTAGCGGAGAAAACCGCGCGTAAAACGGATCTCGTATGCAAAAGATATTGCGATTAGAACATTTGAAAATTAAATTAAAGTGAAATAAAATAAAAGAAAATAGGTCACCTACACGACACGTCATCATCACGTCTTCCATCTTCCAGAGCCCTAACGCTCGCTCGAACCAATAGAAACACGGAGCCGCCACCACGAATTCGACAAACGCCGCTCCTCAGATCATCATCAACCCAATCTGACACTGTCATGCACCTCCCCATTAACGGCTGACCCCACCTGACCCATCGCATCCACCCGAAGTCGCTCAGAATAGCTGCGCCACCGCATATATAAAACCCTAGGTCGAATTACTGCCATCGATCCGACCATCAAAACGCCAAACAACCCACGCCGATGAACTGCCCTCCGTCCACTCTTCAAAACCCATAAATCAATTTGACGATCCGACAACTTTTATGATGCGCGATGAAAGACCGAGAATTCTCCGATGATTATTGATCAAACGATGAATCAAAACAAAAAACGAATTGCATTTCTAAAATGCGCTTGTCGAGAGCTTTCCAACGATATAAAATATAATATAGTTTGAAGAGTATGAAATTTTGATTTGGTTTTGAATTGCAATTGGATTTGGAAGTGAGAATTTGTTTGTCTGCCATTGTACGTATAGAAATGAGGAATAAGAAGTAGGCTAGGGTTTATAACGAGGTGTGTGTGTGTGTGTGTGTGTGTGTGTGTGTGTGTGTGTGTGTGTGTGTGTGTGTGTGTGTATGCAAGGCTGAAATTAGAATGGATGGACACGATTGACATACGCGTTGAACGATAAAATGGCCCGAAAAGCCTGTTATGACTCCGGAACGAAATTGGGTCAACCCATATATCAAAATAGATGTTTTTAAATATTTTAAATGCAATGGAACAATTTTCAGGTCCAAATTCCATCATATGAAGAAGTTATGCTAAAATCAAGTTATTACGAATTGATTTAATTGATTTGAATTAAATTGATTTCTAGACGTTTCGAGTCCGTACGATCAAACGACACGTCTGATCACTACGAAACTTGAAATCCTACAATAATTCACCGTTACGGATCCGATGAAACTGGTTTTGTCGAAATCTGAATCGGTGGCCAAAATGGCTATTTTTCAGTTAATTAAATAAATAAATATTAAATTTGATTAAATCACTTTTCATTCAAATTTTTAAAATTTAAAATTTTTATCATCTTGGATTACTCTAGTAATTTATAATACAAATTTCTATATCAATTTAATGTTCCATATTCCTCAAATCTCAAGGTTTAAATTTTAATTTAAATATATTTAGAGATTATAACTTTAATTTCCAAAATTCAATTAAATTTGCTATCCATTTATCATCCAATAAATTTCTCTTATGGCATGATTAACATTGGTTTATATTTATTACCTTAATGTTCTCAAACTTCATCTAAATTTCAATTAACGTAATATTTAGACATTTAATTTCATTTATTCGCAATAAATCCAATTATTAATTTTAAATTCCAATAAATTAATAAATCTCGATTCCTGTTCTTTTTACTAAATCAACCATTATCTTATGGATAACTTTAACACTACTATATATCCAATTTCCCTAATGGTTTATAGTCATCAGCTAAATTTACATTAACTTAGTAATTAATTACGTTTAATTGCAATGGATTGAGATCTAATTTTATAGATTAAATAAATGGGTGAACAATTAATAATATCCCAATTTGCCTAAATTAAATCTCATTCATACTTTATTATCAAATAACAAATACTATAATTACTTATCTAACATTGATTTTTTTCAAATTTCAGTTTATTGCGCATTATTTCACCAATTTATATAACTCTGAATTTATTTCCAAATTTACTATTTACAATCTATTATAGCCTTACAATTGTTTCAATTAATTGGGATTATGCTAAATTTAGTTATTTATTGACTTGCATTAACATTCTTACATTTCATTACCGTTATTAATTCATTAATAGATTACAAATTTTTATCAATTTCTGATTTAATTACCCAAATCTTAATAAATCAACAAATTATAAACATTGAAAATTATGGGTCATTACAGCTTGGATATCAATATGTTCATTGAGACTAGAGTATGTAACGCTCTCCAAATGTTGGACAGTGTACTACTCATGGTTGTTAGAGGCACTAAGGGGTTACGTACTAATAGATATTGAAAAACTATGGAATGAATCACTTGGTAGTTTTCTGTTTGTTAATGTAACTAAGGTCAAACAAAAATATCGAAGTGACTAACTTACACAGCTCTCTCGACTTGACAATATTGTTGACCTTCAATGTGGAAGCTCTACGTTGATTATAGTTAAACAATTGTAAGGCGTCCATCGAACAACTATGTTTGAGTTGAGTGGAAGCATTGGAAGTGAAACACTATTCAAAAGAGGATTCGTCCTTTTAGTTAAATGAGGTTAGTATCACGGTCAACTAAAATCAAGTCAAAGTCATAGTCTCTATCCATAACATTTCTGTTAATAATAATTGTTATTATTAAACCATGGACTTTGTGTTTGGACTATTAAAGTTGAATATGGGCAATATTCGAATTTTGATCATTACTAAATTCCATAAGTATAAATTGATATAGTTTTGATGAAGAGAACTGGTGTAAATAATTATCACTAAGATGTACCGCATAACTATTGTGAAATTTGATTTTACTGAAAGGATCTTTAAATGATGAATTCAGCCAAACTGTCACATCACTTGCTAAGGTGACATGTGAACGTTGATACTTGAATAGTTCAATATTAGTCGTTGAATGAATTCACACCCCTGAGTCGCACACCGCATTTGTGATTTCTCCAAAAATCACATGATTAGTTAATTTGTAAAATGTTATAAATTGATTAAATAAATTTGTAAAATATTAATTATCAATAATTTATTTAATGTTTTGAACGTTGTTTGTAATTATTTAAATGCATATATAAAACTTATATTTGCATAAATCGATATACGATATCGGTATCATTTTGAACAAAGGTTTAAATAATAAAATAATTAAATAAAAGTTTTTGATTTGAAAATTTTGCACATTAGTTGTTCTTGGATTAGCCATATAATGGTAAGAGGAAGAAATTAATTAATTGAATTGACAGAAATTTAAAAAGGAAGTTTTGACAAGAGAATGGAAAATTTTTAGTTCTATTAAAAACAATATCTCCTCATTTTGATTTATTTTAACATGACATAATTTTTCTTCCTCTTCTCTATCGTTCATTCATGCCCAAAACTTCTTTTAAAAAAACCAGCAAAACAAATTCAAATCAGCATCAAATTAAGTTAAAGAAAGGCGGTTCATCATTCTCTTGAAAGGTGGAATGTTAATTAATTTGAAATCTAAGAAGAAGCCATAAATCAAGGTGTGATGAAGGGAAAGTTTATCGGCTAAGTTTACTATTCACTTATGATTTTTAAAAATAAATCTTTTACCTATATTTTAATTGTAGCCACTTGTAAAATCAATTTTAAGATTATTTTATGTATTGTGATTGACTGTGAGTTCTACTTGTGTATCGTTAGAACATTGATGATTTAATTAGATCTGAAACAATTTATTGTTGTGGTATTGATTTGTTAAATCCTTCCATAATTGCTTAGTAATTAGTCAAATCAAATAATTTATGTTTATTTCATTTGAGATCTGAATGAAATCCTTTTTGTTATCCTATTTTATGTTATTGTATATCTTCTTCATTTTAATAAATTACTCTTGTTGTCGCAATCATTCTTTTTAATCATGGTTCAAATTTTAATAGATAGAATTATAAAACTATGAGGCTATATATCACATGTATGTGTGCAAAAATTAATCAAGTCTTCTTCGTACCTTGAAATTGTAAACCAATGTTAAACTAAATTTCAATTGGTTGATTTGTTTCCAATTCATTCGTTTCATGTATCAATATTAAATATTAGTTCATTACATTTATGTTTTTACCTAAATATAAACTTATGTTTTAGATCCAGTTATATCATTAGGGTTAATAAATTAGTTAGGTTTGATATCTCATATGGTATTAAATTAATTGTTTATTTGGTGATTGAAAAAAGGATAAAGTAGAATTACACTACTTGATTATTTACTTTTTCACTTAGATATGATTTGATTTCATTGCATCATAAATTAACTTTCCATCTTCTCTCTTTTAATTTACTCTTACATTTGTGGTCATTTTATGTGAACTATTTTCATATCTTTGTGTACATGTAAATGAAAATATAATTTCAACAAATAATACACACAAACACAGACAAACACACACACACACACACACACACACACACGTGTGTGTGTAATGGCCTGAAATTTTCAACCTCAAAAAATCAACACAAATACGTTCACTGTAGAAGTGCCAAGGAAATCCCAAACTGTTAGGGTTAAGAAGAAAAGAGGTAGAAGAAGAAACAGAAAACAACAGCACAGAATCTCACAATTGCAGCGGATCAAAATATAATATACAAATATCAGCATTTACACAAAGAAAGCTGTAAATGTCAATTTATATACAATATATCAGAGTACAATCATCACAAATAAATTGGACAGTTATAATAACCTACCCTAAATCCAGTCTAGACAATCTTTACTTCACAGTGGAATATAATCAATACGTCCTTGCCATCTAGCTCGTCTCCTGAGCTCCAGAACGACCTAACCTGAGAATCCGTAATACTCGGTCTGACCTAAGCATTACAATAAAGTAACACCCGAGTCAGACTGGAAACCAGCGTGAGTAAATCCATTTAATATGAAATACATAAGTTATAAAGCTTCTTTGAAAACCCAGGTAACTCGTTCATCACTACGAGTTTTATCTTGTTATAGCCAAACACTTATTTCACAAAACAATATCTAAGTGTCGTTACTTACTTTAAATGGCCAAGTTTTCTTAATTTATTCCATTCCAGCCTATTTGATTATATAATCAAATCTATAAAGAATTAAAATGCTTATTTAATTCGATGTGGTTCCAGATATTGCTGATATCCGACCCCGATATCTTCGAATCCATCGCTATACTTTAAGCCAAGTTGTCTATGTAAAAACAATTCAATTTAAAATTTCAGAATGTCATATTCGCGCAGTTTTTCCATCACAGATATCTATTTAAATAAACAACCCATATTTATCAACAGTTCAATCCCGGGTATCTCATATCACAGAATATCACGAATTAATGTACTAGAGACATTAAAGCAATCCAAATATTCAATCCAATTAAATCATTCACACGCTAGATTAACTAGTCACACAATCATCCAATTAATTTTAAACAAAATAAATTAATTACTTATAAATCCTGCTTAATTGTCATTAACTTATTTACAAGCCATTTATATTTTATTTAAATTAAATATTTGGAATTAATTTATCATTAACATGTAAAATCACTTAAGACCCTTGATTAATCAAAAAGTTTTAAACATTTTACTTCCCTTAACCATCTACTTAATTACACCATTTAATTTTATTTTAATAAACCTTTGTAATTAACTAAATAATTAATATATATATATATATATATATAGTTATTTCAACTTAATTAAATTTAAGCTTAATTCATTAAATTAGCATCATTTATTAACCTAAGTTTAGGGTTCAACTGAAAACTTTAAATTACTTTATTTATTTTTCCCATACGTTTAAAGTAAAAACATTCAACTTGAAATTTGGTAAAAATTTATAGAAACTTTGTTTACATTTCCATTTTTATTTTAATTAATTTATTTTAAAAACTTCATCCTAAAGCCTACAACCCGACCCAAACTCCCCTCTCTTCTCCTTTCTTTCTCTTATCTTTCTATTCTAACTACAGTAGACACCCAATCCAGACACGATGATACGTGTGCACGTGCACATGCCGGCAGCACCTCGACACCCACCTCCGGCCACCATCCCAAACCAACTATGACCAGCAAAACACCCTGACCACTCCACATTCCCACAGCAAACCCAAAATCAAAATCTGGTGTTCGACCCCAAACCTTGGCAGGGAACCATCATCAATCGCTGCCTCTCCCAGCCACCTCCGTACACTTGATACCTCTAAAATTCGTTAGCATCATTGCTAGGGTCTCCCCTTCCTTTTCCCCCCAACCATAGCCTCCTAACACCCCCTCGACGCCGCAGTTCATCGAAACCCACACGCGATAAAAAAAACACAGCCTAAACCCTACCACTGCCTCACCTGACTGCCGTAGGTCATAAGAAAACCCAGCGACATTTTTCTCGAACCCCACACCACCTACACCTCCTCCAAACCCAGTCTTGGCCCACGCAAATGACTGAGTAGCCAGAATTTGACCGATGAACCATTACCGTTCATCTCCTTATTTCTCAACACATACGCGATTAAAAATCATAAAACCCCCACCAAAATTCATCTTTCCTAAGGCCGATCCTGTTCACATAAGCAAAAACAAAAATTTCGATATTTTTATTTCGCACAATATATGTTCATTTACTGTAAATTTCACTATTCGCTATTTACACATATTAATATTCCATGAAACCATTTTTAGAATAAAGTAGAATCATAAACAAACAAATTTTCTTTTAAACCTAAAACTTAAGACTAATTAGGAAGAGAGGTAGGAATTTTTTCTTTGAAAACAAATCATGCAGTTTTCCTTTATACAGAACAAGATAAATATCAATTCCAGGCTTGGGTTCTCTGACTCTAACTTAACACAGATAAAAGCATATACATATTCAGGTTGCTATACAGTTATGTATTTCAATGGCATCTCAATTTTCATGACCATCTACTTCAGGTATTAGAGAGTTAGTTCACTCACTGTTTACAGTAACAGGATGAAGTTTACTCACCTTTCTCCTTGAAATAGAGTACTGTTTTGAAAAAGAAATTTTGCTCTAGCTTGCTTCAGGTTTTGCTTCTGTCTTGATCTGTTATTTTGGTTTATTCCCACTGCTTCAGGCTTGATCTTTGTTGAGTTTATTTTGGATTGATTTTTAGTTGAGCTTGAATTTGCTTTGTTTTAGTTATAAGCTTGGAGAAGTTTGTTTAGCTTCCATATTTTATTTTCTGATTTTGTTTGTTTGAAAGAAAGTTGAAAGAAGAAATAAGTTGAGATGTATATAAAAGTTAGATACAACACCTGGTTTTTCTTCTTTAAATCATTTTCTTTTCTTTTTTATTAAATGAAGAAATCCAATTAAAGAGCAAATTTGACATTTGTATACATGTGTCTTCATCTAGTTTACAAATGTCCTTATGCATGCATTTTTATATTATCTATGTTTATTATTTATTTTATGTAACTTAAAAGAAATATTACAAACCTTTTTATTTATTCTTATTTTAATCTACTTAAGTTATAATACTTTAATAAAAAACTATATATATATATATATATACACACATTAGTGTTTAAAAATGTAGAGTTTAAAATTAATTAATTTTGAGAAATTTATTTTGAATTTCAAATCATAGTTTCATTTCACAATCTATATATGTATATGAACAATAGTAATTAGAAAACATTTTTTATTAGCTTGAAAAGATAAGTTTGCCAATTCTAAATAATTATATTAGAAGATCATTAAAATTAATTTTGCCAAATATTTAACTAATTAATAATTATATTACAAGTATGTAGATAAGGGTGTATATATACATATATTTACATATACATACATACATACATACATACATACATACATACATACATATATTATACAATATTCTCTTATATCTTATTTCATATGGGCATAAATACATACATGCATATTTATATACTGATATATACTATATAGCTTGTATATATCTATTTATATATTTATGGATATTTTATCTAGAGTTTAAATGGTAAAATATATTATTTATTAATTTACTATAAGATTTAACATATTCAGAGATTTATAATTCTATATTGTTATAGTTTTCAAATCAATTTATATTTGTTCAGATATTTACATTATCAAAAATTTATTTGTCCGACTAATAAATTCAACGTTCCTTGATTTAAACCAGTTAATTTACCCAATTAACAGATGTTAAAAATCCGGGTCGTAACATTCCTCCCCCCTTTAGAATTTTTCATCCTCGAAAAGGAACAAAGAAAGAATTTTAGTTATACTGTTAATTATCAGTTAAATTATTTTAAAGTTTTAAAATACTTTAAAATATGCATAATATAACCCAAAATAGCTTTTATAAAAATACTTTTTATAACTTGATGTCTTAACATGCCCATCCATGTTCTCATAGAAATTCGGTCATATGTTGATCAGGCATAGGACTCAAAATCTATAAGTACTTGGTAAACCCGTTTTCAACACCCAGTGAAAATATTTGGAAAACATTTTTGTGAAAATGTAGAAAACATTTTTGTGAGAATGCTCTGGAAATCTTCACCCCCTCCATGAATCGCAGTTAACTCGATGATTACGTCCCCATCCCGACAAAACCATAGAAAACTGTAGGCATCCGCTCCCCTCGATTACACCGTGGAACCACCACAGATCGCAGCTACACCCAGGGTTACGTTGCCAACACGGTAAAAACCATGTAACTGTAGGCATCAGCGTCCTCGAATTTCGCTGCCAAATGAAACTTCACCACATAGATCGTAGACTACATCAGTCGAGTCCCAATGTAGCCTGTAGGCACTCTTTGCCACATGACTTTCGCTATGTCCTCATAGATCACAGTCTACCGATGTTACGCTGCTCTCCCAGCGAAATCAAACGTAGACTTTAGGCAATCACTGCCCCTCGACTTACGTTATGGAAACGCAGTAGATCGCAGTTACACCGAGTTACACTGCCATCACAGCATAGCCCCAATGTCTCTGTAGGCATCAGCGCCCTTGACTTTTGCTACCCCAACCACAATCCTTAGGAACTACAGTTTAGTCCTGACATCCTCTGGGATCAAAATTTAGAACCCCCCTTAGGGCTCAAGGCAGGACCACTCAGTGGATCTCCTACTAAAAGTTTCCAACTCTAAATGGGAGCACCTTTTTCCCCGTAGAATTCTCAAAACATTTTATACTAAACACATATAGTATCTTCCAAATCATACTCTTAATATGTATCACATATAAATCTCATCTACACAAAATTGATATCTCAAAATCGATAGTTCTCAAACTTGCCTTTCCACATTCCCAAAATTTTATTTTTCCCAAAATCAAGAACTTTTCAAAATCAATTGGTTCTAAAAACCTTCCTAAATCCATTCTTAAGATCATATATATATATATATATATATATATATATATATATATAAGTTTATTCTTTTAACCAAAACAAAATATTTTTGGATCACTTCTTACTTATATAAATTCCACTTTATATTTCAAACGTCTATCAAAGATCATTTCTCCTGGTTATAGATTCAACAAGGGAAGTTTTAATATATAACAAGTATATATAACATTATTTATTTCAAATCACATTCAAGTTCGATTTCCTTTATAAAGTTATTTGCCATATTATTTACTTTTATAAAATGAGTTTCAGTTATAGAGATATCCAACTTGCACTCTTATTCATCATATATTTCTCAAAATATACTTTTCCATATCAAAATCATTTGTACTTCAATATCTGGTTTTTCTTCCACTTCACAATCGCTTCAATTTCCATTTGGCTTCAATCCTTATCTCAATTGGTATTTAATTATAAACAGTTTGCACTCTAACCAACTTGAATTTAGAAAATAGCTTGAAAAGTTTAAGATGGTTAAGTGGTTGTAAAATAGTTATTAGTTGTAAAATAGCTATAGAATAGTTAAGTAGTTATAAAATAGTTATAAAATAGTTAAATGGTTATAGAATAGTTAGTGTAACAACCCGCATATTTTATGTTTGTGTATTTAAATATTTTATTTAAATATAGCATCGTTAGTTGGATTATAGCCCAAAATGCTACTTTTTGCAAACAATCAAATTAGGACTCGAAACCACTTCCATTGAGTTTGAAATGACAGTTGCGACCTTTTTGAGTATAAACATTGATATGTTTGGAGTTAGCTAGAATTTCGACCTTTTCACTTAGGGCTTTGGGTTTGGGTTTCAGCCCATTTACCCCAACTTAAGACCCTAGCTCCACCCCACTCCTCTTCATCCATTTCATTTCTCTTTCCTAACACTTTAAGCTTTAGGAACAATGGGGGAAGAGATTGGAAATTAGAATTCCTAAGCCCTAGTTCCTTTGCAAATTCAAGTTCTAACTCCAAAATCCAAGAGAAGCTTAGGTAAGTATCACCTTCTTCTTCTCCATCTCAATCTCTCTCCAATTTCAGAAATTTCCTATAACCTAACTTAGGAAATATTTGGCTTGTAATCTTAGATTGGAGCTTTTAGAGTTGGGATTGAAGAGTGGTTGATCCTCCTTTGTTTTCAAGCTTCTCTTTCCTTGTTTTGTGTAAAAGGTGAGATTTTTATCTCACATCCATGTCTATAACTATCATTATGGTTAGGTATGAATTCCTAACATATATTCATGTTCATTTGCTTTTGATTTGAATTGATTTGGTGAACATTTCAATTTTTGGTGTTTTGAAGTTAAATCTTTAAAAATCCTAGCTTTGATGCTTGAACATCTCTTTGGGGTGAGTCGAAGAGCCTATAGGACTGGGTTACCGCGTGGCATAAATCCCTAGTTGCAATTGCTCGATCGATCGGCTCCATTTGGATTCTTGCCCCTTTGGGGACTAGGCTGGAAGTACTGGAAAACAAATTCCAGTCGAATGGTGCTCTAAGTCCAGTCGACTGACCTGAAACCCGAGAGTTTTCCAGGCATTGGGCCAGTCAACTGAACTCAGTGCCCAGTCAACTGACCTGCTGCTTCATCCCAATTTGCCTATTTTGCTTGAAATTCCAATTTTTATCAATTGATGATTATCCGAGTTGTTGTTATCATTTATACGACATTGATGACTTCTATTACGGGACTTTTGGAGAATATCCATTTTGATGGATTTGGTATCAATTTCTTTGGATTTAATTCACGTCTTCGAATGTGAATTTTGGTGATTTGATTGTGTTTACAATCCTTTCTATGGTTTGTCACATTTAAATACAAAGGTTTCTATGCTAGTAGTAAATATTCAAACCCTTTCTCAAAGATGATTTCAACTCTATTTTTAATACAAAGCTTGTTTCTAAAATCGTTTTCCAATCTATTAGTATACACAAACCTTTACCTCATTCGTTTGAGAAATCTAATTAAACGGCTTTGTAAAACTAATGGTATGAAACGCTTGCATTTACTTTGTCGGTTAATTTTTGGACTTTGTTCGATTGAAACTCTTGTGACAATTTTATGAGTGAAGATCTACAATTTATTCGTGAATGTTTAAGTTAAGCCAGTGGTTATGGGACATGAAGCTAAATTCATTTATTTACTAGCTTACTGTAATCTACACTTTTTATTGATCATTGATGATCATTTTGTGATTAGACTTGCGATATGCGATGTCTCATTGTCCACGCAGGGGACTATACCTCGTTTTATTGATTTTCGTCTCATTTCTTTTATAGGCTAACGACCTATGCATTCTTTGGAGTTTCGACTCATTCTTATAGGCTAGCGACCCATGTTCTTTTATGGAGTTCGGCTCATCAGACGTACCGTTGTACTATGTCGTTGTTCCGGCTTATCAGGTTCATCGGGCATACCGTTGTACTACGTCGTTGTTTCGAATCATTCGAGTTTCAAGTTCCTCGGGCGTACCGTTGTACTACGTCGTTGTACCGGCTCTTTGGTTAGCGACCATGGGATAGCGTCCGTTTGTGATACACGTGTTGAAAAGTTTTCATGCTTCCGTTTATTATAGGCCTCTCCCTTTTTGTGATTTCTGAATTTCTAATTTATGATTTCTATAATTTGGGTTTCACCAATTTTTATGATTGGCTTTGATATGTTAGCCAATATTTATGATTTGGTGAATATGGTAAAGAATATGACATTCTTTTTGATGTTATGAGATTTTTGAGGTATTGTATGATTTTTGTTGTTGTCAAATGTATACTTTTCATAGTATGGCATAATTGTTAACATACGTTTTCGTCATATCTCTTATTTTATCTCATTTTATCTAATATTTATAGCTAGACTGATCCGTTTATTATTTTCTTATTAAATAATACTCGGTTCAGACCGAGATGTTACAAGTGCTTCTGTTTGACTCTTATCAGGAATCATCATCTAACTTTTGTCTAACTACATTAGATTGGTAGTTTTTGTTGTTATACCTTTGAGATAGAGACTCCTTGATGTATACATATTCTTTTGTCTAGCACTTGTATCTATTCTTTTGTGATATTGTAGATCTTATTTGACCACTACTCTGATGTACACTTCTATGTGTTATATTCATATCTATTTCCGCCTTTGTGATATGGATATCTGTGACTGATTTATGTTATGTTTATTTCTATATTTGTTTCCGAAGACCACATAGCCACCGTGTAGTAGCTTTGATTTTGTATCGGCATGTCGGATTTCCTCTTGAAATGAAATGCATGTTATACTATCTGACATATTGGTGTTCGCACAAAGCAATTACACGGATGGTCGCTCCTCGACAGCATTATTCTTCGTGCTAGTTGACGACATTACTCCTTAGTGTCCTTGGCTAGCGTGAGTATAGAGGTGGGGCGTCACAGCTTGGTATCAGAACCAAACTTCGAAACAATGTAGAATAATTTAACAAGGGTCATCATCCTAAGTCTATCTTAGGAGTCGTGCCTTAGGGCTTTATTTGAGTCATTGGACACGTTCTGTCCTATTTTCTTTGTGATGCCTTGCTTTATCAATCATTATTGTTTGATATTCATTCTGAGAATAACTTTTTCTTCTTCTTTCTTTCTTTCTTAAAGAAGAGAAATGGTTAGACATGGTCGTCCCAGTGCCGGTCAGTCAAGTGCTACTCCTCAGGATGGAGTATTTATGTCAGCTCAATAGCTTCTTGATCTTGTAAAGAATGCTCAAGCTGTCAGACCCATTCCAGAGCCTACTCACCCAAAATCTGGATTTGCACGCTTGTGCAGTGATTATACCAACTTGGATGGGAAGACATTCAAGGGTTCCGAAAGCGTTATTGAAGTCCAAGCTTGGCTTAGAACATGCGATCGCATCTTTACTCGCATGAATCTTATTGATCTTCATCGAGTCCAAGTGTCTTCTAGTATGCTCCAAGAAAGAGCATTAGATTGGTATGAGCTTATGACTTCTGAAATTATTGAAGCAGATCTTACTTGGAGCAATTCCGGGAATGATTCAAATTAAAATTTGTGCCGGAAGTTGAAAAAGTAAATTTGGCCCAGCGTTTCATAGATCTTGTTCAAGGTGAACCTTCTGTGACGGACTACGCCGCATCTTTCGAATCTCTTTCTGAATATGGGGTTTAATATATAAATACCCCATTGAAGAAAAATCAGAGGTTCGTCTATGGCTTGAATAAGAATCTTAAAAAGCCATTACTTCTGAAATTAGAAGTTGCTTTTGATCAGCTTGTTGATATCACTCTTTGACTTGAAGAGGCAGATAGGGAGAGTGATGTTGAAGTTGTATGTACCAAACCGAGCTTCAACAACAACAAGAAAAGGCCTGTTAAATTCAAATGCCCTAATCCTAACAAGAAAGGGAAGCAAGCAGCTTCGGTAGCAAAGACTCCTACCCCTGGTAGTGGGAAATGCTACAATTGTGGTTCTAAAGACCATTATGATAATAGATGTCGGAAGCCTCTCTTTTGTCGCTATTGCAAAAATTCGGGTCATCTTATATCTTTATGTCCCAAACTTCAAAGAAAGAAGGAGGGAAAGCTAAATGTTATGCAAGCCCCTAGTAGCACTTCTCGCGGTCAAGGTATTTCTCATCCTATCCTTGATGGCATTATTATGTTTCGTGATCAACCTATTCAAGTTCTTTTTGAGATGGGTGCATCCCATTCGTTTATATCAAAAGAACTTGTTGATACTTTGTCTTTAAATGTTATGGCTTTAATGACTTCTTTGAGAATTATGAATCTGGTTGGTGGATCCGCTACACTTAGTTTGCTTTGTAAAGATGTCGAGGTTATTTTGTGTGATTTTTCTTTCCGAGCCGATTTGCATGTCATGCGTTACTTAGGCTACGGAATGATTTTGGGAATGGATTGGCTTAACCGTTATGAAGCCAATATCCTGTGTCCTGAGCGGACTATTCATCTTCGGCATCCTCAATCCGTTAAGAAGATTTCTATTGTTCTTAAAGATTTGAATTCTAACTTGGTAGCATCGTTATATTCTTTAAATCCTCATGATGACGATAATGATGATGAGGAAGATGTCATTTCTCTCATTCACGTTGTTCGGGAATTTCCTGATATATTTGAGCCCGTTTTAGGATTACCCATTGAGTTTAGAATTAATGTAATTCCTAAATCTTTACCTATTACTCGTCCTCTTTATCGTATGTTTAATAAAGAAAATGAGGAGATGCACAAACAATTATCCGAATTGGAAGAGAAGCAATTTATTCGTTCTAGTTCCTCTCCTTGGGGAGCTTCTGCTATTTTTGTGAAGAAATCCGATGGTACACTTAGGCTTTGCATTGACTACCGCAAGCTTAATGATCTTACTATCAAGAATAAATATCCATTACCTCGGATCGATGATCTATTCGATCAACTTAGCGGTGCTAGAGTCTTTTCAAATTTAGACTTAGCAATCGGTTTTCATCAGCTTCGTATTGCAGAGGATAACATTCCTTTGACATCATTTCATACTCGTTATGGATCGTATGAATGGCTTGTTATGACATTTGGTTTAACGAATGCTCCGGCTTATTTCGTTGACCTTATGAATCGAGTTTTCAAAGACTTCCTCGATCGATTTGTTCTCATCTTTATAGATGATATTCTTGTTTATTCTAAACCCGAGGAAGAGCATGAAAAACATCTTCGAATTGTGTTGGAAACTCTTAGGAGCAATCAATTGAAAGCAAAATTTTCTAAGTGCCACTTTTGGCAATCTCGTGTGAAATTTCTTGGTCATATCATTTCTGAATCCGGAATTTCCATGGATCCTTCAAAGATTGAAGCAATTCAAGATTGGAAGAGACCGGAGAGTGTGACGGAAATTCGTAGCTTTCTTAGATTGGCGGGTTATTACCGTCGGTTCATAAAGGACTTTTCTAAAATTGTCGTGCCTCTTACTAGCTTGACAAAGAAAGGAGTTAGATACATTTGGTCGAACAAATGTGAAGCTTCTTTTCAAAAATTAAAGGAACTCCTTTTCGATGCTCCTATTCTTGTGATTCCCGAACCAAGATTTTATTGTTTATACCGATGCTAGTCGTGTTAGTTTGGGAGTCGTTCTCACGCAAAGGGAACGTGTTATTGCTTATGCTTTTAGGCAATTAAAGTCAGCCAAGACTAGATATGCCACTCATGATTTAGAGCTTGCGACTATTGCTTTCGCCCTTCGAGTTTGGCGTCATTATCTTTTGGAAGAGAAATTTGTTCTTTATACGGATCATAAATCTTTGAAGTATTTATTTTCTCAAAAGGAAAATAATTTGCGTCAACTGCGTTGGCTCGAGTTCCTTGCATCTTATGATCTTGATATTCTTTATACTCTTAGAAAGGGAAATCGTGTTGCCGATGCCCTTAGTCGTAAGCAACAAGCAGTTGTTTCCATGATGATATCCAAATGGAATGATGTCGAGACTTTATCCACTTGTGAGATTCGAGATCGTGAATCCAATTTACATGCATCTCTCGTTTTATGTAGCCTTGAGGCTCATCCTTCTCTTTTAGACCGCATTCTTGATGCTCAAAAGTTAGATCCCGAATTGGCTCTTCTTAGTCAAAGTTGTAGGGATAAAATTAGTATTGAAGGTTTAAAAGACTTTGATATTGATGCTCGTGGCGGTGTTCGAAAACTTGGTAGACGTATCGTGCCAAATAATGATAATCTTCATAGAGATATTTTAGAGGATTCTCACCATTCTAAATTTACCATTCATCCCGGTAGTAGTAAAATATACGCGGATATGAAGCGACTTTATTATTGGGATGGAATGAAATCTGATATTGCTAACTTCGTTAAGCATTGCAAGACTTGTCAACTCGTTAAGGCCGAGCTTCAAAGGCCCAGTGGGTTATTGCAACCTTTGGACATTCCAATTTGGAAATGGGATCAAATTTCCATGGATTTTATTGATGGCCTTCCCCGTTCTCGTTCGGGTCATGATAGCCTATGGGTGATAGTTGACAGACTAACAAAATCCGCCCATTTTATTCTCGTTTGGTCCAATCGGACCGTACCTCTTTTGGCTAAATTCTTTATTAAAGAAATTGTTAAATTGCATGGGGTTACTACTTCTATTGTTAGCGATCGTGATCCATTGTTTACTAGTGGATTTTGGAAGAGTCTTCAAAAAGCTTTGCGAACGAAGCTTAATTTTAGCACCGCTTACCACCCTCAGTCCGATAGACAAACCGAGCATGTGAATCAAACTCTTGAAGAGCTTCTTCGTGTATCTGTTTTTGATTTTGGTGGGAGTTGGGAAGATCACATTTCTCTTGTTGAGTTTTCTTATAATAATAGCTTCCAATCTAGTATTGGTATGACACCTTTTGAGGCACTCTATGGAAGGCTATGTCGATCTCCTTCTTGTTGGCTTGAAACCGGTGAGAAGCTAGTTTTAGGTCCTGATTTTATTCGTGATTCCATAGAAAAGATTGACCTTATTCGCCACAGGATGAAAGAAGCTCAAAGTAGGCAAAAAATCCAATGCCGATAACCGAAGAAGGAAATTATAATTTTCTGTGGGAGATTTGGTGTTTATTCATGTTTCACATATGAAGGTGTTGTACGTTTCAGTCGATCGGGAAAATTAGCACCTCGGTATATTGGTCCATTTCCCATCACCGAACGTATTGGTTCCGTGGCTTATCGCCTCTTATTACCGGCTCAGTTTTATGCTATTCATGATGTTTTTCACGTCTCTCAACTACGGAAATGCCTTCGAGATTCCGATTCTATTCTTGATCCCGGTGTTGTTGAAGAAATTGAAGTTTCGCCTAATTTGACTTATGAGCAACATCTTATTCGTATCATTGCATTGGAGGTAAAATGCCTTCGAAATAAAGATGTCCCTCTAGTGAAAGTTCAATGGTCCTCAAATCCTAAGGAATGTTCTTGAGTATCTAGAGAATTCATCGAGCGAACACATCCGGACTTACTTTCTCGTGATCTTTGAGGTGAACTTCATATTTCAAATTTCCTTTGTGTTGATATGCTTCTATGGTTGTTACTTTTTATTTTTTTCTTAAATATTGCGAGGTAGCAATTTCTTTAAGGAGGGGAGTCTGTAACTACCCGCATATTTTACGTTTGTGTATTTAAATATTTTATTTAAATATAGCATCGTTAGTTGGATTATAGCCTGAAATGCTACTTTTCGCAAACAGTCAAATTAGGACTCGAGACACTTCCATTAAGTTCGAAATGACGTTTGTGATCCTTTTGAGTATAAACATTGATATGTTTGGAGTTATCTAGAATTTCGACCTTTTCACTTAGGGCTTTGGGTTTGGGTTTCAGCCCATTTACCCCAACTTAAGGCCCTAGCTCCACCCCCACTCCTCTTCATCCATTTCATTTCTATTTCCTAACACTTTAAGCTTTAGGAACAATAGGGGAAGAGATTGGAAATTAGAATTCCTAAGCCATAGCTCCTTTGCAAATTCAAGTTCTAACTCCAAAATCCAAAAGAAGCTTAGGTAAGTATCACCTTCTTCTTCTCCATCTCAATCTCTCTCCAACTCCAGAAATTTCCTATAACCTAACTTAGGAAATATTTGGCTTATGATCTTAGATTGGAGCTTTTAGAGTTGGGATTGAAGAGTGGTTGATCCTCCTTTGTTTTTAAGCTTCTCCTTCCTTGTTTTGTGTAAAAGGTGAGATTTTTATCTCACATCCATGTCTATAACTATCATTATGGTTAGGTATGAATTCCTAACATCTATTCATGTTCATTTGCTTTTGATTTGAATTGATTTGGTAAACATTTCAATTTTTGGTGCTTTGAAGTTAAATCTTAAAAAATCCTAGCTTTGATGCTTGAACATGTCTTTGGGGTGAGTCGAAGAGCCTATAGGACTGGGTTGCCGCGTGGCATAAATCCCTAGTTGCAATTGCTCGATCGATCGGCTCCGTTTGGATTCTTGCCCCTTTGGGGACTAGGATGGAAATACTGGAAAATAGGTTCCAGTCGACTAGCGCTCTAAGTCCAGTCGACTGACCTGGAACCCGAGAGTTTTCCAGGCACTGGGCCAGTCGACCGAACTCGGTGTCCAGTCGACTGACCGGCTGCTTCATCCCAGTTTTCCTATTTTGCTTGAAATTCCAATTTTTATCGGTTCATGATTATTCGAGTTGTTGTTATCATTTATACGACTTTGATGACTTCTATTTTGGGACTTTTGGGGAATATCCATTTTGATGGATTTGGTATCGATTTCTTTGGATTTAATTCACGCCTTCGAATGTGAATTTTGGTGATTTGATTGTGTTTACAATCACTTCTATGGTTTATTACTTTTAAATATAAAGGTTTCTATACTAGTAGTAAATATTCAAACTCTTTCTCAAAGATGATTTCAACTCTATTTTTAATACAAAGCTTGTTTCTAAAACCGTTTTCCAATCTATTAGTATACACAAACCTTTACCTCATTCGTTTGAGAAATCTAATTAAACGGCTTAGTAAAACTAGTGGCATGAAATGCTTGCGTTTACTTCGTCGGTTAATTTTTGGACTTTGTTCGATTGAAACACTTGTGACAATTTTATAAGTGGAGATCTACAATTTGTTCGTGAATATTTAAGTTAAGCCAGTGGTTATGGGACATGAAGCTAAACTCATTTATTTACTAGCTTACTGTAATCCACACTTTTTATTGATCATTGATGATCATTTTGTGATTAGACTTGCGACATGCGATGTCTCTTTGTCCACGCAGGGGACTATACCCCGTTTTATTGAGTTTCGTCTCATTTCTTTTATAGGCTAACGACGTATGCATTCTTTGGAGTTTTGACTCATTCTTGTGGGCTAGCGACCTATGTTCTTTTATGGAGTTCGGCTTATCGGACGTACCGTTGTACTACGTCGTTGTTCCGGCTTATCAGATTCATCGAGCGTACCGTTGTACTACGTCATTTTTCCGAATCATTCGAGTTTCAGGTTCCTCGGGCATACCGTTGTACTACGTCGTTGCATCGGCTCTATGGTTAGCGACCATGGGATAGCGTCCTGTTTGTGATACACGTGTTGGAGAGTTTTCATGCTCCTATTTATGATAGGCCTCCCCCTTTTTGTGATCTTTGGATTTCTAATTGCTGATTTCTAGAATTTGGGTTTCACCAATTTTTATGATTGGCATTGATATGTTAACCAATATTTGTGGTTTGGTGAATATGGTAAAGAATATGACATTCTTTTTGATGTTATGAGATTTTTGAGGTATTATATGATTTTTGTTGTTGTTAAATGTATACTTTTCATAGTATGGCATAATTGTTATCATATGTTTTTTTCATATCTCTTATTCTATCTTATTTTATCTGATATTTATAGGTAGACTGATCCGTTTATTATTTTCTTATTAAATAATACTCGGGTCAGACCGAGATGCTACAGGTGCTTCTGCTTGACTCCTTATCAGGAATCATCATGTGACTTTTGTCTGACTACATTAGATTGGTAGTTTTTGTTGTTATACCTTTGAGATAGAGACTCCTTGATGTATACATATTCTTTTGTCTAGCACTTGCATCTATTCTTTTGTCATATTGTGTATCTTGTTTGACCACTACTCTGATGTACACTTCTATGTGTTGTATTCATATCTATTTCCGCCTTTGTGATATGGATATCTGTGACTGATTTATGTTATGTTTATTTCTATATTTGTTTCCAAAGACTACATAGCCACTGTGTAGTAGCTTTGAGTTTGTATCGGCATGTCGGATTTCCTCTTGAAATGAAATGCATGTTATCCTATCTGACATATCGGTGCTCGCACAAAGCAATTACACGGATGGTCGCTCCTCAACAGCCTTGTTCTTCGTGCTAGTTGATGGCATTACTCCATAGTGTCCTTGGCTAGCGTGAGTATAGAGGTGGGGCGTCACAGTTAGATAATTGCAAAATAGTTGTAAAATGGTTGAATAGTAAGTATAAGATAGTTCAAATTTTAAAAAGAATATTTTGTATAGTAAATAGCTTGAAGAGGTCAAATAAATCTAAGTATTAGGAAATAGATTTTAGACAGTTTATATTAAAATAGTTTATATATGAAAAAAATAGTTCAGAGCCAAACTGTTCAATCTCCTAATCTCTCATTCCAATCAATTTTCAATTTCCATTTGCTTTAACTTGATTCAATTCCAATTCAATTTGAATTAACTTCAATTCCTATTTGAATTTAAACTTATTCAGCTTCGATTACAATTCCAATTAATTCAAATCCAATTTCAATTTGAACTAATTTCAATTTCAAATCTCAACTTTAACCCATCTCGAATTATATAAATTTGAGTTAATTTTTAATTCTAAGTCTAAATTTCAAATATTCGTTTTAAATTACCTTTACTTCTACATAACTTATTTCAAGGTTCAAGTGAGAGTTAAATCTTTTAAACAAATCAATTTCGAAATTCAATTGATGACCCAATTATACTTCAAATTTTTAAATCCAATCCCTTAAACAATTATGGTTGATAAATCCATTTTTAACATCTAAATCTTAAGTTCAAAGTGATTCCGCTTTCATATGTTCAATCTTTATCTCTTAAAATCAAAATCTTTTAAATAATTTCAAATTAAAGTTTTATTTCCATTTAATTTCAGCAATGGATGTATATCATTTCAACCCACTTCTTAGTTTATTCAAAATAATTCAATCCACGGTTTCATAGACATTACACCACAGATAGGGTTTAGGCGCAATGTTAGGCGACACATTTGATACGGCTATAAGCCATATCAAATTTTAATATAGCCGTATCTATTTTATTTAATACGGCTGTAAGCCGTATTAACATTTGATACGGCTTATAGCCGTATCAAAATCTGTGCCTCTTTTCGTGGGAAAATTTTCCCCAAAACGTACACCCTCCCTCCTTTTTTTATTTCCAGCCTTCCCAGAAACTACTATGGCGACATAGGTCACCATCTACAACACAATCTTCCACATCCAGACGAAACAAATCGCCAAATTGCCTCCCCAGAAACTACTACAGCGACCTGCCTACCACCTACAATTACAATTAGGCATGTACAATTTGATATCTAGTATGATGTTGTTAATTCATGACTTCTTTTTTCATGTTTTTGGTTTGAAATTTTGGGAAATTAAATTATGCATAGAAAGTTGATTTTTAGGTTTTTCTAAATACAATGGTAAAATTGATTAAGTTAGCACTTGCTCATTAAGTTAGCACTTATAGTAACTTGTGGAAATTAAGTAAGTCAAAGATTAAGTAACTTGTGGAAATTTTTATTTCGAGCTTATAGTAACAGGTAAGATATTTATTTCCTTGTGGAAATTCCTGAGCTTAACTGCTCATTAAGTTAGCACTTGCATTTAATGAATGATTAACCTCAAATGTTTACAGTTTTAAGATTAAATATAATGTATGACAATGAATATGTCTAGCGTATTGTAAAGTTATTAGTATAGTTACATTTTTGGTTATTTATAAGTGTAGGGATGTTATATATTTGCAGGGAACGTACCAAAAATAGTGTATTAGTTTGATGCTTCAACACAGTGCAGTAGTTTGACAAAATATACCAACTAAATCTGTTGCTATGTACATGTCTAATGCAGACTTATTTCAACAATCTCCATATCAGACCTGAATGAGACATAAAGAAATATATTAAAACCATTGTAGCAGTTAGTACTCATGTAAGCATTTTGTGGTGTGCTATAGTTGGACTGATCTCGACCAATGAATCCGTTCACGGGTAGTTTCTTTAATACCTGTCTAATTAAAAAAAAACAATAATACCATGTCTAATACAATAGTCAATCTTATGCTATTTTGTATTATTTTGATCTCCTTACATAATTTACAGCTTGGTGCTAATGTTGTATATGGTTCTGACATTGTATATAGTTTTGACATTGTTGTATAAGTGGATAAAATTATTGTTAATGGCGCAAGTCAAGTATCAAGAGAGGGGTAATGCATAGACATTACTCCGGTGCTACAAAATAGCGCCGTTGTAATGGAAAATTTTTTGGAAACAGTTTGGTGCTAATGTTGCATATTATTCTGACATTGTTGTATAAGTGGATAAAATTGTTGTTAATGGCGCAAGCCAAGTATCAGGAGAGGGGTAATGCATAGACATTACTCCGGTGCTACAAAATGGCGCCGTTGTAATGGCAAATTTTTTGGAAACAATTTGGTGCTAATGTTTAAAATAAACCCTATATTTTGAGTTCCATTTATTGAAATTTAAATAGTCCATATATTTTAACTATTTAAAATTAATTAAATGTTTAAAATCATACTACAAAATTCTAGGTCATACAGGAAAACAAAAAACGATCATGAAAAAGGCATGCGTATAAATCTTACAAGGAAGTTAATTGTTTACTAAATTATATTGTTCTTTACTAAACAATTTATATTATGAACGATCAAGTAGCTTGAATCATGTAAAATTACTAACTTAGAAAATGAAGTTACATCTATTTCCCCATAAACCTGTTGCATTACATCATTGCTCGAACGATGCAAAGTTTCAGTTTTCAACATTTGAAACCTGGTTACCTTTTTGACGACTCTTAGGTCATATTAGTATTTAATTATATAATCCATTAGAGCATCCCCGATGGAAGGCCGGTGAATCTAGAAATAGGTTCACCACTGACTGCCAGGTTGTTTTGACGACTCTAACAGTCACTGAGTTATTCGACATCTACAATACCGGATAAGTATGTGGTCAGGATTAATCGCTTTTCATATGGATTGCAATTCTGGCCACACAAAATTATCCGGTATTATAAATGCCGGATAAAGTGGTTCATCGTTGAGGTTGCTTCAGTTTCAGTCACTAATTAAAATTAATATTTGTTTCATAGGATAGGATGACCAAACTTTTTTGTTGGGAATGCTCCTAGAAAAGGATGGTTCAATGGCCTAATAGTGGATCAGCTCGTTTCATTCGCTGACAGCTTTAGACTAGATTGCTACCATGTCTTCATAGACTTTAAGTCGTGGTCCATATGAATCATTTTTGTAATTATTTACAAAAATAGGTAGGTAGTCTCCGGCTTGATCTAAACAACAACAACAAAAAACTACATACCACGCATATTAGACTACTCCTTTCCTGCATTTCCTATAAAAGAAATGCAAATATTTTAATCACTGGCAACATGGATGCGAATTTTCATCAGAGAACAACATCCACAAACAAAATGAGAACATATTTCACCAGTGAAGTCAAGCATCTTCATGTAGCATACAATATGATTTTAGTTAATATAACTGGACAACCGATAGTCTATATAGTACTTAGCATCATTTTATAGACATTTTTCTAAATTCTGCTTGGTCAAATAACACCACTCACTGAGCACATTTGTGAAATTCCTGCTTTTGTAACTGCATTGACAAGTATTTATAGCTACTTTATCTAAACTGTCTTCTTTGGTAATAGTGTTGAGTGGAATTTATATATGAATGGAATTTATATATGAAGTGGAGTGCCATACTAAATGAATGCGTTGAGTCATGTAATGGAAATTGCCACCTGAAGTGTGATTTCCAATTCAGTTCTAATCCTTGACAACCTGAACTTGCTGTAATACAAGACAATAAATGAAAAAATAGGTTAGAAAAATAGTAGGAATTACCATAGATTGATTGTTTTCTCCGCCCATTTACTACTTTCAAGTGATAAGCAATAGCAATTATACAAATCATGTTTTCGTATTATGCTATCTATTTTGCTAACAGTTTTAGTTCCGATAGTCTGCTCTAGTTTCAATACATGTATGGATTCTTCTGCTAGATCTGGTGAATGAACATCGCTCTAACAAGTATTTAGACGAGTCAAATAATCGATTTAGCATCGTATTTGTTAGTATATATTAAAATACATCATTTTCATTAAAATCCATCCAAATATTTCTCTACTTGATATTGAAATTTGAACTAAAATTATTCGTGCTACTATGTATGTTTCTAACCATATTCAAAATCATATGCCTCCTAGGTAGAGATGACGAAGGATATGGGGATCTTCATGTACCTTCTGGTACACAACCTGGTGAAATATTGAAATTTACAAAGTTAGGGGTTCCTAACATAAATAAACCTTCGGTTCATGCTGATCATCATATAATAATAATAGTGGATATTTTGAAAACAATCAGGTAAGCTATTTCCCTTTTTGATTAATTGCCTCAGTGAATAGTGTATGTTTTAAAGTCAGCTGTTAAGGTTTAAATTATATTAAGTCAACCAGTCAGTAGCCATTTAGGCCTCTGGCCTATTTGTTAACTCCAGTCCTTGACATAAATGCACTATTCTAAGTAGAAAAACACTTCTGCTGATGTTTGGTAACTCTACTTGTTGCTCAAACACACTTTTTCTGGAGAAAAAAACGATATTCCTTTTCTACCATAAATACTTCTCTCGGAGCTCTTCACAAAGTAGTTGAGTAGTATAACAAAAGGGGATTCAATCTTAAATCTTAACCTGTTTTAATTTGTGCCTGGGCTTGTTTGCTTAGATTTTTGTTGTTGAAAGTTGAAACTATCTTCTTGCACTATCATGTGTTTTAGATATTTAATTTTTATTGTTGAAAGTTAGTACATTCGCAATCTAACTATATTTTGATAATTTTGGGAACTGAAGTGATGGGCACTATATGTTCATGTTTGTGTTTGGACGAATCTGGATAATTAATCCATTTAGATGCTTCATAGCATAGGTATTGTATCTGTTTCACATCCTTAACTCAACAATTTATTCAGCTGGTATGTTTTCCAAAATTTAAGTTTTAACCAAGATTGATTGGAGCTGTTAGAAGTAGAACTGATGTTAAAATTTTGCAACTTTTAACAAGTTGATTAATTGAATTATTTATTTTAGGAGGTACTCATATTTATTTGAATCTTCCAGTTACCATTTAATGTACACTAGATATTCCAGATTAATTTACATGTTACCATTTAATCACATCCATAAATGACCTTAATGAACAAATTGAAAAGTAAAGTATATTCATCCATACCTTAAATGTATTTTGTCATCTTATAATACCCATTACATTTGTTACCTAAAATAGATAATGTCCAATAATCAATTTCTGTTTGCTCCTCTGCAAACTAAGCACTTGAAGTATTGGCTGTTATATTTTTTATTAGAAAACGCTCACAGTTTCTCTTTATTAATAGCACATGAGCTTCTAATCAAGTACTTAATTTACAGAATTTCCTTGTTTGTGTCATTAATAGTTATTATTTAATTTCATTTATTATGCTTCGTTTAGTACATTTATACAGAGAGAAGAAATACAAACAGACGCTTTATTTCACATCTCCCTTGCCAAAAGAATTGGCTAATATGCATTCCAATTATGTTGTCATTTATTTTGTTAGTGTTTAGTCATAGCTCATTTTCTGTGGCCATTTTGATCAATGAGCTCTTTGATATGTTTCATGTTTTTAGTAGCTCACATATGTGAATAGAAAATTTTTGAACATTGATCAGCCTCTTTTAACCACCATATCTGAATTAGACTTTTGTTGCATATTTGTAGCATGACCTTGTATTAGATTTTCCAGGGATAGTAGATTATCTTTATATTGATGTAGTAATGAATTATTCCTTGGATTAGCAGTAATTGCACATATACATCATTATTTGTTTCCTCAACTTGTTAATCGGCACATGTATAATTGATCTTCCTTTGTTCCATTAGTTTAAGTGTCTATTGGTATTTTTAAGTTTGCACAGTAACTAAAAATATGATTACTTGTTTATGAAATTACTTTTTTATAGAAAAAGGAAATTTATGCGCTGTCCCTACATTGTCTTGTTAATTTATTATACAATATGACAATTCAAATTCGGAAAATAACATTTTTGGAAACTTTAGGTAGTGGTGGAAATGGAATGAGGGGAAGAGGCAATTTTATCGTCAAAGGTAGTTAATGTGACAGGAGGGCAGTATGTCTTTCAGCATAGACAAAAAATGGATAAATGAATCAGATCTAAGATCTACATGCTATATAGACGGGGTGCAGAAGTTCATTAGTTTTGTTGAAGAAAACGGTGGTAAGAAAGGATTGTATTTATGCCCTTGCACCCGGTGCAAAAATACGAAGACGATCAAATTAGATGACATTCATTTTCATTTGCTTAGATGGGGTATTATCCAATCGTATACAACGTGGTTTTTTCATGGGGAAAAAAGGGCGGAGATGGAAAAACAGCAACCAGTTAGTCATGGCAGAACTACTGCTGAGTCTGAACATATTAGGATGGAAGATCTGGTCAATGATGCAGATAGATTTCATCATTTTCAACCTACAAATTCATTGCCCAATCATGCTAATGTTGGAGAGCAGTCTACTGATTATCCAGATTGGCAGGCCAATGAAAGTAAGAAGTATAAATCGCTTTTTGGTAGCGTAAAAGAGCCACTGTATCCTTCATGTTCAAAAGGGATTACGAAGCTGTATGCCATTGTGAAACTGAATAGCTTGAAGACCCAATACAGCTTCTCAGGTAATGGTATGACTGCACTTCTTGAACTAATAAAGGAGTTACTCCCCGAAGGTAACACGCTACCGACAAAGTACTCCGACGTGAAGAAGATCATTAAGCAAGTTGGGATGAATTACAAAACTTATGATGCACGCATCAATGATTGCATATTGTACTGGAAAGATGATGTGAACAAAGTTTCTTGTACAAATTGCAATGAACCAAGATATATGACATCATTAAACGAAGAGAGAAAATGCACCAAAGTACCTCGAAAGACATTAAGACATTTTCCTTTAATTTCTAGATTGAAGAGACTGTATACTGTACCATGGATGGCAGATGCGATGACCTGGTATGGTCGTGCCAAGTCTGATCCAACCGTAATGCGTCATCCATGTGACACTTCTCAATGGAAAGTCGCAGATTCATTTGATCAAACTTTTGCTGCTGAGCCATGAAATGTCACACTTGGAATAGCAACAGATGGTTTCTGTCCACATGCTTCGCTCTCTAACCCTTATAGTTGTTGGCCAGTAATTGTAGTACCATATAATCTTCCTCCGTCTATGTGCATGAAAAGGGAGTTCTCACTGTTAACATTGTTGATTTCTGGGCCAAAACAACTAGGAAAGGATATTGATGTTTATTTACAGTCGTTGATAGACGAGTTAAAGCAGTTATGGGAAGGAGTAGTTACATTTGACTCGTTAAATAAATCTGAGTTCACAATGAGAGCTAGGGTGCTGTGGGCAATCCATGATCACCCTGTTTTTGGGACTTTATCAGGATATACAACTCACGGTTACTTTGCATGTCCTGTTTGTGGGGAAAACACTTGTTCTTGTTATCTTTCTGAAAGTAAGAAGATGTGTTACATGGGACATCGAATGTTTCTTTCTAACGAACACAAGTTTCGATACGATAAGACAAATTTCAACAACGAACAAGAACTTCGTCGTCCTAAATGGCCATTGACTGGTTTTCAAGTTGAAAAGAAAGTAGCGAATATCAAAATGAAAGTTGGTAAACAAAAAGAAGAAATTGGTCGAAAACGGAAAAAGTCAACCAATGAAGATGTTGACAATATTTCTGGATGGTATAGGAGGTTTATCTTTTTTGATTACCCATATTGGAAAGCAAATTTGGTCCGACATAATATTGATGTTATGCATACGGAGAAGAATGTCACGGAGCATCTCATCAGCACCATTATGGACCATAAAGATAAGTCAAAAGATGACATCAATGCACGCAAGGATTTGAAAATCATGGGTATAAAACAAAAGTTGTGGGTGATGGAAGATCCTGAAACAAATAAAACAATCATACCAAAGACAACTTTCGCTGTGAGCAAAGAAGAAAAGATACGGTTTTGCACCGTTTTGAAAAATCTGAAAGTGCCTAACAAATTTTCTTCTAACTTTCACAACAATGTGAACATCAATCCTCCTGAACTAATAAATATGAAGTTACATGATTACCATGTCATAATGCAGCATTTCCTTCCGGTATTGCTTCAACATTCTTATCCACAACATAAGGATCTACGAAATGTTGTTCATCGTATTAGTTTATTCTTTAACATTTTGTGTACAAAGGTGATCAATAGGGAACATCTTTTAAAAGCAAAGGATAGCTTAGTAGAAGCAATGTGTGCTTTTGAAAAACATTTTCCACCTGCATTTTTTGATATCAGTGTCCACCTTATGGTTCATTTAGCCGATGAAGCGTTGATTTGTGGCCCTGTCAGATATAGATGGATGTATCCATTTGAATGGTAAATTTCTAATTTCAGTTATGCACATCATTATTTCATATAAATAGCTACCGTCTACAGTATATAATTGATCATATTTATAGGTTGATGAAAACATATAAAGGATATGTGCGCAACAAAAGATACATTGAAGGGTGTATTGCAGAAGGATATATCGTACAAGAAGCTAGTCTTTACTTCATGGAATATATGCCAAACGAAGGTGATGGTAATCATAAACATACCCACATAGTGTTTTTAGACGAGGACGATGAGTTTGCTGGTGAGATACCTCTGGATAATGGTAAAGACATAACGTTAACCCAAGTGCAGTTTGAACAGGTGCGTAGATGAGTCCTTAATAAGTACGATGGATTGGATGAATGGAAGAAGTAAGTTCACGAACTTGTTTGGAATTTTAATTTTTTAATTCAATTTATATATACATTTTGATATGTGTTTTTCGTAGGAGGTATAAATCCTATGTGAAAAGTACTAGATTTCAACCTAGAGGCAGGGCTACCACCGTGGAAGTAGTTCAAAGTTTTAATCTATGGTTACGTAATGAGGTTTAACTTCGTCTTAAGTATTTCATGTGTTTATAAGTGTGCAATACACCTTTGTGACCATGCTTTTTTACTTATTAAAATTTATATAGCTGTTAAAGACCATCGATGTTGATCCAACTCTGTGGCGATTAGTGCATGGGCCGAAGTTCATAACGCGTAGTTATATGAAGTACCAAGTGAATGGATTTTCATTTTCCACGAAAAAGTACGAAGACCGTATGGTAACACAAAATAGCGGTGTATGCATGAGAGCAATTATAAAATTTAGAGCGAGTGGCAAGGATAAAAATTATAAGCAAGCAGAAACAACGTATTACGGAGTCATGCAACAGATACTTGAGTTGGATTACACTGACTTCAAACAAACAGTTTTTTATTGTGATTGGGTAAAAGTCGAGGATAAGGTCAATGGTTGCAAAATAGATCCCATTTCAAACCTCATCATGGTAAATTTAGGGAAATTGAAGAACAAAAATAACGTGAATGACGAGCCATTTATTCTTGCATCAGAAGCGAGTCAAGTTTTCTACTCAAAAGATTTAAAAAATAACGGATGGTCTGTGATCTTGCATATACCAAAACGGTTGACTACAAATGTGGATGACATTGAGTTCCCTACCGTCTATCAATCAGCTTTTGAAGACAATGAAAAATTAGAAGACCTTACCAAATCTATATGTTAACTTATTAGTATTCGTACATCACATGATTGTGTGTCTGTATATTTTTAATTGCACGATTGTGTGTATGTATGGTTTTGAATATTTTATACATTCCAATGCAATTCCAGGTGTTGTCACTTAATAATTTTGTATGTGCAAGTGTGTTATATTATGGAGTGTTGACATTGATACATTGATACATGTATAATTATTATCGTGACTTACTAAAATAAGTAGTAATATTATATTTTGCAGAAAACTATGTCAGAAAATCCACCATCTTCACATTCGTCATGTTCAGTGGCAAAGAAAGTTGATCAAAACTTACTTGGTATTCCGGTCTCAGATAACGCTGGAAAAATCGCTACTATGCTCGGTAAACTAGTAAGAGCTCATGTGCCGATATCATATATAAGTTGGAATAAAGTACCTGGAATATACAAGGACAACGTTTGGAACGAATTAGTGGTAAGTATCCTTATCTGTTTGACAACAACTATTTCATTCAATAGCCTTATGGTTTCAACTCTTTGCACAACACATAATTTAATATATTTTTTGTAGAAAATTTATGAGCTCGATCCGCTTTCAAAGGAAATGTTTTTAAAGAGAATGGCCGAGGCTTTTAGGAGATACAAGAAAAACTTGAGAGTAGTTTATTATGACCCTTTCAACAATGACGAAGAACGGTTGAAAAATTTCCCACCTACAGTTGCTCAAGAAGATTGGGCAGAGTTCGTAAAAAATGAAGCAACGCCTGAAGCGAGCGAAAGAAGGGAGGTAGGCAAAAAGAACATAGCATTGCTCAGTTATGCTCATCATGCAGGACGTAAAAGTCACGCTAAAATAGAACAAGAAATGGTAATTTATACTCATTTTCATTCAAATGATTTACACATTGTGATTGGATATTCATGTCGTTGCATCAACTTGTATTGCAGATCGTCGCTAGTCCATCAACAAATATCAGTCGTCGTCAAGTATGGGAGAAGACATACAGGAAAAAAGATGATAGCATATCAGATGCCACTTCTTCATACTTTGTAAGTTAAAAAAATATTAACTTGCATATTCTTTAAAATTCCTTATTCATGTAAGTATTATCATATTACAGGATCAAATTGCGAAAGCGAAGGAAAAGATCACTAATAGTGATGAAGAAAAATTGACAGTGGATGAAGACATCTTATCACAAGTGCTTGGTAAGGATGCAAGGGGTAGGAGCCGCGGTGTTGGGACCGTTATACCAAAGACTAAAGTTTAGGTTTGTGCCATTGCACAGAAACGACTCCGACATGTTCATGGCGAGCAGGATGAGTTGAAAATGAGGGTGGGAAGTTTGGAGAGTACAATGGGAAATTTATCTGGGCAAATGGAGGTTTTGATCAACATGGTGGGAAGTATTGAACAGGGAATTCGTGCACCGGTCAATTCTTCTGATAGAGGACGCGCCACACAATTCAATGCTCCTGAATTCATTGCTTCGCAGTTCCAGGATTCGACCAATGTTACGAACAATCAAAAATATGAAATCCTCAACTTTGATTTAGAAGTACTAGGAACAGGTATTTTTAACATTTAAATATTTATGACATAATAAGTAGAAAACTTAAATAATAATAAATATTCCCTTTTATTGCAACAGGTACTATATGCCGAGATTCTACATTGTCCAACATCCATGGGAAATCTGTACCATCCACACATGAAAAAGTGGTGTTGGACAATATACTGCTACCAGATGAGAGAACCAGCAAAATGAATCATCAATTTGCAGAGACCTTTGCTGATGTTGGAGTGGGTGGATATGTGTGCCATCCGAAGTGTCTTATTCGATATCTCTAGATGATGAAGCAGGTATATTTTCTCTTCGCTGTACATTTAAAGTACACGTTGAAAATGAAAACCACAAAACTCATTTTCAAGCCAAACGCTATCTTGAATCCCCAAAATTTTCTATCTTGAATTAATTTCTTCCTAAAATTCTTCTTTTCATTAATTTGATAACTATATATGAACTAAAGAAACAAAGTCATTCACTGATGGTGAACCTCACAGCTAATTTTGCAATTTTTTCAATTTTATTGTTATTATTTTTAATTTGTTGTTATTTTTTTTAACAAGATTCGAATTCTTTATTTACTGCACTCCTAAAATTTACATATTTAGAAGCAGTATTCTACCTAAAAGACTTTTAATGGAAAATAAAAACAATGGGCTACTAAGCAAAATAACTTTACAATTGAATTTATATGGGCTTGAAGCCCAAACCCACTAACAAATAATGAAGTTAACAGATAATCATTCCTTATTACAACACCGACATTATTCACTTCTTTACTAAATGAAGCTTTGCATGTTCAGCATATTCTCACTATAGGAGGCATAAGAACATGCAATAAGATTGTTAATGAGTTTATTTACTGTACTACTTTTGTCAATCTTCTGTGTGTTATTTTCTTCAATATCCTATTGTTTTCCTTTCATTTGTGAACTGTTGTTTCTAATTCACATGTTCTTAGTTCATAATTTTAAGTACTATTGTGTTTACGCTGTTACAGTACTTACGGCTTACATCTTTGCACAACCATCTCCCTGATGCTGTTGTTATGTTTGTTATATATAACTATATGCATCTGATTCGTATCATAGTTTTTTCGTGTAGGGTTACTGCTTGCCAACCTAATTTTACATTAGCTCCACCTGCTGCTTGCCATTCCCGGTCACTTATTTAAACTTATTGTTATCTTACTTTGAAGACGCATTTATACAAGGTATCTATTTGTTTATGCGCAATGTAATTTCAGAATAAGGTTTAATATTTTAAATTAAACTCACATCAACCCTGAAAGACAGAAACTTTACTTTCATTGTTTCAGTTCAAGTTCTTATGCTTCAGATTTAAAAAAAAAAAATCTCCTTATGTCAGGGAGGGTTGCATTCCATGTTTTCATGAATCACGATAGTATTCTATATATTGATGTATACTTTTCCTATTTTGGCACTTTTTCTCAACTATTGTTGCATTTCTTATTTCTGTTATTTGTATTCTCTTAATCCTGTTCGTGTGCATGCATAGGTAAGTGTTTATTTATGTACTTTAAACTATATTTTATTTAATTATTTGCAAACTTGTAGCTGTTGCACAATAGTATTTTGTCATGAATACTTATCCTTATTGTTTCATGTTGCACAATAGTATTATGTCATGTATACCTTTCCTTATTACAGCTACTGCACAATATTATTCTATCATGTATTTCTGTCATGAGTCACAATAGTATTCTATATATTGATTGATGTATACTTTTCCTTATTGTCCCATGTGTTTTGCAAACTTGTAGCTGTTGCAGTATAAATTAGTCTAAAGTTCTAGATCTTTATCTGTAGGTTGCACATTATTAATTCAATGATTTATCTTTTTCCGATGTCAACAGGTGCATTTCTGAGATTTATGGACCATAATATTCTAAAATGTTCATTATACTTAAACACCCTCTTAATCTTAAATTACAAACCATAATTGTAACTAATTTATTTTCTTCATATTTTGAATGTCTTTAGCAGATTATGTGCAATTCTAGTCTTCTACTTGCAGTCTGATACGTATCTTTTGGCAAGATATAGTGCTGGGATCACTGGTGGTGATGGTGAAGAAATTGGCAAGAAATAGGCATTGATGGTACTATCTGAACTTTGTAATTGCTGAACTTGCCGAAATTTGCGTTGTATTACTAATGTTATTCATGTTGTTGAACTACCTTGTTGAACTTTTGTTGTATGTATTGTCGTTGAACTAGGTACCATATGTAATGTTGTTGAATTGCATGAAGTATTGTAATTGTAATGTACTTAGTGTTGACTATTTTTTGAACTGCAAGATGTATGAACTGTGAACTATTTATGCAGATATAATTTCAAAATTTATTGTTAACTGTTTCTTCTTTATGTTGAATCTGTAAAAAAAATTGTTTTTAATTATTTATTCAAAAAACTTTGGATTTCATGTCTGTATCTAATTGACGAATTAGATACGGCTTTTAGCCGTATCTAATTGGTTCATAGACGCTGTCAATTAGATAGGGCTTCTGGCCGTATCTAATGTGTCAATTAGATACAGCTAATGGCCGTATCTAATTGGCTCATTAGATACGTCTAAAAGCCGTATCAAATTTTTAAGCTCGGCATATTTTGATACGGCTTTTAGCCGTACCAAAATATCGTTTATGGTGTAGTGAGATTATTTATAACAATAGGATGATAGCAGGATATGTCAAAGTAAATAAGCATCTAAAATTATCTAAGCGCCAATCAATAGAAACTATCACATGTTTCTAGAATTTGAAACCCGTTTGAGACAATACATACCTCCCTGAGTTAAATCTTCAAATTTCACCAAGAAATTTTCAATTCAGGTTGTTCGTTCCAAACTTATTTAACTTCCCCTGAGTTAAATCTCAATTTTATCTTAAAATCTCCCATTTTAGATTATAAGTCCACAACTTATTTAACTTGTCCAAAGTTAAATTCCAATTCAATTAATCAATTCAGCCTTACCCAAATTAAATTTTCCATTTCAAACTTAAATTTTCTCATCAATATCTCTTCCCGCTTATAAGTTCAAAAACTTATCTCTCTCTGGGTTTACATCTTATTCTCAAGGAGATTTTAGATTTCAACACTTAATATTTATTTCAAATCAACTTTGATATTATGTATATCCCACATATATTTACATATTTATTTTATTTTCTCACCAAGTCATACTTCCAATTTTAAACCATTCTTGGTTTTTAATTCAAAACAAATTCCTTTAAAAAAATTAAAACAACTCTTGTTTTAAAATAAGATTTCTACATTCAAAAATATTTTGAATAATATCATTTATTATTTCTTTTAACACTTTGAAACAATTTCAAATTTTCTAGACTTAGATTTTAAAACTTCACAATTTAAATTCATTCCAATTTACAAGTCTTACTTATCTAAATTGTTACTTCCTTAAAACATTTCACTCTTGTTTCATTATTGTTTATTCTGATACAGCAACCAATTTATGATAATTATCATATCTAGAAATCATACACACCATATATTTCGTAATCATTTGTTGGAAAATCAAATCAAGGTAACTTATTTCAATACTTTGAAAATTCTTTTGAATTTTCTAGGATTTAAATTCATTTTTGAATCCATTTTTAGCTCAACTTATTTGCATAGTTAATCCTTACCCAAATTTCTATTCGGTTGTATATATATTACCACTTAATTCTTATTATTATATTTAATTTCAATAATCAACAACCAATTACCTTAATATATATATATAAATATATGAAAAATTATTGCTTTACATACCAAAATATAGGCTTATATGCAAATCGTTTTTTTAAAACCGTTTTAAGATCTTTGTATAAGAAAATAACAAGTACGCCCTCATATATAATACACTCAACTAATTCTAAGGTACTACTGACCCTATTTCTAATGAGTAACCCCCACAAGAGCCAAGGTTCTCGCTTAACCTGGCTCTGATACCAAATGTAACGATCCGAAATTTTCGACCCTGAAAAATCGACACTAATACGTTCACTGTAGAAGTGCCAAACAATTCAAATGCCGAAAATCCCTGACTGTTAGGGTTAAGAAGAAAAGAGGTAGAAGAAGAAACAGAAAACAACAGCGCAAAATCTTACAATCGCAGCGGATCAAAATGTAATATACAAATAACAACATTTGCACAAAGAAAGCTGTAAATGTCAATTTATACACAATATATCGGAGTACAATCATCACAAATAAACTGGACAGTTATAATAACCTACCCTAAATCCAGTCTAGACAATCTTTACTTCGCAGCGGAATATAATCAATACATCCCTGCCATCCGCTCGTCTCTTGAACTCCATAGTGACCTAACCTAAAAATCCATAATACTCGGTCTGACCTGAGCATTATAATAAAGTAACACCCAAGTCATGCTGGAAAACAGCGTGAGTAAATCCATTTAATATGAAATACTTAAGTTATAAAGCTTCTTTGAAAACCCAGGCAACTCCTTCATCACTACGAGTTTTATCTTGCTATAGCCAAACACTTATTTCACAAAACAATATCTAAGTATCGTTACTTAGTTTAAATGGCCAAGTTTTCTTAATTTATTCCATTCCAACCTATTTGAAATGCATAAAGAATTAAAATGCTTATTTAATTCGAAGTGGTTCCGGATATTGCTGATATCCGACCCCGATCTCTTCGAAACCATCGCCATCCTTTAAGCCAAGTTATTTAAGTAAAAACATTTCAATTTAAAATTTCAGAATGTCATATTCGCATAGAAATTCCATCACAGACATCTATTTAAATAAACGACTCACATTTATCAATAGTTCAATCCCAGGTATCTCATATCACAGAATATCACGAATTAACGTACTAGAGATATTAAAGTAATCCAAATAGTCAATCAAATTAAATCATTCATACACTAGATTAACTAGTCACACAATCATCCAATTAATTTTAAACAAAATAAATTAATTACTTATAAATCCTTCTTAATTGTCATTAACTTATTTACAAGCCATTTATATTTTATTTAAATTAAATATTTGGAATTAATTTATTATTAACATGTAAAATCACTTAAGACCCTTGATTAATTAAAAAGTTTAAAACATTTTACTTCCCTTAACCATCTACTTAATTACACTATTTAATTTTATTTTAATAAACTTTTGTAATTAACTAAATAATTAACATATATATAGTTATTTAAACTTAATTAAATTTAAGCTTAATTCATTAAATTAGCATCATTTATTAACCTAAGTTTAGGGTTAAATTGAAAATGTTAAATTTATTTATTTATTTTTCCCACAAGTTTAAAGTAAAAACATTTGACTTGAAATTTGGTAAAAATTTCTTGAAACTTTGTTTACATTTCCATTTTTATTTTAATTAATTTATTTCAAAAACTTGGGCCTAAAGCCCACAACCCGACCCAAACTCCCCTCTCTTCTCCTTTCTTTCTCTTCTCTTTCTATTCTAACTACAGCAGACACCCAACCCAGACACGATGATACGCGTGCACGTGCACATGCCGGCGGCACCTTGATACCCACCTCCGACCACCGTCCCAAACCATCTACGACCATCGAAATACCTTGACCACCCTACAATCCCACAGCAAACCCAAAATTAAAATCTGGTGTTCGACTCCAAACCTAGGCAAGGAACCATCATCAATCGCTGCCTCGCCCAACCACCTTTGTACACCTGCGACCACTAAAATTCGTCAACATCATCGCCAGGGTCTCCCTTCCTTTTCCCCCCTACCACAGCCTCCTAACACCCCCTCGACGCCGCAGTTCATCGAAACCCGAACACGATCAGAAACACAGCCTAAACCCTACCACCGCCTCACCTGACTACGGTGGGTCATAAGAAAACCCAACGGTATTTTTCTCGAACCCCACACCACCTACACCTCCTCCAAACCCAGTCTTGGCCCACGCAAATGACTGGGTTGCTAGAATTTGACCGATGAACCATTTCCGTTCATCTCCTTATCTATCAACACATACACGATTAAAAATCGTGAAACCCCCAACAAAATTCAGCTTTCCCATGGATGATCATGTTCACATAAACAAAAACACAAATTTTGACATTTTTATTTCGCGCAATATATGTTCATTTACTGTAAATTTCACTTTTCAGTGTTTACACTTGTTAATATTCCTTGAAACCATTTTTAGAATAAAGTAGAATCGTAAACAAACAAATTTTCTTTTAGACCAAAAACTTAAGACTAATTAGGAAGAGAGGTAGGAATTTTTTTCTTTGAAAACAAATTATGCAGTTTTCCTTTATACAGAACAAGATGAATATCAAGTCCAGGCTTGGGTACTCTGACTCTAACTTAACATAGGTACAAGCATATACATATTCAGGTTACAATATAGTTATGTATTTCAAAGGCATCTCAATTTTCATGACCATCTACTTCAGGTATTAGAGAGTTATTTCACTCACCGTTTACAGTAACAGGTTGAAGTTTACTCACCTTTCTCCTTGAAACAGAGTACTGTTTCCAAAAAGAAATTTTGCTGCTAGCTTGCTTCAGGTTTTGCTTCTGTTTTGATCTATTATTTTGGTTTTTTCCCATTGCTTCAGGCTTGATCTTTGTTGAGTTTAGTTTGGATTGATTTTTAGTTGAGCTTGAATTTGCTTTGCTTCAGTTATAAGCTTGGAGAAGTTTGTTTAGCTTCCGCATTTTATTTTCTGATTTATTTATTTGAAAGAAAGATGAAAGAAGAAAGAAGTTGAGATGTATATAAAAGTTAGATACATCACCTGTTTTTTCTTCTTTAAATCATTTTCTTTTCTTTTTTATTAAATGAAGAAATCTAATTAAAGAGCAAATTAGACACTTGTATACATGTGTCTTCGTCTAGCTTACAAATGTCCATATGCATACATTTTATATTATCTATGTTTATTATTTATTTTATGTAACTTAAAATAAATATTATAAACCTTTTTATTTATTCTTATTTTAATCTACTTAAGTTATAATATTTTAATGAAAAAACTATATATATATATATATATACTAGTGTTTAAAAATGTAGAGTTTAAAATTAATTAATTTTGAGAAATTTATTTTTGAATTTCAAATCATAGTTTCTATTCAATCTATATATGTATATGAACAATAGTAATTAGAAAACATATAACTTTTTTTTATTAGTTTGAAAAGATAAGTTTGCTAATTCTAAATAATTATATTAGAAGATCATTAAATTAAATTTTGCCAAATATTTAATTAATTAATAATTATATTAGTATGTAGATAAGGGTGTATATATACATATATTTACATATATATATATATACATATTTTATACAATATTCTCTTATATTTTATTTCATATGGGCATAAATACATACATGCATATTTATATACTTATATATACTATATAGCTTGTATATATATATATATATATATATCTATTTATATATTTATGGATATTTTACCTAGAATTTAAAAATATATTATTTATTAATTTACTATAAGATTTAACATATTCGGAGATTTATAATTCAATTTTGTTATAGTTTTCAAATCAATTTATATTTGTTCAGATATTTCCATTATCAAAATTTATTTGTCCGACTAATAAATTCAACGTTCCTTGATTTAAACTAGTTTATTTACCCAAATAACAAACGTTAAAAATCCGGATCGTCATAATATATATATATATATATATATATATATGCGCGCGTGTGTGTGTATTTATGTCTAAACTATACATATGTGGTACTGTCAATATGTGCATACAAACCATATACATATATTGCAGTATGCTCAAACATATGTTTGTACTTGGGCCTTATATTCCCGATATACGTGGGAGAGTATAACATGAATATATAAGTGTATATACACATACAAACACAATAAATATAAATCCAATATCTAGATCTACACATATATATTTATACACATGTTTACATTAGTTCATATATGTTGACATATATTTGAATGTATGTTGACATATTCCTAATAAAAACATTTAATTGAAATGTTAACATCTTTATTTAACAAATTATCAATCCAATCAAAGAGAGAAATGAAAGGTTTTTCTCTCTCCAATTAACGATGTTTATTCCCTTAATTAATCACATAATTATTATATAAGGAAACAAAAGGTTTCCTTCTTAAATTAATTTCATTAAGTAACTGCTACATACATGAGTGTGTTTGATACACTCATTCATAAATATAACACCAAAAAAAAATTTATTTATAAATTAAATAAAATAAAGATTTTAATTAAAAGAAAATTAAGATAAAATCTTAATGAATTTAGATTTCATAGACACAATAAAGGTCCAATAAAGGAATTTTTTGAATTTTACCCTTTAACTCCGCTGCGGGATGAACCAGTTCTAACTTAGTATTATTTTCGTAGGGATAAAAGTTTTTCTGTATAGAATTCATGTGTGAACTTTTGTGTAAAATCCAATATTTTTGTTTCCTTACTAAATTTGAAGTTTTATTTAAAATGTTATATCTTCTATTTCCTTTCCAAATTAAAAGTTTGATTTAAATTGTTCACTTTAAATTCAAACATATCCATACAATTATTATAAATTACAATGTTTACATATATAAGTTGTTTTGAAATCTTAAAACATTGCTTGTTGTATTTATATATATGCGAACATATATGTGTTATCTGAATTCAAATTCATGAGATGGATTTGATGTAATAATGCAATCTTTAATCTCAAACCTTTTCCTAAATGAAAATAAATTCATTATTGTTAATTTTAGACTTCAAATCGTATAAAATTACCAAATATAATTTCAATATATATGTTTACATAATATTTTACCTCTTTTATTATGTGATGTATTTTTAATCCCAAATCTTGGGAAACAAAGACATATGTAAAGAGGAAATGATTCATTGAATTATAAATCCCAATACCTACATACTGTCATATTAACTATATATACTTCTTCTTTGTAGCACGAGCATTTCACATGAACAAGTGTATTTGATATACTCGTAAAAAAGATTAAAAACCTTTTAAAAATATTAAATAAAATGAAGACTTTATTTAAAATATTTCATATTGGATCTAAAATTCATTTAGGCTTCATCAACCAAGATCAAAGTTGATCTTTTTTTTTAAATTCATGCATTAAACCCACTTGCGATAGGCCTGGTTCCTTTGAATGGTATCATAGCCTAATAGTTTATATGGTCTAAATGAGTAATGTTAGGGCTAACTAACTGAAGCCTACCTATTTAATAGGATGTCTAAAAAGGTAGTGTCTAAGGTTAAGTTTGGATAATAAATACTCCGCTATACCTAGCTACTTGTCTGGCCTGAAGGATGAAGTAAGCCTATAGGTTATACCCAATATAAAGGTCCAAATTAGTTTTGGACCTTGAGCTAATTTTCGAAATTTGTTTGAAAATTTAAAATTATATCTTAGTTAAGTTTAAAATATAAAAGGGAAATTTTGTAGAAGTTATAATATGGATTAAAAATTTCAAAATGTTTTGAAAAATTAAATGATTAATTACGAAAATTTGAAATTTAATTAATATGATTAATTAAATTAATTAATTAAATGTTAATTGATTAAGATATATATGTGTGTGTGTATAACTATAATAGTTTTAGTTATTTATTTATCTTTAAATTGCTCGTTATAAATTAAATTAACATTTTAAGCTAATTGCATTTAATTAAATCATTTAACTAAATAAATTTGTTAAATAATATACATTAAAGTTAATTTATTAAAATATATAAATATATCGGTAAGTACACATAAACAAACCATAAATGTCATAGCTGATTAGCTATCTTAAATAGTTTAAGGTGAGTAATATAAAATAAATTAAATTAATTAAACAGGAAAATAGGCACAGGGACAAACTTAGAAAAAAATTAGGCTGAAGGACAGCAAGTTTATTTTTTTGGCTAAAGAACAATGCTAGTTATAACTAGCATTTTGTATAGTGTAAAACTGAATGTAATGCTAGTTATAACTAGTATTTTGTTTAGTGTAAAAGTTGAATATAATGCTAAACATAACTAGCATTTGTCCTTCAGCCTAAAAATAGAACTTCATATCCTTCAGCCTAATTTTTTTCCAGAGTTTGTCCTTTACCCTAATTCTCTCTTAATTAAATATGATTTAATTAATAATAAATAAAATTAACCAAATAATTTTTAATTAATAAGATACATGTATATATTATATATTTAAATTAAATTACAAAACAAACAAATAAGTTAATACATATATAATTATATATGTATAAAATTAAGTGGAACGAGAAAGAAACCCAATTAGATTTAAGGGATAAGTACATGTGTATTGTATATATAACGTGATTTCAAATGTGTCTAACACTTGAATCATGAGAGTATTTCATAAAGATACATTGCTCCCTAAATCGATATTGCTCAATGTGTGTGTGTTTATGTCTATATATATCTTAAAGATTATGAATCCTTATTAAGTCGTCTTCTACGGTTTTCATATTATTATATTACTTGCGTACTCTTTGGTTGTCGGTCTTTCTTAAGTTAGAGATATTATGTGTAGTACGATTAATATATTGACTAGATAATGTAAGATACATGCACATATTTATTAACCTTCCTCAAGATACGTGCATCATACTTAGGTCAACATGAAATGGTGGATGCGAGTGAATAAGCTCTCTTGATTTGTCGATCTTCTTCATGGTCAAGATGAGATTAGGAAAAATACCATGGGTTAGGAGTTGTATATGATACAATCGATAAAGTGTCATCCAACATTTATAGGCCTATGATTTGTTGACCTTCTTGATGTCAGAACCTCAAGGCAAGCAAGTCCTAACACCCACTAGAGAAGTCAAAAGATTTTTAGGGTTTTAAGAAACATAAACTCTAGTGTGAGCCTTACTATAAAATTGAAATGGTAACATTTAACCTTTCTAATATTGTAATAACATTTGAAATATAAGTTAAAGTAACCTACTTCGATAAATTTACGCAATATAATTGATAAAAATGTTTATCAATTAAATTATACAATTGAAATGAATTAAGATTGACATAGAAATATAAAGAATACTTACTAATAAATATTTTGACATGTGTCACTTTAAGACCCATGCAAGGGTTAATTTATACAACCACTAAAACATTCATGCAATTCGGCCGCTTGACTATTTATTTGTACAAGACTGTGCATTGTCTTCTATGAGTGTCGAACTCTAATAGTAATACAAAAACATAAATATTAAATCCATATTCAATCACTTATAAGTGTTATATGGTGAACGATCGTAGATTATAATGTAGAAAACTTCAACGAAATTAATTCAGTGAAAATAATCAAATAAGCCATGATGTGAAGTCATGTATTCAAAATGAATGATTACAAAAAATTCTTCTTGAATGGTTCGACCATTTTGGAAAGGAAATCAAATGTACGAAAGTGGATGTAAGTTAAGTGAACTTGGAATAAAGAAAGTGAATGGTCAATTTTGCATCATGGAGTGGCATAAAAAACAAGATTGTATAAACTACTAAAAGATACATAATATGGAATAAGGAATGTGATTTCTATTTCAACTGTGTTATAATATAGAAAATTGTTTTCTACAAAGGTTATTTCCGTGAGATTAAGATATATGATCAATAACTCTTGACTGTAAACTAGTTATAGTAAAGAAATAAATAGCATATGATAAGTAGTTGGATGGAGCTTCGTATTTCATACGCCATTATGGTAATGGCGAAAATAGTGGGAGCATGTCATATAATGCCTATTAGTGGATGCATCAAGATATGAAAAATTGATTTTTGTAAATATACCAAATATTATTTGTGAAATAATAATTGTTTTCAGTATTTACTAAAATTGATTATTTATATATGAATATTTTAAATATTCGTTATTATTGACAATATTTTTTATCAACCTTTAGAGTTATGATAATGCGTTATTAAGAGTAAAGGTTACTTGTTAGTCACTAGATTTAATGACTGAAAGGGAAAAGAGCATTCGAAGGTAAGTGACACCAGACGTGAAGTGGTTTGACCAAGTTGCATATGTCCATTGTATGGTTCTCTTACAATATGGCACCTGTACAAATATAAGGGATTATAAGAGAATAATACAAAAGGATCATGCACTTTAGACTAAAGGAGTTGCTCAACTCTAGCAGCTACTGATCTCCGTGAACTTGAGTGGTAGATCATGGGTTCCAACCTCTAAAGGCCCAATTTACTTGGGGTTCCCTACATTGGGGGCCCAACCAACCTAGGGTTCCCTCCACCAGGGGCCCTCACCAATCAACCACTTGGAAATGATCATGCATGGTTTTCTTATAGCACTTGAATTATGCTCGGACAGCTAAGATCATGCTAGAAAACATGGTAAAGCGCACCTAGCCATTGATATGGTTGAATGGATTTGATGAGAGACACCTGGCGAAAGAAAGAAATGTGTGGCTACGATGAAGGCCAACAGAACTCTACTAGAGCATCCTTTATTGAGCTTTGCATTAAATGTGCTTGTACTTGTAGTATGCTTGTAGGAAATGGAACATGCTTCTTGTTAGAAGCAGGCGTGCCTGATTATACCTCTTGTCGATTCGCTTCCGCATCCCTAGGTGGTAGGATGGGTCGAGCTAGTCTGATGAGACCATAAGGGCGATGGGGACCTGATGAAAGCTGAGGGTCTAAGCCAGGTGAGATGAGATGGTATGCAGGTCATATGTGGAGGTATAAGTTGAATTGATGACTAACCACCTTCAAGACAGTCTCAAACTATGTCGATCGAAAGATAGTTAAGAGAGATGCTTGAGCAAGCAGGTAGGCCTTTTTTCGAATTGTAAGGAGGCCGGAGAGAGAGACGATCGGCCAATGCGAAATGGACCGAGCCAGGCTTACATCTTGCTTTGATGAGCAAACTGATTGATGAGGTTGCTGCATTGGGAGGCTTCGCCAGTAGAAGGCATGAGTGCAATTGAACAGAGAAGCCGATGCAGGCTTAGATTGGATTTAGGCTAGAATCACACATAGGAAAACCCAATTGACTTCGACCCAATCGACCTAGACTGGACTAGCCAGATTGAGATACCTTTATTAGTCTTCCTTCTTACTTATAAAAAAATCGAGTAACATTTTTCCACTCCCCAAACCCAACCTATGAGCGAGCGCAGACTTGTAAAATCACGAAGACTCTATCAATCAATAGTTCTGCTATGTAATTAATGCACCGCTCATATGGCATTACACCATTGGCTGGCAGTTGTGCTTCAAGAGACATGGCAAGGATGTGTCGTTTCACCCACGCAAATGGTATGGCACAACACTTGTCACACTTGAATGGTCAAGATCCTTTTTCCCTTTTTTATCGTAACACTATGATTGAAAGAAGAGGTGTATAAATACCTCCCTTCTTCCCTTATGAAACCATGGTGCTATTGACATGTAATTTCTTTAGCAAACTCGAACTTTGCATAGTTTTCTATTGATAAAATTAGATTACTTTGCCTTTCTCTTCTTTTCCATCGCTCTTGAGCACTTGGGTTTTATATCAAATTTGGTTGGGATTAAAAGGAAAGAGGTAGCTCTTTGGAGGCCGAACTGTGTTTGCTGATTGTAGTTCAAAATGCTTGCTTGGATTTCTGCTTCTTGAGATGGATCTTGCCTTTGATTTGGCCCCATGCTTGTGCTTTTTGACCACCTTTCCGATATTGAATGCTCATCGGTTTTAAAATAATGATCCAGGTGAAGCTAGGGGCTTCCTTGCTTTGATGCTCAACATTCCCGCCCTCGGGTCAGTTTGGACACTTTAATGCCTTGCTGGAAGGAGTAGTATATGTCACCTCTCTTGCGTCTGCCATGGTCGAAGCCTTAATTTGCTCCTTGGCATGGTTGTCCAAAAGCTTTCAAGGTTTCTTGTAAGGTTGAGTGTAAAAGGGATCAAAGGTGGAGACACCCTCGGTTTTCTTCAAAAAGTTCTTGATTTCTTAAAGTGTTGGGGGGTGCCATTAGTGCAGCTGAGCGTGGTCTGGGCAATGCTGATAATGTGGGCCAGCTGACCTCTTAAGAGGATTATTGACTTGCCTCTTCTTCCCTTTGTCTTTTTCCTGTTTTCAACTAATTAGCGATTGGAAATCTTTGTTAGTCTAGCGAGGTTTATAATTTTTCCCTTGCATCCTTTTGAACTGAATAAGAATATATCTTTTGTTGAAAACTTGTTGTCTATGAAATTAATTATCTACGATTGTTTGTCTGTGGCTGGTAGGGTAGTGTATCTTAGAAAGCTAAAGAGTCCCTAGAACTAGGTTGACCAATCTGTTTCGACTGATAGCTAGGGTCGGTTAATAGGCTCAAAAACAAGCATTGATCGAGCAACCTGATCATTCTTAAGCCGTCGAGGTTGGTACATAATAGCTGAGCTTCACTATATTGCTTTATTGGTGGGTGGTCCTGGCACTGATCTGAGCGTCGATTGCTCCCGAGCGACATGCAGTCGAGAGAAGTTTCTGCATTATTTTCAAAATGAGTTCCCTATTTAAGACGTTCTAAGTAGTAATACTATCATGCGATGGGCCGAACATAGGCATTAATAAGGGCTAAGTGTCGGCCAATTATTATGTAGCGGGTAGCATTGGCATAAAGTGATAGCGCATGTTGGCCCATGGGTTCTTCTGGGTGATAAGCAATCATGTGTAGAGTGGCGGACGGACTTGGCTTGAACCAGAGCGCACATGGGCTCGAGGGTTCTTCTAGGTTACAAGTCGCATGTTGTTAGGTGACCATAGGTTGTAGTTTGAACTGAGGCACATAAATTGCTTGAAAACTCATTATAAACGTCTGGTATGATTATGAGATGAGGGAAAAGAATCGTTGCTCACAAGAATTTAGCTGTAGAAAGGATAAAGATTGAACTGATCTGTGCATCGCTCTACTGTTGGGCGATCCCAACATGAACCTAAGCGGTGAGGTGGTCGAAGGTTCTTCGGGTTGACATGCTGAAATAGGGAGATACAAGTGGGCCCAGCTTGAATCTAAGTGCTGAGGGGCTTAAAGGTTCTCCAATGTGACAAGCTACAATAAGCTACATGCGGGCTCGACTCGAATCTAAGCACTGAAGGTTCTCTAGGGGTGATACATTGTAAAAATAAGCTATAGGCACGCTCGAACCTAAGAGCTTGAAGGTTCTTTAAAGTGACATGTTGTAATAAGGAGCCGAGCCTGGCTTATTCTATACGGGCACACTACAGATGCCAGACTTTGGCATCACTCGAGATAACAACATCGGTCTAGACAACGGTGTCCCATCCTATATAATGGATGAGTGGCATCATAGGTCAAGGGTATGGACCATTGTGTCCATGTAACCGATCGTCGATGCGCCTAGGCATAAATCGGAGAGACATCTCTCCCAGACTCATAGGTAGTAGGAAGTCCCCGAGCAAGAAATTGAATGCATGGTGATTCAATCTTGTTGTATAGCCTGGCGGTCCTCAACATGGAAATGGATTATCGGCAACCAACCTTTAAGGATAGGTGGCTGGACAGGAAGAGAGCATTGGCTAGCATAGTCCTGGGTGGCGAATGTCGACATTCCTCGAACAAGGTAATGGGCTTATGATAAATCGTCCTCATTGGATAGCCTTGGAGAAGGTGCTAAATGATCCAGCTCTACGATCTTCTATTCATTCTTCATAAGAGGTCATGGTCTGGGGAGCGAGCTTGAGAAAGACACTAGCTGCTAAGTCAGGGCATCTTGAGATAAGCGAGCATACCACTTTCGGACGTGTTAAAAATGAAGATGAATGAATGAACTATTTAGCGACACATAGGGGATAATCCAGGAAATAACGGGAGAGTTGGGTCTTTATAATTCATGTGCTAGAATGCTCGACGGGCGGCCAAGTTTTCATAGTGGCGTTACCCTCCCCCGGGTTTTCCATGAAATAGGTTGACCAAGGCTATCCAAATGTTAAGGTAAATGTCTGAGCGGATGGACGTGGACCTCACATTAAGTGTATGCAAGGCCACCATAATTTGGTTGGTAGTAGCAGCAATGTGAAAAGATGAGTGGGCACAATGAACAACTGCACACGACACGAAACTAAACAAATGCAGTTGAGGAATCTTCTTCGTGACTGGAGGAGGTGGTGGAGTAGATCCATTGTTGCCATCATTGATGCTAGATGTGATGTAACAAGCACGGGAACTGCTTGCACAGGAAATTGCTAACCACAAGATAGAAGATTCAATCTATCCTTCTAGCGCCAAAATGATGGAGTATTTTTCGTCAACCTCGAAGTTATGACAATGCATTATGAAGAGCACAGCTTACTTGCTGATCACTAGGCTTAACAGCGAAAAACTTAAGAGAAAAGAGCATTCAAAGGTAAATAACACTAGATGTGAAATGATTCGATCAAGCTGCCTACGTCCATTTTATAGTTCTCTTACTGTAAGGCTCTTTTACAATTACAAGGCATTACAAGAGAATAATATGAAAAGATTATGCACTTAAGACTAAGGAAGCTACTCAACTCTAGGAGCAACTAATCTCCCGAAGCTTAAGTGGCGGATCATGGGTTCCGACCTTCAGGGACCCCATCCACTTGGGGTCCCCTCCACTGTGGCCCTAACCCACCTAGGATCCCTCCTCTGGAGGCCCCCTCCAACCAATCTCTTGAAAACGGTGATGCATGAGGTTCTTATAGCATTTGAATTGATGCTGGGATGGCTAAGATCATACCGCAAAATTGGCATGAAGCGCAATTAGCCATTGATTTGATTGAATGGATTTGATGAGGGACATTTGGTAAATGAAAGGAGTGTTTGGCTGAGATGAAGGCCAATAGGATTATACCAAGATAATGCTCTATCATGATTTGCATTAAATGCACATGTACTTGCAGTATGCTTGTAGGAAATGGGACATGGTTCTTCTCAAAAGTAGGCATGCCTATTTGTACCTCTTGTCGCTTTGCTCTTGCATGCCTAGGTGACAGAACAAGCCTAGTTGGGTTGTTGAGACTCTAAGGGCAATGGAAACATGGAAAAAGACATGGGTACAAGATGATGTGTAGGTTGCAGGTGGCGGTACCGAAGTTGGATCATTGATGGGCCACCCTCATGACAGTCTCAAACTATGTTGATTGGGAGAGAGCCAAAGGAGAGATGCTTGAGCAAGCGGATTGATTTTTTACCGGATTATAAACGGGAGGGAGGGAGGGAGTTGGTTAACCAATGGGAAATGGGCCTAGCTGGGATTATGCCATGCTTTGATGGGAAAAATGGTTGCTGGGATTGTTATGTTGGGAGGCTTCACCAGTAGAAGGCTTGATGTGCAATTAAGCAAAGGAGCCGATGCGGGCCTATACTGGATTTGGGCTTTCATCGGACATAGGAAAACCTAGTTGGCTTGCCCTCGCTACTGCTGGCTTACGAGCTAACTTGGATCCAGTCAGTCTGGGTCGGACCAGCCAAGCTAAAATACCTTGATTAGTATGTCTTCTTACTTACGAAAAAATGAGTAACAATTAAGAAATAAATCCATTAGAAAATAGTATTTATTGCATTAGCTAAAAATATAAAATATCTAAAAAATAATATTTTTTGAAATATGGACCAAGCCATATCTTTAAGAAATCATTCTTTCATTATATGATTATGAATCATATGGTATAGTAGTGAATTATATCTTAAACGTTTAAGGGAAAACACCCATTCGGTGGGAATGACATAATAGTTGGTGAACTCTTTGGATTGATACATACAGATATATGCAGTCATAAGTCTAATGGTATTGAAATAGTTCCACATACTTCATTATATTAACCGATGAATTATCACAAAAAGGACATGTGTATTTGATGCACATGCAGTTGTCCACGATAAGTTCATAGAATATGACACAGAAGTAAATAGCATAATATGCAAAAGAAAACAAAAGAAGTCGATTTGATTGAATTGTTGAGTATATTGAAAAAGATTTCTAAATGTACCCAAAATGATTAAGATTCCTTCTCAATGCCACTCCATCCTATGATACAAAATGATTTATTAGTAAGGAGTAATCAGGTTTTTGTTGGACAAAGAACAATTGGTAATGAGTGAAGTTGAGTTAATTTCTTTCTGTATACTCATGTACTTTATACTAAGTACATAAGACTAAAGTTTATTTCATCTAAAGTATAGTTTACAAGATCATACAAGATAAGTCTATAAGAAACCCCTACATACCCTTGGTCAAGGAGTTGACATGTTGTGTGAGTCGAGAAATTCAACGCGATACTTGTTTGTGAGGGATCTTGTGTGGAGCATCCCAAAGAAGTTTGGGACCAATCAATTGTTTGACCAATTTATGTTATGAACATAAGTTTGGTAAATTGAAAACCATATCAGTTTTCTATATATATGTATGGAAATTCATAAAACACTTATGAATATATATTTACTGAGAAATATTTGTTATTTCTAGAAATACCAACTTCACAATGAAGGAACTTTTTACTAATTATTGGTAGTAAAATGGATTTGAATACGATATAAAAATAAATTTGATAAGGAAGGATGGAATGCCATACATACATGACATATTAAAATGTCTATTAATAAATTAGCACATTAAAGAGAATTTATCAATTTTATTAGTCAAAAAATATTTCCTTAGTTTTACATAAGCCACGTTGGTAAGGACAACATCGTAAATTTCAATTGTTGAAACTAATATCACAGATTCATCATTCAATGTGCTTTAGTTAATTCAAATTTTACCTACAAAATTTATCGCTTGGTAGAAGTCGAGAACCCAAAACTCATTGAAGTTGAGAAACATACTCCGAAAGGTTCCATACGATAAAAGCAGTTTATCAACCTCTGAGAGAATTGATTGGCAAAGTAGATAATCAAAACAAAATAGCATATTTTACTAATAGTTATTAGATTACTATGAAATGACTCACTTGAGAGCTTTTTGTTGATTAACAAAGCTAGGGTCAAACAGAGAATCTCAAAGTAATGGTGTTACACAGTTCTCTCGACTTGAGAATACCGTTAAACTTCAATGTGGAAACTCTCTTTGATCATAGTTAAATCGTGGTATGACATCCATCGAATGACTATACCTAGGTCTGAGCTGAAGCATTGGAAGCGAAACATTATTCAATGGAGAATTTGTCCCTTTTGTTATATAGGGTTAGTATCACGGTTAACTATAGTCTACTTAAAGTAAAAATCTTTGGACAGGGCAGTATAACTAATAATAAAAATGTTCAGTGAATCAAGGACTTTTTATTTGTATTATTAAAGTTGAATGTGGATGATGTTGGAAATTTGACCAAAACTAAATTTCATAAGTCCTGGTGTGATATAGTACTGTAAAGATAATTGGTGTAAATAATCGGTACTACCAAGTACCGCTTATAATTAGCCTAACTGGATTTACCAAAAAAGATGTACGAATGATAAATTCAACCAAAATGTCACACCACTAGCTAAGGTGATGTATGAATTTAATATTCGAACTATTCGATATTAACGTTAACTAAATTCACACATTTGAGTCACACAACCATAATGATGAATACCCTAAAAAACCACATGATTTAATTAATTTATAATTGTTGTAAATTAATTAAATAATTAATATTGTAATATTAATTATTAAATTTTATTTGATGTTAATATTTATTAAAATGTGTATATATAAAAGTTATCCATAAGCATATCGATATACGATATTAGTAGTGTATTTAAATTAGATTTAAATGGAACATATACTAAACAGGTTTGAAATTTTTTAAGGCTCGTTCATCCTCACGTTGTCCCTGGCCAAAGCGGAGAGGAAGAGTTTATCATGTTGATGGAAAATGTAATACGCTAAAAGTTTGAGAAATATTTTAACTAAATAATACTAATATGAATTTAAGAAAAATATTGGAACCAATGATAAAGAAAAAATAAGGAAGGGAGAAATGTTCATTTCTAATACTTTGGATTTGACCACAAAACCAATGTCGTTGCGACCCTCTCATATTTTCGATTTGCATGGTATCATGGTTTACCTCATTTGGAGTCCCTAAGGAGGAGATATGGTTGAAAATGTCATCGCGTTGAGTGGGCGCCAAACAAATTGAATTTGAATTTTTTATGATTCTTCCCTCCTTTGGTATAAAAATGAATTTACATATCTAGTTTTCAAAAACTAACTAACTGATACTTCTTCTTCTTCCTTCATCCCTCTTTAAACTGCTTGCAATCGAATTAAAATTCTCATTCAAATCTCTATCAAATCGAACGAAATAAAAAAGCATAGCGTAGGCAACGACCCAAAAATGATTTGTAGGTGAAAATCCAAAAAAGGAAGACACGGCAACCCAAAAAGCGAAAGATTGGATAGAAATAGGCAGTTCTGTAAGTGATCTATGCTTTCCTCCTCTTATAATGCTATTTTGATGCCATGAGATGGTTTCAGGATATAGTACAGTAGTTAATCATGTATAAATAACTTAAATTCAAAATTAAAGAGATTGGGTAAAATCAATACTTGGACACTAGGTTTTGAAATAATCTAGAAATCTGAAAGTTTACACTATAATTCATGAAACATATGACAAATTCGACTTAAGAACCAAAAGCTAGGATATAGGTGCGTACCCTGACGATCTGAAGGGAAATGATGGTAGTTGGAGGCAAGAACAATAATGAAAACACCAAATTCTTGAAACTAGAGACTTGCAGCAATAGTGCACACCGGTGCATCAGTCCATAAGCACGAGTTCACCAGTGTACATTAAAAATGTCAGGTTGAACCACTACTTTAATGGCCTATATAAATAAATAACGTATCGACTTTTATTTCACCTTTTTCTGGAAGATGATCTATGGCATAACGGGAGGATGATGGTGATATGAAATGAATGAATGTGTATGATGATTTGGTTGTTGTTTTGAAGAGGCATGTATATGATTGACACAAAAATAATATACAACGATGTATGCAAGCATGAATGAGTCTGGAATACAAGTAGACAACCTAGAGTTTATATGCGTATATGAATGCAGTCATATGACTCCTAGTAGGTGGTCCAGGCACGATGATTTGTTCCATGTAGTTATATGATGGGCCAGGGGAGGAGGTGGATTTTATGCGACCCTACAGTTTATGGGCAAACCAGGGTATGAGTCCAACTGGTTAGCATGAGGACAATAGGCTTTCCTATAGACTTTGGGGGATCCTGGAAAGTGAGTCATGTATTAGATTTAGGTAATAGCAGGCAACAAGCAACTCTGTATGGCATGATGCTAGACCAAAGCATTATTCCATATAGATATGATGTGATATGGTTAAATGTATAAGATAGTTAGATATAGTGTGATGATGGAACGAATGGTGGCCGGACGATAAACTCAAATCATGCTGTAGTATTCGATTTATAGTATATGTGGAGTAGAGTATGGCTCACTCACAATTCTTATGTCTAACCCACTCTTACTTTTTTAAATATATGTGTTTGTATATATATGTGGGTGTGTATATATCCAGATTGATGGAGTTTAGAGATGAGACAGTGTTAGAGATGGAGATTCATGGATGTATAGTGTACATGGTGTAGATCAATATTATACCTGGGTTTAATTTTATGTGTGGGTTTGGATTGTACATGTATTTATTTTGATATGTGTATTTGGTATTACGGACATGTTATGGTGATGTGTCTATGATATTGACTATGCATTATATTTTATTTCCCCATGATATGAGACTTTGAAAGTAGATAATGTTAGTTATAACTATATTTAATATTTGAGATCTGCTAATGACTATATACATATTTTATCTAACCTCAACCACTCATCCATTTGATTCTCAGGTGTTGGCGTCAATTCAAGCATCGGACCTAGGGACAAAAGGATGGGTTGTTGCATTAGGTATCAAAGCATAGATAAGGAACTAGGATAGGAATTTGGAACGTATTGAGAGTGTGTATTTGTATTTTCTATTAGATATACAATATATAGGAATTATAAGTACATGTGCACACACCCATTTACTATTCCAATTTTGTTTACAATCTATTGGGAAGCTGCTAATAAATCCCATTTTACAAATAGTTGAAATAAGTAATTTAGTTAAAACTGAAACAGAGACCAACGCAGCCAATGCCGGTGGGATAGAAACCAGGGCAGAGATTAGCTCCCATGAGGATATATTAGATATTCTAGGAGTAAATATTCCAATATGGCTCAAATGCTACCTTCATGTGACGAGCCAAGCTAGTACCATCCCCACCAAACCTGCAACCACCAATACCATTGCTAATCAAGGTGTGACGCTATCCCCAGCGCCATTAACTATTGACGTTCCTAGGTCTTGTAAGTATTTCTCTAACCTTGGTGGGAAACCATTTCTCGGGAAACCATTTCTCGGGATTCCTAGGGCTTGATTAATGATTATTAAAAGATTTTCAACTATTGGGAGTTAGGGATGCAACTAAAAGGAAATTAGCTATCTGGCATTTGGAAGGTGAAGCAGCATGTTGGTGGGAAGTAGTAGTAGCTGAAATGGATGATAGTACTATTACTTAGACAATGTTCAAGTCGAGATTCGAGGCAAAGTTTCTTTCTGGTGTCGAGAAGGATTTATTATAGGAAAAACTTATTCATCTAAAGAAGGGAGAAATGACAGTTGAATAGTTAATGAGTTAGAACAATTTGAATTTGAGAATACTATGACGAAGAAGGCATTAAAGTTTGGAATGGGTTTGAGTTCACTTCTAAGGGAGTTAGCTTTGAATCGGACACCGTATGGAGTGATGTTTAAAGGATTGGAAGAGACGACATTTTCAAACTCTTTGAATGGAAATATAGTCATGGAATATAATAAGGAAGTGGAAGGATAACAACAATAGTGGAGTAAACGCAAGGGGAATGACCATAAGGAGGGCAGAGTAAAAGGCAGGTGGTTACTTACCACAGATGTCAAAAGGTGGGACACATCGCAAAGAGTTGTAGGACGAACCACTCAAAAGGTAAATGTTAAAACTGTAACTACATGGGATAATAGCTATGGATTGTAAGGCAGCCCCAGCTTAGAAGAAGTTCAAGTGTTATAATTGTGATCGTATCGGTCACATGAAGAAGATTGCCCAACTTTGAAGGGTGAAGGTCATACTGTGAAAGCATATGCTCTAGATGTCGTTCCAACCACTAGTATGGCACCACCATCAATGTAGGAGTGATGGAAGCAGATCGTGATGGAAGGTGTGTCGATTTTATTCGGTTCTCCTATTCTTACTTTGTTTGATACTGGTGCAACTTATTCGTTCATATCAAGAGCATTAGTCGGTAGTTTAGCTCTTAAACCCAATCTTGTGCATGAATCTGTTATGGTATCAAATCTATTGGGGATTGTCCCATTTATCGATTTTATTTCATAATCTAAAGTTGGTAATCTTCAATGTTTAGTTCCTTCGTGATGCATATGTACTAAACTTTACGTAGTAACGGTTTAATTTTAGGAATGGATTAAACATCTCTTTATGGGGTAGTGTTGGATTATGACAGGAGGATGGCTTGATTGAGGAAGGAGGATGGACTTGATTTGATTCTATGTTGTGAGCCTGATACTTATGTTTTGGAGATATATTTGTATTCACTTGGTCTGTCACATAAGGAGCTATCTAATAGAGTTAGAGGGCATGCCCTAGGGGAAATTATGTAATTTGTTACATATATCTAACTCGGTAACCAATCTTGTTCAAAATAAAAGGTGTTTTAAATCTATATATACTTAATATTATGTGTTATATTAATTAATTAATTTAATTAGAAGTACATTTAATAGAAGATCCATAAAAGGCATGTTTTGTGGTAGTAGTTACAAAGTGTTATAACCATGAGTAATTTGTCACAATGAATTTAAACACATTATTTTAAACATTCCTAGTCAAGATATATTTGGAGACATATTTGTAACCATGGTAAGTTTGGAAACATATTTGTATCCACTCAGCCTGTCACATAAAGAGCTATCTGATAGAGTTAAGGGTATGCCGTAGGAGCAATTATATAATTTGTTTCATATATCTAACTCGATAACCAATCTTATTCAAAATAGAAGGCATTTTCTTTTTATATATACTTGATATTATGTATTATATTAATTAATTTAAGTAGAAGTGTATTTAATAGAAATCCATAAATGGCATGTTTATAATAGTAGTTACAAATTGTTGTAATCAAGAGTATTATATCACAATATTGTAAAACGCATCCTTTTAAATGTTCCTAATCAAGTTGCATCAAGATTGGATATCGATGAATCCGTTGAGACTAGAATACATGCACTCTCCAAATGTTGGAAGTGTATTACTCATGACTGCTGAGGGAACCAAGGGATTACATACTGACAATTATTAGATATATATAAGGAATTATTCAATCGATAGTTTTCTATTGGTTAATGTAACTAAGGTCAAATAGAAAAATTGATGTGACAAAATTACCCAATTCTCTTGGCTTGAAAATATTGTTGATCTTCAATATGGAGGCTCCACTTTGATTTAGTCAAATCATGGCACGATGTCCGTCAAACGACTATATTTGGGTCGAGTTGGAGCATTGGAAGTGAAACATTATTCAAGAGAGGATTTGTCTCCTTGGTTTCATGAGGTTAGTATCACGTTCAACTGAAGTAAGCTAAAAGTCAAAGTCTTTGGTCAGAGCAGTTTGATTAATAATAATTGTTGTTACTGAACCAAGGACTTCATGTTTGGACTATAGAGTTGAATATGGACGATATTGGAATTTGGTGATGTAATTTTGACCATTACTAAATTACATAAGTCTAAAGTAATATACTTTTTATAAAAAGAATTGGTATAATTGATTGTCACTACTATGTGACGCTTAACTAAGTAAATTTTGATTTCAAAACCAAGTAAGCAATAAATTTTGCCATAATGTCACACCTGCTAAGTAAAATGTGAACGTTAATATTCGATTTGTTCGATATTAATCATTGACCAAATTTACACCTAAGAGTCACACAACTGAAACAATGAATACTCCTATTACCATAAATTTTATTCAATCTGTAATTGTTGTGTATTAATTAAATTAATTGATGTTTGTGAAATATTAATTATAAAATTTTGTCTTTAATATGTTGAATGCTGTTAAACAATTTATAATAGATATAAATATATTGATCGATATATGATGTGCACGTAAATGTCCATATTTTTACCACCATATTTATTCTATTTAAATTAAATAAATGATCATATTGGGTATTTTAGCTTGTTTTAACCAAAATTCATATTAATTCCAAATTTTTACATATTCATCTTCATATAGGGGCAAAACGGTCATTTAAGTGCATATATTTAGTTGAGAAAAATTAATTGAAAATTTGTATATATTTTTGTAGGAAATTTGATCTCAAATAGAAGTGGTTTCATGAAGATATGCATGCACAAAATTAATACAAAGGAATGAAGATGGAAATAATTCAAAGTGAAGAACATGGAGGACCTCACCTACCCACCTACCTTAATGTACAAATTAAAGGCTAATGCACATGCTTTTGGACTTAATGGTTTCATGTACACTTAATGGGGGATTAAGACATGTTAATGGTTACTTGGCCTCCACACTTCCTAAGGGGCATTTTGGGTATTCCCCAAAAATATGAATTAGGGTTTCATACATGTATAAATACCCATATGTTTCATGTAACATGATATCCTCTCTTAGTCTCTCTTAGGCCTCCTTCTCTTTAGTTTAGTTTAGATCAAATAAAAGAAAGCTCTCTTTCTCTTTTAATGGCTACTTAGCCAATTTTTATTTCTTGTAATTATTTTTATTTTATGCAATTTAATACATGCTCTTTCCTTTTCATGTTCATTTACTTTCATGTTGTAGTGTAGTTTCTCTTATTTCATGCAAGTAGATTAGTTTTGTTTCTTTGCTTTGCTCTCTTTTTCTTTCTTGTTTGCTTTCATGTTGCTTTCTACATTTGTTGATTTGATAACAAATATGAGAGCTTAATCCCTACAATTTAGGGGTAATGAAGCTCTCTAGTATGTAGATGCAACATTTTGATGTTTATGCTCTCTTTTTGTGCTTTAATGGAAACACTTGAAGTGGTTTAATGATGTTGTTTAGCTTTGAATTTGATAGTCTATGTTCTTCATAACAAATAGGCTATGCTTAAACAAACATAACACAAATTGCCTCTTCATCTAAATATGATTATGGCAAAGAAGTGAATGTTGAAATTGAAATTTGATAGCCTATATTTCTAAACAATAGTTAATAGGCTATGCTTAAAATAGATTTTTATTTCAACTTGTTGTCATATTTCATGAGAGTAAAATGTGTATTAGTGGTTGTGTTATAGTTTAATGGTTTATATTGAGCTAATTAATAGCACAAATATACCATACTTATAATAAGCACATAAACTAATTCCCTAATGACAAGAAAAGAAAGATCATAACTTCATTTTGTTGATTTATATGATCTAGAGAGTGGATTTATCTCTAAATTGTTCTTTTAACTCTCACAAAAACTTGTTCGTAGACGGAAATTCTATCGGTTTAGAAAACCGTCGAACGAATTTAGATTAAAAATAACCACAAGCGCACGGCGTACTATCGTAGTACGTGGCAAATACGGGTCGATCCACAGGGAATTGATGATTTTAAAATTCTATTCAATCAAATTAACCGAAGTTGAAAGAGTGATTAACTAAAAAAAATGTAGAAAAATGAGAAAAGAAAATAGATAAAAATATGAGAGTGTTAAGACAATTTAGAGGCAATTTCCACTCTCTAGATCACATAAATCAACAAAATGAAGTTATGATCTCTCTTTTCTTGTCATTAGTGAATTAGTTTATGTGCTTATTATAAGTATGGTATATTTGTGCTATTAATTAGCTCAATATAAATCATCAAACTATAACACAACCACTAATACACAGTTTACTCTCATGAAATATTCTTGTTTTATATTTCAGGTTGCCAAAGCAGAATTTCAGAAGGAAGACTGCTGCCAAAAAAAAAAATTGCTGGCTTGCTAATAAAAAAATTTGCTGCTTTCATCTCTACTTTTATTTGAATTGCATTATTGATTGCTTGCATTTGGAAAAAAAAATCAAAAAAAAAAAAACTCATTCGTAGTTGCATTGTTAATACACGTTTAATTTCTGCTTTGCATTTCATCTTAGATTGTGATTAATAATAATGGTTAGACATCAGTAACACTTAATTGTATATTGACAAGTTGTCTTCTTTGAACAATTTCAATTCTTGGTGTCTAGGCTACGGCAGAGCAATAACCATTTATAAATATTACGTTGATTCGTAAATATTATAATGGTTGTTTCTCTGAAGGTACTTAAACCATCGGCTGCATTGCTACGGTGATTCGTGGTGCACTGATAAATCCTGTCCGTTACCTGGCTAAGAATTATCTTGTTTATCTAAGACAATTTGTGATTATACAATTTTGGGTTAACTTAGGATAAATCATTTGTAATTAACCCTTGCATTCATTTAGTTGCATTTGTTCATGCATATTTAGAAAAAAAACAAAAAAAAATTTCAAAATCCAAAACTAAAAAAATTGTAAATATTCCTTTTTCTTTGAAATTTTTAGATCCTTTTCTTTGAAATTTCAAAACAAAAAAATCCAAAAAAATTTTGAAAAACCAAAATTCAACAAAAAAATTGAAAAATAAAAACAAAACAAAAATCGATTTTCCGTTTTAAAAATAAATTTTTTTTGTAAATATTTTTCCGTTTAAAAAAAAAACCCAAAAAAAATTCTTGAAAATGTCTGTATTTCCTTTTCCTCACTCACTTGAATTTAGTTGTGACAATCAATATAATCCATATGAGTTCACACCAAATTCGTATGGATATTTTAACAACAACTTTTGTTTAGACAATTCGAATTTTGAACCACAAAATTTCCAAAGTAATGGTCAACCCTCAACTCTTGAAAATTGCATTTCGTCATTACTTGATCTCTCTACGCAACAAAATCAAGAGATAAATGAGTTATGCAATTCATATTTGTGCTATAACTCGAATCAAGGTTTTCAAAATAATCAAAATTTGAATTCACTTCAAAATTCAAATGATTTCGAGTGTAATCAATGCCAATTCAATTTCGAGTTTCAAGATGAATTTCAAAATAAAGACGAAAATGTAAATCAATTTTCAAATAATTTTGGCAATGGGAATTGTTTCACTAATGATACGATTGAAAACTTTGGTTATCAACAAATTCAAAATGAAAGTTTTCAAATTAAGAACCATGAATTTGATTTTGTTGACCAAATGGAAAAAGATAACGGGGATTTATTACTTGAAAAATACAAAAAAATTCGTGAAAACCATAATCAAATCTCAACTTGCGAAGAATCAAATAATAATCTACCGTTTATCGAAATTGACAATTCTTGTTCTCAACAAGTCCAAATCAAAAAATTTCAAGTTAATAATTACAAATATGACTTTGTTGAGCAAATGAATGAAATTTATGATGATCACACAAATTTGTTGATTAAAACATTGGAAAATTTTCGTGAGAAACAAACTCAAATTTCAATGTGTGACGAGTCAAACGATAATCCATCTTTTACCCAAATCGATGATTTTCAAATGAAAACTTTTGAAATTGATAATGACGATCTTAATCAAGTTGTTGAAAATATGGTAATTGAGCTGGATTTCAATTCTTTTGAGGGTGAGAAACTCGATTTAAATTTCGATCTTCCTTTTTCTGAAAATTTGAATACACCAACTTTGAATTTTGAACTTGAGACATGTAATAAAGTTGATGATAATCCAATAAAGGAAGACGAGTTTAATGAATATGAATTTTTTGGACTTTTGGATGACGAGTTGTTAAATTCCGAAGGGGAAGATGAAAATCACCATTTTGATTTTGAAATCAATAATTGTGAAAATGTTTTCAATGATAAGCTTGAATTTCAAACTGGTGAAAATAAACTTGAACTTCAATCAATTGTTTTGTCGACCCTAAAAATCATCGAAAACAAAACAACTCGTTCAATTTTTAATAAAACAAAATTCGTTTTTCCAAATCGACAATCAACTTTGAAATCTTTTACGAATTGGTTTTTCGTGCTTAAGCTGTGTCTCGTATACTTGGCGAGACAAATGAATCAGTTTTTGAAAGACCGTTTCATTTACTTTCTAACGGCATACTTTCTCATCTCTTGTAAATAATCATCTTTTCATTTTGAATTAAATAAAGGTTATGTTTTTAAAAAAAAAATTCCTTTCACTTGGGTTGACTGTGGGGACACAGTCAAAATCAAGTGTGGGGGGAGACTCGTCTACTTCTTGATTTTTTAGGATTAATTTTTCATTTTTCTTCCAAAAACTCAAAAAAAAAAATCAAAAACAAAAGAAGATTTTTTTTTTTTAGCATTTTGATTTATTTTTAAAAGAAACACTATAAGATAAATATATGGTTTTGGTTTATTAAATTGAATTTTTTGGAAATTTATTTGTCTAAACAAAAATAAAAATGAAATTTGATTACAAATAATAATGGTTTAACTAGTATATAGGAAGATTCATATGTGTTAATTATGAAGTACATCCTAATTGAAAATCTTTGTTTTAAAAAGTGGTTGATTTAAAGTAAATGATATAACATTTTTTTTGTCTTCTAAGTTAAATGATGCTAAGATGATTTTGCAAAACTCTCTCTCTCTTAAAAAAAATAAAAAATAAATAAAAAAATAATAACGTCCAAGTATTCACTCTCATTTAAAAGTCCTCACGGTTATGCATGGGTGAATTACTTGGAATCTTTAATTATGTGCTTTCATACTCATTTAAAAGTCCTCACGGTTATGCATGTATGGAACACATTGTGGAAAAAAAACCTTAATAAAAACCACCTATGGTCGATAGGTGTATGCACGAAAGTGTGTGCACTCGCCATGCTCTGTACTCCCCTCACATAAGCCCGAAAGGCAGTGCATGGGTGGTATATATGGCCTCAGTTTACCTGAGCTAGGTGTGTAATTTTTCTTGCAAATAATGAGAGAGCAAGCAATTGAAATCCTAGCACTATTTTTACTTATTTGATTTGATTTGTTATTGAAAAGAAATGAAAATACCACTTTGATAAACTTTGATAATCAACTAAGGATCCATTTTATAATTACACTTTGTTATCAACCGAAACAACAAGTTAAACTATAGTTTATTTGATATGATAACTTGATTTTTGTTGGAAATTTTGACAAGTAAATGACATAAATTTTCAAGATAATAACCAAAACCTATATTTAACTTATTCGTGTCAATTTAAAAATAAATCCTTCATTTGTAAATATTTTCAAAATTTTGCATTCATCTCTTTGTAAATATATCTTGCATTTTGTAAATATTTTCATCCTGCATTTGGATTTTGTGGGTAGTATCTGCTGAAAACCCTCACGAGACAACACTCGTCCTACTGGGGACACCCAGAGGTTTAACGGCTTGTTGCATACGCTCAATGCAATCGTGCTTCCTACGAAAACGGATTTATCTTAGTTTTTCTTTATTCGAGGACGAATAAAAAGATAAGTGTGGGGGTATTTGATGTGCACGTAAATGTCCATATTTTTACCACCATATTTATTGTATTTAAATTAAATAAATGATCATATTGGGTATTTTAGCTTGTTTTAACCAAAATTCATATTAATTCCAAATTTTCACATATTCATCTTCATATAGGGGCAAAACGGTCATTTAAGTGCATATATTTAGTTGAGAAAAATTAATTGAAAATTTGTATATATTTTTGTAGGAAATTTGATCTCAAATAGAAGTGGTTTCATGAAGATATGCATGCACAAAATTAATACAAAGGAATGAAGATGGAAATAATTCAAAGTGAAGAACATGGAGGACCCCACCTACCCACCTACCTTAATGTACAAATTAAAGGCTAATGCACATGCTTTTGGACTTAATGGTTTCATGTACACTTAATGGGGGATTAAGACATGTTAATGGTTACTTGGCCTCCACACTTCCTAAGGGGCATTTTGGGTATTCCCCAAAAATATGAATTAGGGTTTCATACATGTATAAATACCCATATGTTTCATGTAACATGATATCCTCTCTTAGTCTCTCTTAGGCCTCCTTCTCTTTAGTTTAGTTTAGATCAAATAAAAGAAAGCTCTCTTTCTCTTTTAATGGCTACTTAGCCAATTTTTATTTCTTGTAATTATTTTTATTTTATGCAATTTAATACATGCTCTTTCCTTTTCATGTTCATTTACTTTCATGTTGTAGTGTAGTTTCTCTTATTTCATGCAAGTAGATTAGTTTTGTTTCTTTGCTTTGCTCTCTTTTTCTTTCTTGTTTGCTTTCATGTTGCTTTCTACATTTGTTGCTTTGATAACAAATATGAGAGCTTAATCCCTACAATTTAGGGATAATGAAGCTCTCTAGTATGTAGATGCAACATTTTGATGTTTATGCTCTCTTTTTGTGCTTTAATGGAAACACTTGAAGTGGTTTAATGATGTTGTTTAGCTTTGAATTTGATAGTCTATGTTCTTCATAACAAATAGGCTATGCTTAAACAAACATAACACAAATTGCCTCTTCATCTAAATATGATTATGGCAAAGAAGTGAATGTTGAAATTGAAATTTGATAGCCTATATTTCTAAACAATAGTTAATAGGCTATGCTTAAAATAGATTTTTATTTCAACTTGTTGTCATATTTCATGAGAGTAAAATGTGTATTAGTGGTTGTGTTATAGTTTGATGGTTTATATTGAGCTAATTAATAGCACAAATATACCATACTTATAATAAGCACATAAACTAATTCACTAATGACAAGAAAAGAGAGATCATAACTTCATTTTGTTGATTTATGTGATCTAGAGAGTGGAAATTGCCTCTAAATTGTCTTAACACTCTCATATTTTTATCTATTTTCTTTTCTCATTTTTCTACATTTTTTTAGTTAATCACTCTTTCAACTTCGGTTAATTTGATTGAATAGAATTTTAAAATCATCAATTCCATGTGGATCGACCCGTATTCGCCACGTACTACGATAGTACGCCGTGCGCTTGCGGTTATTTTTAATCTAAATTCGTTCGACGGTTTTCTAAACCGATAGAATTAATGTTTGTGAAATATTAATTATAAAATTTTGTCTTTAATATGTTGAATGCTGTTAAACAATTTATAATAGATATAAATATATTGATCGATATACGATATCGGTAAGCATTCGAATTTGGATTTAAATTCAAAGGACATTGTTCGGGCTTAGTGGAATGAACGAGATTTTTGACCCTCGAAAATCGATACCAATACATCTAAAGTATTGCGTACCAAGCGTTCAAGTGCCAGAAAAATTGATTGTTAAGAGTAAAAGAAAATAAAGACAGAACAAAATCTCACACGAATGGAATAATATATGTTATTTCAATAATTTTTATAGCAGAATTTTTTTAAATACATATATCAGAGTCTATCATATGCTCAACCTAGACAGTTATAAATAAATGTCCTTATGAACGCTAAAAAACAACAAACATGGTGGAAATGTAAACTATGTCCATACGTTGATAAAGATCTTCAGCTCTCCCTTGGAAACTCCAAGCGTCTTCAGCTAATCCTAAAACTACCCGGATCTGACCCATTTACTTCCTACCAACATTCAATCCATCACAACACTTCACCAATACTTCCAACTTCATTAAAACTTCATTCAAAACATCATCAAAGCCTTCTTCTCTCTCCTATAGCTCACGGCCATCATCTCCCTCCTTCACCTTACCCACGGCCTAGAGCCTCCACCACCCTAAGCTCACGTCCATCACTTCCACTTTCCTCCTTGCACATGTCCATACCTCCCCATATGCTCATGGCCTAAGACTATAGAAAAGAAGAGGAAGAAGACATTGAAGAGGAGAAGAATAAGCTTAAGAAAGAAGAAGAAGAAGAATAATATGGAATGATAATGAAGATAGTATGCCTTGATATTTATAGGCAAATTTTGCAAATATCTCTTACACAATATCATCTCACATATGTGCCTAACCCACTCCACCTTCATGTGCCATGTCTTCTCATGTGTAAGTGATGGTAAAATTGCTTTTTCAAAAATAAACTCTTTTTGTCCTTTTCCTTAATTAACATTACTAATGATACTTTAGTCAAATTAATCTAATTAGTGCTAAATACATTCATATTTGTTAAATTTGTACGTACAAATGTGTGTAATAATGTTGCAACAACGTTTGTTTGATAAAAAATAAAAATCCAAAAAACGATCTTCGAACGTATTTTCAGTTTTAAATCAAACTATTTATCTATGTAAACAAAAATTGGAAATAAACTTCTTTCAGTTTTAGATAATTAAAAAAAGATTATTTACGTTATAAAACCATAATAAATAATATTAAAATCCATTTATAAAAATACGACGTCGATTTGCCAAAATGCGACGACGTTTGTATATCTTTATAAATCAAGTTTATATATTTATAAAAAATTATAAATCACTTATTATTATTATATATAATAATTAAAATGGATTATTTATCATTTAGAAAAACCAATTGAATATTTAAAGTTAATCAAGTATTCCTATTCAAAGGGATAAAATTACTGGTCTTTACATTCTTTTCCCATTAAAAGAATTTCGTTCCTGAAATTTAACCGCAACCCCAAATCCAAAAGAGTTTACCAAAAATATTATCTTTAAACTGAATTCTACATGATATACATAGATCATCCGTAATATTTGATTTGATCTTCTATTCGAATCCACAACTTTACTTCCAAACTAGTACTGATCTCTCGATCCTTTATTATGGACTTTGATCAGGCTTCTTAATCTAAAACCCTTGCTCCACTTACATAGCTCTCCACTATGATAGAAAACATAAGTATCCAACCACAAATCCTCATCAATTTTCATCGCCAAGAATTGAGTGATAAATTTTTCAAGCCGGTGTAAAAACCTTAAGGATCCATACTCGAATCGTAGATTAGAATCATGCAATGAAATGATCTGCGTATCTAATACATACTTAGCTATATCAAATTCCTTTCTCAAAATTATTTATGAAAACATTTTATAAACTTTTATTCATACACTTTTATAAAGATACTTCTTTATATATTATCACTTTAAAAAATTTATTTACCAAACTTTTTTCATCTTCTTTCAAAAAAAACATTTTCAATTTAAAAGATAAATTATCTTTTATTTCTAAAAGTATAACAAACTCCTTATATTATAATATACTCCCTTTGACTAATATTAGATGCAAACACTTTGATAAAAATTAATAATAACTAATTAATCTATCAATTAATGATTCACATTATCTTTTTAACTTTTTAGAAAATTATATAGATCAAGTTACTTAAAAACAATACTAAGGAACCAGATACTACCAATAGTATCACATATTCCCTTAACAAGAAGGGGAATATTTTAAGAGAAGTGTTTACCATCAGAACACATCTCCTGCCTATTTTTAGTTACTTTTGAGCCACTCGAACAAGTTAATCGTAAGATTTTTTCAAAAACACCGAGATTTAAATTCTCAAAAATCTCGTTATAAAACACGTTTTATAAATCCAATTTATAAAATCACTTATTTTTACAAAACATTCATAAAATAATTTATCTTGAATAAATTTCTTTAAACTTAAACCAATATTATTTATCGAATACCACATAGTCAAATTGTGAAACTAAATTTACAAGGTGTTCGTATTTAAACTTTTAAATCAAACAATCAATCAATCAATGATAATAACTAAATATTATCATTCCCCTTAACAACCAAACACTATGTAATTAACTATATCCTTTGAAAGACATTTGTTTATATTCAAAATATAAACCTAGGTAAAATTATTTCATTTTTCAATTTTCTGAAACAAAAATTGTTATATGTAGCATTAACAAATATGCGTCCATATATAATACTCTCAAACTCATTCTAGTGTGTCACTTACCAGGCTCAGGTGTTCGCTCAACCTAAGCTTTGATACCATGTGTAAAAATGAAATTTTTGACCCTCGAAAATCGACACTAATACGTCCATTGTATTACGTGCCAAGCATTCAAATGCCAAGAAAACCAATTGTTAAGGGTAAAAGGAAATAAAACAAAATAGAATCTCACACGAATGGAATAACATATATTATTTCAATAATCTTTACAGCGGAAAAACTTATATATATATATATATATATATATCAGAGTCTATCCTAAGCTCGGCCTAGAAGTTATAAATACCCGTCCTTACAAATGCTGGAAAACAACAAACATAGTAGAAAAGTAAACTACGTCCATACATTGATGAAGGTCACCAGCTCTTCTTTGGAAACTTCGAGCGTCTTCATCTAATCCTGAAACTACTCAGATCTGACCCATTTACTTCCTACCAACATTCAGTCCATCACAACACTTAACCAATACTCCAACTTCATCGAAACATCATCGAAACCTTCCTCTATCTCTCCTGTAGCTCACGGCCATCACCTCCCTCCTTCACCTTGCTCATGGCTTAGAGCCTCCACCACCCTAAGCTCACATCCATCATGTCCACCTTCCTTCTTGCCTACTTCCATACCTCCTCACATGCTCATGGCCTAACGCCGTAGAAAAGAAGAGAAAGAAGACATTAAAGATGAGAAGAAGAAACTTAAGAAAGAAGAAGATAGAATGAGATGTATAGAAATAAAGAGAGTATGCCTTGCTATTTATAGGACAATTTTTGCAAATATCTCTTACATAAGCCATCCACCCATGTGTGCCATGTCTTCTCATGTGTAAGTGATGGTAAGTTTGCCTTTTCAAAAGTAAACTCTTTTTGGCTTTTACCTTAATTAACATAACCAATGATATTTTAGTTAAATTAATCTAATTAGTGCTAAATACATTCCTATTTGTTAAATGTATGTATGTACAAATGTGTGCAACAATGTTGCAACAACTTTCATTCAGTAGAAAGTCAAAAATCTGAAAAACGATCTTTGGTCACATTTTCAGTTTTAAATCAAACTATTTATTTATGTAAGCAAAACTTGAAAATAAATTTCTTATCATCTTTAAATAATTAAAATAATTTATTTAAGCTATAAAACCAAATTAAATAATATTAGAATCCATTTATAAAAATATGACGTCGATCTGCCAAAATGCGACAAAGTTTGTATATTTTTATAAAACAAGTTTATACATTTATAAAACCATTATAAATCATTACTACTATTATATAATAATTAAAATGGATTATTTATCATTTAAAACAATCAATTAAATATTTAAAATTAATTTAATATTCCTATTCAATGTGATAAAATTACGTGACATTGCACTTGGACTATTTTGAGGCCCATATGGCATGCATAATTTGGCTAAAATAGCTTGGTCAGGCTTCTTAATGTTGGCAAAAGAGGAAGGCTTTTGAATGTTTAAAAAGAATGGAATTAATAAGAGAGAGATAGTGATGTGATCCACTTTTATCTCCACTTGATTTCCTATTTATATTCCACCTTTTACACCATTTCTTTACACATTTTTGTGTCTCCTTCTACTTAAAAATTTTGGCCAGAAATACCATATACCAAATCTGAAAATATCCAAGCACAAATCATATCAAATTTTTTTGATTCGATCGTCGATGGTAAAACAGTTCGGGAGTTAACAACTCTAGAACTTAGAATTCGATTCAAGAAGCCATTTCATCATTTCAAAGTGAGGTATCTAGGCCTTGGTGAGAGGTATGGTTATTATTTATTAATATTTTTAATTTCTTATTTAATCAATTACTCATATTTTAACTACATAAACCTTATCATGAATCGGTATATTACTATATTGCCATATATTGATGGTTAAATATATGTGCTAAAAAATATTTTATGGAAGTATTCTAGTAGCTCAAGGGCTAACGATAAATTTTTATTATCAAAATATTATTTAATAATTAAACCTAATAATAAAATATTAATTCGTATTATCTAGGTATTAAAAAATTCTTAAAAAACATTAATACACACCTAAAACCTTTCAGTGGTAAAAATAAATTTAATTTATATATATAAACATTTTGAAATATTTATTTGATTTAAAATTAGTGAAACAAATAAAATATTTTTATAATACATTTATTTGTAATATAATTTTCCAGAAAATTTTATATAACATGAAATATGCATTTTGATTTCAACAATATTTTTAAATAATCTTTTTTATCATTTAATCCGTACACATTTTAATTTTTTATTATATATTTTATCTAAAATTATTTAAATAAAAATCCTAGCTATGAGCAGCAATAAATATGTATTTAGAATAAAAAAATCATTATATATATATTAATTAAATAAATAGTTATATGGTTATATGTATATATTATAATTCAATATATATATGTATATAAGTCACTTTTGTTTACATAATATATGATAAAGTGTTTTTAGATTATTTTACAGATTAACCTCGAATTTAGTTATATTATATATATATATATCATAAATGCTTTATATAGACAATTTATAACCAATATTTTATAATAAATACATAATTAAGTTTATACATACATATATTTGCATATTTATTTATACAATAATTTGATTCACATTCATGTATATTTGGATAATACATTATTATACATGAGGCGCTAACATGTTTGTTGCAGTGTAAATCCAACACCTAGACATGGGCATGTTAAACCAAGTGCACATTATCATGTTGCGCGTACATGCACATACATATGTGTAAATGATACACATATACATAATATAATACAACATGTAAATAAACTTCATTTATAAAATTCAAATAAAATATTGATTTTTTTTAAAAGAAAATTTTGAAAAGTTCTAAATGAATTAGACTATATAGACCCATTAAAGGTCTAGAACTTTTCTGAAATTTATCCAATTCCTTCGTTGCGGGCAAGGTCCAGTTCCAACACTATCATGTATACCATACTGAAGGATTATCCCGATGCATTCGAAGAAGCTTTCGATCTTCCTTTTTGAAGAGAGAATTTCATATTGATCTCAATAAGACGCGAGCCAGTTGTGATGCCTCTTAGGCATATGGCTCAAAGGGAAAGATGAGAGTTGGATGAGAAGGTATCGTAATTATTGCAGAAAGGTTTTATTCAGAGGAGCATTTTAAAATGGGGAGTGCCTAACATACTTGCTACTAAGGTAGACTATTCCCTTAGGTTATGCATCACTATCGAGAACTGAATAAGCCCACATAGAAAAACCGATATCCACTCGCATTGATGACTTCTTTAATTAGTTAGTCGGCACTAATGTTTTCACACGGCTTGATTTGGAAACTGGATTCCATCAATTGCATATGGCTGAAGATAGTATCCAAAAGATCGATTTTCGTATGCCAGGTGGATTATTTAAGTGGTTGATCATGTCATTTGGAATGACTAGTGCTCCGACTTATTTTGTGTATTTGATGAGTGGAGTATTCACGGAGAAGTTGAATAGGTTTGTAATGGTCTTCCTAGATGATATTCTTATTTATTCTAGGAGTAAGGCAAAGCATGAGATTCGTTTGAAAGAAGTAACAGATGTCCCAAGGAGGAATCAGTTGAAAGCTAAATTTTCTAAGTGTTACTTCTGAAGAGATGAAGTTCTTTTCCTTAGGCATTTGGTATCAGCAAATGGATTGGTTGTACAGCCAATGAAAGTAGCCGCAATTGGTGATTGGTAAACACCAAAGAATGCTTCAGAGGTCTGTAGTTTTCTTCGTTTGGCTGGATTCTATCGAAATTTCATTCAGGATTTCACGAAGATATTGGCATCTATAACCCATTTGATGAAGAAGAATTTGATTTAAACTTAGAGTCCAAAGTATGAAGCAACATTTGTTAGATTGAAGAAGTTATTAATGAGTGCTTTAGTTTTGATTACTCTAGATGGTACCAAACCATTAACCTTATATACCGATGCATATGGTACTGGTATTGATGTTGTTCTTATGTAAGAAGGAAGGGTAGTAGCATATGCAAGGCAACAGTTGAAGAATCATGAGACGAACTATCCAACGCAGGACTTTGAGTTAGCTGCTAATGTATTCATGTTGAATTCATGGAGATATTATTTGTTGGGTAAGAGATTCAAACTATATGTGGATCATATATCTCTAAAATACTTATTTTCTCAAAAGGACCTAATTCTGAGACAATAGTGGTCGATGAAGTTTTTATCATCATATGACTTTGGTATTTCTTACGCTTCAAGAAAAGAAAATGAGTTGCAGATGCTTTGAGTGGGAAACATGTAGAGGTGAATGCTATACCAATAGAATGGAGAAATCTATAATTCAAATCAAAGTTTGATTTTAGACCATGATCGAAGTACGCACCTAGATTGTTAGTAGCAATGGAGGTTAGGCCAATGCTACTGGATCGAGTTGGAGTAAGTCAAGATCAAGATCAAGATGCATCATTTATTCATATTATGGGGCAGTTAAGATGGGGTGAATGATCAAGATTATTACTCCAAGGATCAAAATGGTTATATGAGGAGAGATTGAAGGCTATGTTTACTTTAGATTAAGGAGTTGATAGTGGAAGTCTTGGGTGAGTGTCATTGCTGTATAATGACTATACATCTAAGAGGGTATTAGATGTATTGATATGTGAAGAGAGTATTCTATTAGCTAGGAATGGAGAAACAAGTAGCCGAGTATGTGAAAAAGTGCATGACACTAAAAGGGAGAAGGCAGAACAGAAAAGCCGAATGGACTATAATTTTTATTAGACATTCCACGGTGGAAGTGGGAGTGCATATCCATGGATTTTGTAAATGGATTACTCCAAAGTAGAAGAGGAAATGAGAGTATATGGGTGATATTAGAACATCTTGCAAAGATCATGCATTTTATTCTAGTGAACAACATAAGAACCGCAATGACATTAGAGACGCAATATATTAAAGCAGTGGTCATATTTCATGGATTTCCAACTAGTATCATGAGCAATTGGGATCCACTTTACACAAGTGAATTCTAGAAAAGTTTACAGGTGGCATTAGGGACGAAGTTGAATCTATGCACCACATACCACCCGTAGACTAATGGTCAGATAGAAAGAGTAAATAGGGTAGAATTTGTTGAGGGCTTGTATATTAGACTTTGGAGGGTCTTGGAAGGGCCATTTTACCTTTACTGGAGTTCATACATAATAATAGCTACCAAGATAGTATAGGCATGACACCGTTTGAATCTTTATATGGAAGGCAATATAAGTCAGCTTCATGTTGGTGGGAGTCTACGAATAAGATTATTTTAGGGATAGAGATGATTAAAGACCCCGTAGAGAAGGCATAGCTCATAAGGAAAAGGATGAAGGCTGTATAGAATCAACAAAAACCATTTACGGATAGAAAGAGAAAGGATTTGGGGTTTGAAGTGGGTGATTTTTTTTTGTCAAGGTTCCTTCGTTAAAGAGGGTAGTAAGATTTGGAAATTCAGGGAAATTAGCATCCAGATTTGTTGGCCCATTTCTAGTATCGGAGAGGATATGGAGTTTGGCAAACATAGTAGAGCCACCAAAGAAGATGGCAGGAATTCATAAGATATTTCATGTATCACATTTTCAAAAATGTGTACATGATCCAACGATTGTGATAGTGCCTAGCCAGTTGAAAGAGGTAGAGTTAGAGTCCGAGCCAAGTTCATCCCATGGTCCAACACGTATTATGGAATGTAGGTTGAAATGACATAGAAATAAGATGGTGAAATAAGAGTATAGTGGGGGAATGACTTGGTAGATAGCACGCAGGAGCCTAGAGAGAAGATGAGGCTACACATCCTCGGCTCATTTTAGGTATATTTCTCAACATTAGTTTGATTTCCTTAGTTAGGTTATTCTAGAATTAGGATTTGGATGCTATGGATGGATTAATTTTTGGATTTAATGTATGATGAATTTGCATTCATATAGAAATATATATTTTTGTATAAGGATGTTGTGCATTATGCCTAATTTGCTGTTTTATTGAATTCATATAGGATGCATTACCTACATTTACGAATTTTAGGGTAGAAGTTGCAATACATAGCATGCATATCTATATACTATTCATATAATTATGTATTATTTGTTTAATTTAATTTGGATGTTATATTTATAACTTGGTTGATGTATACTGGTGAATAAATGTTATATTATATTTTTCGTTCCTTAAGAATTTTGAAGATGAAATTCTTTCAAGAGGTGGAGAATGTAATAATCTAAAATTTTGAGAAATATTTTAACTAAATAATAATGATAAAATGATAAAATGAAAACTATTGGATCTAATGAATTTATTAAATAAATAAAAATACAAAGAGGGGGAAAAATGGTCATTTTTGAGACATTGGGATTTAAGAACGAAACCAACACCATTATGACCGTCTCATCTTTTTGATTCATGAAGTATCTTGGTTTGTCTCGTTTGGAGTCTGTATGGAGGAGATATGGTCGAAAACATCCTCGAGCCAAGCGGGCGCCAAACAGTTTGAATTTGAATTTTGAAAATTGGCAGACATATGGTTTTTCCTCCTTTTGTTTAAAACTAAATTCATGTACCTTATTTTCAAAAACTAACTAACTGATACTTCTTCTTCTTCCTACATCCCACTCTAAACCACTTGCAAGAAAATTAAGATATCTCACTCAAATCTTCATCAGATCGAACGAAACAAAAAGCATCGTGAAGATAATGGATGGGGCTATAACCTAGAAACTATTTGGAGGTAGAAATCCAAGGATGGGAGATGTAGTAATCTGAACAATGAGAAACTAGGCTGAAATAGGCAGTTTTGTCAATGATTTATGCTTTCCTCCACCTCTAATGCCATTTTGATTATGTAAAGTGGTTTGTAGGCTATAGTGATGTAGTTAATCATGTATAAATAACTTATTCAAAATTAAAGGGATTTGAGTAAAATCAGTATTTAGAAACTAGGTTTTGAAATAATCTGGAAATCTAGATGTTTTACACTACAACTCATGAAATAAATGATAAATTTCGACTTCAGAACCCAAAGCTAGGATATATGCATGTTCCCTGACAATCTGAAGCAAAGCGGTGATGGAAGGAGGTAAGAATAGCGACAAAAGTACCAAATTCCTAAAATTGGAAACCTACAATAATAATGCATACTAGCGTACTGATATATGACCACCAATCCGCCAGTGCACACTAAAAATGTTAGCATGAACCTAGGCATTAATGGCCTATATAAAAAAATAACGTACAATTCAACTTTTATTTCTCTTATGTTCTAGAATGTGGTCTGAGGCATGATGAGATGGATGATGGTGCTATGGATAGAATATATGTGATGATTTGTTCGTTTTTTAAAAAGGCATGTATATATGATTAATATGGAAATAAGACATGTTGATGGATGCAGACATGAATGAGTCTGCGACATAGTTAAATGGATAGAGTGTTATTGAAAATATGAATGTGGTCTCGTGATACTTAGTAGTGGTCCAAGCATGAAAATTTGCTGCCTCATAATGCTGCTACGGTTGGGGGAGGAGGTTGATGTTAAACGACCTTATAGGATATGGGTGGATCAGCACGTAAGTCCGACTGGGTAGCAAGAGGACAATAGACTTTCCTATAGGCTTTGGGAGGTCTAGGGAAGTGATTCCTATGCAAGATTTAGGTGATAGCAGGAAATATTCGATTCTATAAGGCATGGGCCCAAACCAGTGCATGAGTTCATATAGATATGATGTGATATAATTAAATGTATAAGGTAAATAGATGTGATGTGGTGATAGAATGCATGGTGGTCGGACGGTAGACTCGAATCATGTTATAGTATTATTTTATAGTATATGTATACTAAAGTATCGTTCGCCCACTAGAATTATGTCCGGCGCACTCCTACTTTTGTTTTTTATGTATATTATATATATGTATATATGTATATATATTCAGGTTGATGGAGTTTAGAGATGAGACAGTGTTAGAGATGGAGATTCATTAATGTATTGTGTATATGGTGTAACTCGGTACTATACCTGGATTTGACTTTATGTGTGTGAGTTTGGATTGTACTATATTTGTTTCGACATGTGTATTTGGTATTTCGAACAAGTTATGGTGATGTGACTATGTATTATATTTTATTTTCTTCCACGGTGAGACTATGAAAGTAGATAGTGTTAGTTAGTATTATATTTAATATTTGATATATGCTGAACAGCCTATAAAATAAACATTGATTAATTAAAAGGAATTAATAAAAAAATTGAAGCTCGAAAAAGGAATTTGAGAAAACATCAAAATTTGGCTATAAAACTTACACCATTGTGTTCATGACGATTTTTTGAGCAACTTTCATATATAAAGCTTTGCGAGCGGAGTTCAAACAGAGAAGTTATCGATGTTTGAAGAGTTCGAATAGAAGATAATTCAAAATAGAATTAAGAAATAAATTATAATTAAGTAAACATTAAGAACTAAGCAATAATTAAGCATGAGGCCACACCAATTGATCCTTGTATTGGACCGGTTGACCGCTAGTGGTCGAAGGCTATACATAGGCAGTCGATCGGTTAGTCTGGGCCGACGTTGATTTGAACCTTGGACTAATCGTCTGGGTTTAATAAATTACTCTAATGAGTAGTATCAATTCCAATGCCTATAAATATTGGTCTAGCCCCTTACTTTTATTCTCACATTTTATATACATATACATACATACATATATGTTGGAGAAGTACGAAAAATAAAAAGAGAAGAAAAGGAGAAGTAAATTGAATTCTGTACAAAAAGGTAAATTCAATAATTTAAAATTTAAACTTCCCTTAACTTAAATCTCCTCTCAGATCTATTACTCTATTATATATATATATATATATTGATTTGAAAGAAAAAGGAGTCAAGTAAGAAGAACATGATTTGATTGGGAAATTTGAAAGCTATAAGGTGAGTGGGAAATTATATATTTTACATAATACTAGATTTATATCATTGAGATTCATTTTTGTTATAATGGCTATGTAAAAACTGTTGAATTGTAGGTTTAGATGAATGAATATAATTGAAAATCATTCCTGCATATTCAGTAAATTATTTAATTTTGATGGAATGGCATATATACCCGAATCTGGAATTTAGCGAGAACAACCCCTAAAATTTGAAAACTATGATATCGATAAAATTATAAAGTTATTCTAGATTATTGCTATTTGGGTTGCAAGCTGTATTTATTCAATAGGAACGCTCTAAGTTGATTGGGATGTAGGGTCTTCATATTTGAATATATTGGATCTTTAGAATGTAAGATTTAGTTGTGTTAATTGAATTGTAAAATTTCCATAGATTGACCAACTCCAGAATTAGATTTGAAAAGTATGTTGTTTGAAATAACAAGGAATATGCCAAGAGAAAGAGATGTGCACAAAAAGGATGTCTTTCCATAATTTGCACTGTCTATTTCAATATGAACAAGAGATAACTCCTTGAAGTTTGCAAACACGGAAAAATTCCATTTTTGGTAGTTTGTGGAAAGTTGCAATGGTAAAATTTCATTTTTGAAGAAGATACAGTTCCAATGTATTATAATGTAGAAATCCAAAAATATAGAAACTAAAAAAGTTATAGATAAACAAACCATTACAATAACATCAATCATATATATATATATTTGTACATGTATATATGATAAAGCATAAGTTTAAGAATTAAATAAATAAACGTCACTCATCATATTAATTACATATAAAGCGTTAAAATACGAATAACATAATAATCAAGTAGATATACGGTCACAATATTAATAGGCATTAATTACACAGTTAATGGAAAACTAAATAGGCATGATAAATTTTTAAACGGATAAATAGATGTCACTAATAATTATCCAAATTGAAAATATAGATTATTTATAGGGGACATTCATTAGGGGTAAAGGAAGTAGTTAATGACATTCAATAACATTGATGAGGATGGTGCTTAAAGATAGTAAACGTAGAAATCAAAAAGAAGTTCATAGCAAGTAAATAAATGAATACTAATAAAAAACTTAGAAGGCATAATAGTTTCCATATTTGAAACTATACGGCCTCAATAATACATTTGCGATGGATGTGAATTAGTGGGCCTAGCCCAATATTTAGGTTAACTATAAATGATTTGGTTTAGTATGGGATGGGATGTAAGGTTAATAGAGTTACACAATAGAAGTCTGCCCTCCACAAGGGACCACCAGTGGTTGTGTAGATATACTACTAATGTGGGACATCAACAACTATAGGAACCGTGGGAAATATACGTTCTGAATGAGTTTGGAAAAAATCTAACAGGGGTTTGCCTTGAAGTTGAAGTATTAAAAGGCTAAGTACCTTTAGGGTGATGAGGGGTTTACTTTGGGGTTGAGATATTAAATGGACATTGGGTCTGCCTCTTCCTTATTTACAAAGTCTTAAATAACTTTAACAGTCCCAATTGGGGAAGTTGGGTTTGCTTCAACTACAAACCAGAGTTATTAAGTAACCAAGAGAGTAGGCATTTTCCTTGACTTTTATTAGGAAAGTCTAAATGGGATTTGGTTTAGAGGATGATATTGTGACATCATATTGGTAAATCGGTATTGTAGAGCCGAGTTGGGCATAGGTTTGACTCAACGTTCCTGAGCGGTCGTTAGCAAAGACTTTGATTACGCCCTGATAGACTACACTCCCTACTAGTGTAGAGTCCATATAGGATATCTATAGACCTCAAATTTTGGTTGCTTGTTTGTATGGTTGGAGATGATCTAGTTAACCCTTGGATAAGTCTTTGAGATGGATCTGTAGTATGATTCATTAAATTATAATGTCATACCTAGGAGTCATCGGCCTTTGTAGTTAGGGTCAGTTGATCTTTGATTATGTTAGGGGCCTTCTTTGAGATTAAGGTGTTAAATGGCCATTGGGTCTGCCTCTTTCCTATTTAAGAAGTATTAAGTGGCCAAAATTTATTTTTGGGGATTACAGCGAAGCTTATATATGTATATGTGTACGCATACTTGGGAGTAGGCTTGATATATCATGCTCGCATATGGGATTAAATGAATAATCCATGGATAGTAGACATATCACTTAAATGAAAATCAATTGGCACAGATTATTGTTATAGATAAGTATGTAATATACCACTCACCATAATATTGTTCTAACCCCCTCCTCATTACAACACATAAGAATTAGAGGGACATGACACTAATGCAAGATGGGAATGGTGGATGGATAGGTCTTCTCATTCATACTCAGACTGACAGGGCCACTAGATAAAGGAGAAGAACATTGGTTCCAAGGTAGATGCCTTATTAGTCGGTATATATATATATACACATTATTTATTTTACTATTTCACCATGAGTTTATATAGATAGCACTCTGGTATACTTATATTATTTTATTGTTACCAACACCAACAATCTGTATCCTAATAGACTTGGGTTTTTCGATTTAGTTGAAAAATCAGGCTTATTAAGATACGGGTTGTTTCATTTGGTATTAGAGCTTAGGTTAGTCAATCATAGAAATTACGATAAGATGAGTGAACGTATTTGTTTTTTACTTATAATTATATTTATATATATATATACATACATATTTCTATGTGTGCGAATTTCATAAGGAGCTCTACAAATTCCGACTATATAAGTAGTTACGCTATATAAGTAGTTACAACCATATTATGAAAGGATGGATAACACTATCATGAGTTGGAATAATAAATTGACTTAAATTTATAACCTACCCTGATTACCCTATGGGATGTAGGCTGTACTGTAAGGCATTGTCTTAAGAAGAACTTAATCATGGTATATAAAAGGGTCCATGGAGATGGATGATACTTGACTCCTTTGATGGGTCTAGACGGCCTTATAATTGTGGATTTCTTTGGATTGTCGATTGAAGACGCATATTTCATCTGGTTAAATGGGATGTAAGAACCTATGTGTTGCAAGCATCTAGAAATAAGGTATAAAAAGGATTGAGCAAGTTCCCGCAAGAAAATGTGTAATAATTACCTCAAAATCCAAAAAAGGATAATTAAAATGCATTTCTGATTTCGACCCAATATGACATGATTTAATAAAAGATTTTAAATTTTCTAGAAATATTTGAAGTAGTTTTAAACGAATCTATGTAAATATAAAAAGGACCTTATCACTAAAAAAAGTAAGTAAATGCTAAAATTTTCGCCATATTAAATATCCTCTAAAAACCAGATTCTTGAAAACATAGGAAATTTTTAATTAAATGAGCTACCTAAAATTTTCTAGCTGAAATTAAAACTGACTAGACTAAATGTGCAATTAAAAGGTTTTTTATTAAAGGGACTTTCCTTGTTGAAATAAATGAAAAATAGAGCATATGTTTGGCTTGATGATTATCTTATTTTCATAAATTCAAAGTTTTAAAATCCTTTTTAAAAGCGCGGACAAATGGAAATGGTATTTAATTTAAATGCGACAAAAAGAATGAAAGGGAAAAAAAATACCCGATAATGAAAATAAGAAGAATATTCCAATATAAGGAAAATATGTAGAAAATTAACTAAAATAGATTTATACACAAAAGGTAAACAATTTCATGTTAATTGAGAAAAGCCTAAATGGTTAAAGCAGAAGACGAATGCACTGTAATGATCCAATAAAGAAAATGATCAAAAAGAGGGAAAAATGCCATTCAAGGATAAGCAAATTAAATTAAAGCAATTTAAATAGTAGAAACATTTGTAAATTTAAATAGAAACAATGTTAGAAATTTATATCAAAATAATGTTAGTAATCTAATTGAAAATAATATAAGAAACTAAAACAAGGGAAAAATGGATGGTTTCCATAAATATGTGCAGTAAATACACGCATCTGTTAAAATTCCCCCTCATAAGCTATTAGAATCTCTGCTGAGGTTGAAAGTGGAAATAACATGAATATTAGAAAAATAATAGAATGAAAGTTGTCTTTGTCTACTCCAGTTGTTATTAATTAAAGTTATAAAAGATGTTGTAAAAACACTATAACAACGTATTTTTGAAAAATGGTTTAGTGTAAATATTGAGTTTTTGAATGCAAAACTTAGTAAATTATTTGGGTTAAAAATCATACCTTTTAAGAAGTAAATCTTTGTTGTAAAAAAGCCTTAAAGAGAGAATTGATTTAATGACTATTTATTTGATAAAAACTTGACTCTTACTATTTGAAAAATGTATTGTTCAAAGGAAATGATCTTTTTAAATTAAATTGCTAACATCGACATTTGAACTTATTAAATAAACTTACTTCGTAAATTATAAATTATATCTTTAAAAATTATTTCATCTACAATTAAAGTTGGTTAAAAGAGGAATTTTCCATGGCTCCATTTAGGAAATCGGGAAACTTTTAAATTTAATAAAAGATTTCTAAGTTTATATTTTTAAAGATAAAATTTGGTTAAGTACTTCATAATTATGAAGTTTAATAATTTCATAAAGGATAGTGAAAATCAAACTAACTTTGATATGTGGTAGATAAGGATGACCGCCTATGCAAGACATGGTAAAAGCAAAAGCTATGAATAAAATATTAGAAATGCTCGTAGAGAAGCAGTAAGAAATCTCCGTTGAATATAAGAAATATTGGTACGGACCTAGGAATATTTTATTAGACATGTGTGAAAGCTAGAAGAGGAACCCACAAAGGAACATGGAGTGATATCAAAGTGTGTGACATGTCCGATTTCTTGACGTCCGAAAGTCGACATCGATACATCCACTGCATCAAATGTCACGCAGTCGAGTGCCCAAAAACCGAACCATTAGGGTTAAAGAAGAAGGAGATAGAAGAAGAAGTAGAAACAATAACAGAATCTCACATTTCGCAGCGGAACAAATATAATAGATAAATAAATATCTTTAAACAGAATCACTACATCAGTTATTACATTACATTATCAGAGTGTACAACAACAAACGGCGGAAAGAAATATTACATATATAAGTGATATGCCTCGCCATCCAGCTCCAACTCCTGATTTCCACAGCAACTTCTTAACTTCGCTCCTGAATAACTGATAACCTGACTCAAGGCTGCCTGTGTGAAAAATTGTGGGCACCCAGAGTTTAGAAAGGGAACAATAAACTCCAGGTCAGTCGTGGGACTGGTGTGAGATCTCAAAAACAGTTATTTTCACAAAGAAAAATAAAGGAATTTGAAATAAATCCGCATTGCTTTTTTTGGAAAATGAAACTACCATAAGGCCTCTCGGCACATACACAATGCAATCGCACACTTGGGGGAGATTTCTCCTTATGATAGTCAAACATGCTTACTACGCAAAATTCTTTTTGATATTATTATTAGTGCATAGTGGAAAACATTTCGAAAGTATAATATTAATCTTAGCCAGCATAGGTACCATTATGTTATGCCTGTTATAGCTACCACCTGAGGAGGCAGGTTGTACAATTGCAATCGTAAAGGGCTCGTATTGTTTCTTTGGATTTCCAACAAATGGTCAGGCTAAGGAACTACCTACTGCCATATGGGTACGCCTCTGGAGGGACGTCCCGAGAACCTACTCGGATCTCTGCCTACACAAGGCCGGGTTACCTCTGTAACTAGGTAACTACTACTCGAGTATGCCATCCCTCGGTCCTTTGGGACCTTTATCCGAAGATCCTCTGCACCAACAACCACAAAGAAAAGTATTTGCAGTAACCACAAAGGTTAAATATCAGGGCTCCATACCTGACACCACCCTTTTCTAGAAGGAAATGACATACCGTAAAGGGCGCGACCCTCATAACTTTACCGCATCTTTCCTGTTTTGACCATTTTCGGGGAGTGAGGTCCGACGAAGTCTCGTCCACAAAGCTACACTTTTCACAAAGTCATGCTTTGATCAACAAATGATCAGCAGCACTTCGTATGTCACATTACCAAATTGGGAATGTATCACTAGTAACCATCAACTACATAACCTCTGAGCTCGTACGTCTCAGAGAAGGGTGTTAAGCTAAGAGAATAAATTCTGTGCCACCAACAGAAATGTATTTGATAGAAACCAGCTTTACATCTCAAAGTATAACGTCATACACACATCCATACAAGTCCGTTCCGGGATCGAACGGAACCGAAGGCACTTCAAAGAAGCCCTTGCAAATCCAGATATTCACAAATCACGTCCGGAACTCCCATCACAATGGTGATAAAATCTCTATACGGTAGCAACCCGGTGCAGAGACATTCGACAGGTAATCCTTTCGTTTTCGAAAATACCCGTTCTTCAACACCATCTTCAAATGCAATCTCATTTCGTCGTATCGTTATTCGGAATGGGTTTTATGACACAAGGTCCTCTCCCGGCTAATCCGAATAACAAGCGCTTATTTTTTAAAAATAAGTGTTACATTCAGATTTCAACAAATCACAATAATTTTCACTTTGATCCTTTTAAATAAAAGATCCATCACAATCACGAAGGTTCGATGTGGCTTTCGGATATCCACTTGGAATCCGACCCCAGGTCGCATCGAAATTCAAATGCCATTAAAAGGCCAATATTGATAGTCGGTTATTTAACTATCAATCAACATTCACAACAATTACCAGATTTAAATAATTTTTCCCAATTTTTTTTTTACTTTCAAAATATCTTCGCATGATATATTTTAACACTTCAACCATTTGAAAAAAAAATCAAATCACTTTCCACATTTCAATCCTTTGAAAACAAATTTCAAATTATTTTTTTCCTTACGTGGAATATATTTTCAATTATTTATTCTCATTGAAAATCTGCCGAGTTCAAATAATTTAAATTACTTATCCACACATATATACTTGGAAATATTTAAAATAAAACTATTTTAAAACACTTACTTAAATATTAGTTATGAAAATATTATATAAAAATCTCATATAAAAATTCAAGACCAAACTAATTTTTTTTTTAAAATTAGTAGATAGGATATAACTATTTAAATATCCGTTTTCTAAAACAAATATCAATTTAATCTTTAAATAATTACTTCTACAATACATTAAAATAAATCTTTACTTTAAAGATTTTCAAAATAACGCAAGTAAATAATTTATCCAAAATAATCTTTCCTTAAAACCATCTTTACAACTTCAATTTTATATTTATAGTCTCTATTGAAAAACATACTCGGTTTTCTAGGGAAAGTACACCTTCCATTCTAAAATGGTTCACTCAAATCAATTTATAAATCCTTCTGGATTTACTTTAAATTTACGTTCCAAATCCGTAATTCCTTTCCACACTTTTATTTTTTTTTTAAAAATCCTCTTTCTTTTATAAAATTCCATTATGAATTTAAACTTCTAAATATCCCATGATATACGATTTTCAAATCGATTTCTAAATATTCATTTTAAGCACCGAATTAAATTCTAAATTCATTTCCAAATTTATTTTCAAATACCAAATCAATTTTCAAAATTGATTTCTAAATTTATTTCAACACTAAATTTATTATCTTTTGAAACAAATTCCTTCTTTTAAATTTATTCAATTTTCTAAAATTAATTTACTATAAATTTTCTACTAAATTTCAAAATTCCAATTTTATCTATTTCTGGTATCCTACGATACCAAAAATATATTCGACTAATTTTTAGCCTTCAACAGTTTCAATCATAAATAGTCACACACAGATTATAAATAATCAACATACCATATTGAAACAAATTCAATTATTTGAGGAATCCAGTTGGATCCCTCCAACCTGTTTTCCCTGCATCCACGGACGTTAGCACAACAATTAAATACCAAATCCACTTCGAGGTGGAATATTGCGGTATATGGGATTTATAAAATATCATCCGCTATTATGCGGCGCAATAGGGTCTCATCCGCTATATACTGTGGGAAATCAACTCCAAATATACATATATAATACCAATTCCACTTCAAGGTGGAATATCGCGGTATATGTGTTTAATATAATAACCTCCGCTATTATGCGGCACATAGGGTCTAAACTAATATAACTGATAATTATTTATCATCCAAGCACACAATCAACAATTTCAAATCTAACTATTTAAAATTTAATCAGAAAATCTGATTGAGTGAGAAGATCTCACCTTTAACAATGAATACAATCCATTTTCCATTCCGGCTTGCTTCTCGATTTTAGACCTTGTATAAATATTTATATAGTTCATCAATATTCGAAATAAATCGGACAATTCAATTGGTCATTTTTATAGTCTTAATTCAACTAATAATTTAGTTTTAAATAAATGATTTAATTTTAAACGAAAAATTAAATTTTTAAACAAATTTCCTTTTAAATTATTCTCTTAAAAACTAAAATAAATTAAATATATTTAATAAAACAGATTAATCACTAAATCCATTTTTTATTTAAAATAAATTAGTAACATTTAAAAATGTAAATATTTATTATTTTATTTTCCACAAATTAAAACGGTAAGTATCCTTACTGTAAATATATTTTCTAGCTTAAACTGTTAAAGCTTTTTTTTTCACTTCAAAACCTTATCTGTAAATACTTCCTGATAACCTCTATATATATTAATCTGCATATACACATTTTTTCTTCTGTTTTTTTTTTAAAAAAAAACAAGCTAAATCGAAAAGGAAAATCTTACAGCTTGGTTCGAACAGAGCTGCCCAAACTCCAAATCTCGAGCTTGCGACCATCGAAGAACTTCCCATCCTCTTGACTGCTCGAGTGCTGACCAATCAACGTGAAACCCATCCAGATTCGATCGCAAATCCCTTCCACCCATTCGACTATGCCCAAATCAACGAGCTTGAATGCGACTCCCCCTTAACACGTGCTCACTCGAGCCACTCGCCTTTTAGCATCACTGCCCTGTCGTCGACGAACGCCGCAACCACTACGAACGCGATTCTCGAATCGCGTGGTTTTCGATTGGCCATTCTTTGTTCGATTAGCGGAAGGGAAGAAAGTGGATATGTTCGATTCAAATTCAAATCAAAAGGAAGAGGGATTTGGGAAAATCGAATTTAAAGAAGACTGAGATTATTTAAGCTCGGCCATGATTTATTTTCGATAACGAATGAATTTGTTTTGATTGATTCTATTTTTTTGTGAATTAAGGAGGTCGGCCATTTCTATTTTTTATCTTTCCTTGGTTTTGGCTTCCCGATTAAGAATTGAGAATGAAGGGAAGAAAGGAAGGAAGATACGTGATTTAATAGGGATGTATAGGTCAGCTTGGTCAAGAATATAGGATGGCTGATGGGAAGGAATTTTGACTGGGAAAAAAAATATTTGAATTTTAAATTTAACTTGTCTCGAATTTTGCAACCCAAAAATTTAACCTCCAATCGAGGCATGCCACTAGGCGTTTATAATGTTATATCCCTATTCCGAACGCAATGGAAAAAGTTTCGAGCCCTAACTCGATGGTACGGAGAAGATAGCTTTTTCGAACCAGTTATTAAATTAAATTTTGATATAATTTTCAGCGTGTTTGCCTATCGTACGATCATATGACAACTCCAAACATTACGAAAATTGAAATCCAATAATAATACAATATTACGGATCTAGTGGAACTGGTTTCGTCGAAATCCGAAACTGTGCTTCGGAAGGCTATTTTTAAAATATCTATTTGAATGGTAAAATTTCAAAACTGAACAAACTGCTTTTAAATTCTTTTTTAAAAGTTTTATTACCTCCAGTATTATCAATATAAATTTTCCAAGCCTTCGAATTATTTTTAATTAGCATAAAATTGAGGATTTAATATTTTATCCAAATTTCAAAAATTAAATCTAATAATTTAATTCCCAAATCCATAGTTATATTCGAAATTCAAGTTAAACCATCATTCAAATATTTAAAATCAATTAAATACTCCATTTCAAATGTTAAAAATTTCCGGGTCGTCACATCCTTCCCCCCTTAACAGAATTTCGTCCCGAAATTACTAGTTAGGAAGAATGATCCTTAACCCGTTTAATATTTTCCAACCCAAACAGTTTTATCAATTTATCAACCCAAATCTTTTTATTAAAGATTCATTTCAACTAACTTTCCAAAATCTTTCATAGTTTCCTAACAATATTGTTTACTTCACAATTCAAATTTAAATTTAAATTCAAATTTCAAACTTTTAAAATTTCTTAAATTTTTTCTAACACCCTAAATTTTCGAAAAATTTCGCCAGCATCTCCTTTACGCGGTTAGCTCGGTACGACTACAAAATGGCACCACAGGCCCTCAGATTCCAAAAGAAAACAAAACGCCAAGTGGCTAGACTAGATAATCACCAAATTTCATATAGAAATTTAAATACATACCTTTTTGTCGAGCAATTCAAAATTATCTTCGAAAATCAAATCCCGATTCCAATTTTCTTTTTCCTGTAACGTACCTGTATATTTTGCTGGCCATAATATTCAATTACAACATTCTAATTTTTTTTGCACATATTATTATAAAAGTTTGAATACTTCTTATACCATTTTTTTTACTTCATTATTGAAGTTATATATCCATTTTCATTCAATCTTGCATTTTCAATTTCATTTGAATTCGATTTACACTTTCAGTTCTGTTTGGATTCAATTTAACTTCTGAATATTGAATTTTATCAATTATCTTTCATTCACAATTGATTCATATCACTATTTTAAATTAGTTTCATTTACTAATTCATTAAAAATTCCAATTTGAAATCGTTTGTCGCTAACAAAAAATTTTCCCAAAATTTTTTCCTATCTCCCAATATTTTTGGAAAATTTTGGTAGAGTCCCCTTTGTACGGAGGAGCTTTTGCAATTTGACAAAAGATATAAATATATATACATCGACCACCCAGTCGGAAAAACAAAAACTGTTCATATTTCCTTTTTTGCATAGGCGTACCATATTTAGCATTTTTAAGCAAGCGGCTTATTTAATTAGCATTTTGCGCAGTCAAATCCAGCCCAACAACTTCTCTGAACCTGTACTTTCTCAATTTAAAACGTAAGTGACATATGTAGGATTCATTTACATTTCACTTATTTTTGATAATAAACACGTAGTTTTCATAAGCAATGCACTCAAAATAATTCCCATAAGCAATTTATAAGGTTTCAATACAAATTTAATTGCTTACAACCACATTCCATACCATTTCTATTCAATTCAAGTGATTTGCAATTCACTTTATTTCATTCAATTCATTTTTATTTAATCGAAACGAACTCATATCCATTTCAGTTGATTCAAAAATCAATTTTATTGGCTTTCATTAACTCATAGAATTTTATGCAATCTCGTTTGCATCAAACGACAACCATTTCTATGCAAATTCGACGATATTCACTAAATAGAATATCCAATCTAGTTTATAACTAATTTAAATTAATACAAACTCAATTTACTCTTTATTCTATTTTATTTCCAATTAATTCCGTTCAATTCATTTTGCATTCCATATTCACATTCATTTTGATGCATTAATATACAAAAAAAATTGCTTAGCATCCATTTCATAAACCTCATTTATGTATATTCAACAACCAAGTATGCATTCACTATGCAATTATAGCTTACAAATTAACTATACTTGGCATCAATTTTCAAAACCAATTTTTTTTATCCAACTCATTTCTTATCCAACTTAATTTCACTTCCACATTTACTTTTGTCCAACTTCTCTTTAAGTTAGATTTTTATTTTAACAACTTCAAACTTTACAAGTTATCAACTTAATGATATTCCATAAATATTTTATATAACATTCTAGAGTCTTTTCAACCTTTCAAAACCATTTTTGAAAACAATTCAAATTATCCTTTGAATTTCAAAACCAAACTCAATTTTGGCAAACAATTTTCAATTTAAAATTATTTGGCAGCAATTCCTCTCCCGGAAACTCGAAAATTAACACCGATGATGTCGCGATCATCATCGGAATTATTTTCCAGTGACTGAAAAGAGTTTAGAGCTTTCATCCCTTCAAAACACTTTTCCAAAACCTTGAAAATCATTTTCAAACTCAATGGAATTTAATTTTCAAAATTTCTAATTTCAAATATTTTCAATCCACTTTCAAGTATTTCTCTGGAATTTTATTTCAAATTACAAATCACATTTACAATTTATATTCTCAAATTCCATTTGTATGTGAATTTATTTCCTAATTTTGGAGTTACGATTTCAATTTTCTTTTTCAACTTTAATGATGATAATTTAATATTATCACTTCCTAACATCCAAGCAACCATATATATACAATAATAATTTATGGAAATCATTTCCTTTTATATGCAAAATAGTTTGGGTAAAATTATTTCATTTACCCGATTTTAAAACAATACTGTGTCGGTTTATCTTATTTAAGAGTTTAGAAACTCATATCGACACAGTTAGCTAGACTGTACCGACCAGAATCTATAAACAATCAACCGATAAGTCAACACAATATAAAACAATTTTATATTCACTAACAAATACGCGCTCATATCTATTATTACACTTAACTCATTCTAGAGTACTACTGACTCTATCTCTAATGAGTAACAGCCAACAGAGCCAAGGTTGTCGCTTAACCAAATGCTCTGATACCACATGTGACTGTCCGATTTCTCGACGCCCGAAAGTCGACATCGATACGTCCACTGTATCAAATGCTGCACAGTCGAGTGCCCAAAAACCGAACCGTTAGGGTTAAAGAAGAAGGAGATAGAAGAAGAAGCGGAAACAATAACAGAATCTCACATTTTGCAGCGGAACAAATATAACAGATAAATAAATATCTTTAAGCAGAATCACTATATCAGTTATTACATTACATTACCAGAGTGTACAACAACAAACAGCGGAAAGAAATATTACGTATATAAGTGACACGCCTCGCTATCCAGCTCCAACTCCTAATTTCCACAGCAACTTCTTGACTTCGCTCTCGAATAACTGATAACCTGACTCTAGGCTGCCCGTGTGGAAATTTATGGGCACTCAGAGTTTAGAAAGGGAACAATAAACTTCAGGTCAGTCATGGGACTGGTGTGAGATCTCAAAAACAGTTATTTTCACAAAGAAAAACAAAGGAATTTCAAAGAAATCCGCAATGCTTTTTTTTGAAAATGAAACTACCATAAGGCCTCCCGGCACATACACAATGCAATCGCACACTTGGGGAGATTTCTCCTTATGATAGTCAAACATGCTTACTACGCAAAATCCTTTTTGATATTATTATTAGTGCATAGTGGAAAACATTTCGAAAGTATAATATTAATCTTAGCCAGCATAGGTACCATTATATTATGCCTGTTTAAGCTACCTCCTGAGGAGGCAGGTTATACAATTGCAATCGTAAAGGGCTCGTATTGTTTCTTTGGATTTCCAACAAATGGTCAGGCTAAGGAACTTCCTACTGCCACATGGGTACGCCTCTGGAGGGACATCCCGAGAACCTACCCGGATCTCTGCCAACACAAGGTCGGGTTACCTCTGTAACTAGGTAACAACTACTCGAGTATGCCATCGCCCGGTCCTTTGGGACCTTTATCCGAGGATCCTCTACACCAACAACCACAAAGAAAAGTATTTGCAGTAACCACAAAGGTTAAATATCAGGGCTCCATACCTGACACCATCCTTTTTCAGAAGGAAATGACATACCCTAAAGGGCGCGACCCTCATAACCTTGCCGCATCTTTCCTGTTTTGACCATTTCCGAGGAGTGAGGTCCGACGAAGTCTCTTCCACAAAGCTACAATTTTCACAAAGTCATGCTTTGATCAACAAATGATCAGCAGCACTTCGTATGCCACATTACCAAATTGGGAATGTATCACTAGTAACCATCAACTACATAACCTTTGAGATCGTACGTCTCAGAGAAGGGTGTTAAGCTAAAAGAATAAATTCTCCGCCACCAACAGAAATGTATTTGATAGAAACCAGCTTTACATCTCAAAGTGTAACGTCAGACACACATCCATACAAGTTCGTTCCGGGATCGAACGGAACTGAAGGCACTTCAAAGAAGCCCTTGCAAATCCAGATACACACAAATCACGTCCGGAATCCCCATCACAAAGGGGATAAAATCTCTATACCGGAGCAACCGGGTGCAGAGACATTCGACAGGTAATCCTTTCGTTTTCAAAAATACCCGGTCTTCAACACCATCTTCAAATGCAATCCCATTTCGTCGTATCGTTATTCGGAATGGGTTTTATGACACAAGGTCCTCTCCTGGCTAATCCGAATAACTAGCGCTTAATTTTTAAAAATAAGCGTTATATTCAGATTTCAACAAATCACAACAATTTTGACTTTGATCCTTTTAAATAAAAGATCCATCACAATCACAAAGGTTCGATATGGTTTTCGGATATCCACTTGGAATCCGACCCCAGGTCGCATCGAAATTCAAATGCCATTAAAATGCCAATATTGATAGTCGGTTATTTAACTATCAATCAACATTCACAACAATTACCAGATTTAAATATTTTTTCCCAATTTTTTTTACTTTAAAAATACCTTCGCAAGATATATTTTAACACTTCAACCATTTGAAAACAAATTTCAAATCACTTTCCACACTTCAATCCTTTGAAAACAAATTTTAAATCATTTTTTTCCTTACGTGGAATATATTTTTAGTTATTTATTCTCACTGAAAATCTACCGAGTTCAAATAATTTAAATTACATATCCACACATATATACTTGGAAATATTTAAAATAAAACTATTTTAAAACACTTACTTAAATATCAGTTATGAAAATATTATATAAAAATCTCGTATAAAAATTCAAGGCCAAACTAATTTTTTTTTAAAATTAGTAGATAGGATATAGCTATTTAAATATCCGTTTTCTAAAACAAATATCAATTTAATCTTTAAATAATTACTTCTATAATACAATAAAATAAATTGTAACGACCCAGAACTTCTGCCAATTGAAAATTGTATATTTAATTGACTTTAAATATTAATAAGTATAATTTGTAAGTCGAATAAATTTTATTTCGAATATAAGGATTTAATTTGATAATTAAATCGATAGTTTAATATTGGAAAAATACAGAAATAATTGGAAATTGAGTTAAATATGATAAAAAAATGATTTGTAAAATTTTATTTAATCATATGGGAGTCAGAATGATGCTATAGAACTTTCAAAATCGAATTAAAAGTTAATTTGTGAAAATTGAATATTTTAATATTTAATTGACGAGTTAAAATAGCCATTTTTCAAACAGTCTCGTATTTCGACGGAACCAGTTTCATCGGATTTGTAATGTGATATTATTGAAGGATTTCAAATTTCGTGTCAATCGGATTTACCATTTGTCCGGGGCAAGCCAAAACGCCTAGAAATTTGCTTAATCGGTTTAATTTAAATTTGATCGTTTATTTCCATAACTCGCACATATGATCGAATTAGCCTCCAAAACCTGTTCCATTGTGTTCGGAACACGGGGTAAACCTTAGAAACGCCAAACCGGCATGCTTCGTTTGGAGTTCGAAAATTTTCGGATGAATAGTAATTTGGGCAATTTTCTATAAAAGGACTTGTGTTCATTCATTTGCAAACAAAGAAATTAGGGTTTCATCTCCATTCCCTAGACGCCAGCAACTATCAATGGCCGAAAAGCTCCATTTTTCTTCCTCCTTTTTCTTCTAGTCTACTCACTATCGTCAGAAACTTCCAACACGAAAGTTGTAGAGCACAATGCAATCTATAAATCCAACGATTAAGATCTAAAATGGCAGAGTGTGGAGGCTTCAATTTAGCCGCGTTCGTGCTCGTTCTAGGCGCATTTTTCAAGATGATAAGGGGGCCGAGCTTCGTATGGTGCTAGGTGGAGATGCGGGGTGTTGCGAGCTTCAACGTGAGGGTGGTTGATCGTCGTCTCGATCGAAGAATTGGGAGCATAATTCATGTGAATTTCGGCGGCAATGGGTAGTTTGGTCATGTGTTTATCTGGGGGGAAGAAGAAAAGGGGGGACGGCCTGATGTTGGAGTTTGAAAACGTGCGGCCCAGATCAAGTGTAGGGTTTAAAAATTTAATAAAAATTGAAATTAATGTATATTATAAATTGTGTGATCTTTAAATAAGCATAACTCTTTCATACGAGGTCGAAAACGCACGAAACGAATTGCGTTGGATTCATTTTGTCGAGCACTACACTATGGAACTGGATTGGAGTCGCTTGGAGATAGTTAGAATTTCGGGTAAACTTAAACGTACGTTTAATTTTATTCGAAATAAAACGCTGAAACTGAATTGAAACTCAAGGTGAGAATTTATCACTCAATCGAATTGTTTCGATATAAATTTTAAATAGTTAGATTTAAAATTGATGATTGTATGCCTGGATGATAAATTATTATCTATTGATGATTGAAATAGACATTATACGCCGTATATTAAGCTTAGGTTATTTATTAAAAACATATACCGTGAATATTTCACTACAAAGTGAAATTGGCATTATTTATGTACTTGGAGTTGATTTTCCCGCATTATATAGCGGATGAGACCCTATGGCGCCGCATAATAGCGGATAACATTTTATGAATCCCATATACCGCGATATTCCGTATTGGAACGAAATTGGTATTGTGCTAACATCTGTGGATGCAGGGAAACAGGTTGGAGGGATCCAACTGGATTCCTCACCAATATTTATTTGATTACAGATATTGTGATATTTGTTGATTATCATATATGATGTTTTGATTGTCGTGATTGATATATTGTCGCTGTTGCGGCATTGGCCTATTTTTGGAGTTTTAAAAAAATATTAAAGTAACGATTTTGAATTTAAAAGGATTTTAAAGTGATTTTTGAAAGTATACGTTTATTAAATTTTGAATTGTTAAAATAAATAAACGTTAGAATTATTATTTTTATAAAAGTTATATTTTTGGAAAATAATACTTAAGTATGATTTTGGAGTTATATATATAAGCTTTAATAATGATTTGTAAATTATTAAAAAAATGGTTTAAATTGGGATTTTTGAATTATTATAAACGATTTATATAAAAGATTTATAATATTGATATTTATAAATTAAAAATATGGGAATCATAAAACGAGTTTTATTAAGTGTTAAAATGAAGTATAAATGGATTTCATAAGTAAATGAAATTTATAGATTTATAAATTGGGAAGTTATAGAATGAATAGATTTTTGTAAAATAAAAGATTTATAAGTAATTAACTTATAAATTGGATTTTGGCATTTAAGTGGGATATAAATAGAATTTGTTAATAAAGTGATTTTATAAGTTGAAGTGGTTATAAAACGTAAATGGGATTTATAAACATTGTTTTATAAATCCGAAACCGACTTATTTTGATAAGTCAATTATTTTGGATTTTTAAAGGAGATATATTCACGATTTTGGATAGTGGATAATCCTTTAAATAAAATGTGTAGAAAAATGTTGAATTTGGTTAACGAAGAATATTCCTGATTTTGGACAGTGAATATATTATTAAATAAAATGGATATGTTTTGGGGAAGTGATATTATAAAATGAAGTTAATTGTTTTAAAGATGTATTAAAATGTATTAACTATCGAAACCATAGATTTCAACATTTATTGTTGAAATAGACGTTTTCGAGAAATATAAAGAAATAGTGGACTATAACACTGTTGTTATAGTAAATGATTTCTGAAAGGAAATGTTTTATGTAGTATTGGGATTTATATATCTATCTTAATTTTGAATCCCTATACTAGTGATTTTGGGTCGTCGTAACGATGTTTTACGCAACATTCGTTTTGACTCAAATAAATGTGTTTAAGCGCACGTTTCTTTAAAGAATGAAATATATACTTAATTTCGATTTAAGTATATTGAATATTTTCCAAGTGTTGAAAATAAATGGATATGTGAATTACTTATTATTAAATAAGTATGGAAATGTTTTCCAATATGAAGTGAATGTTTTGAGATTTTATCTTTTAAAGATAAATTGAAAATGAATATTAAGAATCGATTTGGAAATCGTATATTCATAGATATTTTGGAATTGTAAATTCACTATGGAATTTATAAAAGAAAGGGAAATTTGTTTAAAAATAAATGTTAATTTATTTATGAAGTGTGGAAATAAATTTACGGATTTGGAACGTAAATATAAAGTAAATCGGTAATGATTTATTTAATTGGTTTAAATGAACCATTTTGAAATGAAAATGAATAAAGATTTGTGAATATATCCCGTGTAGGGAAACGATTTGAAATTTTTTTTCAAAAGTTGTAAAGGTGAAAAGTGATTTGAAATTTGTTTTCAAATGGTTGAAGTGTGGAAAATATATATCTTGTAAAGATATTTTTAGAAGAATAAATAATTTGGAAAATTATTTGGAATCTGGTGATGTTGTGCACGCCTATTGATAGTTAAATAACCGACTATCAATATTTAACCTTGAATGGGTATTTGTTGTGATTTGCTTGAATTTGAATGCCACACTTATTTTTAAAATAAGCGCTCACTATTCTGGTTAGCTGGGAAAGGACCTTTGGGTCGTATAACCCATTCCGAATATGTGGTACATCGTTATGGATTGCATTTGAAGACCGGTGTTGAAGACCGGATATTTTTGAAAATGGAAGGATTACCGTCGAATGACTCTACATCGGCTGATCTCCGTTATAGAGGTTTTATCACCCTTAGTGATGGGAAGTCCGAACGTGATTAGTGAATATCCGGATTGCAAGGGCTTTTTTGGAAGTGCCTTTGGTTCCGTTCGATCCCGGAACGGACTTGTATGGATGTGTGTCCGACGTTACAATTTGAGATGTAAAGTTGGTTTCTATGAAATATATTTCTGTTGGTGACGGAGAATTTATTCTCTTAGCTTAACACCCTTCTCTGAGACGTACGAGCTCAGAGGTTATGTAGTTGATGGTTACTAGTGATACATTCCCAAATTGGTAATGTGGCATACGAAGTGGTGTTGAGCATTTGTTGAACAAAGCACAGCTTTTGTATGAAGCGTGGCTTTGTGGACGAGACTTCGTCGGACCTCACACCCCGGAAATGGTCAAAACAGGAAGGATGCGGCAAGGTTATTAGGGGGTAGCGCCCCTTTAGTGTATGTCATTCCTTCTGGATAGAGGTGGTATCATGGTATGGAGTCCAGATACTTAACCTATGTTGTTGCTGCAAATTTATTACTTTGTGGTTGTTGGAATCGAGGATCCTCGGATATTGATCGGTTACGATCGGGGAATGACATATTCGTGTCAGTAGTTACCCAGTTTGAAGGGTAACCCGGCCTTGTGTTGGCAGAGATCCGGTTGGGTTCTTGGGTCGTCTTTCCAGAGGCGTACCCATGTGGCAATGGGAAGTTCCTTGGCCTGACCATTTGTTGGAAATCCAAACTTCAATACGCATCTTGTACGGTTTTAGTTGTAGAACCTGCCATTTACTTATGGTGGTCACCACTGTTTAGATGGTAGCTATAGTAGGCATACGATAATTGTCGTATGTTGGCTAAGATTTATATCTTTACTTCGAAATGATTTTTCCTACACTATGCACTAGCAATAATATCAAATGTTTCTTTTTAATGCGTATCAAGCATCTTTGACTATCATAAGGATAAATCTCCTCCGATTCTGCATTTGCATTGTGTGTGTGTGCGGGAGGCCTTATGGTAGTTTCATTCCAAAAAGCATTGCAAATCTATTTTAAAATATTCCTTTGTTTATTTTTAAAAGATAAACTGTTTTAAGTTCTCACACCAGTCCCATGACTGACCTGGAGTTTATTATTTCCTCCCTAAACTCTGGGTGCCCACCAATTTCCACACGGGCAGTCTAGAGTCAGGTTATCATGTCATTCTGGAACGCGGGAGTTGCTGTAGAGATCTGGAGGCAAGCTGGATGGCATGGCGTATTACTAGTATATAGTATTTCATTTCCGTTGTTTGTTATTGTATACTCTGATGATGTAATGTAATGTGATGTGATGTAATGAAATAACCGATATAGTTCTTTGTTTAAAGATTATTCATTTATCTATTACATGTTGTTCCGCTGCGATTGTGAGATTCTGATATTGTTCTGTTGTTTCTTTCTGTTCCGTTCTATTCTATCTTTTTCTCTCTTATTCTATCTTTTTCTTCTTCTTTAACCATAACATTTCGGTTTTCCGGCATTCGATTGCTCGGCAGTTGATACAGTGGACGTATTGATGTCAGTTTTCGAGCGTCGAAAAATCGCATTCGTTACATTTGGTATCAGAGCATATGGTTAAGCGACAACCATGGCTCTGTTGGGAATTACTCATTAGAGATGGAGTCAGCAGTACTCTAGAATGAGTGTGAGTGTAATAATAGATATGAGTGCGTATTTGTTAGTGAATATGAAATTGTTTTATATTGTGATGATTGGTTTGTTGAGTGGTATATGGATTCTGGTCAACACGAGTAATTAACGTTGTTGATAGGGATCTCTAAACACTTGTACAGAACAATTTGACACGATATCGTTTTAAAATAGGGTAAATGAAATAATTTTACCTTGATTATATTTTATATATAAAGGAATAATTTTTCAAAATTATTAAAGTGTATATGAATTGATTGTTTGGTTGTTGAATAAGTTAAATAAAAACAACAGCTGTAAAAGAATTAATTGTATAAGCAAATGAATTATAAGTATGAAGTTATAATTAAAATGATTTACACTTGTGAAATAATCTTATATATAAGAAGTGAAATTATATAAGCAAAATATTTATAAATGTGATTTATAATCTAAAAACAAAATTCCAGAGAAGTGTTTTGAAAGGATTTGATATTTTGGAAAATTGTTTTGGAGAAATTAAAGCTCTAAACTCTTTTTCGGTTGCTGAAAAATAATTCCGATGATGATCGCGACATCATTGGTGTTAATTTTCGGGTTTCCAAAAGAGGGATTGCTGCCAAATAGTTTTAAATGGAAGTTGTTTGGAAAATTTGAGTTTGGGATTTGAAATTCAAAAGATAATTTGAATTGATTTCAAAAATGGTTTTGAAAGGTTGAAAAGACTCTGGAATCCTATTTAAAATATTATGGGAATGATAAATGAGTTGATAACTTATACAATTTGAATTTTGATAGAATAAATTTAACTTAAAGGATGGAGTTAAATTAAAGTAAGTATAAGTAAATCAATAAAAACCAAGTGGTAATTGTTGAATATAAGTTGTATAACTTATGAAATGAGAAAATGAAAGTGAAACAAATTGTTAAAAATGGTTAAACAATTTTGTTAAGCAAAATAAATCTGAATTTGAATAAGTGATGAAAATTTGGCTTTGGTAAAAAGTTAAATAGAAATGAAATCTGAATTGGATTTATAAGTGGAAATTTAAGTGAAGTTGAACAAATGATGTTTGAAATGGAATATAACTTAAGTGAAGTTGGATAAAGTTGATTTTGGTATCGAAGTAAATTAATCAAGAGAAGTATAACTTAAGCGAAGTTGAATAAAGTTGATTTTGGTATCGAAGTAAATTAATCAAGAGAAGTGATGAATATGAACTTGAGTTATATAAATGAAATTCAACCTTATATTGTTAAAGGAATTAGCAATTGAATTAATAAATGTATTGAATGTTAATCAATTGAATGCAAAATAAATTGATATGGGATAATGAATGTAAGTGTAAATTCATTAGAAGCTAATGAAGTTGAGAAATTGAAAAATTGAATAGAAGTCAATTTGATATCAACCAATTGGAATTAAAAGTGTTGAACCAAATAGAATGTAAATTTAGAAATTTGGTCATGGTTGGGTTGTTATTTGATGGTTAATTGATTGTGTATATTTCATTAAGTGTTAATGAAGTTGAATTGATAAAATGGAAAGCTATAAATCATTGAAATCAAATTGAAAGTTAAGTGACTCTTAAATAGAATTGAATTTGATTTGTAAGTGAACCAACCTGAATATGAATTAGTGAATGTAAACTAATTGAATATGAATAAATGAATGTTAGTTAAAAAAGCATCCAATGTTAATGAATCAAATGTGATTTAAATCGGAAAATCAATTCATTGAATATTAATGAGAATATGAACGAATATTTATTTGGTTATGGATGTTAGTTGGATGTTAGTTGGTTGATGGTTGAATTTATTGCTTTTGATTGCATTTGCTATATTGGCATATATAGTTGTTGATATATGTTGTATATTGATATTACTTTCATATATACATGTTACTCATTTGTTTGTTGAGTGTATAGTAGGTGCGGATTGCGCTTGCTTCGCATTTGGAGCTCGCTTTCGCGTATATTAGCCGTATATGCTCGCTAATAATATATAAGGTACATATCTCGGATTACATATCATACTTTTACACTTTTTTCCCTGCGGGATGCCTCATCACTTGATGAGATGTATATTTGTGATATATATACTGCCATTTTTTTTCGGATCGAGCCGCACAAAGGAGACTCTGGCGAATTTTTCCGAAAATTTAAGGCGTTAGAAAAATTTTGGGAATTTTGGAAAATTTTGAAAACTATAAGTAAGTTGGATTGGGAAACTTAGTAAAGTGGTTGTAAGAAGTTTAACTAATGAATTTTGGAAAAGTTAAATACTTAAGAGAATTGAAAAATCCAATTTGAATGGTTTGTTTTGAAAAGTTAATGGATTCTGTAACTTTTTCTTACTTGGTAATATCGAGGACGAAATTCTTTTAAGAGGGGAAGTTTGTAACGATCCAGAATTTCTGCCAATTAATTTTTTTTATATTTAATTGATTTTAAATATTAATAAGTAGAATTCGTAAGTCGAATAAATTTTATTTCGAATATAAGGATTTAATTTGATAATTAAATCGATAGTTTAATATTGGAAAAATACAGAAATAATTGGAAATTAGGTTAAATATGATAGAAAATACGATTTGTAAAATTTTATTTAATCATATGGGAGTCAGAATGATGTTACAGAACTCTCAAAATCGAATTAAAAGTTAATTTGTGAAAACTGAATATTTTAATATTTAATTGACGAGTTAAAATAGCTATTTTTCAAACAGTCTCGGATTTCGACGAAACCAGTTTCATCGGACCCGTAATGTGATATTATTGTAGGGTTTCAAATTTCGTGTCAATCGGATTTACCGTTTGTCCGGGGCAAGCCAAAACGCCTAGTAATTTGCTTAATCAGTTTAATTTAAATTTGATCATTTATTTCCATAACTCGCACATAAGATCGAATTAGCCTCCGAAACCTGTTCCATTGTGATCGGAATGCGGGGTAAACCTTAGAAACGCCAACCGACACGCTTCGTTTGGAGTTCGGAAATTTTCGGATGAATAGTAATTTGGGCAATTTTCTATAAAAGGACTTGTGTTCATTCAGTTGCAAACAAAGAAATTAGGGTTTCATCTCCATGCCCTAGCCGCCAGCAACTATCAATGGCCGAAAAGCTCCATTTTTCTTCCTCCTTTTTGTTCTAATCTACTCACTATCATCAGAAACTTCCAACACGAAAGTTGTAGAGCACAATGCAATCTATAAATCCAACGGTTAAGATCTGAAATGGCGGAGTGTGGAGGCTTCAATTTAGCCGCGTTCGTGCTCGTTCTGGGCGCATTTTTCGAGATGATAAGGGGGCCGAGCTTCGTATGGTGCTAGGTGGAGATGCGGGGTGTTGCGAGCTTCAACGTGAGGGTGGTTGATCGTCATCTCGATCGAAGAATTGGGAGCATAATTCATGTGAATTTCGGCGGCAATGGGTAGTTTGGTCGCGTGTTTATCTGGGGGGGAGAAGAAAAGGGGGGACGGCCTGATGTTGGAGTTTGAAAACGTGCGGCCCAGATCAAGTGTAGGGTTAAAAAATTTAATAAAAATTGAAATTAATGTATATTATAAATTGTGTGATCTTTAAATAAGCATAACTCTTTTATACGAGGTCGAAAACGCACGAAACGAATTGCGTTGGATTCGTTTTGTCGAGCACTACGCTATGGAACTGGATTGGAGTCGTTTGGAGATAGTTAGAATTTCGGGTAAAATTAAACGTACGTTTAATTTTATTCGAAATAAAACGCTGAAACTGAATTGAAACTCAAGGTGAGAATTTCTCACCCAGTCGAATTGTTTCGATATAAATTTTAAATAGTTAGATTTAAAATTGATGATTGTATGCCTGGATGATAAATTATTATCTATTGATGATTGAAATAGATATTATACGCCGTATATAAGCTTAGGTTATTTATTAAATACATATACCGTGAATATTTCACTGCAAAGTGAAATTGGTATTATTTATGTACTTGGAGTTGATTTTCCCGCATTATATAGCGGATGAGACCCTATTGCGCCGCATAATAGCGGATAACATTTTATGAATCCCATATACCGTGATATTCCGTATTGGAACGGAATTGGTATTGTGCTAACATCTGTGGATGCAGGGAAACAGGTTGAAGGGATCCAACTGGATTCCTCACCAATATTTATTTGATTACAGATATTGTGATATTTGTTGATGATCATATATGATGTTTTGATTGTCATGATTGATATATTGTTGTTGTTGCAGCATTGGCCTATATTTGGAGTTTTAAAAAAATATTAAAGTAACGATTTTGAATTTAAAAGGATTTTAAAGTGATTTTTGAAGGTATACGTTAATTAAATTTTGAATTGTTAAAATAAATAAACGTTATAATTTTTATTTTTATAAAAGTTATATTTTTGGAAAATAATACTTAAATATGATTTTGGAGTTATATATATAAGCTTAATAACGATTTGTAAATTATTAAAAAGAATGGTTTAAATTGTGATTTTTGAATTATTATAAACGATTTATATACAAGATTTATAATATTGATATTTATAAATTAAAAATATGGGAATTATAAAACGAGTTTTATTAAGTGTTAAAATGAAGTATAAATGGATTTCATAAGTAAATGAAATTTATAGATTTATAAATTGGGAAGTTATAGAATGAATAGATTTTTGTAAAATAAAAGATTTATAAGTAATTAACTTATAAATTGGATTTTGGCATTTAAGTGGGATATAAATAGAATTTGTTAATAAAGTGATTTTATAAGTTGAAGTGGTTATAAAACGTAAATGGGATTTATAAACATTGTTTTATAAATCTGAAACCGACTTATTTTGATAAGTCAATTATTTTGGATTTTTAAAGGAGATATATTCACGATTTTGGATAGTGGATAATCCTTTAAATAAAATGTGTAGAAAAATGTTGAATTTGGTTAACAAAGAATATTCCTGATTTTGGACAGTGAATATATTATTAAATGAAATGGATATGTTTTAGGGAAGTGATATTATAAAATGAAGTTAATTGTTTTAAAGATGTATTAAAATGTATTAACTATCGAAACCATAGATTTCAACATTTATTGTTGAAATAGACGTTTTCGAGAAATATAAAGAAATAGTGGACTATAACACTGTTGTTATAGTAAATAATTTCTGAAAGGAAATGTTTTATGTAGTATTGGGATTTATATATCTATCTTAATTTCGAATCCCTATACTAGTGATTTTGGGTCGTCGTAACGATGTTTTACGCAACATTCGTTTTGACTCAAATAAATGTGTTTAAGCGCACGTTTCTTTAAAGAATGAAATATATACTTAATTTCGATTTAAGTATATTGAATATTTTCCAAGTGTTGAAAATAAATGGATATGTGAATTACTTATTATTAAATAAGAATGGAAATGTTTTCCAATATGAAGTGAATGTTTTGAGATTTTATCTTTTAAAGATAAATTGAAAATGAATATTAGGAATCGATTTGGAAATCGTATATTCATAGATATTTTGGAATTGTAAATTCACTATGGAATTTATAAAAGAAAGGGAAATTTGTTTAAAAATAAATGTTGATTTATTTTTGAAGTGTGGAAATAAATTTATGGATTTGGAACGTAAATATAAAGTAAATCGGTAATGATCTATTTAATTGGTTTAAATGAACCATTTTGAAATGAAAATGAATAAAGATTTATGAATATATCCCGTGTAGGGAAACAATTTGAATTTTTTTTCAAAAGTTGTAAAGGTGAAAAGTGATTTGAAATTTGTTTTCAAATGTTTGAAGTGTGGAAAATATATATCTTGTAAAGATATTTTTGGAAGAATAAATAATTTGAAAAATTATTTGGAATCTGGTGATGTTGTGCACGCCTATTGATAGTTAAATAAACGACTATCCATATTTACCCTTGAATGGGTATTTGTTGTGATTTGCTTGAATTTAAATTCCACACTTATTTTTAAAATAAGCGCTCACTATTCGTGTTAGCCGGGAAAGGACCTTTGGGTCGTATAACCCATTCCGAATATGTGATACGTCGTTATGGATTGCATTTGAAGTCCAGTGTTAAAGACCGGATATTTTTGAAAACGGAAGGATTACCGTCGAATGACTCTACAACGGCTAATCTCCGATATAGAGGTTTTATCACCCTTAGTGACGGGAAGTCCGGACGTGATTAGTGAATATCCGAATTGCAAGGGCTTCTTTGGAAGTGCCTTCGGTTCCGTTCGATCCCGGAACGGACTTGTATGGATGTGTGTCTGACGTTACAATTTGAGATGTAAAGCTGGTTTCTATCAAATATATTTCTGTTGGTGGCGGAGAATTTATTCTCTTAGCTTAACACCCTTCTCTGAGACGTACGAGCTCAGAGGTTATATAGTTGATGGTTACTAGTGATACATTCCCAAATTGGTAATTTGGCATACGAAGTGCTGTTGAGCATTTGTTGAACAATGCACAGCTTTTGTATGAAGCGTGGCTTTGTGGACAAGACTTCGTTGGACCTCACACCCCGGAAATGGTCAAAACAGGAAGGATGCGGCAAGGTTATTAGGGGGTAGCGCCCCTTTAGTGTATGTCATTCCTTCTGGATAGAGGTGGTATCATGGTATGGAGCCCAGATACTTAACCTATGTTGTTGCTGCAAATTTATTACTTTGTGGTTGTTGGAATCGAGGATCCTCGGATATAGATCGGTTACGATCGGGGAATGACATATTCGTGTCAGTAGTTACCCTGTTTGAAGGGTAACCCGGCCTTGTGTTGGCAGAGATCCGGTTAGGTTCTTGGGTCGTCTTTCCAGAGGCGTACCCATGTGGCAATGGGAAGTTCCTTGGCCTGACCATTTGTTGGAAATCCAAACTTCAATACGCATCTTGTACGGTTTTAGTTGTAGAACCTGCCATTTACTTATGGTGGTCACCACTGTTTAGATGGTAGCTATAGTAGGCATACGATAATGGTCGTATGTTGGAAATGATTTTTCCTACACTATGCACTAGTAATAATATCAAATGTTTCTTTTTAATGCGTATCAAGCATCTTTGACTATCATAAGGAGAAATCTCCTCCGATTCTGTGTTTGCATTGTGTGTGTGTGCGAGAGGCCTTATGGTAGTTTCATTTTCCAAAAAGCATTGCGAATCTATTTTAAAATATTCCTTTGTTTATTTTTAAAAGATAAACTGTTTTAAGTTCTCACACCAGTCCCATGACTGACCTGGAGTTTATTGTTTCCTTCCTAAACTCTGGGTGCCCACCAATTTCCACACGGGAGTCTAGAGTCAGGTTATCATGTCATTCTGGAACGCGGGAGTTGCTGTAGAGATCTGGAGGCAAGCTGGATGGCATGGCGTATTACTAGTATATAGTATTTCTTTTCCGCTGTTTGTTATTGTATACTCTGATGATGTAATGTAATGTAATGTGATGTAATGAAATAACCGATATAGTTCTTTGTTTAAAGATTATTCATTTATCTATTACATGTTGTTCCGCTGCGATTGTGAGATTCTGATATTGTTCTGTCGTTTCTTTCTGTTCTGTTCTATCTTTTCTCTCTTCTTCTATCTTTTTCTTCTTCTTTAACCATAACATTTCAATTTTCCAGCATTCGATTGCTCGGCAGTTGATACAGTGGACGTATTGATGTCGGTTTTCGAGCGTCGAAAAATCGCATTCGTTACATAAATCTTTACTTTAAAGATTTTCAAAATAACCCAAGTAAATAATTTCTCCAAAATAATCTTTCCGTAAACCCATCTTTTCAACTTCAATTTCATATTTATAGACTCTATTTAAAAACATACTCGGCTTTCCAGGGAAAGTACACCTTCCATTCTAAAATTGTTCGTTCAAATCAATTTATAGATCCTTTTGGATTTACTTTAAATTTACGTTCCAAATCCATAATTCCTTTCCACACTTTTATTTTTTTTAAACAAATTCCCTTTTTTTATATAAAATTCCATTATGAATTAAACTTCTTAATATCCCTTGATATACGATTTTCAAATCGATTTCTAAAAATTCATTTTCAACAACGAATTAAATTCTAAATTGATTTCCAAATTTATTTTCAAATACCAAATCAATTTCCAAAATTGATTTCTAAATTTATTTCAACACTAAATTTATTATCTTTTGAAACAAATTCCTTCTTTTAAATTTATTCAATTTTCTAAAATTAATTTACTATAAATTTTCTACTAAATTTCAAAAATCCAATTTTATCTATTTCTGGTATCCTACGATACCAAAAATATATTCGGCTAATTTTTAGCCTTCAACAGTTTCAATCACAAATAGTCACACACAGATTATAAATAATCAACATACCATATTGAAACAAATTCAATTATTTGAGGAATCCAGTTGGATCCCTCCAACCCGTTTTCCCTGCATCCATAGACGATAGCACAACAATTAAATACCAATTCCACTTCGAGGTGGAATATCACGGTATATGGGATTTATAAAATATCATCCGCTATTATGCGGCGCAATAGGGTCTCATCCGCTATATAATGCGGGAAATCAACTCCAAATATACATATATAATACCAATTTCACTTCGAGGTGGAATATCGCGGTATATGGTTTTAATATAATAACCTCCGCTATTATACGGCGCATAGGGTCTAAACTAATATAACTGATAATTATTTATCATACAAGCACATAATCAACACAATCAACAATTTCAAATCTAACTATTTAAAATTTAATCAGAAAATCTGATTGAGTGTGAAGATCTCACCTTTAACAATGCATGCAATCCATTTTCCATTCCAGCTTGTTTCTCGATTTCAGACCTTGTATATATATTTATATACTTAATCAATATTCGAAATAAATCGAACAATTCGATTGGTCATTTTCAAAGTCTTAATTCAACTAATAATTTAGTTTTAAATAAATGATTTAATTTTAAATGAAAAATTAAATTTTTAAACAAATTTCCTTTTAAATTATTCTCTTAGTAACTAAAATAAATTAAATATATTTAATAAAACAGATTAATCACTAAATCCATTTTTTTATTTAAAATAAATTAGTAACATTTAAAAATGTAAATATTTATTAATTTATTTTTCGCAAATTAAAACGGTAAGTATCATTACTGTAAATATATTTTCCAGCTTAAACTGTTAAAGCTTTTTTTTTCACTTCAAAACCTTATCTGTAAATACTTCCTGATAACCTCTATATATATTAAATTTGCATATACATATTTTTTTTTTCTTTTTTTTTTAAAAAACAAGCTAAATCGAAAAGGAAAATCTTACAGCTTGGTTCGAACAGAGCTGCCCAAACTCCAAATCTCGAGCTTGCGACCATCGACGAACTTCCCATCTTCTTGACTGCTCGAGTGCTGACCAATCAGCGCGAAACCCATCCAGATTCGATCGCAAATCGCTGCCACCCATTCGACTACACCCAAATCGTCGAGCTCGAATGCGACTCCCCCCTTAACACGTGCTCGCTCGAGCCATTCACTTCTAGCTTCACTGCCCTGTCGTCGACGAACGTCGCAGCCACTACTAACGCGATTCTCGAATCGCGTGGTTTTCGATTGGCCATTCTTTGTTCGATTAGCAGAAGAGAAGGAAGTGGATATGTTCGATTCAAATTCAAATCAAAAGGAAGAGGGATTTGGGGAAATTAGATTTTAAGAAGACTGAGATTATTTAAGCTCGGCCATGATTTATTTTCGATAACGAATGAATTTGTTTTGATTGATTCTTTTTTTCTGTGAATTAAGGAGGTTGTCCATTTCTATTTTTATTTTTCCTTGGTTTTGGCTTCTCGATTAAGAATTGAGAATGAAGGGAAGGAAGGAAGATACGTGATTTAACAGGGAGGTATAGGTCGGCTTGGTCAGGAATATAGGATGGTTGATGGGAAGGAATTTTGACTGGGAAAAAATATATTATATTTAAATTTTAAATTTAACTTGTCTCGAATTTTGCAGCCCAAAAATTTAACCTCCAATCGAGGCATGCCGCTAGGCGTTTATAATGTTATACCCTTATTCCGAATGCAATGGAAAAAGTTTCGAGCCCTAACTCGATCGTATGGAGAAGATAGCCTTTTCGGACCAGTTATTAAATTAAATTTCGATATAATTTTCAGCGCGTTTGCCTATCGTACAATCACATGACAACTCCAAACATTACGAAAATTGAAATCCGATAATAATATAATATTACGGATCCAATGGAACTGGTTTCGTCGAAATCCGAAACTGTGCCTCGGAAGGCTATTTTTAAAATATCGATTTGAATGGAAAAATTTCAAAACTGAACAAACTGCTTTTAAATTCACTTTTAAAAGTTTTATTACCCCCAGTATTATCAATATAAATTTTCCAAGCTTCAAATTATTTTTAATTAGCATAAAATTGAGGTTTTAATATTTTATCCAAATTTCAAAAATTAAATCTAATAATTTAATTACCAAATCCATAGTTATATTCGAAATTCAAGTTAAAACATCATTCAAATATTTAAAATCAATTAAATATTCCATTTCAAATGTTAAAAATTTCTGGGTCGTCACAAAGTGTAATTCTGCGAGTTCTAGAGTATGCATAAAAGATCAGAGAAAAATAAAATAAATACTAAAATTTGGTAATACTATCAAGAGATTTTGACTAAAAGAAGAAGGTAATGAGACAGCAAACACACATAGAGGACATTGGTTGACCTAGGATTTAAGAAGGCAAGATAGGTGGTAGGAAAGTTACTTCACCAAGCCATTTTTTCGATGAGTTATTCTAAATGTGCATAGCTTATATTTCTTACCTATTATATTATGGAAATGCATAGTATATCCTATAATTGGTTATAATGTATGGACTTTATTTATTAGAAACAAAAAATTAAGTTAAGATATGTGGGTTATAGTAGAATGACATAATAATAATTCCATTTTTTTGAAGTAAGAAGTGCTAGGGCCACAAAATCGTTAATACCACTTAATGTTGAAGGGCTGCTTCCAACGATTGTTTCTTTTAGGTTATTTTGGTTGTATTCGCTAGATGTCACTTTTTGAGTAATGAAAATGCATACGATACGATATGAGATATGTTACTATTTTATTACTATGTTTATTTTTTTGGATGAGCTTTGATCGCTATATATATTGGCACATGGCGTAAATAAGAAAATCTCATAAGGAAGCTTCACTAGTGATGAATGTAAAGTGGGGCTAGAAGTTTAAAAAATAAATTAGGAAAAACAAGCAACTAAAAATAAAGAATGCTTAAATCCTAAAAACTTTAGAATTTTGGAAAACATAAATTTTAGCAATCAAAGGACATGGAAGGGTTACTGCAAAATTTATAGGTCACTATCCCTATGCCTTAAAATCTAAAATTTATAAATATAATTATATTTTATTGTTCTGAAATAATAAAAAAAGAGTTTTAAAATTTAATATTAACTCTTTGATGCTATGGTCAATCATATGTACTAACTCATTAACTAAATCTCCATTATGTTAAGATGTGACTTGATTTATTTTAAAGATGTAAAGAAAAACACTTTAGAAAAATTGCATTACAAAAAATAATTTTAAATTTTCAAACTATTTTACAAATTTGATTAAAATGGAAAACGATTTTTAACGGAAAATGAGAAATTTTCTGATTTTCAAGTGTCATATGTTCAGTGTTGGGAGGGTCGATGTGTTAGTTGGTATGAATTTTACTGTTCAACAAGTGTGACATTATATAAAACACAGATAGAAAATTATTTTAGCTTTGAAATTTCTATTTTCATACCTTGTTGATAATAAAAAAAAACTTGCTTTTAATTTTATAATTTTAAAATAAACCTCCTTGTGCGAATTGTATTTGGAAAATTTGAAAAAGATTTGGGGGCAAAAGAGAAAGTTCCAACGTACAATGGAATTGATACACAAAAGAAGGGTAGGAATATGAAATTCTCCATCTAAATTTCTTTTCAGCATAAGATTGTAGATTTATGAAAACATGATTTTCAAAATTTTGTATGTTAGAAATTGTGTGTTGGGTATTGGACGGTAGGGATTGGATGCAAAATTGGTTGAACCATACTCCTATTCATAGGAGTATGGAATTTGTTATGTAAAAATAAAGATTATAATTTGTAAAAAATCGCATATATATAGAACTTGTAGTATATAAGGGCTTTTTACACCATATTTTCAAAATTGTTTTAAAGAATGCATCCATATAGGAGGCATCGATTTAATATTGTTACGAATATTCATATGTGCTGTGATAGTCCGTATATTTTTATGCAATTGGCTGCAAAATTGGTTGTATTCGAATTGATTGGATAGGTTAGAATGTTTGCGTGTTATGTTACATGATTCAATCCTTATGGAATTTTGGGCATGAAATCCTTTTATGGAGGAGAATGCAATACCCATAAAATAAACTGTAATTAATTAAAAAAATTAATGAATAATTATTAAAGCTCAAAATGGAATTTGAGAAAACATCAGAAATTGGCTACGAAACTTGCACCATCGTATTCCTGGTGATTTTTTGAGTAGCTTTCATACGAAAGCTCCACGGTCGAAGCTCAAACGAAGAAGTTATCGATATTCGAAGATTTCAAATTGAAGATAATTCAAAATAGAATTAAGGAGATAAATGATAACTAAGTAAACATTAGTTAATAAGGGATAATTAAGCACGTGTGTAACACCCCTTAAATCGAACTATATCGATTAAATAGAAATTTATGAATTATTATTAAACCCCAAAATTGGAATTTTCACAAAAGTTAGAATTTGGCTGCGAAACTTGCACCGTTGTGTTCATGGCGATATTTTGATCAGTTTTCATATATGAAGATTTACGATCGGAGTTCGAATAAAAAAGTTATTAACGTTTGAAGATTTTAGATTAGAAATAATTATATATATATATATATATAATTAAGGAAATAAATATTATAAATCAATGTTAATTTAATGTTAACCAACACTTAGCCACTATGTAATATCGATGTTAATCAGATCGAATAAAATAAGTCATATAAGGAAACAAAATAAACAAAAATCAAGAGTTAATATATATATATATATATATATATATATATATATACAGTGATCGGTTGGACCCCTCGTTGGGACCACGGTCGATCGGTAGTGACATAGCAGTCGACCGGTGGTAAGCCGGCCGCGTGTATTAAACCTAGACCGAACGATCCAGATTTAATATAATCTAACCAAATGGTTGGGATTGATTCGAACCTCTATAAATACATGTCTAACCCCTCACTTTTCTTTGCATATTTTCTAAAGCAACGGTAGAGCTCTGCCATTTTCTTTTCTCCACAAAATCCAAAAATTGTGTACATTATAAATTATATGTGTGTGTATAACTGGAGAATAGCAAAAAAATAGAGAAGAAGAATAGGGTCGAATCAAATCGCCAAAGCCAATGATAAATCCTGAATCTAAATCCAAATCTATAATTAATTCAAATCACTTCCCTATCTATAATTCTAATAAATATGTACATCCTTTTTGATACATATTTTGGTAGAAAGAAAGGGAACCAATCAGGAACAACGGATATAGATCTGGAGATTTAGAAGCTTAGAGGTGAGTAAGGAATTATATTTTTTTTATATATTTGATTTATATCGTTGTGAATATGTTTTTTGTATGCCGGAATCTGTTCCTTGTCCGCCTAACTGTAAATTTTGAAGTTGTGGGCTTAAATATGTGTATGTAATAAATTTAACAACCTTGCCTACATATTCTATGAATTGTTAAATCTGATTAAACATCGTATATAACTAAATTTTGAAAGTAAAGGTGATTATAGTCCCTAAAAGTTATGAATAATTCATTAATAATATTTTTATAAATTTTAGGTTTATTATTCCAATGTCATATGTTATTAAACATGAACAGAAGGTTGTTACAAATTGGATTAACATTAAGTAAAGTTTTGATACCTTAAAATGAAGTATGTTACAATGTAAATTTATATAAAGTATCTAGCTATATAATTATGTATGAAGGTGTATTGCTTAAGATAACAAGGAGTATGACCAAAAGAAAGAGATGTATAAAATAGGGATGTTACCGTATTTTGTACAGTCTATTTCAATAGTAACACAAAAAATAATTTCTTGTAATTCAAAACCTAGCACAAATCCTCTTCTATGTAATTTATGGGAAATTACCGTGTTAACATTACCTTTTGAGAAGATGTATTTTTAATGCATTAAAATATAGAAATCCTAAAGGTAAAACCAAAATATCATAAATACAAACAATAATAATAATTCCTTGTTAAATTAATATATATATATATATATATGTATGTATGTATGTTTAAAAGTAAGTTAGCAAATAAACATTAAGCGATGAAAGTAGTAATAAGACAGCGGGATAAGAAATTAGAAAAGTTATAATAATCAAAGAAGTATAGCTATTAGTTAAAAAATAATGGCAGAATATATCTAATTATACTAATTGGAAATCAAACGGTAAGAAGTACTTAACCTGTTAAATTAGAAATAAGCAATAAATGACTATTGATAATATTATAGAACTAAGAAGCAAATTTATGCAAAAATGTTTGGATACTAATAATTGAACTTAGGAGACAGGGTAATTATAAAGCTTAAAATATATAGTCTTAAGCATTCGTTTATGACTAGTGTGAATTGTTAGATCTAGTGAATAATTTAAATTAACTAAGAATGACGTAATCATTAGTAAGGGTTGGAATGTAAGGTTACTAATGTTTCACAATAGAAGCCTACACTCCAAAAGCGGCTGCCAGTAGTTATGAATATACCGTACTAATGTGAGACATTCCAAGTGTAGGACCTAGGGGAATATACATTTGCGTATAGGTGAATAGAATATACTAAAGCGGATTCGCCTCGGTTTGAAATCCTAAACAACCAAGTTGGGTCTACATCAACCCTTATAAGGGTTATTAAGTAAATAAGTGGGCATTTCCTTGATTACATTTGGCAATCTAATGGGATGGTGAGCATAGGCTCAACGCTATCTCAGCAAGGTTGGTACCATATATGTGAGGAGTATGGTTGTATAGATAGGTCGAGCCATCATCGGTCCTGGAGCAGTTATTAGAAAGACTTGGGTTACGCCTAAGTGGACTGCATTTCCTACAAGTGTAGGATCCGTATGGGACATGCACCACCTCAAAGTTGTTTGTTAGTTTTCTTGTAGTTAGGAGACAAGGCTACATAACCCCTCGATGAGTTTTTAAGATGAAGTATAATATGGTTAAATAGTTGTAAAGCCATTATTAGGTACTATAGGGAAGTTACTCGGTGTACGCTAGTAATTAAGCCTAGACACAAATGGTCGATACCAGACGTAGTGCAGAGTTACGGATACTAGCCGGAATGTATCCTAGTCCATGGGGAGTTGTAACACACACACACACACACACACACACACACATATATATATACATACATACATACATACACAAGTATATAGCTATTGTATATGTAGAGTAGGTTGAGCATATCATACGCAAAAATGAAGTCAAATGACTAAGCTCTAAATAGTAGACATATCATGTAATGGAAAACAATCGGCATAACCTAGTGTTATAGATAAAGTATGTAACTTATCAATCACAGGAACTTTTGCTCTGACCTCCTCCTCATTACAATCCATATAATAGATTTGGAGGGACTAGCATTGGTATAAGGCAGAAACAGTGGAAGGACGGATTTCCTTATGCATGTTTTGCACTAACAAGGGCACTAGATACCACTGGTATTAGCATTGGTTAGTAATTATATGTTTCATTATATTTTTTTGTTCTGCTATGATTTGTTATCGATAGCTCTCTGATATACTTTTTTTTATCATAGGATACCAACACCAACGATTCATAATCTAATGGACTTGGGTTTTTGATTTAGTAAAAATTGGGACCCACTAAGGTGTGGGTTGTTACACTTGGTATCAGAGCTTAGGTTAATCGATCAAAGGAATTAAAATACGTTGAATGAACGTATTTATATATTTACCTATATATATTATATGCCAAATTATACAAGTTCCAACTATAGAAATAGTTGCAACCATATTCTTAAAAGATGGATAATTTGAATATGAATTAGAATAGTAGATAGAGTTAAGAATATATGCCTGTTATCCAGCCTTTTGGCTCGGCTATATTCAGACTGACTAGACAAGTTAGACGAAATTCAGACTGACTAGACAAGTTAGACTAGACTATCATCGAGGAAGACAAGTCGGAAAGATGATTATTTGGCTCAGAGATCAAGCGCGGGCAATGATATGAAGTGACGATCAACCAAGATCTAGAGATAGACTCTTCTGAATATTCTAAGTATGAAATAATGCCTCCCCTAGGCGGGGGATTAGTGCCTATCCCATTCCCCAGTAGGTTGGTGTAGAATATGCTAATATATAATTTTTGTTTGATGACAATAAACACACAAACACACACACACACACACACACACACACAGATATATATATATATTCTTTTTCTTGTATTTATTATCGTATTATTTTATTTTTCACATAATTAATTAAATATTTGTTGAATAAAATAAATAACTCAGAATTCAAAATTAAACAAATATTTTATTCAAACAACTATTTTATTACAAATTCAAATAGTACAAATTTAAGCTCTCACTATACATTTACACATTGTCAATTACATTACAATTTCGATTACATCATAAATTTCAATTTACAACTTTGACCTCACTGCATATATTCACTCAACACTCGTATTTTTATCTTCAACTTTGTTCCAACTTTAATTCAGCATCTGAATTATCTAAGAATAAACACTAACGCACTAAACTTGAAAAGAAATATTTTGCTGTTTAAAATGAAGTGTGTGTTTTGAAAATGTTATTTGCCTCAGTTATTTGGGTTGTTCGTCATCATTTATTTTTAATCCTACACAAACAACTTGTGTCATGCACAATGTATTACTGTACATGCTACAAGGTTGTGCACACCGATATACACTTATTTGTTAAAACTACAGGGACAAGTAAGCACAAGATCAAACCCAAGCCGAGCCCGGATTCAATTCAGGTGCAATACAAAAATAAAAATAGAATGGTCAAGTACGATAGTCAATGTTCATCCAACATGAATAAAGGTCAATACAATGGCGGACTCAAATGTACACAATCAGTCCAAATTGAACCAGAATTCAAAACAAAATGTTCAAGCACTTCAATAGAGAACGCAATGCAAGGCTAACAAGGATTGGAACCAACCAGACTATAAATGTAGATTAATATGAAGTCTAGACCAAATTGCAATACAAGCAGATCAACAAATCACCCAGTGCAGTACAACAGACAATACAAATATCATGTTTGATGAAATAGTCTTGAGCAACACACAACAAAGCATAGCCATCACACACACACACACAGATATATATATATATATATATATATATATATACACATGTATGTATGTATGTACGTACGTACGTGGAGAGGCCAAAATGAATGCCATGGAAAACTAAAGTAACCAGACTCCAAATGCAAAAGGGATGCAACAATCATACGTACCAATTATACATATGCATGAATGAAACTACATCAGACGGCAACGCTATGAAGGCATGAACACATACAAGTCTATACAACCAAAAGAAAGTGCAGACTCGACCAACATGTGGAACCAGACTACAAGGACTGAGCAGATGCATGGAGACCATCATTGAACTCGAACAAGACTCGGATCAACATGAACAAATACATATGACACCACATAATGGAACCAGATAAAGAAACCAGAAGACGAGAACTACTCCAGAGTCAACATGAATGCAACACTACAAAGTTCGGTGGCATGGCACAAAGGCACAAAACACAGCCGAGACATCACAACACATATACATGGTGACACACAAACAAGGCCAAGCATGGATGGACAGAGCATGGTACACATGAATTCAGAAAATGGAACAAAGGCTAATAAGTCAAACTCCATCTAGTTCAAATATACACAGTAGCAGTTCGAATAACAAAGTCAAGAAGTTGAAAAGGTAGCAGTTCGAATAGGATTTCAAATTAAACGAGTCAAAGTCAAAAATCACGTCAACCCAATATCTCAAATATTCAAATGCCAAAATCAAAGGAGTATATGTACAAGATGGAACCAGTCAATTATCATGAAATCGGAAAAATATTCAACTATTGAACAAGTCAGTGTAATCATCATCATTTAAGCAAAATCGAACGACCAAGCAAGAATCATGAAGAATTCAAACATATTTATACGAACGAAAATATAGGGTGTTCGATCCCTATAAAATCCCAATCATCATCATCAGCAGTGATTCATTCGATTTTAAGAAAAAAATCAGAGAGCATACTTAGAACGAATCATAGAAAACAATTTTGAACTCGAATCGAAGTCGAGCATAATTAAAAATTGAGAAAGTGGCAAAAATCACATACCAATCTAATACCATTCGAGCTTGATAGTTGGAACTACCTTGAACCAATCAAAGCCAGCAAATCGATTGATGAAGCAACATAAAGCAAAGACACGGTTCAATCGATCTATAGGAATCGGCAGCTTCAAGTTTTCACGAAGCCCTAAATTTTGATGAGGAACGAAGAAGGAAACGACCGAAAATTTTACACAGAAGAAGAAAAAGGGAGACGTCCATTTTTATTAACAACTGGGCCGGTCCTATTTCTTATTTGGGCTTTAATTTTATAATTAGGGTTTTGTATTTGTTTTATTTATTTTGTAATTTTCCTTTATAAAATTAACTCTCTAGTCGTGTGACTAGGTTACGAACTACGGTGGTGTAGTTCAAGAATTCGCAACTCAGGGGCTAAGTTATGGCGGGATTTTGAGTGTAAAGTTAGGTTAGTCGTTAACGGGTGTCGCAAGTTTACGTGTGTAAACGTCTGACTACTTAATTTCTAGTTGAAACCTTAGGGGCAGCATATATGCAGGTTATTTGTCGAAGCTGCGTAAATCTTTGTTGTTCTATTTCTACTTTTATTATTGAGCTATTATCTGTGCGGCAATTATTATATATATTTCCGCATTAATTTTTATTATTATTAGTATCACCATATTCACCCCCTTCTAGGGTGAAATCGATCCTACAATCGGTATATATCCTCAATTTTTGTCTCAAACTTGGTAAGATCGATATAGAGTGACAAGGAAGGCCCCATGAGGCTACATTTCAAGTTTCAAGTCATTTGGAGTTCATATGCTCAAGTTATGGACAAATTACTTCACCTATCAAAAGGAATCGGTATAAAAAGGATCGGTATAATAGGGGTCGTCCATATTCAGCTTTCACTACATATTACAACAATGATCGGTCAATAAATCAAAATCAACATATGTTATCAGTATGAAATTTGGAGTATAAGCTAATTAGGACATGTGAAACACCCCATAGAGATCGCATGATATTTGGAGCAAGTTGGAGGGATTAGTACCTATCCCTCTAGAGGGATCAGCAGAAATCAGAATTCGAGCAACATCCCTTCACATAAAATGCGATATCTCATAAATCGTACGTCGGAATTGCATGAAATTTGGAAAGAAAGTAGCTAACATCATGGGTCCCTCATAGGCATCGCAGCCCATTTGGATGCATTTATAAGGATAGGTACCAATCCCTATTGTGGGCCCCGATGGGCCTACAAATTTTTGGGTAGCCTCATCTTGGTCTCCCGAACCTTCTGCCAAAATTTCAGTCCAATGCATACCCGTCTTCCCTTATAAATATAGTGGGCACGATGTTAGAAAATGGATCCTACTTTCTCTGCTGAGGCGCTGCCACTTTTATTCTTCAATTTTGTACCAATGGATCCCATCTGATCCAAACATTCTTGTAATCATAATCAAGTGGAAGATTAATAAAAATATGAAGTGGATGCAGGCCGAGATTGCCGAACCACTATAAAAATCTGTGTGTTCTCATAGGATTTTTACTTTGTTTTTATTTCATTCTTCGTTTAATCTCTACTAGATTCTATTGGGTGTTGATGCCCATTTTTGGCATCAACATTTTGGTTCTTGTACTGAGAAATGAATTATTAACTTGATTGGATCTCATCATCTACTTGTGGATTCCCATATTCGCGAGATAGATCCAGGTTTCAAATGATAAACTTCATATTCTACTCAGGTTTAAAGGAAATCTAGAGGAAGCTGATAGTTAGAAGAATTAAATCAACTTCATGTGGAGTTGATGGGAATGATGATGTTAGTGTTCTTATTTTTAGTGTTCATCTGCTCATGCCCATTTGGAAGGGATCGGATTCACTCCTGTATGCAAGATCTTTGGATCGAATGTTGAAGTTTGCATTCAAGTTGGGGGATGGTCGATCTCTCTCTCAAGGCCAAAATGGCCAACCCCTCCCTCAAAGCCTAGATGGCCGAACCCTCTAATCTCAACAGTAACGACCCCTTAGCCTAAATGACCAAACCCTTACCAAAGCAAATATATGTATGCCAATCCCTTTAAAAAGCATATATACTGATCCCTCCAAAAAGCATATATATTGATCGCTCCAAAAAGCATATATAGCGATCGCTCCAAAAAGCATATATACCGGTCGCTCCAAAAAGCATATATACCGATCCCTCTATATGGTGTATATACTAATCCCTTCAACATATATGTATACCGATCCTTTCAGTATATATACCGACCCTTCTCCAAGGTATATATATATCGATCCCTCTTCAAACTATGTATATACCGATCCCTATTTAATGTACATATATATTGATCCCTCAAGCCGTACTGAACCCTCAAGCTGATAGACATGCTCAATATCGATACCTCTACAAATCGGTTCATAACCGATCTCTTTGACTGATACCTCGTTCACGTCCCCATAGTTGATCCCTCTCATATAGCAAACTACTAATTCCTCACCAAGGCAATTCAGCCGATCCCTATACTACCGATACCTCTCTCAAAAGCCCTATCGACTGATCCCTATACCCAAAATAAATGGATCGGGTACAATCCATTTTTTAAAATTTATGAATCGGGTACGATCCATTTTTATGAAAAACAGCTCTAAAACACAGTGCAGTTCCCCTGCATTTTGGGTTCGAAACTCATCTTAAACACAATGCATTCTATCCACTTTTCTAACATCCTGTGACTGACCGGGGTATAGAGGTTCAAGTGGTACTTTTGAATTGCAACCAAGGAATGGACAAGCAACCGCTACTCAAACGATACTCCCAAAGGTTGGAGAACATATGTTATGTGACTCTAAGAAAACCCAAGAAACTTTGGCCCAAAGCCAAACTCGGGTAAAATCAAGATTTTCTCCTCACAAATGCCAAAATGACTCCAAGCACTGTTCTTCACTGACCAAGAAAATCAATTGCTGACTCCAAGCAAACCAATTGCTAACTCCAAGCAAACAGTAGATTTTCTCGGATTCGGCTCCAAGTAGCTTACCATTGATCCGTCAATACTGGTCCATCTTGCTTTGCTCATATCTCGAGCATGCATACATCATTCACAAGCACAACAAGTAGTTGTAACTTAAAAACTAACCGGATTGCCGATGACTAGTGCATTGCCCCCAGTTGAAGCATATTCATTGAAGACATTCAGTGTGCATAATATCCCAGGAGATTCATTGTACCAATCATATCGGTTTACTTAAGGAAAACCGACCCTAGACTACATCTCATGAAATTCAAGTGGCATGTGAATTCAGCCAGAGCGATATGTGTCATCGAATGCAGACGCTTTCTTATATTCCCTGAAGATGTATCGATCATGAGGTTTATGCGATTATCGCCCTAATCCATCTCCTCATTCAATCAACTGAATCAGAAGTTTGTCGAGCAATTTAGAATATATGAGACCCACACCAAGGATGTGATGTCATTATCCAATTTATTCTAGATGCTAGCGAGGATATCATACTGATTGCGTTGATGAGGGGAATCAACCCTTATATAGATTTTGGCAACTAATTTATTGGAGAGCCTCCTATGACCTTGGGTCATTTTTATTACAAAGTGAATCAGAACCTAAGTAAGGAGGAGGTAGAGCAGACTAGGATAAAGAATAATACTGGCTCGTTGGCTAAGGACTCGGATTCCAGGAGATGATCCAGGATCTCAAAATTCGACTCATATACTCCCTTGAATGATTTGATCGATAACATCTACTTGGAGACTCACAACTTAGAGCATTACTAAAAACCAGCCTCGAAAGAGTCCACCGAAGCCCAAAAAATATCCGGGGAATGTTGTATATTCCAAGATGCACATGCTCCTAACACCGGTGATTACAAACACCTTCGATTCGAAAAGCTGATTTGGGAAGGAAGGCTTCAACAGTATGTGCAAGCCCTGTGGAATGGCGGGCAGGGAACATCCAATGCCTATCAATAAAAAACTGTGATTATCAATTAGACCGCTGACGATCGACATCCCACTGAAAGGAGCTGGGGGCAAAGTGGAATAGCGAGCACACGATCTTGCTCCACTTATCAATGAGATTTATTCTGATCTTCTTTGAATTATTTTATTTTAATTTCAATTTCAATTATGTTGTGAACTACGACCAACTTGGATTAAACTACTTGCATACGATGTAGGTAAACAAGTACCTAGAGTAGGGTGCCAAACAATCTTCGCAGACCATGATCGGACCTTTGGAGTCACATCAAGATAAGCGTGATTTAACCGCTTATCAACTACCATATGCCCCTGACTTAGGGCCAAGGACTCGAAATGGAAAACCGCGACAAGGTCAGGATCCAGCAAAAAGTGGACACGACTGATCATCTACTGATCAACTTCCGTGCCTGACTTGGAGACCAAAGAAAGACTTGGAGTGGAGGCAACCAAACCATCCACTCCCCAGCTCATACTTGAAGTTCGCCAAAATACTTATGCATCTCCCAGAGCTCAGCATGGCCAAGGTCCAACTAAAGTAGACACGATTCGACCATCCACACATTAGCTCCTCCCTGAACACAGGAGGCAATTAAAAAATTCGACTTAAAGTAGGCATGACTAACTTCATGCTCATCAACCACCGCCGTCAACATGTGGACATGACTGCAGCTTGAGGTGGATATGGCTTGATCGTCCACCCGACAACTCTTTCCGTCGACTTTCTTGGAGGAGTACTAAGAAAATTGGACAAGACCTGATTGCCCAACACAAGCATGGATGTGATCTAGCCATCCATTACTTACTCCCTTCCTTGACTTGATTGAAGGAGCTACAATCACTAAGTGGACATGAATCGATCATCCATTTATCAAGTTTTTTCCTTGATGCGGGGGCAGAATTCCATTCCATGGATGAATGTGGTTCGACTGTTCAATCGACAACTCTTTCCTTGACTTGACAATTGGAGTATAAATCAAAAATGGGTGTGACTGACCACCCACTAACTAACTCTGGTCCACAGAGTGCGGATCGGAGTATAAACGACAAGAAGATGGATGTGATACGATCGTCCATCGACCAATTCAGATCCCTAAAGCATGGACTGGAGTATAAAGATAAAACGGTTGTGACTGACCACCCATTGATCAACTCTGGTCTCTAGAGCATGGACTGGAGTATAAACATCAAATAGGTGTGACTGACCACCCATCGACCAATTGTGGTCCCCAGAGCGTGGACTGAAGTATAAACATCAAGCGCATGTGACTGACCATCCATCGACCAAATTTGGTCCCCAGAGCACAGACTGGAGTATAAACATCTAACTGGTGTGACTGACCACCCATCGACCAACTCTGGCCCCCAGAGCGCAGACTGGAGTATAAACATCAAACGGGTGTGATTAACCACCCATCAACCAAGTTTGGTCCCTAGAGCGCGGACTGGAGTATAAACATCGAACGGGTGTGACTAACCACCCATCAACCAACTCTGGTCCTCAGAGCGTGGACTGGATTATAAACATCAAATGGGTGTGACTGACCATCCATCGACCAACTCTGGTCCCCAGAGTGTGGACTGGAGTATAAACATCAAACGGGTGTGACTTAACACCCATCAACCAACTTTGCTCCCCAGAGCGTGGACTGGAGTATAAACATCAAACGGGCATAACTGATCACCCATTCACCAACTCTGGTCCCCAGAGCGCAGACTGGAGTATAAATACAAATTTGGTGCGATTCGACCATCCTCCAACAAACTCTTATCCCCAAAGTATGGAAAAGTGTGTAAATAAATAAATGAGTGCGGTTCGACCACTCACCATTCCATAAACTCCAGCTTGAACTCGACAAGAGGAATATAAAATCACCATGGATTGAATTCGACATCCAAGAACTAAACCTGCTAACCCAAGACTGGCGGTAGGAGTATAGACTATTAAAAGTTGAATACGATAGCTCATTATAGCTCTGGCTTGGTGTTCTTTACAACTTAAGGAAATGACCACAAGGAGGACTCGTTACAAAACCAATCGGAAAGACATCCAAAGTTATGGATGATCAACTATATCGTACCATCATATCGAGGGTCAATATCGGTCTCACCAACCACAAATGAATGTGACTTGAACATCCATCAAATAACTCCGGTCACTAGAGCATGAATAGGAGAATAAACCATGAAGACTTGATCATTAATTCTCTAATACCCTCCTTTAATCTGTCAGGAGGACTATGAAACCGAATGAGCATGACCCGACTGCACCTGATCCAACTCTACCCCTATTTAGATTAGAGAATAAGAATTAAAGTGGATGTGGTTGACCGTCTAGTACCCAACTCATGCCTAAAATCCAACGAAGCATCGAAGTTTCCCCTTGGAAGGAAAAACTGGAATAAAATCCAGGATAGGCAAGACTCGGCCTTCAATTGACTAACATAATCCCATGATTCAACGGGAAAGAGTCTAAAGCTAAAGTGGACATGGCTTGCCTTCCTACTTATCGATGTATGCCCCAGACTTGGGGGCACAAGCGAGAAACAAGATGAATGTGAACCGACCATTCATCGATCAACTCTATGTTTTTGGAGCTTAGGTGGGAGTATAAACATAGATAGGACGAGACTCGACCGTCGTACATTTATCAACCCGAGACTGGGAGCAAAACTGTGATCATCCAAAGACTAGCTGCGATAGCCCAACATTGTAACTCGTATATAGTGTTTACAATGACTTGAGGCTACGACCGAAAGGATGCCTAAAGCTAGAATCATTGAATCGATACCCAAGCTCATGGGCAACTGACTATCATTCCAACCTGAACGACGAGCAATAGTTCGTCGGTATAGTGAATGGAAAGCACGTTACTCGAACGCACAAGAAGATTCAAATTCAAAGCAAGAGCCAGCTATGCAGCTGCACGCAACTGGAGGCTGACCCCTACTCGACATTTTCTTCAACGTGCTTCTAAGCTTGATCTTTGGCCATTTGTAGATAATCACTCAAAGCATTTAGAGCCCTTCACTATCAAACTTAATAACTCATGACAAGACTCGAAGATTCGACCGGTAACCGTCATCATTGACTATCCCAACTAGATTTTACGATGATTTTTATGCAAAATTATTACATTTGAACTCAAAGAGTCTAATACTACACCCGCTGAGCTGACAGTCAACATTAAATCATCCATGGCGACCTATCATGGGTACTGAAGATCAAATCACGGCTCAGTGCAACAATGATGATGGAATTAGTTGGCTTTCACTAAATGAATCTTGATGTGTTCGCTTGGACCCATTCTGACATGCATGTGATCTCACCGATTATCATGAGCCATGCATTGAATATCAACCCGAGGCATGTCTCGATGAGACAAAAGTAACTCGTCATGGATCCGGAGAGGTCTGATGGACTTAAAGTGAAGTGGATAAACTCAAAAATATCAGGTTTACCTGCAATACCCTCTGTCCGAAATGGGTATCAAGTCTAGTGCTTGTGAGAAAAGCTAATGGAAAGTAGCGATCATGCATCAACAACTCAGACCTGAACAACGCATGCCCAAAAGACAGCTTTCCACTTTGAGGATCGACTAGCTGGTAGACTCAACTTTTGGATATGAATTGCTTTCACTTATGGATATGTACTTCAGGTACAACCAGGTCTTCATGCATGTCCATGACTAGAAGCACATCAGATTCATTACTGATCTAGGGATATATTGTTATGTTGTGATATCGTTTGAACTAAATAATGTTGAAGCTACTTACCAGAGACTGGTCAACAAGATGTTCAAAGACCGAATCGGGTGATCGATGGAAGTATATGTGGATGATATTCTTATGAAGTCACGATGGTCAAACAACCACATCGATGACTTAGTGGAGACGTTCAGTTTTATTCAAAGAAATGGAATGAAACTTGGTCCATTGATATGCTCTTTCGGCGTTGCGTCAAGGAAGTTCTTGGGTTTAATGTTCAACTCTCGCAAAATTGAAGCCAACCCTAAGAAGATTCAGGCAATCAAAGACATCTAGGTACCAAAGACAATCAAGCAGGTAGTCTAAATAGGATGGTCATCGCCCTAAGTTGATTCATCTCGGGGGGGATCGATAAGTGTACTCTCTTCTTTAACCTAATCGGGAGATGGAAAAGGAATTTCGAATGGACACAGGATTGTAAAGACGCATTCTAAGCTTTGGTGAACCACTTAAAGAGACCTTCCATCTTGTCAAAGCCGGTGGATCATAAAGATTTATACATCAATTTATCCATGTTGGTACATGCCATAAGCGCCGCAATGCTATGTGAAGAGAACCGGATCCAAAGACAAGTATATTATGTAACCAAGCGATTGATAGGTACTAAGAGAAAACTAACCGAAGCTATAAAAGCTCATGTAATGCCTATTGGTTTCATCATGAAAGCTCCGCTCTTACTTTCAGGCTCACCCCATTAATGTCTATGTTGACCAGCCATTACGACGGGTCATATAACGACCTAAAACGTTCGAAAAACTACTCAAATGGAACATCAAACTAAGCCAATTAGATATCACTTATCTCCTTCAGAGAGCTATCTAGGGACATACATTGGTGGACTTTATAGATAAATTCACTGCGCCAAATGACTCTCTAGAGAAAGTAGTAGAGAACCGACCAACCGAATGAGAATGTACATGAATGAAGCATCCAGTGATCAATGATCTAGCGCCAGAGTCGTGTTAGTGGTTCCTGAGGAACGATTGATCTGCTATGCCCTAAAACTCGACTTCCCTGCAACAAATAACAAAACCGAATATGAAGCTCTGATTGTTGGTCTTAAGCTTGCTAGAAAACTGGGAGTGAAAACTTTACAATTTTTTTATGATTCTCGGTTACCAGTATGCCAAGTTAGGGGAGATTATCTTGCTAGGGGGCAGCATCTTGCCCCTTATCTTGGCTGGGTCTAAGAGCTACTGGCCGACTTCGAGTATTACACAATTACACACATCCTCAGAGAACAAAATGAAAAGGCCGAGTTACTGACCAAGCTGGCCCGTTCTGGGGATGCAATGCAATTAGACTTTGTCCAAGTTGAAGTACTTAACATTCCAAGCATTGATAGATGGAGATCGACTAGATCTTGGAGACAGAGCCAGTAAAGGAGTCATGGATGACTCCTATTAAAGACTATCTATAGTGGGGAATTCTTCATGAACAGAGGAATGAAAAATGACAGATCCTTCTCAAATCTTCATGTTGCATCATCTAAGAAAGAGTCATGTATAGAAAGGGCTTTTTACATTTCCCTGCTTCGGTGCATCACCCATGACGATATAAAAACGAGTCTTGAGAGAAGTCCATGATGAAGAATGTGGCGATCACATTGGGAAGAAAACCTTGACAAAGAAAATACTCTGTTATGGGTATTACTAGCCAACTATCAATCAAGATGCAGATAATCACGCTATTCAATACGATGAGTGTTTGCTTAAATTTCGAGGGCCCCCGTCGATGAAAATTACTCAAACGGTCACTCCATAGCTATTTGCTACTTGGTGTATTGACATCATCAGCATCTTTCCAATTCTAAAGGTGGAGCGAAATACACCATCGCATCAGTTGATTACTTCACCAAATAGGCTGAAGTAGAACTTTCAACCATGATCACGATGAAGAAAACAATCAACTTCATTGTATGGAACATCATCGATCATTTTGGTCTTCCATAAATCATTAAAACTGATAATGGAATCATATTCGATAGCGCTGAATTTAAACACTTCTACCATCGAAATCATATTGAAAAGAGATTTGCGGTAGTTGCCGCCCTTAAGCTAGTGTACAGGTTAAAGCTATGAACAAAATCATAAAGTCTGTTCTACAGAAACATTTGGAAAAGGAAGATGTAAGTGGATCGATGAACTCTCATCAGCATTATGGGTATACAGAACCACCCATAAGTCCACGAGTGGCCATACTCCATTCACCCTTGCTTACGACTCAAGGCTGTCATCCCTATAGAATTTGAAGTCCCCTCTTATCGAGTGACTTTTTACAACCCTTATTCATTATAAAATAATATATAAAAAAGGAATTGCAATCCAATTGCAATAGGAATTGGCGACGAATCGTGAGCGTACAAATGCATCCAGAAGCCAGTGACAAGAACGTGTATGTAAATATGCACACGTATATTCAAAAGATTAGATTTCTTGAAATCAACAAAAATTGGATTTTCACCTGGAGTTATCAAAGAAAAGACTGAATCGGATAGCCAAAGCTTACTAGCTCTATAAAACCAAGTACAAATAACAACTGATGGAATACAACCCATAATGTATACTATTGGAAATCGACCAAGCATCATGACGATCAAAGAGAGATACAACACTTTGGGAAGATAATTCAACAAAAGGATAGTGACTATTCAGGAAACATGATGGATTTCTTTTCAGCGGCTCTAACTTTCTTCGATTCAAAGCACATCATGTAACCAATAAGACATACTTTGGGGGACAAATGTTATCCGGCCTTTTGGCTTGGCTATATTCAGACTAACTAGATAAGTTAGACTAGATGATCATCAAGAAAGACAGCCCGGAGAGATGATTATTAGGCTCAGAGATCAAGCGCAGGCAATGATATGAAGCGACAATCAACCGGGGCCAAGAGATAGATTCCTTGGAATATTCAAAGTACGGAATAATGCCTCCCTTGGATGGGGGGATTAGTGCCTATCCCTTTCCTAAGGGGATCGGTACGTATCCTCAATTTTTGTCCCAAACTTGGTAAGATCAATATAGAGTGACAAGGAAGGCCTATGAGGCTACATTTTAAGTTTCAAGTCATTTGGAGTTCGTATGCTCAAGTTATGTGTAAATTATTTCACCTATCAAAAGGAATTGGTATAAAAGGGATTGGTACAAAAAGGATCGTCCATATTCAGCTTTCACCGTATATTGAAACAATGATCGGTCAATAACTCAAAATCTACGGATGCTGTCAATATGAAACTTAGAGTATAAGCTAATTAGGACATGTGGAACACCACATAGGAATCGCATGGAATTTGGAGAAAATTGGAGGGATCGGTACCTATCCCTCTAGAGGGATCGACATAAATAAAAATTCAAGCAACATTGCCAATAATCAGAATTCAAGCAACACAACTTCACAGAAAGTGCGATATCTTACAAAACGTACGTCGGAATTGCACAAAATTTAGGGAGAAAGTAGCTAACATCATGGGACATCCCTTATAGGGACCGCAGTCTATTTGGATGCATTTATAAGGATCGGTACTGATCCTATTATGGGCCCCGATGGGCCTGCCAATTTCTGAGTAGCCTCGTCTTGGTCTCCTGAACCTTCTGCCAAAATTTCGTCACGTCTTCCTGTATAAATACAGCAAGCAGGGCATCAGAAAAGGGATCTTTCTTTCTCTGTCGAGGCGCTGCCATTTTTATTTTTCACTTTGTACTAATAAATTGTAGTTGATCCAAACATTCTTGTGATCATAATCAAGTGGAAGATAAATAAAAATGTGAAGTGGACGTAGGCCAAGACTCCCGAACCACTATTAAAATCTGTGTGTTCCTTCATGATTATTACTTTGTTTTTATTTCATTCTTCATTTAACTCCACTAGATTCTATTGGGTGTTGATGCCCATTTTTGGCGTCAACAACGCTAGTCCTGATCACCCCACAAGAGATAGGTCGTTTTGGATGGCAAGGCGTTGACTTAAGAAGAGCATATATGCGACATATAGAAGGGTCCCTGAAGTTGGACGGTACTTGATTCCCTTGTTGGACCTAGATTGCCCTATGGTTGTGGATCCCCGCAGAATTGCCATTTGATGATGTACATTAGATTTAAATAGAGGGAAAGTAAAGAATTTATACGTTTCATATATTGGAAAGTAAAATTTTAGCTAGTTCCTAAAGGAAGGTGTGCAGAAATCACTCACGGACGATAATGGGATTTTTAGTATACTCCAAAAAGAGATAAGTCGAAAATAAGTGGAAAAGAAGAAAAGTCCAAAAGAATGGACAAATAAAACCACTCTAAATCCGATCTATATGAAAAAAATAAAAATAAAATGTTTGAAAAAATTACATAATATATTTGGAAGGGATTTATTTAAAAATAGACAAATCCTATTTTTAAAAATCAAGTAAATATTAAAATTTTCTAAAAATTAATATATCTTTTTATTTTCTATCTATATAGAATTTCTAGAAGAAATTAAAGTTTGTTTAGACCAAAAGTTTTAGTTAAAATGCATTTTAATAAAGAGATATTTCTTTCGAAATAAAAAAGAAAAGAAAATAAAGCGTATATACATGCTCATCGACTTTCTTATTATGGAAATTTTAAGTTTTAAAATTCTTTTTATAAAAAATGTGGACGACAGGATGTGGTACTAGTTTTAAATAGGGTTAAAAGAATGGAAAAGGAGACAAGAACCCAAAACAAAGTAGTAGGCGGCTATGGGTAGGTAGGATTTTTTTTCAGAATAGCTAGAACGAAGATGAAGAAGGCAGAAGCGGAACGAAACAACATTATTTATAATAAATAATTTATACTTGACCCAGGCCGATATGGTCTAGCTTTAGATTAGGCCAAAAAGGCCACAAGTGGTCAACAACTTAGGATCCACTGGTCAACCGGTAGCGGTCCCTGTCCCATAATAACTTATCGACAGGTTGGCGAGTTTTGGGCACAAACGAAACCTCGAACGCAACATATAGTAGTGTAAAGGTTGAGCTGCCCTCAATTCCTCTTCCTCGAAACTCCAAAATCCTCTCTCCTCCTCTTCATCAAATCAACCAACGCACTTCTATGACATCCCCTATCTAGAAGCCCAAAGCTAAGAACTATAGATGATGCAGTCATTCATAGTATTAACTTTCGACGATACAGCTATGTTAATGGTATCCATTATATCAGAAGCACTTGAATATGAAACAAAATCACAGATTTCAAAAAACATCAATTTACTGGTTACATTTTAAGACACATGTTTAACATTCAAATTACATAATCCCATAATCGTTTCCCAAGTTCAAATAAAATATAGGTATTATAAAATATGCCAAGAGCGACATATGACGATGCCCCTTTGATTGACCAGAGTACTATATATACAATATAGTGGAATCAATCCAAATTATAGCAGTAACTCATATTTAACTATCTGTTAGCCATCTGCTCGTCACCAGGAGCTTTATTCGCCAACCTACTAAAACCTCTAAACCTCAACCATGGCCTACTTAAATCAATTTTTGAGCAACCAAGAGTTTAAGAAAAAATAAATTTCGAGTCAGACATAAAGCCTAATATGAATAATACTATACTCGGTTATCTAGTATTAAGTGAGACCACGCCGCTTAGAGAAATGGGTTTTCCCCTCACTAATATCCTTTTTAAAACATATCTTTTTCAAATTTTAATCCAGCAACCAAAACTGGTTAAATCTGTAGAATAATATCATGTATATGTACATTTCAATAATCATATGGACTATCTATCCATACACTGTAGTTTTATTTGGCTAACTACTAACTCTTGGCTGACTCGAGCCAACCAAATAATATAAAAATCTGACATCTAATAGATGCACCCCTTCTGGACGGTGTGTCCTTACTTACTTCTACAGGTCTAACTGATCCTAATGGTTTTGCGGGCTTACCAATAACATGTCTTTCTTTTTTAGATTCCTTTCTTGTGTAACATAATCTTAGTATTATTTGTGACAAATCCCTAACATTGAAATTTTGGACTAAATAAGCTAGGGGCTAATAGCTAATAAGTATAGGGAGCGACCCAACACAAGTCCCATTTGGTCTTCTAATCTGAGTCATTTTCTTAGGGTTAACTACCCTTTAAATTTTTTCTTGAAAACCCTTTTAAAATGATTTAAACCTTTAAATCATACATATACAAGGAAAATATACTCTTTGTTTTACTCTAAGCTATTTTCCATGTTATATATACTTTACCCAAAATAATGTTGATAAAATTATTAAGGATTTCCTATCCCTCCAAAATAAGTTAAAACCCTTCTTAACTTAAGAACACTTAGGCTATATTCCCAAAAACAACTCATTCGAAATCTTTGTTTAAAACCTTTAAACAACCTTTTCGAAACCATCGAAAGTACCCCTTTCGAAACCTTTGAAAGTATCCCTTTCAATACAAGTAAAACCTTAGGACAAAGGCCAAAACATATCTTTCGAAATCATACCTTTCGAAACCATTCATCTTTATCCTTTCGAAAGCATTGAAAACATCTCCTTCGAAAGCTTTACTACCTTAGACATCCTCTTAAAACACCTAAACATTGCCTTTCGAAACCATTGAAAAACCTTTCCTTTTAGACCTTTCGAAACCATTGGGGAACCACCCCTTAGAAACCTTTCTTTAAAACCTTTCGAAAGCATCAAAACATCAAGCATTTCGGAAGCATTTAGGTTCAATTTATAACATATGGAAACACCATTTGAAACCATTAAAACCATCTCTTTCAAAAAAAATTGGATTCTACCTTTTATAGAGAAAAAGGGTCATTAAAACATATACATCGAAAGCATCTCTTTCAAAAGCCTTTCCTAAGTAAAGAAGTGATGGTGTCGAAACCATCCCTTCGAAAGCATTGGAGAAGCAGCTTGGTTTTAAAAGCAAGGTAACCTTTTCGAAACCAATCTGGGTTGAAAGGTAAAAAGTGGCAGCCAGGGGCTTCGAACTAGTCGAAAGCAGTTATTTAAAAACAAAGGTGCAACCTATTAAAACCGTTCTTTTAAAATCGTTGACCCATTCGAAATCAGACCAAGTCGAAAACTATTTAGTTGAAAGCAAAGCCGGCACATTTTCATTTAAAAGCAAAGTGGTGCTTCTACCTCTTCGAAACCCCTTATTTCGTCCTAATACCTTTTGCCTGTATTTAATTCACTATGTACCAGATATCTGATACCATATGCATTGGTTTCTGTTAAATGGCTAAATTTCTATCGGTTTAGAAAATTGTCGAAAATTTTGAAATTAAATTTAACCGCAAGCGCATGACGTACTATCGTAGTACGTGGCGAGTACGGGTCGATCCGTAGGAAATTGTTAGATTTAGAAATCTATTCAATCAAATTAGACCAAATGGAGATGCAACCGTTAACTAGAAGAAAGAAGCTAAAGCTAGAATTAAAATGTGATTTAAAAACTATTAGACTAGAGAACAATTTAGAGGCAAATCCACTTTCATGTTTTTTGTAAATCAACAAACAAATAATTTGTGATCTCTAGCTTTGATATTAAGTGAAATATTGTTGTATTTGCTATAAGTATGGTTTGTTTATGTTATTAATTAACATAACTCAAACGATCAAACTATAATACAATAAATAAACCACTTATCAATTCTCATGAAAATGAAGCCAAAGCGAAAGCTATTTTAAGTATGATCTATTTATTATTGTAATTAGTAATATAGACCATCAAATTTCATTTTTACTTTCATTTCAAAATAAAAAAATTAATTAGCAAATGATGATGTAAATTGTGCTTATGTTGAATAAGCGTAGCTCATTTACATAAGCAATATAAGATATCAAACCCACTTGTATAAACTTACATCAAAATTCACTTTCATGAAGCACAAGCTAAAGAGATCATAAATTGTAAAAATGTTGAAATTACATAATATTTGAGAGCTTCATTACCCCTAAATTAAAGGGGTTTAGCTACTCATTTGTGTTACCAAATTAACACATGTAAGTTTCAACGTTGAAAATGAAAGAAAGTAGAGAATAAACAAAGAAAAAGAAGATTAACTACTAGAAGTAAATTAATTAGACTAATGCATAAATGTAAATCTAAGCCATGAACATTAAAAGAAAGAGAGCATAGAAATAAACATTAACAAAGAAGCAAAAAAAGCATGTAGACAAGAAAGGAGAAAGTGGCTTGGAAGCCATTTTTATTTCACTTTTATTTTTGTTTACAACTTGCTAATTTCCTAAGTAAATATGTGAAAGAGTAGAAGCTATGTTCATGTACATAAGAGGGCTATAAATACATGCATAAAACCCTAATTCTATTTTTAGGGTGCTTTCCAAAAAGCCTTTTAGGAAGTATAGCCAACAAGTAACCATTAGCCACTAATTAATTCCTCATTAAAAGTGCATGAAGCTTTAACCTCCACTTGGTTGTCCATTAGCTTCTAATTGTAGATTTAGGAAAGTGGATGGGGTCCTCCATGTTCATGGTCTTGAATTATTTCCCTCTTCTTTCCTTTGTATTCATTTGTGCATAAATGTATCTTCATATAAGCCTCTTCCATATGCATTCAAATTCTTATAAAAATTATCAAAAAAAATGTCCAAGTAAAAATTATCACATTTACACATGCGCAAAAATGACCATTTTGCCCCTGAATGAAGATGAATATATGATGATTTAAAAATAATTGAACTATGGTTTTAAACATGTTAAAATGCGCAAATATGAATTTATTTAAATAAAAATAGATAAACTATGGATGTAAATATATGCACATTTACGTGCACATTAAATACCCCTACACTTATCTTTTTATTCGTCCTCGAATAAAGGTAAACTAAGATAAATCTGTTTTCGTGGGGAGCACAATTGCATTAAGCGTATGTAACAAGCCGTTAAATCTCTAGATGTCCCCAGTAGGACGAGTGTTGTCTCATGAGGGTTTTCAGCGGATATTACCCACAAAATCCAAATGCAAAGTGAAACTATTTACAAAATGCAAGATTTGTTTACAAAGAGATGAATGCGAGTTTTATTGGAAATATTTACAAATGAAATGATTACTTTTAAATAGACACAAATAAGTTAAATACAAGTTGTGGTCATTGTCTTGAAATTTAAGTCATTTACTCGTCAAAATTTCCAATAAAAATCAAGTTGTCATAACAGATAGACCAAAGTTTGGCTAGTTGTTTCGGTTGATAATATAATGTAATTATGAAATGGATCCTTAGTTAATTATTAAAGTTTATTAAAGTGGTATTTTCATTTCTTTTCAATAACAAGTTATATCAAACAAGTTAAAATGGTGCTTAGATTCAATTGCTTACTCTCTCTTATTTGAAAATTTTATTGATATTAACAATATTTACATATGCCTAACTCAGATAAACTGATGCCAGATATATTACCCATACACTGTCTTTCGGGCTTATGTGAGGGGAATACAGAGTGTGGCGAGTGAACACACGAATGTGAACACCTATCGACTATAGGCATTATTAATAAAATAATTTATATATACATACACCTAGCTCAGATAAACCGAGGCCAGATATCCGATCATGCACTGCCTTTCAGGCTTATGTGAGAAAGGTACAGAGCATGGCGAGTGTTCACACAAGTGTGTACACCTGTCAACCATAGGTGTTAATAGAAAATATTTACATATATACAAATGTTTTGTTTTTTTTTCAAATTTTCTTTTAAGAAAGAGAGAGTTTTGCAAAATCATCTTAGCACAATTTAACTCAGAAGATAAAATTGTTATATCCTTTTAAATTTACCACTTTTTTAAACAAAGATTTTCAATTAGAACATACTTCATAATTAACACATATGAACCTTCCTATATACTAGTTAAACCATTGTTATTTGTAATCAAACTTCATTTTTATTTTTGTTAAGACAAATAAATTTTCAAAATTTTAATTTGTTAACCAAAACTTATATTTATCCTATAGTATTTCTTCAAAAATAAATCAAAATGCTAAGAAGAAAAAGTTTTTGGGATTTAGAAATTTTTTGATTTTTTTTAGATAAAGGAAAAATGAAAATTCAAAAATGCCTTGAAAAATGAAAATGAGAACGGGACTCCCCGCCACACTTAATTTTGACTGTGTCCCTACAGTCAATGCATGATATAATGAGTGTAATGGAGAAAAATATGTACATATTTATAAAAGAGGGTTAACATTCTTACTAGACGTAGCTTGGCTAATGAAGGATCATGAGCTCCTCCTCTTGGTTACTGGGCAATTCCAAGAAAAGTTTCAAATGATGACCGTTGACTTTGAAAATCGATCCATCACTGGGGTTTTCTATTTCTAGGCACCATGTGGAAAAACAGTTCGTACCGCAAATGGTCTAGTCCATCTTGATTTAAGTTTCTCAGGGAAAAAATGAAGTCTTGAGCCGTATAAAAGAACTTTTTGATTAGGCGAAAACGTTTTCCTTAGGATTGACTTGTAGTGAAAACTTTTGGTTCTTTGTTTGTAAATTTTCTCGCTCTCATAAGCATCATTCCTAAGTTCTTCTAGTTCGTTGAGTTTTAGTTTTCGGTTTTCGCCAGCTTTCTCAAGATCAAAGTTTAAGTTCTTAATTGCCCACAATGCTTTGTATTCGATTTCAACAGGTAAATGGCAAATTTTACCATAAACTAAACGAAATGGAGACAATCCAAGGTTAGTTTTAAAAGCTGTACGGTAAGCCCAAAGCTCAATTTTTGAGACCAATCTTTTGGATTTTTGTTAACAGTTTTCTCCAAGATTTGTTTTATTTGTAGATTTGAAACTTCAACTTGTCCACAAGTTTGAGGATGATACGGAGTGGATAACTTGTGGGTTATCAAATATTTTTTTAATTAAAGTTTCAAAAGATCGATAGCAAAAATGGATGTCGTTATCACTGATTATTGTGCTAGGTGTGCCAAACCTCGAAAAGATGATTTCTTTGAGAAATTTCACAACAATTCTATGGTCATTAGTCTTGCAAGGAACGGCTTCGACCCATTTTGAGACATAATCGACAGCAAGAAGGATATACAAGTTTCCAAAAGAATTGGAAAAAGGTCCCATAAAGTCAATACCCCAAACATCAAAGATTTCGATCGTAAGAATGGGGTTCAGAGGCATCATATCTCGTCGGAAAATTCCTACAAGCATTTGACATCGATCGTAAGTTTTACAAAATTCAAATGAGTCTTTGAAAAGAGAAGGCCAATAGAAACCATACTGAAGAACCTTTTCCGCAGTTTTTCGAGGACCGAAATATCCACCGCATGCTTGGTTGTAACAAAATGAAAGAACACTCCTGCTCTCATTATCTGGAATGTAACGTCGGATGATTTGGTCGGGGTAATATTTGAACAACTATGGATCGTCCCAATAGAAATATTTCACTTGGGACATGAATTTGTATTTGCCCTGTTTGGACCATGCCGAGGGAGTTTCTTTAGTGACTTAGTAGTTCACTATATCAGCGTACCATGGATCGATATAAATTGAAAGAAGTTGTTCGTCGGGGAAATTTTCGTTGATTGGCAAAGAAGATGGTGCGTTCGGAAGACGAGACAAGTGATCAGCCATGATGTTATCGGATCTTTTTTTGTCTTTAATTGTAAGGTCAAATTCTTGAAGTAAAAGGATTCAACGAATCAAATAGGATTTTGCATCCTTTTTAGTGAAGAGATATCGAAGCGAAGAATGGTCTGTATACACAGTAATGTGTGAACCTATCAAGTAAAGTCGAAACTTTTCGAGTGCAAAAACAACAGCTAGAAGCTCTTTTTCGGTTGTTGTGTAGTTGAGTTGAGCATCGTTCAAAGTCATGCTAGCATAGTAGATAACGTAAAGGATCTTGTTGATACGTTGTTCTAAGACAGCCCCAACTGCAAAATACGAAGCAACACACATTATTTCGAAAGGAAGATCCCAATTGGGTGCGCAAATGATTGGAGAAGAAATGAGTTCGTTCTTAAGACATTCAAAAGAAGAAATACACTCAGAGTTGAAATCAAATGGAACGTCTTTTCCGAGGAGAGTCGTCAAAGGATGGGTGATTTTGCTAAAGTCTTTCACAAAGCATCGGTAAAAGCCAACGTGTCCCAAAAAAGATCGAATGTCCTTAACAGATTTGGGAATGGGTAGATTTGCAATGACATCGATTTTTGCTTTATCTACCTCAATGTCTTTATTTGAGATGATATGTCCAAGGACTATGCCTTGTTTGACCATAAAGTGGCATTTTTCCCAATTCAAAGTCAAATGTTTTTCTTTACATCGATTCAGAACCAACTCGAGGTGATGTAAACATAGGGAAAAAGAATCGCCAAAGATAGAGAAATCATCCATAGAAACTTATAGAAAGAGTTCAATCATGTCAGAAAAGATGCCAACATGCACCGTTAGAGAGTCGCAGGAGCGTTACAAAGTCCGAATGGCATACGTCAATAAGAAAAGGTACCGAATGGACATGTGAAAGTTGTTGTCTCTTGATCTTCGGGAGCGATTGGAATTTGGTTATAGCTGGAATAACCATCAAGGAAGCAGTAAAATTCATGGCCGACTAAACGTTCGAGCATTTGGTCAATGAAAGGTAGAGGAAAGTGATCTTTACATGTTACGGCATTTAGTTTTCGATAATCAATGCAAACACGCCAACCCATTTGAGTACGAGTTGGAATTAGTTCGTTTGAATCGTTATTGACAACGGTTAGCCAAGATTTTTTCGGTACAACGTGAATTGAGCTAACCCATGAACTATCAGAGATTGGGTAAATGATTCTGTTATCGAGAACTTTAAGAATTTCATCACGCACCGCATCTTTCATTTTTGGATTAAGCCTTCATTGCACGTCATAAACAGGCTTGGCATCATTGATTAAATGGATGCGATGTTCGACAAGAGCGGGACTAATTCCCTTTATATCGGAGATAGACCATCCAATTGCTTCTCTATTTTTCGAAAGAATAGAGAGAAGAGAAGCTTCTTGGTCAAGAGAAAGATTGTTAGAAATGATGACAGGAAAAGTTTTGTTTTCACCTAAGTATGCGTACTTAAGGTGATCGGGAAGTGGTTTGAGGTCCAACTTTGGGAGTTTCTCGATCAAAGAATTGGGTTGAGATTCGGCCTCGGCGGGAAGCGATTCAAACGGAAGAGTATATTCGATCTCTTGGGGATTTTGTGAAACAATTTTTCATACTCGGCCTCGCGTTCATCGTCAAGGTCAAGTGTCTCGTTTTTGAAGTTTTCGTGAATGGCACTAACTTCCAACGTTTGGTCACGAGTTTCATTCAATTGGTTTTCATGATTGAAAATGTTGAGATCTAAAGTCATGTTTCCAAATGAGATTTTCATCGAACCGTTACGACAATTGATTAAGGCATTTGAGGTGGCTAAGAATGGTCGGCCTAAAATCAATGGAATTTGACTCGAGGGATTTGTCACGGGTTGTGTTTCGAGAATGATAAAGTCAACGGGGAACATGAATTGCCCTACTCGAATGAGCACGTCTTCGATTTCTCCCACGGGCTTCTTAATGGAATGATCGGCAAATTGAAGCGTAACTTTTGTGGGTTTGAGCTCACCTAAGCCTAATTGTTCGTAAACGGAGTATGGAATCAAATTGACACTCGCACTCAAGTCTATCAAGAATTTGTTAATCGTCTTTTCTCCAATTGTACATGAAATCGTAGGGCAGCCAAGATCTTTGTATTTGACGGGCATGGATTGGGACAAGACTTCGCTCAAACTGGCAGCTAGAAGACTTTTTTGGGCACTTGAGTGTGTCGCTTTTGGGTGCACAAGTCCTTAAGAAATTTTGCGTATGTGGGGACTTGCTGAACGATATCAAGAAGCGGAATATTAACTTTGACTTGTTTAAAAATTTCCAACATCTTTTCCATTTGGTCCGAATATTTCTTTGGTCGAAGACGATGTGGAAATGGAACATGATACTCGGTAGGCGGGTCTACTCGAGCAGAAAAAGAAGAATTTTGATTGGTATTCGATTCATCATTTTGCTCCACATTCTGTTCAGATTCGTTCGTTGTTTTAGAAGTGTCGAGAGAGGTTTCCGGTAAGTCGTTTGGGTTAACGACTTGATTATCGATTTGTTTACCGGAGCGTAGAGTTGTGATAGCATTCAATTGGATGACATTTCTATCTTGAACAACATGGACATGATTTGAATTTGCGTTTTGATTCCTGGGATTTGGAATTGGCTGGCTTGGGAATGTTCCAAGTTCACTTACAAAAGTGGCTAATTGACTCATTTGCATTTCGAGTTTGGCAATTGATTGGTTTGTGTTTTGCATATATGAGGTCAATACATTTTTCAAATTGTTGTTTGATTAAAGGCTTTGAGTAGTTTCTTTAGCCAATGTTTTAAGAGTTTTCTCAAGCAAAGTTAAACGTTTATCGTCTTGGGGAGGATGAGCAGAATTTGGTTGAAAATTTGATTGTTGCGGTCGATTATGAGATGGACTCGCAAAGTTTGGTTGAAAGTTGTTGGGCTGAAAGGGAGGATTCGAAGCATTATTCGAGAATGCTTGAAAATTGAGACGAATCGGATTTGTGTTGGGATTGTCTTGGTTCCACGCAAAATTCGGATGATTTCTCCAACCAGGGTTGTACATTGAAGAAAACGGGTCGTTTTTGGCTTTATTGAAAGTATTGATTTGTTCGACAGAATTGGAAAACTGATCGGCTATATGATTAGAATCGTTGGATTTATAACACATCAGATGGGAAGCTTGGTTCATTTTTTTCGATGAGAAAACGTTAACGAATTTTTTAATCATTGCATCGATCTTAGCTTCCAAAGCAAAAGAAGATCTTATCGAGTGTGCACTCGATCGTGAGTAAATTGATTTTTCGTTCGAACGTTCCCATTGGGATGATTTTCGGCGAGGTTTTCAAGAAATTTCCAAGCATCGTCGTGATGTTGGACAAGAAAATTGCATGGCACATTATTACAAGCATGGTTCGTGAGCTATTTTCGAGTCCATCGTATAAGATATGGCAAATCGTCCATTTTTCAAAGTTATGGTGTGGACATTTTATCAAAAGCTCTTTGAATCTTTCAAAATATTTTTCGAATGGTTCTCCCTTGACTTGATGAAAATTTACGATATCGTTTTGGATTTTACTCGTTTTTTCCAAGGGGTAGAACTTTTTTAAGAAAGATTTTACGAATTCTTCCCAAGTTTTATCGAGTTAGATGGTAAGGTGTACAACCATTTTTCAGCGTAATCCGTAAGAGCGTATGGGATTAATCGAAGTTTGATTCCATCATTGGAAAGTTGTTGGAGTTTAATGGTTGCACAAACTTGTTTGAATTTAGTCAAGAAAATGTAGGGGTCATCGTGCTCGAAATTGCCAAATTTCGGAAGCATGACAATATGGTTCGAGTGGATTTCGAAATGGTTACCCATAGGGACGGGTAACATGATGCAAGATGGAATAGAAACTCTATCGGAAAAGATTCTATCTATAAGAGTTAGAGGGGCGTTCTCGTTCGTTATTTCGGGAGGATCGTTTGTTCGAGTTAAACGGTTAGTTGTCGAGTCGTAAGTCCAACGATTTTTTATTGTGTCACAAGTCCAAGTACTCATCCATAAGTGAAATTCGAGAAGAGAAAGAAATTAGAATCGAGTTTAGAGAATGAAAGAAGATTTGAAAAACGAAGTGAAAAATTGTTTTTTTTAGGAAGAAAAATATTTACCAAGTGAAATTTATTTTCAAAAGAGAATGAGTTTTGTTTTTGCTTTTCAAATTTTTATCTGCTTTTTTTTGGAAAATGGAAATTTGATTTTTGTTTTTCGAATTTGCAAAGTTTTTTTTGAATTTTAAATTTATTTTTTTGTATTTTTTTTTGATTGAAAATTTTCTAAGCAAAAGAAAAAAAGATTTTTTTTGGATTAAAAACTACGTTACGTAAAATTTACAATTTTTTTGGATTATAGATTTTTGGATTGTTTTTTTGTTTTTTCAATATGCATGAACTAATGCCACTAAATGAATGCAAAGGACTTAATTACAGTTTTCCATCCTTAGTAGCTCCTAACCCAAAATTGTATAATCACACTTTGTCTTAAATCAACAAAATATTTCTCAGCCAGGTAATGAACATGGGTTATCGGTGCACCACGAATGACCATAGCAATGTAGCCGAAGGTTTGAGTACCTTCAGAGAAACAACCACTATAATATTTATGAATCACCGTAACATTTATAAATGGTTATTACTCTACCGTAGCCTAGACACCAAGAAATAAAATTGTTCAAATAATATGAAGATATAATTAAGCCCTAGATGAGTTCGCGACACCCTTAAGTCCAACGTCTAACATTTATTATTAGTCAAATTCTACAATGAAATGCTTTTGTAGGCTAAGGAAAAGGTGATGAAATCTCTCACCTTATGTGAATTGGGGTATTGCTCTTAGAAAAGAAAATAAGATGAGATGAAATTCAAAACAGAAGTTAAACGTGAATTTACAATGCAACTAAAATGAAGTCGTTTTTGTTTTTGGATTTTGGATTTTTTTTTTTAGTAAATGAAAATGCAAGTAACCAACAATGCAATTTAAATTAAAATAAAGGATGAAAGTATAATAGCAGAGCGTACAAAATTATTAGCAATTTTTTTAGCAGCAATTTTTTTAGCAAAGCAAGGCAAAGTGATTCTTGTTTTATTTTCTGCTTGGGCAACCTGAAAATAATAACAAGATATGTACACTTATTATTATTTTTATTTTAAATAAAGTAAATTAAACAAAAATAAAACAAATTAAATAAACAAATTAAAAGAAAATATTTTTTTAAAGAAAGAAACTAAGACAAATTTGAAACCAAATCAAATTTTTTTCTCTAAATTATAATAGTAGAAAACTTAAAACAAGGGAACAAAAATCAAGAGACAAACTTTATAAACATTCACTCTTCATTTTAAACAAACCTCTTTTTTTAAATTGGACCAAAAACAATTTAAACAAAACAAAACTAATTCAACTCAAATTTTTTTAGAAAAAAAGAACTTAACACAAATTAAAAACAAAACAAACTAAAATAACACAACAAAAAAATTCACCAAATAGACCATACCCGGCCTAAGTTTAAAATAACAAAGAAAAATTAAGACCCGGCCCAATAATTTATATCCCCAATTACTTCGTTCTTTGTTAAAAAACAAAACAAAAAGATCTCGAACTCGACAATCAACAGAGATGGGAAAATAAATAAATAAAAAAACTGAAATCAAAATCAAATTTTGGAGAATTGGGTTCGGAGGTTGGGGCTCGATTTTGGTTGAGGCGGTGGGGCGATTCGACTGGCGAGGATGCGGTTGCGGCGGTCGATTTGGGTTGGATAGTTGTGGTTCGTATGGTGGAGATGCTTATGTTCCAATGGAGTGCGGGCGGAGTGTATACCGTTTCAGATGATGAAGGAAGTGACTTGTTCGATTTTTATTTTTTTTAGATTTTGGGCGTTGAGTGTGGGTTTGGTTGCGTTGAAATGTATAGCACGCATGTGTTTGGGTTGATGTCGTGCTGCTAGATGTTTTCGTGGTAGATGTGATGGACAGACAGGGCAGTAAGCAGAAGTCTGTGTGTATGTGGGAAGTGGCTTCGGGTAGATGGTTGAAGTTGCACAGTCGCCAGAAAATCTCTATGTTATGAAGCTTGTGGATGAAGAGGGGGAGTATGGTTGATGGCAATAGAGAAGTGTCTGGTTAGAAGTGGTAGTAGTGAGCAGAACTGAAGAGGAGATGCAGTTGCAATGTTCGAGCTATAGGAGAGTGGAGTTTTGTTTCAAGCAGTGAGCAGAACAAAAAAGAATGTTGTAATGGGATGATGCACTGACTGTTGTATTATAGATGTGAGTATGAATTGTGTTGATGAGGCTAGTGGTTGTGTTTGAAGTGGTAAGGAGCAGTTTTGGTGATAAGGAGGAATGACTGTGTAATGTAGGGCAATGGAGTAGGGGTTTTTGGTGATATGTGATATGAAGAAGCAGTTCAATGAAGTGCAAGGTTTGTTTGGGAAGTTGTCAGACGAAGTTTGGGAAGGTGATGATATTTACAGTATGTAGTACTAGAATTGGCTCGTGTTTCGCACACGGGCAGTTTATATCATTGTAAACGAAAAGAAAGGGTATTTTTGGAATTTCAAAAAGATGCCGAGTAAATTAATTCAACGAATTTTCTTTATTAGTAGTAGAGATGAGTCAGTGAAGTGTGATGATGTTTTGGTTTCTGGTGATTGAGTAAGGTGATTGGTCAATTAAGGTGATGGTAGATGTATGGTTTGCTGAGACAATGGCAAGTTGATGCTGAGACAGTGTGTTGAAGCTAATGTTTGGTTTAGAGGCAGTGAAGATGGTTGCAGGAATGTAGGCAAGAATGGTTATGGTTATGGAAGTGGTGGAAGTTATTGGGATACAGTGGAGATGTGTTGTTATGACTGTGGGAGGAAGGCTTGTAGTGGGTAATGATGACTATTAGTAACGGTTGAGAGTAGAGTATTGAAGCAGTTGTGAGTTGATAGAGGAGTAGAAGTGCAAGGAAGTCGTGATCTGATATGTGGATGGAAGTTTATTGATGATAGAATGCAAAGGCAGTGAGTTGATCAGTTGATGATAGTGTGGTAGTAGTTAAGGCAGTTAACAGGGAGATTTGTTGAGGTGGTCAGCCGTTTTGAGGTGAAGACAAGGCAGGCCTGGTCGCGAATGCGGTGGGTGAAGAATGTGGTTGTGATGGTCAGAGAAGAACTGTGATATGGTATGTTGAGTCTAGAGGGATGGTCTGAAAACTGGTTGTTATGAGGATGAAGTATTAGAAAGATGGAGTTGGAAGTTGCACGGTGAACAGCGCAGTGTCAATTTTTTTTCTTCTTTTTTTGTGTTGAAAGCAATGTAAATAGAAAATCAAATTGCAAAGATATGAAAATGTAGATTGAAGTGTAAATGAAATGAAAAGAATTTTTTTGGTTTTTAAATGTGTATGTTTTTTTTTAATATGGAAATGCAAATGAAAATAGAAAGGCTACAATAACATGCACACAAACAAATGTAAATAAAAATAACACAAACACACAATTTTTTTTTAAATGCAAATAAACACACGAAATAATCAAAGAAAAAAATCACACAAAAATAATCCGAAGAATAGAAAATTAAAATCGATGAATTCCCCGGCAACGGCATCAAAAACTTGTTAAACAGCTAAATTTCAATCGGTTTAGAAAATTGCTAAAAATTTCAAATTAAATTTAACCGCAAGCACGTGGCGTACTATCGTAGTACGTGGCGAGTACGGGTCGATCCGCAGGGAATTGTTATAGTTTAAAAATCTATTCAATCAAATTAGATCAAATGGAGGAGCAATTGTTAACTAGAAGAAAGAAGCTAAAGCTAGAATTAAAATGTGATTTAAAAACTATTAGACTAGAGAACAATTTAGAGGCAAATCCACTTCTCATATTATTGTAAATCAACAAACAAATAATTTGTGATCTCTAGCTTTGATATTAAGTGAAATATTGTTGTATTTATCATAAGTATGGTTTTTTTGTGTTATTAGTTAACATAACTCAAACCATCAAACTATAACACAACAAATAAACCACTTATCAATTCTCATAAAAATGAAGCAAAAGCAAAAGCTATTTTTAGTATGATCTATTTACTATTGTAATTAGTAATATAGACTATCAAATTTCATTTTTACTTTCATTTCAAAATCAAAAATTAATTAGCAAATGATGATGTAAATTGTATTTATGTTGAATAAGAATAGCTCCTTTGCATAAGCAATATAAGCTATCAAACCCACTTGTATAAACTTACATCAAAATTCACTTTCATGATGCACAAGCTAAAGAGATCATAAATCATAAAAATGTTGAGATTACATAATATTTGAGAGCTTTATTACCCCTAAATTGAAGGGGTTTAGCTACTCATTTGTGTTATCAAATTAACGCATGTAAGTTTCAATGTTGAAAATGAAAGAAAGTAGAGAATAAATAAAGAAAAAAAAGATTAACTACTAGAAGGAGATTAATTAGACTAATGCATAAATGTAAATCTAAACTATGAACATTAAAAGAAAGAGAGCATAGAAATAAACATTAACAAAGAAGCAAAGAAAAGCATGTAGACAAGAAAAGATAAAGAGAATTGGAAGCCATTTTTATTTCACTTTAATTTTTGTTTACAACTTGCTAATTTCCTAAGGAAATATATGAAAGTGTAGAAGCTATGTTCATGTACATAAGAAGGCTATTTATACATGCATAAAATCTTAATTCTATTTTTAGAGTGCTTCCCAAAATGCCCTTTAGAAAGTGTGGCCATCAAGTAACTATTAGCCACTAATTAATCTCTCATTAAAAGTGGATGAAGTTTTAACCTCCACTTAGTTCTCCATTAACTTGTAATTGTAGATTTAGACAAGTGGGTGGGGTCCTCCATGTTCATGGTCTTGAATTATTTCTCTCTTCTTTCCTTTGTATTCATTTGTGCATGCATGTAGCTTAACATAAGCATCTTCCATATGCATCCAAATTCCTATAAAAATTATCAAAAATGTGCAACTTAAAATTCTCAAATTTACACATGCACAAAAATGACCATTTTACCCCTGAATGAGGATGAATATATGATGATTTGAAAATAATTGAACTATGGTTTTAATCATGTTAAAATGCCTAAATATGACTTTTATTTAAATAAAAATAGATAAACTATGGATGTAAATATATGCACAATTACGTACACTTCAGTTTCGATGGAGTCGAAGGCGGAGGTAAGGGGTCGGAAGCTTAGTGGCGAAAGCATTGAAATAGGAAAAAGCAAGCAGATTTGACTTTTTAAACTATTTCTTTGTACCTAACTTGTCTTGTTTGTCAAATTATGATTGGTTGCATATTTTTCTTTTCTAAAAGTATTGCCGATTTTCAGAAATAAGAATTTGGATTTTTGAAAAATACCCATTCTCTTGTTTATTAATATATAAAACATTTAAGTCTCATGCCTTAAATAATTTTATATATCCAATAAAAAAATTAGGAAAATTCTACAAAAATTTCAAAAATCATTTTTAATATGTTTTCCAACATATATATATTTCAGACCCTAAGCCATTATAATTTGGCCAAAATAAATTTTTAACCCAAAATAACAATTTCTTCACCACAAAATTCATATAAGATCCACAATAATTCAGAAAGTTATAAAAATTGAAACTCATTTCTAAATTATTATTTTTGATCAACTCCAAATTCATAAGGCAATTGGATGTCATATAATAGGTTTTCTAAATCAATTCTCTCATAAAATGCATATAAAACAGCCTAAATCATCAACAAGTACACACACACACACACACACATATATCCTTTTATCATTAAAAACAAGGAAAAACAAGCAAATACTTTCGGAATTTATCTAAAACTGAAATCAATCAAAAACTTGAGATGTAGTCATTATTCACCGTAGCTGTTTGATTAAGGATGTGAGATTTGTTCTTGATTAAGTGATTTGATTCTTCCTCTTGAATTCTTCTTCTTTGTTCCTCCTAATGGTGGTCGGCCTTAGCTTGTATTTTTTATTGTGAAATATGAAGTGAACGTGAGTGTTGAGGGGTCAAGGGTTTAGGGTATAAAGATATGCCTTGTTTCTATTTTGCCCTTGCATATATCCTAACCCTTTTTATTCTGTTTTTATTCTTTAGTTCACTTATTTAATATCACACGGCTACCCCTTATTTAATCACAAATCTCGATCCACTAATCGACTTATATTATTTTATTTTATTTAATTAATTAAATATCTTAAATAATGTTACAAAAATATGGGGTGTTACAGACTCTCCTCCTCGAAGAATTTCATCCTCAAAATTAAGTTAAGTTACATATCAAAACAATCAAAGGTAAAACATACCATCAACAAATCAGGATAAGTATCTCTCATCCCGTTCTCAGTCTTCCAAGTATAGTCTCTGTCATCATCGCTCCACTGGACTTTAAATATTCTGACTATCTTGTTTCTCAACATTTTCTCATCTCTCGCGACTATATGAACTAGTTTTCTGACTATAGTCAAATTCGGTTCTACGGTTAAGTCATCTAACACAGTCGTTAATATAGTAGTATCTGTATCTCGAGTACACTTCCTTAGATGAGAAACATGAAAAACATCGTGGACTCCTACCAAATTTCTCGGTAACTCTACTTTATATGTGAGTTTCTCAATCCTCTAAATAATAGGAAATGGTCCATCGAACCTCAGTGCCAACTTCCTTGATTTTCCAAGCTGAATCACACCCTTCATCGGTGACACCTTAATGAAAACATGCTCTCCAATAGAAAAATCTGTCTTTCCATCTTTTATCCGCATAACTTTTCTGCCTAGATTGAGCTTCCTTCATTCTATCTCGAATTAACTCAACCTTTTCTGCAGTTTTTCTAATCAAATCCAGACCAAGAACCAACCTATCCTCGGTCTCTAGCCAACAAACTAGAGGTTTGCATGGCCTTTCATATAAAGCTTCAAATGGTGCCATCCCTATGCTAGTCTGCTAACTGTTGTTGTATGAAAACTTGACTAGATGTAGATGGTCTTCCTATGATCCCCTAAAATCTAGCACACAAGCTCATAACAAATCCTCTAAGACTTTGCTAACTCTCTCTGTTTTCCCATTAGTTTGTGGATGATAAGCGGTGCTCATCTTGGGCTTAGTGCCTAAGGTATCCTATATACTCTTTCAAAAATCACTAATAAATAAATAATCTCTATCATTCCCTGTGCTACTAGGAATTCCGTGCAGTCTAACTACATTCTTCGAAAATAACTTTGCCAACAAAGGTGTTATTCTAGTTGACTTAATTGGAATGAAATGGGCACTCTTGGTCAACCTGTCCACAATGATCCATATGTTTTCATTTCCCCTATTAGACCTTAGCAGTGAAATCCATAGAAATAGAATCTCACTTCCACACTAGAATATCCAAAGGCTAAAGCAAACTCATTTGGCTTCTAATGTTCGACTTTTACTCGTTGGCAGTTCAAACAATGCTTCACCCATAAGCCTACATCCCTCTTTATACCTTCCCGGAAGAAACTTCCCTTCATGTCCAAATACATCTTAGTTACTTCCATATGAATAGTGAACTTCGAACGATGGCATTTCTCCAAAACTTCCTTCCTTATGCCTCCCTCATTCAGAACACACAATCTTTCTTTCTTTCTCAACCACCCATTCTGGTCAAGACTAAAATCCTTCAAGTCATCGCTCTCCATTCCATCTTTTAGCTTTCCGATACGTTCATCCAACATTGGATCCTCTAACTGTTTAGAAGTAACCTTTTCGATCATAACTGGTCAAACTTCCAAATATGATAACAAACCAATTTCTGTACTTGAACTACTCTTAGTTCTCCACTATACTCTGTAAGTCGCTAACGCTTCCAAATCTTTCCACTCAGCTATCATTGCTAACACCACATTCTGATATTTTCTGCTAAGTGCAACAGCAACCTTGTTGCCTTTTTTGGTGTGTACTCAATACCGAAATCATAAGCAGCTAAGAACTCTAACCACTTCTGTTATCTCATTTCATCTTTTTCTGAGAGAACGAATTATTTGTATACAACTCAAATATTTCTTCCAAAAGATAATGTCTTCGCACCTTCAGAAAAAAAAATACCGTAGATAATTCGAAGTCATGGGTTGGGTATCTGACTTCATGCGGTCTAAGCTGTCAAGAAGCATAGACAATCACTTTACCTCTCTTCATTAACACAGCTCCTAACCTAGTCCCACATGCATCCATGTACATCACCAAATCCTGATTCCCTTTTGGAACAACCAACATAGGTGCATTAGTCAATAAGTGTTTCGGTTTCTGGAATGCCTCCTCACACTTATCGGTCCAAATGAACTTCACACCTTTTCGAGTTAGCTTGGTCATTGATGCCGCTATCCACGAAAAATCCCTAATAAACCTTCGATAGTAACCAGCCAATCCTAGAAAACTTTATATTTCGGTTACCGTTTCTAGTCACTTCCAACTATTCATGGCCTCGATCTTAGCTGGATCCATTGATAACTCATTCTCTGAAACTACATGGCCAAGAAACTTCACTTTCTTCTTCCAGAGATGACATTTCAAGAATTTTGCCTTTAGCTGATGTTGCCTCAGCATTTCAAGCACTACTCTAAGATGAACTTCATGCTCCCTTTCATCCTTAAATACACCAAGATATTATCTATGAAAACCAATACGAACCTATCCAGGTGCTCTCGGAAAATCTAGTTCATTAAATCTACAAAGAAAGATGGCGCATTAGTCGGTCCGAATGGCATCAGTAACCATTCATATGATCCATATCTAGTTCTAAACACCATCAACGGAATACTAACCTTTGCCATTCTAAGCTGATGGAAACTTATTGCTAAATCCAACTGCGAAAATATCTTGGCTCAACTCAACTGATCGAACAAATCATCTATCATAGGCAATGGATATCGATTCTTTATCGTTTTCTCATTCAACTTACGATAATCGATAAAAAAACCTTAACGATCTGTCCGACTTCATAGCAAACACAACGGCTGCTCACCAAGGTGAACTACTAGGTCTGATAAAATTATTGCCTTCCAAATCCACCAACTGCACCTTGAGCTCCCTCATTTCGATAGGTGTCATCCTGCTTGGCGATCTACTCACCGGCTCCGCTCCAGGCACTAAATCTATCTGAAACTCAATGGCCTATTTCAATGGCAATCCTATTACGAGTTCAAAAATATATGCTAATTCTCTAACAATAAAAAATCGATTCAGCTCGTCTTCTACTCCATAACACCCAACAAAGTATTCACCTCACAACTATGGTTTTTTATGGTATATACAATCCATTCCCCATAGTTTGGGCGTCTAAGCGATATTTTCCCATCATGGCAAAATATCCTAGCATCGTACTTACTTAACCAATCCATACCCAAAATATTTTCGAATCCTACGAAATCAAACATATGCAAAATGCAAAAAAAAATATGACATAACAAGTCAAACTTTAGGTGGTCACATCTCATCCCAAGTGTTGCATACCCTCCTATCGGATTTGCAACCCTTAAGGAAGTAACTAAGTATGAGGGTTCTAGGTTAAGCTTATCTACCAAACAACGAGATATTAAGAATGCGATGCACCAGTATCAAACAAAACACTAACTGCCATACCAAGAATCATAAGCGTACCTCCCAACACTGCTTTGCCTTTTTCCCCGTGGTGTCTTGAAGTAGCTGGCTCCAATGCATATACTTTGCCCTTTCCATCCTTAGCAGGCTCCTTGCATTGGTTCTTGTAATGACCAATCTGATCGTAGTTGAAGCATTTGACATTCTTCTTCCCAGTCGCCTTTTTTGCCTCTCTAGAACGACTTTCATTTGCAAAGTGTCCTTTCTTGTCGCACTTAAAAAAACAACATCTGACTTTCCTTTGCCTTATTCTTCTCCAATGACACAATAATTTCCTCATGTATTAGAACCATCTCTACAACAACATCACAGGGATTTCTAATATGAGGTAATGTAGTCCTGGCTAATTTAGGTTTCAACCCCATAATGAAGTTCTCCTTTCTCTTGATCACAGTATCCATAGTTGCATGACCATATCTTGTCATCTCCTTAAATCTCATAGCATACTCTAACACAATCATCTCTCCCTGCTCTAGCTCGGCAAACTTTTTAAGACAGGTAGACTTTTCCATCACAAACATGAATCTCTCCTCAAACCTCTTCTTAAACTCAGCCCATGTCATTGTTCCTTTATTCACTCCAGTTGTTACACTATTTCAATAGTATAAAGCTGCTCCTTGAAGCTGCCTCGAAGCGAGCCTTCTTTTTTGCTCGTCATTGAGTCCTAAATCTATGAAAATCCTCTCACAATGCAACAACCAGTTCCCCACTTCTATGGCATCTTTAGTCCTAACAAATGGTTTTCCTCCCAACTAGCGTAGTCCCTACTCAAAGCAGCATAATTGTTGACTACTGGAGCTTCCTGGGCTCCCCCCAACTACTCCAACAGCAACCCTGCTTGCATCATATTCAAGAAAAATTGATACATGGCTCCCACATCAACTTATGGGACTTCAACGCCAGTATTTCCAGCTCGTGCCTTACCTGTATTCCTTCTAGTATTAGGTCTGGCATTTCCATTTGCAGCGATTCTTCCTCCTCCAACATGATCTCTTCAAGAATCCATATCAACATTCAAACCTTCGTGAGATATAGAAAAATAACCTAACAGAGATAGGAGACTAGAGATAAAGCGCATATTTATATATGGCAAATACAAGTACGTTACAATCGCATTATCCCATACCCCGATCTTATCTCTAATTCCTTAGGATTATGTCTGTCAAAATCATCTTTCTAGTTAAATATTTTCATAAACCTATGCTCTAATACCAAGTTGTAACATCCCCTATCTAGAGGCCCAAAGCTAAGCGCTACAGATACTGCAGTCATCCATTGTATTAACTTCTGGTGACTAAATATGGCTATGTTGATGATATCCATAATATTAGAAGCACTTGAATATGAAACAAAATCAAAGGTTTCAAAAAACATCATTCTATCGATTACATTTTAAGACACATGTTTCACATTCAAATTACATAATCCTATACTCATTTTCTAGGTTCAGATAAAATATAGTTATTACAAAAATATGCCAAGAGCGACATATGACAATGCCCCCTTGGTTGACTAGAGTACTACATATACAATATAGCGGAATTAATCGAAAATATAATATCAACTCCTATTTAGCTATACATCAGCCGCCTGCTCATCATCGGAAGCTTTATTCTCCAACCTACTAAAACTTGTAAACCTCAAGCCTCAGCCTACTCAAATTAATTTTTGAGCACCCGATAGTTTATGTTAAAAAAACATCGAGTCAGACATTAAGCCTGGTGTGAATAATACTATACATCTCGGTTATCTAATATTAAGTGAGACCACGCCGCTTAGTGAAATGGGTTTTCCCCTCACTAATATCCTTTTTAAAACATATCTTTTGCAAATTATAATCCTACAACCAAGACTGGTTAAATCTATATAACAATATCGTGTATATGTACATTTCAATCATCATAAAGACTATTTGTCCATACACTGCAGTTTTTTTGCCTAATTACTAACCCTTGCCTGACTCGGGCCTACCAAATAACATAAAAATCTTACAACTGTTAGATATTCCCCTTCTGGACGATCTGTCCTTACTTACTTCTCCAGGTGTAATTGATCATAATGGTTTTTCAGGCTTACAATAACCTGTCTTTCCTTTTTAGATTTATTTCTGTGTGTAACATAATTTTAGACTTACTTGTGACAAAGCCATACACATTGGAATTTTGGACTAAATTAGCTAGGGGCTAATAGCTAATTAGTATAGGGTGGGACCCTACACAAGTCTCATCTGGTCTTCTAATCTGAATCATTTTCTTAGGGTTAACTACAAATTGTTGCTTGAAAACCTTTTTAAAATGATTTAAACCTTTAAATCATACATATACAAAGAAAATATACTCTTTTCTTTACTCTAAACTATTTTCCATGTTATATATACTTTACCCAAAATAATGTTGATGAAATTATTAAGGATTTCCCATCCTTTCAAAATAAGTTAAAACCCTTTTTAACTTAAAAACACTTAAGCTATATTGCCAAAAAACAACTCATTCGTAACCTTTGTTTAAAACCTTTAAACAACCCTTTCGAAACCATCAAAAGTACCCCTTTCGAAACCTTTGAAAGTATCCCTTTCAATACAAGTAAAACCTTAGGCCAAAGGAGAAAACATACCTTTTGAAATCATACCTTTCGAAACCATTCATCTTTATCCTTTCGAAAGTATTGAAAAACATCTCCTTCAAAATCTTTAAAACTTTAGACTTTTTCTTTAAAACATTTAAACATTACCTTTCGAAATCATTGGAAAGCCTCTCCTTTTGGACTTTTCGAAACCATTGGGGAACCACCCCTTAGAAACCTTTCTTTAAAACCTTTCGAAAGCAGCCTTTCAAAAGCATTTGGGTTCAATTTATAACATGTGGAAACACCTTTCGAAACCATTAAAATCATTTCTTTCGAAACCATTTGGGTTCTACCTTTTATAGGGAAAAAGGTTCATTAAAACATTTAAGTCCAAAGCATCTCTTTAGAAAGCATTTCCTAAGTAAAGAAGTGATGGTGTCGAAACCATCCCTTCGAAAGCATTAGAGAAGCGGCTTGGTTTTAAAAACAAGGTAACCCTTTCAAAACCAATCTGGGTCGAAAGGTAAAAAGCGGCAGTCAGGGGCTTCGACCTAATTGAAAGTAGTTATTTAAAAACAAAGGTGCAACCTCTTAAAACAATTTTTTAAAATCATTGACCCCGTCGAAAGCAGACCAAGTCAAAATCTATTCAGTCGGAAGAAAAGCAGGCGCATTTTCATTTAAAAGCAAAGTGGAGCTTCTACCCCTTCATAACCCCTTATTTCGAGCTAATACCTTTTGCCTATATTCAATTCACTACGTACTATATATCTGATACCATGTGCATTGGTTTCGATGGAGTCGGAGGTGGAGATAAGGAGTCGGAAGCCTGGTGCCAAAAGCATTGAAACGGAAAAAATCATGTAAATTTGAGTATTTAAACCATTTCTCTGTGCTTAACCGCCTTGTTTGTCAAAGTATTATTAGTTGCACATTTTTCTTTTCTAAATGCACTACTGATTTTCAAAAATAAGAATTTGGAATTTTACAAAATACTCCTTCTCCTCTTTATAAGTATAAAAAACATTTAAGTCTTATATCTTAAATAATTTTATATATCCATTAAAACACTTAGAAAAATTCTACAAAAATCAAAAATTATTTTTAATATGTTTTCAACATATATAACTTTCAGATCCTAAACTAAAATAATTTGGCCGAAATAATTTTTTAATCCAAAATAACATTTTCTTCACTGAAAAATACATATAAAATCCACATTAATTCAACAAATTATAAAAATTAAACCCATTTCTAAATTATCATTTCTGATCTAAATCTATATTTACAAGACAATTGGATGTCATATAATAGGTTTTCTAAACCAGTTCTCATCAAAAAATGCATATAAAATAGCCTAAATCATCAATAATTGTGTGTGTATCCCCATTTATCATTCAAAACATGGAAAAACAATTTGCAAATACATTCAAAATTTATCTAGAACCGAAATCAATCAAAAACATAAGTTGTATTCATTATTCACCTTACCTTTTTGATTAAGGATGTGGGATTTGTTCTTGATTAAGTGATTTGATTCTTCCTCTTGAATTCTTTTTCTTTGCTCTTCCTAATGGTGGCAACCTTAGTTTGGAATTGTGAAAAATGAAGTGAACATGAGTGTTGAGGGGTTAAGGGTTTAGGGTATAAGGATATGCCTTATTCCTATTTTTCTCTTGCATATTTCCTAACCATTTTTATTCTCTTTTTTCTTTAATTCACTTATTTAACATGGAATGACTACCCCTTATTTAATCACAAATGTCAATCCATTAATCAACATACAATATTTAATTTAACTAATTAAAATTTCTAAATAATGTTACAAAAATATAGGGTGTTACAACTTTCCTCACCCCAGGCAACACACGCGACAGCTCCAATAACCCCTAGCACCCCGAAGACATCCAGTGCTCCACCAAAAACAGCCCCTATATCCAGATCTGAACCTCGATCAAATCAATCATGGTACCTCCCTGAAACGGCATCTCCTCTCGGCACCTAAATTTAGCCCCGCAAGAAATATACTGGCTCCAAAATGACAAAAAAAGATACAAAGCTATGAAGCGGCGGCGAACTTCGCGTTTCTACAAGGGGAATCATGAAGTTTGGGGACTTTGCCTCTTACGTTTTGGAGGACTTGATCGCGGCTATAGGGTTTTTATCAATCCTTATTCATGAGACATTTGAGTGAGAATGCTACCCATGATGTATGCATTTGTTTGATGCTAATCTGGTACTCATTTGGTGAGGACGACAATAGCTTTACATTTGAAGCGAAGGGGTGGAGATTCGAATGATTAACAGGCAGTTTGGAGGCAGTCTGCACATCCACGTAGTAGGAGAGGATTTGGAAATGTTGAGACCTTTGACCTAGCGATTCTACAATAGATCTTCTACAGGGGAGTAGGTCTCTGGCACTCAGACAACATGCGGGACCAAACCCATCTGGTCACCCGCATCATTCAGCATAACAACATCCCCAAGATAGGGAGTTTAGAACAGATCTACTCCCTAGTATAGAAGGCCACCTACGCCTTTGTAGGTGGTATTGAGTTAAATTGGCCTTAGGATGCAAAGGATCTATATTATGTATTGTCATCTTTTCACTTGCGTCTTCCAATAGTACGGAGTTAACCTATGAGAAGAGCAGGTGCAGGTGAAGGCGCTTGCTTGGTTGGATAGGTCCTCCCTTATGAGGATGTGGATTGTAGATGCGCCTATAGGGTTTGGAGCATTGCAAGAGTAGTAGGCTTCATGGCTAGATTAGAAGGCTGTAGAGCCACAGTCATAGGGCCTTGAGTATGCAACGATCCGAGATTCTTAGATCCGAATTAAGGCAGGCTGTAGGAGATACAAGCTGAGCAGTAGTGCCAGGTTTGCAAGCTTGGTTGCTTAACTACCATGCACCGATCATTCAAGGGTCGCGACACTGGTTCGAGCTCTCACGGAGGATCAAGGCTTTCCCACAACCTATAGGTAGTGGTAGGATTATTAGTTGTGGTTTTTCCATCTAGAGTTTATTTTTCATTTAGACTTTGGGTTGTAAGCATTCGTTGTCTCCATTTGTAGAAATCGTGTATGATATCATGAGAAATATTCCATTTTATTTGTTTTCTTGATTGAACACTATATTTATTCGAAAGCAGTATAAATAAGGAAATCTCATAATGGACACTTAAATAATGCAAAAGAAATAAATATAAAAGATAGGAAGTTTATAAAATAAATTATAAAATTTATTAATTTGGCAACTATAGAAAAGTTAAGTTAAGTCGCAAGAGTAAAAATTATGGGAGATAAATTTTAATGAGTGAAGAATAAGGAAAGGTTCTTGCGAAATCACAGACCATTATCCCTATGCCTTAAAAGCTGAAATTTATAAATGAACTTGTGTGTTGATTGTTGTTCTAAAATAAAAAAAGGTTTTTGAAATTTTAAACTTTACTGTGTAAAGGATAGAGTTAATAATTGTTGCCAACCCATTGACTAAATCTCGAATGCATAGGATGTGGCTTAATTTGTTTCATAAAGTTAAACTAAATACTTTTAAAAATATTGTTCAAAAAACTTTGATTATTATAATATGAAATATTTTTGTAAAAATTTTGGAAATGAGTTTTTATTTTTTTTAAATTCCAATTATTTCAAAATTTTAATTGAAGAAGATTTTAAACGGAAAAGAGAAAAAAAAATTGAAATTCCATATGCTTATTATAGGAAAAGTAGAAGGATTAGCAAATATAATTCATTGATAAGATTTGGTGTAAATTCCAGTTTTATTATTTGAATGTTATACGTTATTAAACATGAATTGAAAATTTATGAATTGGATTGGGATATAAGTAATATTTTACTTCCTTGGAATGAAGTATATTGCAATGTGAACTTCTATAAATTACCTAACTCTATAATTATACATGAAGGTGTATTGTTTGAGATAACGAGGAATATGACTAAAAGAAAGAGATGTATAAAATAAGGATGTTACCTTATTTTGTACCATCTATTCCAATAATAACCGAAAAGATAATTCCTTGTAATTCCAAATGAAACACAAATCATCTTTTAGGAAATTTATGGAAAATTACACTTTTAAAATAATCTTTTGGAAAGATGTAGTTCTAATGCATTAAAATATAAAAATCTCTAAAGGTAAAACCAAAATATTATAAATAGAAACAATAACAATAATAATAATAATAATAATAATAATAATAATAATAATAATTCCATTGTTAATCTAATATACATGTTTAAAGTAAGTTAGCAAATAAATAATAAGCGATGAAGTAGTAACAAGACAGCGAAATAAGAAATTAGGAAAGTTATAATAATCAAAGAAGTATAGCTATTAGTTAAAAATGGATGGTAGAACATATCTAATTACACTAATTGAAATCAAGCGATAAGAAGTACTTAATCTATTAAATTAGAAATAAGTTGTAACACCCCATAAAATTAATGATAATTGATAAGGCTTCAAAAATGGAATTAGATCAAACATTGGAATTTGGTCATGAAACTCGCATCATTGCGTACGTGATGATTTTATGAGATAACATTTGAAGTTTTGAGAGCAAAAATAATTAAATACGAAAAAGGAAATAAATTATAATAAATGCGGGACCCCACCGGTTGACCCTCTCCATGGGTCGGTCGGTCGCATAATGGCTGCTAGGGTTTAAACTTTGGCCCACATCCCAGATATAATTATTATAATCTAATGGTTACGATTGATTCATGCGCTATAAATAAAGTTCCAACCCCTCACTAGGTGTTTGTACTGATTTTGGTTCAAACACTTCAGTGCTTTCATTAAGAGAATTCAATTTCAAGCCACTTGGATCAATCTTCTATTATTGGATTCCCTATATCCAGGAGATGGATCCAATTTTTCTACCTTTTGTATCTAGAAGCTAGACTTTGAAAGATCTACTAGAAGCTTTCTGCTATGGCCCCATCAAGGAAGGAACTCTAAATATGCACCATAATCGCCAGAGCTACCATCAGTGATGCTGAGATTCAGAATCCCTAACGTGGGAATGAAGCTAACCAACTGGGACAAATGGAGATCCAGACTCCAACTGACGTTGTGACCAGAGTGGAGATGGATTGGTCGATAAAGTAGATGGAAGACAGATTCCAGGCAAGTCAACAGGAGATGAATCAAATGATGCAGCGGAGCTTGAGGTTGCTAATTAAACTGACTCAAAACAACCATAGATGGGGTAGAAGGGATTCCAGCTCAGAGTCAGAGAGTTCTTCTGCATCCGAGCAAAGGCGTAGGGATAGAAGGTAGAAATGGACCCAAAATACTGCTGGGACATCACACCAAGGGAGAATGCCAACCCAGGATGCAAGTATAGGGATTTTTACCGAGTCCTAAGGAGGGATCGGTAACGAATCCCATTATGGTGGGGCCGATGCTCAGTAGTTGGAAGGCGGCATAGCTGTAGCCTCTGGACGATCTGCTAATGGTCAAAGTCTGGAGTATCGAGCTGCAGCTGATAATACAATGCAGAGAATCAAATAGAGGGGACTATTGGAAAAATGGAACCCTAGGAGACTGAGGATCCTAAGTATCAAGAGCCTTCTTAGGAGCGTTTGTTAGGTAGTGCACTTGGGGTAAGTCCCGATCCCCACCATTCAATCGAACTAGTGGACCTGGATTACTTGGAGCATATGATCGGGAGACTTGTTGGTGAAAACAAGTTCAAAACCAATGATGAATGGGGTATCTCACCTAGTCAGAATACTATGAACATCCTGCTAAGAGATATCCCTGGAGGTTCAATTTATCGACGATGTCGCTGTTTGGAGGAACAATAATACCTAGGCAGCACGTGATGAGATATGAATGGCATATGGAATTAGCTAGAGTTTCTGGTGCCGTAAAATGTCGTTGATTTCCAATTTTCCTGGAAGGGGTGGCTACGATATGGTTCACTTGGCTTCCACCGAAGTCCATATCAACTTTCGCTATGCTGTCACAAAAATTTCTGGAGCAATTCCGCTTACATTCTTTACATTCGAAGCATGTGATGTCATAATCTAACCTCTTTCAAGCTGATGGAGAGTCGCTAAGGGACTTCTTGAATTGATTCCATAGAGCCATGATAGAAGTTACATATCCTAAAGAAGAAGTAATACCGATGGCGCTGATTAGGGGGATTCATCTCTACTTGGATTTAGGGGACTGGTTGAAAAGAAAACCCCCATCGACAATGGATGCTTTCTATAGAAAAGCTAATGAGTACTTATGCTTGGAGGAAGTGCACAAACGTCCATGGAGGACTGGTGTTGGGATTCTTAGATGAAGTGATACAACGCAATGTCACTATGAAGCTGAATGGAGGAAACTCTATGAATGGAGCGATTAATGCCAGGGATTCTAATAATCAGAGGGAAAGGAATCAAGCTCTAGGTGGCTAACACAATGGCAACAACGAGTGCCCGAGGAACTTGAGATCAGAAGAATATACACCTCTGAAGGTACGTTAGAAAACATCTACCTTTCCATGCAAAAGATGGAGTGCAAGAATCCATCCCGAAGAGAGGCGACCGATGAACAAAAGCACTAAGGAAAATATTGTCATTTGCATGAATTTCATGGATATAACACTAATGATTATTGACATCTGAAGAGTCTGATTGAGGAGTTGATAAGGAATAATAAGCTCCAACAATACGTTAAGGAACCTCCAAACGATGGGGAAACTATTAGACCTTAAGGTCTACCTACTCTAGGTGAACTTCCTGAATCCAACAGTTAGAGGCCAAGATGGGCTGATAAAAGACTTGTCATCAACCGACCGGTCACCCATGCATGAAGCAGCAACCTATGAAAATGATGTCCCGTTCTTCATTATCTAATTTTCTTTTGCAAATAAGTCACCCAAGGACACTAAGGGCATTGTAAATAGGCAGTTCTTTCCACTTCTTCTAGTTAGTAATAATATTCACATCTTGAACCAATGGAACTATGTTCTTACAAGTAAAAAATTTCATGCCATGAAACCATTGGCACAACCAAGGAATGATCCTTTGTCCAGAAATGACGGACGGGGGTGTAGACTCGTTAACCACTGGGTCGACCGTCACATTCGACCCTAACCTTCTGAGAACCGGCATCGCTCCAGCAATGCTGGGAAGGTCCAAACCACCGGGTCAAGGGTCACATTCGACCCCTAACCTTTTGAGAAACGACGTTGGTCTGGAAATGCTTTGAAGGTCATAACCGCCAAGTCGACAATCACATTAGATCCCTACCCTTCTGAGAACCAGCATTGCTCCTGCAACGCTGGGAAAGTCCTAACCACCAGGTTGACAGTCACATTCAATCCCTAACCTTCTGAGAACTGGCACAGCTCCGTTAATGCTGGGAAGGTCCTAATCGTCGAGTCAATGGTAATATTCGATCCCTAACCTACTAAGAACCGGCAGTGCTACAGAAATGCTGGGAAGGTCCTGACCCCCGGGTCGACGATCACATTCTCTCCCCAACCTTTTGAGAACCGACGTTTCTCCAACAATGCTAGAAAGGTACAAATGATGGGTCGACGGTCACATTCGATCCCCGACCTTCTGAGAACCAACGTTGCTCCGACAATGCTGGAAAGGTCCTAGCCACCGAGTCAATGGTCACATTTGATCCCTAACCTTCTGAGAACTAGTGTTTCTCTTACAATGCTAGGAAGGTCCCAACCATTGGGTCGATGGTCACATTCGATTCCCACCCTTTTGAGAACTGGCATTGCTCCGGCAACATTGGGAAGGTCCAAGACAAAACCTATCATTTCCTGCCTTTTATAGAATAAAACAGCTATTCAAGAGAGAGACTTTTGTTTTTCCACTATCTAAGAGTTGTGACTTGACCGATTCGAATGAACCTGCATGTGAATAGTGCAAGTATGCAAGTACCTGGAGATAGGTGCTAACCAGGCTTCTGTGGTCCCATAATCGGACATATTAAATTCTTCTCGGTATCTGGAGATTTATGCCAGCTAACTCTTATCCTTGGATAGGAAGAAGGAGTATAAACTAAATGGACGTGATCCGACAGTCCATTAGCCAACTCTTTTCCTTAGATTGGGGCGGAGTATAAACTCATACCGGATGTGATATGACCATGCATACACTAACTCTCGTCCTCGTTATGGGAGCAGGAGTATAAACCTAAAATGAACTTGCCATGGTCGTCCATTCACTAACTCTTGCCCCCGATGGGGGGCAGGAGTATAAATCAAAACGAACGTGATATTGTCGTTCACTCGCTTAACTCTTTTCCTTGGATTGAGAGAAGGAGTATAAACTGTAATGGATGTGATAAGACCGTCCGATCCTCAATACTTTGCTCGGAGTTAGGTGCGATTGGAAATAAACGTCCTGGTTGAGGATGTATGAACTAAGTTCTTAAGTAGTTAACTTAAACTAGCATATGGAGCTTGGCACAATTGAAAATCGCTATCTTGGAAAGGGGTACTCGAACTGCTATCCTAAGTAGTTAATCTGGAGCGACATTGGAGGCAGGCACGATCACACTCAGAATCTTAGAGAGGAAAATGAAAAGGCTGACTCACCAACTAAGTTTGCCAATTCCAAAGATGCGCAGCTTATGGGCTTGGTTTCGGTGGAAGTATTATTAGCTCCGAGCGTCGACCAGATAGATGTCGATTTGATTTTGGAGGCTAAACCAGAAAAGGATTCATGCCAATAAAAGACTACCTGCAGAGAGGAATACTTCCAGACAGAGGGAACAAGCAACGAAAACTCCTTCATCAAGCTTCAAGATATAACATGCAGGAAAGAGTACATTACAGGAAGGGTTTCTCTATTCTTATGTTTTGGTGTATTGCTCATAATGAGGACAAGCGAGTTCTAAAAGAAGTTCATGAAGGGAAAGTGGCGACCACATCGGAAGGCAAACCCGAGCAAAGAAGATCCTCCGCTGCAGATACATTTGGCTAACTATCAACCGAGGCATGGCAGATTACAACCAAAAGTCTACAAAGTGCCAGAGATTTGTTAAATTTTCAAGAGCCCTACCAACAGAGATTACTCAAATGGTCAGTCCTTAGAAGTTTGAACTTTGGTGAATCAATATTATTGGTGTGTTGCTGATATCCAAAGGCGGCGCGAAGTACATCTCCATCGTTGTTGACTACTTCAACAAATGGACTGAGGCAGAGCCATTAGCCATGATCATCACAAAGAATGTAATCAACTTTGTTGTTCGGAATATCATCTGTCATTTTGGAGCACCATAGGTAATCGTTACCGATAATGGCACCCAATTCGACAGTACATAATTCAAAGATTTCTATCGTCGCATCATATAGAGAAGGGATTTGCTATGGTGGCACACTCTTAGACGAAAGACAGGTTGAAGCTATAAATTAGATTATCAATTCCATCCTAAAAAGCAATTTGAAAAGGCCAACGGCAAGTGGGTCAATGAACTTCCATTAGTACTATGTGCTTATCGAACAACCCATAAGTCAAAGACTGGTCACTCTCCATTTGCTCTAGCCTACAGATTAAAGGCTATGATTTCGGTCGAACTGGAAGTACCTTCTTCGAATGACTCGCTTCAATCCATGGACTAATGAATAGCTCTCGCTGGAGTCTCTTGATATGATCGATGAGAAGTGCAATGAAACTGACTAGAGAGCAGTTGCACAACAAAGACGGGACACCCGAGATTGCAATACCAAGGTGTGCAGGTGTCCGGAGTTAGGTGCCCACCAAACTTCTATGGCCCATGATCGGACCCTTGAAGTTTAACCTTCTTTGGCGTTCGGAGATAGATGCCAGTCAACTCTTTCAGTCCTTGTCATGGGGGAAAATCAAAGAGGACGTGACATGACCATCCACTCATTTGCTCATGCCCGAAGTTTGGCAGAGATTTAATGTCTTACTTAGAGGATGGAAAGGCCAAATATCCTCGCCCGGAGTAAGTGAGGCAAAAGATCACGCTCGGTGAAAGGCAGGATCTTACTTATAAACTTCAATCGATGCCCTAAGTCTATTACAATCGAATGTTACTACCTTAGAAAAGGATACCTAAACCGATCTTAAGTGGTTAGCCCTGACTAATGCCTGGAGTTTGGCATGATTAAAACATGCATCGTAGAGAAGGATATCTGACTTGTTGTTCAAGGCAATTTACTTCAATCGACACCCAGAGGCAGGCCCGATCGCATTTCAAGTTCCTTCAAAAGGAATGCTTGAATCACCTTTCTAGGTGATCGAAGTTCGACCAAGATCCATAATTAGATATGGTTACATATAATGCCCATAGATTGACACTTCAACGATTTCTTTACGATGAAAGGCCAAAAAATCATAGAGCGAACAAATATCTTAGTCTGACAATACTCCTGGTAAGAAATGTATTGCAAGTACATTGAATGGAAAACGCATTTCTCAAATACTTAGACAAACTCACATAAAGATTTAATGAAATAAAAGTTTTTATTATTCATATTCAAAGTAGTACTTCGAAGGAAAAGTATAGGTTTTATCTACACTTAAGCTAAAAAAGCAGGGGCCAAACCCGAACAATGCTAGCCTAAAACAAAAACAGACTCCTACAACCGCAAACCAAAAGCGTGTCTAGCTACTCAAAACAAACATCAACAATAAAAACAATGAAGATGATGACCTACATATGCCAACATAAGTACGTGCGTATGATTGAGAGCTTCTACAAGAGAGTGCACATGTACACTTATACGTAATCATATCCAACACCTAACAACTAGAGTCAAAGAAAAGCAAACTCATGCCTGGAAAATCCATAAGAGACTAGTTCAGAATTACTAAGCTCAGAACAATAGATTAAGGGAGCACTCTCTAAATTTATTACACTGGACACTAGTCAAGCGTCGTGATGAATAGCTATGGTTATAACTCTTTACAGAAGCGGTCCATGAGAAGGATAATGACCATTCAAAGCATATAGTGGAATCCTTTAAAGCAATCCTGACTTGTATTGTTCCAAATCACATCATATTTGAAATAAGATGTGCTTTGGAGGGCAAGTCTTATCCAGCCTCTTGGCCTGGCTTTATTCAGGTTGACTGGGCAATTTAGGCTCAACAATTATCAAGGAAAGCAGCTCAGAAAGATGATCCTAGCATCCAGGAACCAAGTATAGACAAGACCACGAGACGATGGTCAAATAGACTTAGAAGAGCAACACCCTGGAATGCACTAAGTATGGATTGGTGCTCCACCTACATAGGGACCGGTACCGATCCCTAAGGTTACACTTAAGGTGCCCCCCACTTCTATGGCACTATTCTCTATCTATATAGAGTCTGATTCAAGTGTTATTCTAGAATTCCTATGTGGCATACTGAAAATCTCCATATACGGTCTAAAGCAGCAATTCAGTCTTCTGTTGATCCATCATTTAGACTACAAAACATCTAGGCGACTATGCAAAACAACAATGGAAACTCGAAGATAATATCAAGAAAAACCACCATAAAGAATCGTCGATCCTCTATCTGCATATATAGGGATCATTACCAATCCCCTTATAGGAATCGGTACTGATCCTCAACTATAGTGTATCTAAGGTCGAGATTTTATGAAGGACTTCGTCTTTACAAGGAGATTCTACGGGAGAAATATCGACAAGATATTTGGTCATCTACCCCTATAAGTACAGAAGGCATGGTTCATTCTAAGGATCTGGACACTACCATTACACTCTTACTCTCTTGTGTTCAAGGATCTATTCCGATCTCACTCTCTTATAACCACAAAAACTAGTGCAAAAACAATAAAATCATTCAAGTGGACGTAGGCCAAGATTTTTTAACCACTATAAATTTTTGTGTGCTTGTTTTCTATCTGATTTCCTCTATTTTTCATTTACTTTCTTTGTTTCATCTCCACTACTTACTTTTTTGGGTGTTTATACCAATTTGGTTCAAACATATATGTATGTGTGTGTGTATAACCATGCTTAACCTTCAAAAATAGAAATATACAAATAGCATTATTTACAACTATATATGTATTAGTCATTAACAGCGTAATAATTAATGGACTAGGATTTATGTACATTAATTGCAAATTTAACGGGTGATAAGTTTGTAATTAACTGAGAGTTAAAGGGAATTAAATGTGGAATGATTAGGGAAATTAATATGACATTTATGGGAAATTGAATAGGCATAATAAGTAGATTTTGAAATAGGTGAATAGATTAAAGGAATTAAATGAGGATTAATTGGAGATTGTCCAATAGTAGCGTTAACAACTAATTATTATAGTGTTAACCGGGTTTTTAACCTAGCAGAATTCAAAAGAAGTTAAAGAATTTAGATTAAGCTAGAATGACTGAAACTTGATCGAAAGACCTAAAAGAGCATCACAAAAGTCTCCAAGAAGTATGGGCTAAAAATAGCCTAACTTTTCGAGTCGGTACCGATCTGATCCAATTGGATCGGTACTGATCTAAAATAGTTGATCATTGGTCTTCCAAATCCCTTGCATCACACTTCTATGAATCCACTAAGCTCACCCAACAAGTTTGGTAACATTCCAGGCATTCGAGTTCAAGAAGTGAAGAGAAGTGAAGGTTTATCGGATTCAAAATACAGTTCACTCTAATTCATAGGTGAATCATCATAAAAATAAATCAACAAGCCACAAAATTACATAGAGAGCATTATATCGAAGCAAGAAAGACAACCAAGTAGTCAAAGCATAAAGAATGCTTAACTATTTGGATCGTTGCTGATCCGATCCAATTGGATCGGTGCTGATCTAAATAGTTTGCTCCGATAACCTCCAAACTTCTTAGGCTTCCTCTGCATGACGACTACAAGCTTCTGGCAAAGCGGCTCTGGCCTAAGTACTCTCTAGCCCCTATAAATACCATCTCATCTACAACATGAAAGGGATCTTTTGACTGGCTGCTGCAACTCTGTTATTACTATTCTTCACTCTTCTTTTCCCACATAATAGTCACAAAGAAGCAACTGAGATCCTTCGGTTTCCTCCAAGTACTTGTGATTTAGATCTAACTTAGGCGATTCAATCATATTGTAATCCAAATCAATCTTGTAATAACATTCGGTTAATAAAAGATATAAAGTGGACGTAGGCTTCATTAACAGTTGAACCAGTATAAATTTTTTTGTCTCTTTACTATTTATGCTCTTTTTCATTCATTTTCTATATTGTTTGCTCTGAGAAACATGGAAGGTGCTTTCACACTCAATCCAGGGCATTGGTCCATTTTTTGAGCTAACATATAGGTAATAGACATTTATTCGATATTGTGAGGAAACCAAAGCCTAAGCGTACAAATTAGGAATAATAACACAGCGAATAAATAAGTATTAATACTATTAATTATATGTAGGAAGCAATATAATTTTCTTACTAGGAAATTATGTAGCTTAAATTATACATTTAGGATAGCTTAAATTGGTGGGCCTAGTCTAAGACTTTGGTTTGGGTGGTGGGTTTGGTTTAATGGGTTAGGATGCGAGGTCGGTAGAGTTACATAACAGAAGTCCTCCCTTCACCTAGAGGCTACTAGTAGTTGTGTATACTTACTACTAATGCGGGACATCTCCAGTCATATAACCCGCTAGGAAGGGATATGCGTTGCAGATAGGTAGGCGAAAATATACCTAAGTTCGACTCAGATTTGAAGTATTAAATGGCTACCATTTGGGGAATGAGGTCTGCTTCATATCCCGTAAGAGGAAGTAAGTAACCAAAAGGAGCATTTTTCTTAACTTACTTAGGTTAGTCTAAATGGGATGTTCATTGTAGAGGATCGGTGGGCTATGCTAGTTGTTAGTATTAGTATTTAGTAGTAGGTTTGGCATATAGGCTTTGATGCCCAACGATCCCGAGCAAGTGACAACAAAGACTTGGGTTATGCCCTAATGGATTTCGCTTCCTATTAGTGTAGAATTCGTATGGGAGACACACAGACCTCAAAGTAGATGTTTAGAAGAAAATTTAGTTTAGTGCAGGTGGGCTAGTTAATCTAGATGATTCTTTGAGTTGCTTTAGTAGTATGACAATTAAATTATATATTATATTACAAAGCCGTATATAAGGGTCACTTTGTAGCTAGAATCGATTAACTAGCATTAATGTTGTGAAGGGCCCACTTCTAGGACTTGAGGTAGTGAATGGTCGACGGGTCTCCCTCTTCCCTATTTAAGAAGTATTAAGTGGCCAAGGTTTTGGGTAGTGAAATGTTTAGATAAATACAAATACAGATACACACACATACATACAATGATACCTTGAAGAAGGTAAGGTTAAGTATATCGTATATGCACATAAGAATTAAAAGGATTAGCTGTATATAATAGACATAACGTTTAAATGGAAATCAATTGGCATAAATTAATGAGACGGGTAAAGTATGTAATTTTTCAATCACTGAAACGTTGTTTTGATCCCTTCTCATAACAACCTACGTGTGAGATTTAGAAGGACTAGATCCTAGAGAAAGGCTGGAACGATACATGATAAAGTATTTTTATTCATGCTTGGCGCTGACAAGTTAATTAAACATCCAAGGAATGATATTCCGAAGTAGTAGCCTTAGTCAATACTTATGTTATATTGTATTTTCTATGCCGTTGTGAGTTTATGTCGATCGCTCGCTAATGTACTTATGTTTATTATAGGTTACCAAAACCAATCATTTGTTCCCTAATGGACTTGGGTTTCGATTTAGTCGAAATTTGGGTCCTTTAAGGCGCAGGTTGTTACATTTGGTATCAGAGCTTAAGTTAGTTGATCATAGGAATTAGGACATGTTGAGAGAATGTTTTGTATTTTTACCTATAATTATATATATATATATATATATATATTATATGTCTAACTCTATAAATTTAAACTGCAGAAGTAGTTGACCATATGCCAAATGGATGGACGAGGCGACTATGCGTTGGAAAAATAAATAGAGTTAAATTTTACTTCTACCCGATTACCTTAATGGAGGAGGTCGTATCGTAAGAAGTGGACTAAAAAGATCATAACAATAACATATAAAAGCACCTTAGAAGCCGGGTGGTACTTGACTCCTTTATTTGGCCTATACTACCTTATGATTGTGGATTTTAATGGATTGCCAATTGAAGATATATATTTCATCTAGACCAATAGGAGATAAGAACCTATATGTTGCAAGCATCCGAAAGAAAGGAATGGCAGAATGGAGTGAGATGTGAAGAAGGAGTGGAGCAAATTCCTACAAGAAGGTATACATAAGTACCATAAAAGATAAGCCAGATTTATGGATGGAGACGAGTTAAGGATAAGGAACAGAAGGAGAGTCCAAATGGAACTGCAATTAAAGTCCATTCTAAGTCCAGCCCTATGTGAAAGAAATTGATAAGAATATTTTTGGAAATTCCTTAAAGATTTTGAATGGGTTTTTTAAAGAATTTAATAACTTGTTGTCATTTTGAAAATGCAAGGAAATTTGAAAATTCTTAATTTGAAAATTTGTTGAGTCAAAAAAACTATCTAAAGGTTTTTGGTAAAAAGGATTTTTCACTTTTGAAATTCTTAATTTAAAATTGACCGAGTCAAAAAAATTAGATTTAAAGATTTTTGATAAAGGGATATTTCATTTTTGAAATAAAAGTAGAATAGTGCATTGGCTGGGATCGATTATTTTTCCTATTTTGTAAATTTGGAATTTCCGTTTTCAAATTCTTTTATAGGGTGGATAAATGGAAATGGTATTTGATGCAAATGGGGCATAGAAGGATAAGAACGCGCGATAATCTACATAAAAATAGCATTACGAATATATATGTATATATATATAGGATTAGTGATCTAGGTAGAAATAATACAGTAGAAAAATAATAGGAATATGATAAGAAGAATGGAAAATTTCCATGGATATGTAGTAATTGCGCATATACTTTAGATAGATGTTGCAATTACGCATATCTTTTAGAAGTTTCCCTCTTATGCTATGAAAATCTCCGTCAAAGGTGGAAGTGAAGATAGCATGAGTGTAGGAAAATAATAGGATGAAAGTTATCCTTGCCTACTCCACTTTTAATTGTTTAATGTAATCGAAGATTTTTTTGAAAAAATGGTTTAGTATGATAACTGAGTTTTCTTTAATATTTTGAGTTAAAAATTCTACTTTTAATAAAAGTAAATCTTTGTTGTAGAAAGTCCTTTAAAAGGTAAAATCGATTTAAGAAGGGAAAAAATTTCAAGGTTCCCTTTTGGAACCAGGTAATTTTTGAATTTGATAAAAAAGTTTCTAAGTTTATATTTTTTAAGATAAAGTTTTTGGGATTAATTACTTTATGATTGTGAAGTTTTAATTTTATAAAGAATGGTGAGAACCAAACCAAATTTTTAACATGGAGTAGATATGGAGCACTACATATTTAAGATGGTGTAAAGGTTTTAAACTATGAATAAAATAGCCACAAATGCTCGTAGGGTAGCAATAGGGATTCCCGTTGAATTTAATGAAGATTGGTACGAACCTATGAATAATTTATTAGGAGAAGATAGTGGTATGATTGGAGAAGAAAATAATAAGATGGCACAGAGAAGAAAATAATAAGATGGCACACTCATAAAGGATGTTGATTAACTTTAGGTTAATGAAGGCAAGATATGTGACAAGAGTTATTCCACGTTTAACGACGGAATTTATATCGAGTTAGAAAACCGTTGAAAATTTTCAAATTAAAATTTATCGCAAGCGCATGGTGCATTATCGTAGTGAGTACCGATCGATCCGCAGGGAATTGTAGATTTGAATTTCCTATTCGATCAAATTAAACCAAGAATTTGAAGAGCATGAAGCTAAAAATATAGAAAAATGTCAAAAAGAAAGTGAGAAAAATATGAGAATAAATGACAATTTAGAGATAATTCCACTCTCTCTATCATATAGTTCAACAAAACATGAAATTATTATCTCTTTTTTTAGTCATTAGTAATTTTAATTGATGTGTTTATCATAAGTATGGCTCATTTATGCTACTAATTAGCTCAACGTAAGCTATCGAACTATAACACACCATTTAAACCACTTTTCAACTCTCATAAAAAATGACAACAAGTTGAAAGCAAAATCTTTTTTAAGTATGGTCTATTAACTATTAATTAGAAATATATAGCATCAAATTTTAATTCCAACATTCACTTCTTTGCCATAATCATATTTAGATGAAAAGGCAATTTTTGTTTGTGATTGTTCAAGCATGGCATATTTGTTATGAACAACATAGACTATCAAATTCAACATGAAACAATAAATCGCATCAACAATCATTTAAGCATAAAAGAGAGCAATGGTTATCAAAATATTGAAGCTACATGATTAAAGGCTTCATTACCCCTAAATTAAAGGGATTAGCCTCTCATTTGTGTTATCATATCAACACAAGTAGCATGCAATATGAAACACAAAAGAGAAGAAGAAGAGAGCAAATGAAAAGAAAAACTAATCTAATTGCATAAAATAAAATCTACACTATTAGCATGAAAGAAAAGAGAGCATTTAAGTAGCATAAACCACTAATTAACATTGCACAAAAAAGGAAATGTACATGAAATAAAAATGGCTAAGTAGCCATGAAAAGAGAAAGAGAGCTTGTCTTTATTTTTGATTCTAAACTGAAACTAGGTAAGAGGAAAAGAGGTTACATGAATCATAAGGGGTCTTTATACATGTATGAAACCTAATTCATATTTTTGGGGAATTCCAAAATTGCCCTTGAGGTAGTGTGGTGGCCAAGTTATCATTAGTTTCAATAATTATTCATTAATTGTGCATGAAAGTGTAATGGTCATTAGCATGTGGATTAGCTTCTAATTTGTACATGAAGGAAGGTGGGTAGGTGGGGTCCTCCATGATCATGGCTTTGAATTATTTCCGTCTCCATTCCTTTGTACTCACTTTTGTGCATGTATATATCTTCATGAAGCCCCTTGTATATGAAGCCAAATTCCTATAAAATAATATAGAAATTTCTAATTAAATTTCCTCAAATTAATATATGCACAAAAATGATCATTTTGCCCCTATATGGAGATGAATTTGTGACAATTTGAAAATAATTTGAATTTGGTTTAAACAAGTTAAAATACCCGATATCATTATTTATTTAATTTATATAGATTAAATATGGTGTTAAAAATATGCACATTTAAGTGCACATCAAATACCTCCACACTTATATTTTTATTCGTCCTTGAATAAAGTAAAACTAAGATAAATCCGTTTTCGTAGGGAGCACAACTGCATTGAGCGTATGCAACAAGCCGTTAAACCTCTGGGTGTCCCTAATAGGACGAGTGTTGTCTTGTGGGGGTTTTCAGCGGATGCTACCCACAAAATCCAAATGCAAAGTGAAAATATTTACAAAATTAAAAATTCCTAAATTCAAGATTTATTTACAATGATATGGATGCAAGTTTTTAAAAATATTTACAAATGAATGATTTACTTTTAAATTAACATACATAAGTTAAATATAGTTCTTGATTTTTATCAAGAAATTTAAGACCTTTTACTTATCAAAATTTCCAACAAAAATCAAGTTATCATAGCAAATGGACAATAGTTTAACTCGTTGTTTCGGTTGATAACAAAGTGTAACTATGAAATAGATCCTTAGTTGATTATCAAAGTTTATCAAAGTGGTATATTCATTTCTTTTCAATAACAAGTCAAATCAAATAAGTTAAATTAGTGCGTGGATTTCAGTTGCTTACTGCCTCTATTTTTTTTTGAAAATTTTATTTATATTTACAATATTTACATATGCCTAACTCAGGTAAACTGAGGCTCGATATATTACCTGTGCACTGCCTTGCGGATTGATGTGAGGGGAATACAGAGCGTGGCGAGTGAAAACACAAGTGTGAACACTTATTGACTGTAGGCGTTATTAAAAAGAATTTTTATATACATACACCTAACTCGGATAAACCGAGGCCCGATATACCGATCGTGCACTGCCTTTCGGGCTTACATGAGAAGGGTACAGAGCATGGCGAGCGAACGAACACATAACTCTAGGTGTTTAGTAAAAAATATACATATATACAAGAAAATTTTTGTTTTTTTTTGTGTTTTTTTAAAGGAGAGAGTTTCGCACTATCATCTTAGCACCACTTAACTTAGAAGACAAAAAAAAGTTATATCTTCACTTTAAATCAACCACTTTTAAAAACAAAGATTTCCAGTTTGGATGTATTTCATAATTAACACGTATGAATCTTATTATATACTAGTTAAACCATTGTTATTTGTTATCAAACTTCAATTTATTTTTGTTAATATGAATAAATTTTCAAAATTTTCAATTTAATAAACTGAAACCATATATTTATCCTATAGTGTTTCTTTAAAAATAAATCCAAATGCTTAAAAAAAATACTTTTTTTGTTTTTAATTTTTTTTTGAATTTTGGGAAAAAATGAAAAATTAATCATGAAAAATCAAAAAGAAAATGAAACTTCCCCCCACACTCGATTTTGACTATGTCCCACAGTCAACCCAAGTGGAAGGAGAAGAATAAAACAAAAATAAAAAGATGAGCTATTTTCACATGAAAATGAGCGGTATTTACACGAGGTCAAAAAGTGTATCGTCAAAAAGTAAATGAAACGTTCTTCAAAAGAACGATTCATTTGTCTCGTCAAATATGCGAGACACAACTTAATCGGAAAACCAAACCGTAAAGTATTACAAAGTTGAATGTTGATTTGGAAAAACGAATGTTGTCTTATTAAAAATCCTAGGAGTTGTTTTATTTTCAATGATTTTTGAGGTTGATAACACAATTGTTTGAAGTTGAAGTTTATTTTCACCAATTTGAAATTCAAGCTCTTTATTGAAAAATTCTTTAGAATTATTGATTTCAAAATCGAAATGGTCATTTAAATCTTTCCTTTTAGAATTCGACAACTCATTTTTTCAAAAAGTCCAAAGAAATCATGTTAATTGAATTCGTCTTCGTTTATTGAATTATCAACAACTTTATTACATGTGTCAAGTTCAAAATCCAAAATTGTTGTGTTCAAATTTTCGTGATCGAAAAAAAGAAGATCGAGTTTTAAATCGAGTTTCACACCCTCAAAAGAATTGAAATCCAACTCAATTACCTTTTTTCAACAACTTCATAAAGATCATCATTTTCAGTTTCAAAAGTTGTTGTTTGAAAATCGTCGATTTGGGTAAAAGATGGATTATCATTTGACTTGTCACATGTTGGGATTTGACTTTGTTTCTCACGTTGTTTCATATATCTTTCGAACAACAAATCCATGTGATCATTGTAAATTTCGTCCATTTGTTCAACAAAATCCAATTTGTAGTTATCAACTTGAGAATTTTTTATTTTGATTTGTTGAAAACAAAAAATTTCACTTATATTGTAGTCGAGATTATTACCATTGCCAAAATTATTTGAAAAGTGGATCACATTTTCGTTTTGATTTTGAAATTCATTTTGGAGTTCAAAATTGAATTGGCTCGAAATTGTTTGCATTTGAAGTGAATTCAAATCATGATTATTTTGAAAATTTTGACTTGAGTTATCACGCAAATAAGAATTACACAAATCATTTATCATTTGATTTTGTTGTGTAGAGATTTCAAGTAAAGACGAAATGTTATTTTCAAGATTTGAAGGTTGGTCATCATTTTGAAAATTTTATGGTTTAAAATTTGAATCGTTTAAACAATAGTAGTTGTTGAAATATCCATAAGAATTTGGTATGAAATTATATGGATTATATTGATTTTCACAATTACCGTAAAATTCATGTGAATATGGATATTCAGACATTTTCGAGAATGTTTTTGTGTTTTTTTTACAAAGGAAAAATATTTACAAATAGAATTTATTTTTTAAAATGGAAAATTGATTTTTGTTTTTTTTATTTTTCAATTTTTTTTGTTTCTGAAGAGATTTTATTTATTTTTTAGATTTTTGTTTTTCTATAAAAAAATTGACTTAATTTTTTTTTCTTTTTTTAGGTTTTTGGATTTTTGATCTTAAAAAATTTCCAAAGAAACGAATTTAAAAAAAAACCAAGTTGAAGAATATTTAATTTTTTTAGTTTGGATTTTGAAATTTTTGTTTTTTGTTTTTTTATATATGCAAGAACTAATTCAACTAAATTAATGCAAGGGTTTAATTACAAATTATTTATCCTAACCCAAAATTGTATAATCACACATTGTCTTAAATCAACGAGATAGTTCTCAACCAGGTACTGGACATGATTTATCGGTGCACCACGAATCACCGTAGCAATGCGGCTGAAGGTTTAAGTACATTCAGAGGAACAACCACTATAATATTTACGAATCGCCTTAATATTTATAAATGGTTATTATTCTGCCGTAGCCTAGACACCAAGAAATTAAATTGTCAAAAGAGGACAACTTATCAATATACAATTAAGGAATATCGATGTCTAACCGTTATTATTTAAAAAATGAAATGCAAAACTAGAATTAAATGTGTATTAACAATGCAACTACGAATGGATTTTTGTTTTTGTTTTTAATTTTTTTTTAAATTTTTTATATATATTCAAATGCAAGTAACCAATAATGCAAATAAATAAATAAAAAGGACAAGGGTGCAAAAAAAATTATGAGCAAGCAATATTTTTGGCAAGCAGAGTGACAATTTTCTTCAAGCTATTCTCATCCTTGCGATATTCTGCTTTTGCAACCTGAAATAAAAGCATGATATATACAACTTTTTTATATCAACGAAAAATTAATTCAAAACCAAACAAAACAATTGAAATCAAATTGAAAACAAAACAAGAAGAAACCGAAACTTGTGTTTTTTTTAATAAAACAAAAGGAAAAATGAACACAACAAAAGACAATCAAATTCAACAAACACAAATTGTGCAAAACTTTTTTTCTTTTCAAAATTTTTTGAACTAAAAACAATTAGAGTCAAAACAAACAAACAAACTCAAAGAACATTTTTTTTATTTTTATAATAACTTCAAGGCTGTCCTATTTAAAATAAACAAGGTCAAAGAATTTACGACTTTCTCACGCAAAAGAAACATGCTCCACGCTCTCAAATTCTTGGATATGGATATATTTTCCTCCCTGTTTTTTTTTAAATACGGCCTTTCTAACCCGGCCAACTTACTAATAAAACCAAAAGCACTTAAAATTCAATTCTCAATTCGTTTTACCAATTTCAAAACCGAAATGTTTAAAATCAATTTCCCAATTCGTTTTCCTAATTTCATTCTTAGAAGAAAAGAAAAAATAGGTCGCAACTTTGTTTTGAAGCCAAAAATTTGTTCGTTGATTGGTGTTCAAGTTCGAATTCGGTTGTGGTTGTCGATGCTTGGGTTCGTTAATCGACGAAAGCGTGTTTGGGCGTCGAAGTCGAATTCGAATTTGGGGTTCGATTTTGGAGATGTGATGTTGAGTTTCAAATTTGTGTCACAGTGGAATTCGATTGCAAGTGAAGGTCGAGGCTTTGGGGTGAAGTTGATTTCGACTATGGATTTTCAAGAGGATATTTAGGGGTTGTTCGAAACTTGATTTGAGGGTCGCAGCGATGAGGCAGTGATTTGGAGGGTGGTTTGTGGCAAATGCTTGTGGAAGTGGTGAGGAAGGTGATGTCGAGGGAACTGTTGATGAGGCAAGCAGTCAAGGTTGATGAAGTTGAAATGGGTATGTTGGTGGCTGGGTATGGCTTCAAGTAGAAATGGTTGCAAGTAGAAATGCTTAGCAGAAATGAAAACAACCAGTATGTTGCTGTTTCTTTTTTTTTCTTTGATGTGGTGGGCAAGGTAGTGATCAAAGGCAGTGCAATGATGGATGAATGGCGATTGCAATGACTGTCAGGGCTATGGCGTGTATGTGTTGAACTGTATGGTGGCAGAGTGAATTTTTTTTTTGTGTTTGGCAGCGTAGGCTTATTGAAAGGTATGCTTGTGTTTGAAAGGTTGTAGCACTATTGCAATATTGCACTATTGCAGGGTTGTAGAGAGTTGATATGGGTCAGACGAAGTGTAGGCTTGTTTGTGGAGATGTCAGTGTGAAGGGTGGTTATGTTGTGTAACAGTGGAAGTAGAGGGTATGGTTCAGTGGGTAAAGCGGTGGGTTGAAGGAGATGGGGGAGGTCAATGGTATGTTTGCAGGCTGTAGGGAAAGCAATTTTGTTTTGAAGTAGTGTTGCTGTTGCTTTGAAGTAATTTCAGGTGGTAGTTTGACCGGCACTGTAGTGTGATGGAGGGCACAGACAAGTGAGTTGGAAAAGAAGTGTCAAATGAAGGTGGTCGACGGTGTTTCAGGGCAGTGGAGTTGGAAGTGTGAAGATGTTTCTCTGGTGATGGCAGTGCACGGAAATGTGCACAGTGCACAGAGGAAGGGTTGAACAGGTTCAGAAATGTCTTAATGGTGATACAACAGCTTGATAACAATCGGGGGTAGTGTTTGGTAGTGATGCAGTTTGGTTGCGGGTTTGTTGTGTGGAGTTGTTGGCGGTGAAATGAATATATGCAGTAGTAGTGCTGTAACACCCCACTCTAGTAGCTTAGTTACATAGAAACTACGGTGCTTAATAGAATAGTATCACAACTTAAATAAGATATATCGGAACATAAAATCATTCAGATTACATGATTTCAAGCGGAAGAGTTATTATACAATCGCATCATCATAATTTCACAGTTACATAGGATCATGAGATTCAACATAATTATACATATGGAAGTTGATAAGCTTAAATAAAAGTCTTCACTTCATAGTCATGGTATTCATCAGTCATCTTGAGTTGAACAACTAACCATCTAAACCTGAAATGTTTATGTGTAGCATCATGAGCAACACTGACCCAGTGAGATAGCTATTTAATGTAAAGTTTTCAAGTCATGTCATGAAGAGTTATAAAAACCATAATTTTTTTTATCATCATTTCATTCCAAATCACTACTTCTTAAGTTTTAATAATTCAGATCAAAAACACTATTCGAGGTAAACTTCAAATATATAAACTTCATCTGACTAAAGTCAAGATTTTTCATAAATTTAAACCACTCCCTCAATTTGGTTTATATTTTAGCATATTTTATCCTATTGCGGTCGGCATCCCCTCACTCGGTAGGGATGTACTCTACTGGCTCGATACCACATAGAGTAATAGTGCACTACCCAAGATCTATAGTCTTATACCACATCCTTGATTGCGGCCGGCATCCCCTCACTCAGTGGGGATGTACTCTACTGGCTCGATACCACATAGACTAATAGTGCACCATCCAAGATCTATTGTCTTATACCGCATCCTCAAAGAAATCTTTTGTGTGAAAATGCTTCTTTAAAGTAATTTACTTAGTATATTCAACTACCATGAAAAAGAACCCATCAAATTATTTATCAAATCGATGATAAAAATCTCACAAGTAAGGCATTTTCTTAGAAACAAACATGTTCATTTCAGGCAGAAATTTAACCCGAGCTTGCACCTCAAATTTATATATATAGATGACCGAATTTTAAAAAGTGATACAAACGAAAGTTATAGGCCTTTCCGTTAGCTTTCTAGAATGACTAAGATCATCGAATTTGGATCAACGGTTCAAAAGTTATGACCATTTTACTAAAAACATTAAACTTAGCCTGAACTTATGTATTTGCAGGACAGCGACCAACAATTGCAATTTTAGCATAGAAAACATCGAAATCAGGCAAAATGAATAAAGCAAAAGTTGTAGCTAAGTTTCTAAGCTTTCCGGAACATTAAAAATTACCGAATTCCGACAAGAATTGTAAAAGTTATGGATAAAACAATTCTAAGATTTGAATTTCACAACTTCTGTCATTTTGTCTCGGGACAGCGATAAACAATTACAATTTTGGCCAAGATAACATCAAAATTTTGGAAAACTCAAAACATAAAAGTTTTATAACAAAGTCTAAGCTTTCTGGAACATCTAAATTTATCGAAATCGGTTGAGGAACGAAGAAGTTATGGCCAATTTAGTTTCAGCCTTAAGCACAGAGCTAATATTGGTTTTGCTCTCGGGATTACAGTAGAAAAATTCAATTTTAACATAGCTAACATCCAAATTACAGAAAACACAAAACATCAAAGTTGTAGCACATGAAATAAGCTTTCCATAATATCCAAGAAATCGAAATTTTATTAAGAATTGAGAAAGTTATGGTCAAATTACTAAGCTGCGTTTTTGATAGAACCGAGCCACTTTTACTTACAACTATCATCTCTTCAAGAATAACATGAATACTAGAAATTTAAATAGTTTTTCTCACCTTAAACTTGTGTATTTGACTTGACTCTTTTTCCTTAGCTTTCTCCAAGCTTTTTCACTTTATCTTAATTTTGTTTTTGCTTTGTGAAAGTATGAAAAATAAGTGAACATTTCCACCCTTTATATAGTAATTTTCAAGGCTAGTTTGGTAATTTTAGTTTTGGACACTTGTCTACTTCTCTTTGCACAAGCTTTAGAATGTTGACACATGTCTACTTAGGTGTCTTAAGATGTTTCTACACATGGACACCTAATGGGGTTATGTGTCACTATTTTATTTAATCTTGTGACACATGTCCTTCATTTTTTTTATGCAAGCTTTATTTCATGACACATACCTTATTTAGTAATCATTTAAGGTGATCTAGAAGTGTACACCTAAGTGATATATGTGTCATAATTCTATTTCATCTTAAGATAGGTGTATGGTCCATATTATGCCACTTGTCTTCACAATGTCATGCCATTTATCCTATACGTATAAATGTATACATACTTATACATTTTGTATTATTTAAAAGCATACATAAATATAAATAAAATAGAGATGGTGTAGATAGTATATTTTAAACTTCTAAAATTTTACATACCCAATATTTTAAGTTAGGCTGTTACAAGTGCTATGAGTTGCAAGCAATTTGGTGATGTAGTGGTGGATATGTAGCAGAGGGATGAACAAAGAGAGATGGGGGATGAAGTGTTAGTGTATCTCTGGTAGGAGGGGCTGATTGATAGTAGAAGTGATGAACTGTTTGAAGTAGGAGGGGAGTTTGTATAGGTTTTGTGCAGCAGTCTTGTGCAGAGTGTCATGTGCACTAGAAATTGGTTTTTAGTGAGAAGTGTGAGGGTTGCAGTCTGAAGTGGTTGCAGTCTGAAGTGGTGAGAAGTGTGGAGGGGTTTAACAGGTGGGTGGAGATGGACGATTGATAGGTGGAATGAACGCAGGAGGTTGCGAGGCAGAGGCAGAGTGGTGTTTTCTTTAGGTTGATGAAGGCAGAAAATTATGCACTGTTAAAGGAATAGGCAAACAAAGAAGTGTATCTATACTATTATATTATTAGTGAGTTTGGTTTCAAGAGCGCACAGGCGTCCTGAGTAATTTGTGAAATGAAGAGTCGCGTTTTTCATTCTTTTTAATGAACCGTCACTTGAATATAACTTCCCCTTTTCGTCCTCTTCTGTTTCTTTCTCTGCGTACGCAGCTCTACCCTTCCTCCTTGGTTATTCAACCTAAATTCCTTATTAAATCTCAGCTAAGATCCTTAATTCCTATGGTTTCCGCATCTAATTTTCAATTAAGCCACTCTGCATCAACAGATTATTTCTACTTTTCACATGAGCCGCTCAGCATTAGAGAACAAATTTCAACGTATCCCCCTTTTCAAGACAAATGTTTACGTAAAGCAAAATTTCTTCACTGAGGTGAAACACGAATCTTCCTTCGTACTACTGCTTATTGGAGATCGACTGGCTATCGACATATGACGAATGCTCAGTTTGTTTTGCCTTCTATTTTCGTAGATCTACAGCGCAGTTCAACCTTTTGTTCTATCTAAGGTGAAATCATTTGATTAAGATGTATTTTATTATTATGATTATTTTATTTTTTGATCCATAGTTAAGGCCAAATTTTGGAAGGTTCGGTAAGTTGCAAATACTACTAACTAATCCAGGACTAATCTTAATTTAGGTGGCAAAACCTGATTTTGAATTATTATTTTCTTATTCAATCACTGTTAGCTTAGATTTTAGTTGGTTTTGTATAAAAATTGATGTTTTGTATCATGTCAAGTTCCTAGGTACTGTTGAATTGCTAACGACTAATAACAATGAATTACATCTATTCGTAATGTTTTTTAAATATGAATTTTCGGGAAATGTTTGCATACTTCATACACATTATGCCAAACTAATGCCTTTTTATTTTCTTAAAATGGATCCAAGTTAAGATTCATGATGTATTTTATGGTGTAACTTTTCAGAAAGCAAATCACATTGGGGATATGACCATTAATTACTAGACATAAGGGCATATATGCATGTTGTCAACAAACAAATTCATTTGCTTATGGATATAGAGTTATATGGTCTGTAAGCCGTGCAAAACACTGTTTTCCCATTGAGTTATTGATACATGGTATAAAATTAATGCAAAACTGTTAATATTAAAATTATCTATTATGGAAATTCAAATATGTTATGATGAATTACTATGGTGACTATGACCTTTTTTACACCCATAATTTCTTGGATAACCATAAAGCTGATTAGATGTTAACTGAAGTTGAAGAAAGATTTGTAGTTTGTAATACTTCATACACATTATGGTATAAAAAACCTATAATAACACATTCAACTTTATCTTAACCATCATGTGCATTGCATGTAAATAATAGGCTTTAGTGCAAACCATGCAATAAAAAGCTTGGACTTAGTTATTTATCCTTTGACAAGCTTTTTCCCGTCCATTAACCTGGCTCATATTTTTAGTTCAATGTATGCCTATCTGTCAAATGGTTAAATATTTTGGCGATCCCTCAAAAATCCGTATATACAATTCTTGGTTGTTTATCATTTGTTGGTTATCTTCAACTATATCTTCATATACACTCTATGAACACATTATAATTATACTTTTATCAAATCGATTCAAATTCTATAGGTTTTATGTTATGTTTTTTCAACATATTGAATTATCTACTTTTTGGGTACACTCAATGTTAGCCTTTCTTTTTTTCTTGGGTTTGTCTCTTTTTAACACGATGTTCACTACTACTTTTTAATGCGTACAACACTATAATAGATAGTTCCTTATGATCTGCAATTGATAACTCACTTTCATTGACTTCCGTATCAATAGAACCATGTATTTTGTATTTGAAATCTTATACCAATTTATCATAATGACTATACGTAAGTTACTCGTATTCAATGTATAATAATATTGCATGGTTATGTACTTGAAAATATCATTGTTGACTTTTAATTCTTTTTTTGGCAACTAGGGAAACCTATTCAATCACTATCGACATGCGATTCCTGAACAGTAAACCTAGGGAATAGACGGCTGGTCCGCCACAATCACTATTCCAAGTAAGCTAGACCTTTCGGTTGCCATGTTGCGGGGGGCGGAAATGAACCTCAAACCTACCATGTGAAAGGCGTATCTCCTTCCACACCCTCCAGGTGGGACTCGAACCTCAAACCTCTCACTTGGGAGGCATATCACCCCACCACCCGACCACTACCCGCGGACCTCAAACCTCTCACTTGGAAGGCAGACTTTTAATTCTTTTACGATCATATAAGTTAATTTAGGATCATGAAAAGTTTCATATAGTGGAAAATAGAAAGTTAAATAGTTTGAATCATAGATGGCATAATGGAAAATCTGAATTAAAAACTGAAAATCTGAGATACACGCACATATGTGTATATGACATGGTGGTAATGTGTACATCAATTTATAACTGGTATTTCATTACAGTACAAACAATTTTAGTACTCACTTTTGTGTATGATAGACTTTCGAGAGATTAAAAATAGCATACACACAGTAAGTGTATTGAATTAAGACAAGCACTTATGTCCAAGTGGTTAATTGATTCGGCTTTGGTGCAGGATGTCACAAGTTCGAAACTTGCTTTCGAACGTTTATTTGACATGGGATATGTTGTCCCAATGATTTTTTGTATATAAAGTACCAGTTCAAAAAAAAAAGTGTATTGAATTAAACTGCCTCTCAAATTCTAGGTGTTCGTTGCACGATACACACACACATACATATACGTTCGCATTAAAAATTGTGTTAATATACTTATTAACAGAGCTATGATACCAAAATAGTTTAATCTTAATAATTTATGACAATCTGTTTGTTTTGTTTACTTATAGGAGGCTTTAGAGATAGTACATCGGAATAAATGGAACCATCCAATTAACACATGATTTATGAATCAAGATGGTGTTTAATTTTGTAACATTACGTAATGATGGTTCGACAACAATCTATAAAACAACATGGTTATATATAGGAACAATGATGCTGTGTTCGAGGAAGGGGAAGAAATGGAGTAGCACATCGCTTATCTTTAGAATTTGATCGACTCTCATAAAAATAGGGAAAACTTGACTGATAAATGATTTAATACAACAACTATAGATAGCAAAATGGTTTCATGAATGACCTTTGGAATCGGTGCAAGTTAATGTGATGGATTCCAAGATATTAACACTAAAGTTTGGGTTTTTCCAACCAGATAACCAAAAGGTATAATCATTTAATATAGTACAAGATAAGCTGAATAAAATCTAAAATTTGTAGAGATGTTAGATAAGATGAAGTATCCAAGTTTACAAGGTAGTCTCTATTGCACCACTTTGTTTAGTTAGACTGTTTTTCTCTTATTTGTCAACATCTAAGATGTTAACCGTTCTTTGGAGTTTTTATTTTAAGTTAGTGCAAAAGACACTATATTGTTAGTCGGATAGGATAAATATGTTCCGAATCAAATAAGAATGGTTGGCCTCGGGTTTTTGTTAACATACATACACACAAAATTTGTTAGTCACATAGTCATGTGCAGTTTTTTTGTAACACAGGTGATGAAAAAAGTTGTTAGTTGGCAATTTTATATGGGAAAATAACATTTAACATACCCCACTGAAAAATGTTTCAATTCGTACGTTGTTGAAGTATTTCTTGGTGTAGCCTAATAATAAAGAATGATCAACTTATTTAACTGATCTCTATGGTGGATCTCATGTATCAAAAGCTTGGGAAGTAATTTCATTACCCATTTATCAGAGGCATAAAGTGCTAGATGTATATGAAAAGTAAGTGTCATAGCCGTTGATGTTGCTAATACTACTAATGAGTTGGCTGATTCATTTAAGACTGAGAGAATTGATGTTGCAAAAGCATAAGGAAGCATACTAGAAATGGTATCACTAATGTAATGTTGCGTTTTAATAGAAAAGGACAATGCACATAAATTATATAATTATTTTCTGTTTGTGTGCACACAAGTAATGTTTATAACATTTCATCACATTAAGTGTGAAAACCTAAGCATGGAGATCACAGTTTTAGTATTAAACATATACTACATATATTGCACACATAACGTCTTCTTTACTGATGTTCTATGTCAGTTTATCGCAACAATTGGTTTATTCATGCCTAAAGCATCTATCTTGCTTTCCAAATTCATAGCATGTCATTTTGCTTATGGTGAATGTTTAGATGTACCTATGTTTCATGACAATGGTAATAATAAATTGGTTAAATGGAAATTATTGTTTGTTCACTTTATTTGGCTTTCCAATTAACCTTTTGAATATAATATTCCAATTATAATATAACCATATTCTAGAATTCTCTTTATTTGTATACTTCTTATTGACTTTTGAAGTGCGGTAGGCCCAACCCAAACATACACATAGACTAGAATTAGTTGTTTCCTATCCAATTTATTCTATCCATGTGCACACAGACTAGAATTAGCTGTTTCCTATCCAGTTTATTATGTCCATGTTTTCTTTTTCATACACTAATTTTAGGAATTTGTAATTGCATAGAAGTGTTATTTTCTAATTCTTATTATATATATGCATAATATTCTACGTTATTATTTCGCTGTTTCCCACTGAGTTGCCTACGAGAGTTTACTCGATGGTGCCATCTTGCTTGGAAACTATTTTTGACTTTTGTTCACAATTATACTTTTCCTAACACCTAAGTACAATAAGATTCAATTATTGTACATATTGCGTAAATTAAAAGAACTGCTTCAGCCACCAGAACGTTATGAAACAAGGTCTAAGACCTCCGTGGATGCGGTCGTGAAAGAAGGAATGCATGTTATGGTGCTACCTTTCCCCACTATTTTGATGTTTCGTCTACACATTTGCACTATTAAATTACATGCATGATACTGAATACAAACCATAGACCACATATTGTTTTATAATACACTTAATATATGCTTACCCATATGATAATAGGTCTAACTGCATTGCAAAACATGTTGGCATAGGGAACTTCTGACAAGGTTTGTGTATATGAGCCGAGGTGCATTTATACATTCATGACTACCATTTTTCGCTCGCAACTGACAGCTTTGTAAGAAGGCAGACAACAACATCAAGAATGTGGCAACACCACTGCTGTAGATAGGAGTGGCGTTTGAGATAAGTCCATATAAGGTACCATTGTCTACGCGTATTACTTATCATTTTGTTTGACCTCAAAATATCATAATATACTAAACTAAAGCGTTCAGAGACAAGCACTAAATATTACACCTACAGGCTGAACATCAAGCAAAACAAGGGGAAAAAACTACTACAACTAATGCAATGAAATAAGATAAAGCATGTAATTGACTAAACTTTTCTATTGTGCTGCCTTATGATCTAACTGTTACATAACTCTATATCACCTAACAGCCTTGGAGGCATCAGCTTTCTAACAAGATGTTGCAAAACAAGTTTGTGCTATTGAAACTACATACCATACTATAACGAGAAGTATGGTCAGTTGATTGACACTTTTCACTACATATGTTATTTAGCCTACAATATAAATTTGAACATTCCAACTAAGCCATGCTTTACAGTCATAGGTGAGGTGACATTGGCCTAAATGTAGACGGATGCATCTAACAACTAACAAAAAGCTTCCACAATTTGATGACCACCTTCTACTTCTGTTGTTAAAGTATTCAAGATACTAGCTGAACTTTCAGATAATTACAATGGCCCAAATATTCAACCATTTAATTTTAAGGTGTGTGAGTTTGATTTTAACATACCGTCGTAGTTTCAATAGTAATTGTGATTATCTCATTATAATCCAACTATTCCAACATATAGTTATTCATTGTGACCGAACAGATTATATTCTTAATTAAACACGCAGAAAGACTTAAGTGCTAATCTGGTAGTATTTCCTTCTTTTATCTCATTTTATTGAAACTATTAGAGATTGGATGATGCAATTATGTAAATTACTATTCCATATTTTTTATGCTTATGTATGTTTTCCTGTGCAATGACACAGTTTATTGCGAAGTAATTTAATAGAATGAAATAAAAGCCACCTTCGACTGTAATTTTTATAAAATTAGTCAATGCTTCCATATTTTACTTTTTTGCAAGTAAATTACAAAAGGAAAAATATTTTAATAAAATTAAGCACCCTATCCATTTCTTACTTAATCTTAGCAATAAAATAGTTATGTCTGTGCTGTATAATATCGAGAAATGTATGTTATTTCAGTACAAAAAAGTAACAGAGCGTCAACTACTATTTCTCTTTATTTTCTTTATCCATACACACATTGTGCATACGTACATATATATATATATATATATATATGTATACATACATACATACATACATACATACATACATATATATATATACATACATACACATAAATATATATATATATATATGTATGTATGTATGTATGTATATGTATGTATGTATGTATGTACACGTGCGCGCACACGATCACATAGAAAAATAGCAATTTAATTCATCATTATCGCCAGTTTTAATTATGAAATACATAAAATAATCCATGCGAAAGTGAAATGTACAACACTGAATTTGCAATTGTCCACTGGTGGTTTGTTCACAAGTTTTGGACATGTATAACTGCATACCACTATCCTGTATGGTATAGCTGCAGTGGTAAAGTGTAGATGGTTCTTTTGAATGGGTTAAATATATTGCATAATTTATATATAAAGAAATTAACATCTATGGAATAGAAAATTAGTATACATAATGTCTGTTCTAATTCATTTCATATCGAATTCCGTATCCATTTAAATTATCAAGTTATTAGACCCGATTTTATTTAGTTTTCAGATTGCAGGCTGCCTTTTGTACTACATTTCAAAGCTATAGCCAACGCATTAATTGATTTCAACCAAGTTCAGCAAGTATGGTCTTCAAAGACTATATCAAATTTCTTACTGATCATTATGCAAATGAATTGAAGTTAATTAGATCATATAGTCAGAAAAAACTGTCTGTGACGACCCGGGATTTTTGGCCCCATTTATTTTAATAAATATTTAATCTGATTAAATTGAATGTGAATTGATCATTTTAAAATGAATAAATCTTTTAGAAATAATTGCCATTTTTTTTAAATTTGTAATTTGAAAAGGAAATTGGATTCTGGAAATTTAAAATAAAATCCTTAATAATATTTACAATAAAATATTTCTTATAAAATTGAATTAAAATGCTTTACGCTGTTAACATTTGATAAATAAATACATATGAACGATAATGTTTAAATTAAAATCTAATTCTATCAATATAAAATATAAGTCAAACCTATGAATCTTATTTAATTGTTGATAGTTGAAATACAAATATAAATAAATAAGTAAACTTATGTATATAATTTAAATATTGATAGTAAAGTACAAATAGAACTAAATATAAATATAAAATAGAAATAGAAATAAAAGGAAACAAGGATTAAATAATTTTGGTAAACATACAACATAGATTTAAAAATTGGTAAGAACAGAGTATAAAAACACAAGTGTATATACAACATAACTTTAACATTTGTAATCAAAGCATAAGTTAAAGCAAGAAAATAAGACCTGACAAACACTGTATATGGAGTACAAGCTGAAGTATAAAATGAAACAAGACCAAAGAAAAGTAAAACCTGAGACAAATATGTACATGAGTTCAAGCTAGATAACAACAAAACATAATATCTTCATTTGCAAGCTAAGTTTTTGCCTGCAAAGTGTATATTTTTGTACAAAATATTTATGTACAGCTAAACATAATTATAGTTTGTAAACGAATTAAGAAACAAAGCATTTAAATGCTTTCATCTCAGCCACCAACATTTGTTCAGCCGAAATTTGAAACATCACTTCAATAATCACAGTAAGTAAACACACAGGGAAAGAAAAAAAAATCTCTGATCAACAGGTTGAAGCTGTACCAGTTGTAGCCTACCACTGTTCAAGCTACTTCTTTATATATCACCTTATTCTAGTTCATTCCAAAAACTTAGTTAACCTGAGAAGTAAACCTGAAGAAAAGAAAAGAAAAGATAGGGTAGCATCATCAGTATGCAAATTAAAATAACATCTCAATTAAACAGAGTAAAGAAGGATCAAAAGGATTTTGCAGGTGAGTAACTTCATATTTTTAAAATATTCTAAAGTTTTAATTTAGTTGTATGATGAATATCAAAAGTTGTGTTGTGTGAAATATATGCAGTTCATTGGACTTTTGATAAGATGAAGTCTGCACATTTTTTTTTCTTTTTTTTCTGGATGTTGCTCTGTTTATAAATTTTAGAAGACTGAGTTACTTCAAAAATCACTTTTGCTCAATCTATTGATTGTTAGAACAAACCATATAAATAAATTATGTTTGGGTAAGTATGAAGTAAATTTTAAAATTAAATTAATGCTAAATTAAGTGATCTGCTTTGGGAAAACATAAGGACAGTTTAAAATTTCAATACAAGTGACAAATTCAAACATCATGAATTGTCGATTCAAGTTTACAAACTGATTGCTTAATCAAATTTAGGATTTTTAAAACTCGAATTATTTTTTTTAGTGATAGAATGAGTGGGCATTGCTGTGTTGAACGGAAAATGGGTTTTAGTCAAGATAGGGTGGTCGGAAGCACTGGGTTGGCCGGGGTTTCTCGAGGAGGTAGAAGGGCTTACGGGGTAGCTAGGAAAAATAATGGATCAAAGAATTAAGCTATGTGGATTTTGGAATTTGGATTTAAAAATTTTAAACCTAGTTTTTAAGCAATGGTGGAAAATTGATCACCTCGCCCTCAATGTTGATTCGAGTGTTCTGATGCTCCGGGGGGTCAAAGTTTGGGTGATGTCAAAGTCGAGGCCGGAGGTGGAAGCGCGCAGATGGTCGGAGTGTCGTGGGCGAAGCGTTGACAGGTTTGAAGAAGGGAGGAGCCGTGTGTTTCCAGGTTCGAGTAGGCTGCTCGATTTTCGTTTCGAGCTGTTGCGGTGGTTTTTGGGGGTTGTGATGTGGTCGTGGGGTGATCGGCGATGGGAAGCGACGCCGGTGGGTGGCCGGAGGTGGCTGGAGGCACGGTGCACGTGCACCGTGCATGTGGAAGGGCTGTCGATTTTTTTTGGGTTGTGCAGTTTTTCTTTGGGGTTTCACTCGGGTTTGTGGGTAGTTTTCTCGAAGTAGAGGCGGGGGAAAACTCGAAATAGCGGTGGAGTGCTTTTGTTTGCTACAGGTTTTGAAACCTGTATTTTTTTTATGGGTTCTGTTTTCCTCGGGGAAACTCAGGTTATATTGGTGGTTTTCTCGAAGAAAGGTGAGGGGGAACTCGAAGGAGCTGGTGGTCAGGAATTGTTATTCCTGTTTTCTTTTTTTTGTTGCAAACCTGTTTGTTTCAGGTTTTAGAATTTAGTTCAATTCTTAGTAGTATGTAAACAATGTTTAAAATTTTAAATTCAAATTTGAACCAGGTTTTAAAACAGTATTTGAATTTAAAGTTTAAAATAAAATCGAGTTAAAGTTTTTGAAATAAAAAAAATGAAATTTGGATTTTTGTTAAGATTTAAAAACCAAGGCTTAAACAAAGTGGAAATCAATGTTTAAATAAATGGATATAAGTTTGTTTTAAAATCCAAATATGAAATTTTAATCAATTTTAAATTATGAATGTTTTAAAAATAGTTTAAATAATAGTTTTTTAAAAAAATAAATTTGTTTCAAGCAAATATTTAACTTGATTTTTGAAGAATTCTTTTATAAAAGTTTTTGAATGAAAATAAAAGAATTTGCAAGTTAAAATGTATTTTCAAAATTAGTTTTTACATAGTAATTTAATTTAAAAGCCTTTTCTCTATATAAACTTCATATGTAAGGTAATAAATGTTGTGTACGTTTATTTAAAGGAGTTTATAAGTGAATTTAAATTGGATAAGTTTAAATCACTAATCATTTTTGAATCTTAAATTCAAAATGGAATTTGAAACTCAAATTTAAAAATGTAATGTTCTAATACATTTTAAATATTAAAGAAGTCATTAATAAAGAAATTAATTATCTTAGAAGTAATTAAAATGTTGAAATGATTTAATTAATGAGATAATTAAAGAATAACTTATTTATTTAAGTTAGAATTAATGGTTTAAGTTTAATAATTTAGAACATTAATTTGAAGGTTAATTACTGTAAATGGTTAAGGATAATTAATTTGGGTAATTAATTAAGAGTTAATTACTTAATGTAATTAATAATTTATTAGTTTATGTAATTAAGGAGTAGTTAAGTACTGAATGAGATTTAGGAAGGTTAATCAATGACTGAGATTTATTGAAAGACTACTTGATAAATGTAATTTAATCACCGAAAATGATTAGAGGATCATTAATGAATGTAAATAATTAATTAAGGAAGTTAATTATAAGTTAACTAATGTAGATAGATAAGGCTAATTAATTTGTGTGGTAATCAAAGGTTAATTACTTAATATAACTAAAGAATAATTAATTCAAGAATGATTAAATAGGATGGATGATTAAAGAATAATTAATTGGGAAGTAATTAATTAATGATTTAATGAGCAGGGTTTAAAGGTAGTTGAGGTAACTATTTAATCTAATTAGTAATGGTGAGTCTAATTAAATCTTGCTTATGGATGATGGGATTTTTGGAAAATGCCTTAAATTGGTTAATATTTCTGATTTGAAATATTTGTGAAAGGATATGTTTGTCTCGAACAGAGATGATGTGGTTATCTATTGATGATGCATTGCTGGGTAGAAGTGACATCTTGTATTTTAAGGATAAAGTGTATTCACTTGAATAAAAAGTTAAGATGGTATGGTTTTCGAAGAGACCGGAGTCGGGTATTAGTAAATACCCGAAGCCACTACGATACTATATAAATTTGATACGTGGAGTCAATAGGTAGAAATGAAATGATTTAAGCAGATTGGACCATATAATCTAAGTTCTGGCACTTGGAAATTGATGTATGAAACAAGTGATGTCTATAACAACTTGTGAAGTGAAAATTGATATAAGTTACCCCGGGTTTATATGAGTTGTGTACCTTTGTATCCTATGTTAGATGGGTTTGCTTGCGCTAGTTTCCAGCCTGACCCGGGTGTTACTTTGATGTAATGCTCGGGTCAGACCGAGTATTACAGATTTTCAGGTAAGGACGTACTGGAGCTCAGGAGTCGAGCTGGATGGCAAGAACGTATGGAGTGTTTCCGCTGTACTATATTGTTGTATATCTGTGACATGATAATTGTGTATATTCAGTGTCTATATAGGTATGTGTAACTCTGATGTATTAAAATATATTTGACAAATATAGTATTCTTTTGTGAACTGTTATTATTTATTATTATATTTTATCCGTTGCGAATGTGAGATGTTATTGTTTCTGTTCTTCTTCTTCTATCTCTTTCTTCTTTTTTATAACTATCTGGAATTTTCGGCTTCGAAAATTTCGGGTCGTTACATTTGGTATCAGAGCTGAAAGGTTAAGCGAGAACCTTGGCTCTGGTGGGGATTACTCATTTAATAGAGTCTGTAGTACTCTAGAATGAGTTGAGAATATATATATATATATATATATATATATGAGTGCGTACTTATTATTTTCTTATAAAAAGATTTTAAATGATTTTATATAAAATATATATTTTGATATATAAATTAGTATTTCCTTCTAATGAATATTTAGGCGATTGGTTGTTAAAATATTGAAATTAAAATTTAGAAGTAATATAATACAACCTAACTGAAGTCTTGAATTGGAATTAAATTAAGTAGAAATGCAACTAAATTAAAATATAATTGATTGAAAATAAAGTTCTAAATCTGGTCCCAGAATTTGAAAATTGTTTCAAAGTGCTAAAAGAATAAATAAGTATTATTTGAATAAAAGAGACTTGTTGCAAACAATGGGTTGTTTGAAAATTGATTTGAATTTAAAACCAAAGGTGGTTTAAAATTTTCAAATATGGCTGGGAGGGCCAAGAAATATATATATATATATATATATATATATATATATATGTATATGTATGTATGTATGGATATACATGATATCTAAGGTAATTTGAAATAAACTCTAAGAGGTTGAGCTTTGATTTTTCCCTGAAGTGATGTAAAAACCCAAAGTGATATAAGTTTTGAGCTTATAAGAGGGAAAGAACTTTGAAGTTTGAAGCGGGAATTCAAATTGAGGAATGTTGATTGGATTAAGTAAATTGAAATTTAACTTTGGGAAGTTAAATAAGTGTAGAAAAAGCAACCAGAATTGGAAATTTCAAGATGAAATTGGAATTTAACTTGGAAAGTTAAATGGTTGATTTGAATTGGGAATTTGTGTGACCTTAAAACGGGTTTGAGATTTAAAAATTGAGAATGGATGGATGTTTTAGAATAAATTGGATGATATCATTCTATTGTTAATAAAAATATTTAAATTGAGAATGGTATTGTATAAATAAAATAAATTTGAATAATTGAATTGTAAAATAAACTTGTTAAAGAACTGGCTTCAAACTGGAAGATAAAATTTAATAATAAATTTAAATTTTTAAAATAAAATTGTATTGAATCCTTATTTGAACATTGAAATACATAGGTTAGGATAATTTAAAACGAAATTTTGAAAATGGGACTCAGAAATTAAATTAATTAAAAACTTTAAATAAAAGTTAATTTGGTTTAAAGGGATTAAACCAACCTTTGAGAATTTAACTCGAATTTATATAATTCGAGATAGTTTGGATTCAAGATTGAAATTGAATTAGTTCAAAATTTAATTTGGTCTGAATAAATTGAATTGGTGATTGAAGGTGTATAAGCTTAAGAACTTAAATGAGAAATTGAATTGGATTATGTTGAAATAATTTGAATTTGAAATAGGTTAAATTGATAATAATTCAAATTGATTGGAATAATTTGAAATTTAACTAAATTGAACATGATTGAAATCAAATGGAATTTGATTTAAACTGGGAAGGGAATCAAGATTGATTCGACTTGAATTGGGTTTAAATAAATTTTAACAGAAATTGAAGTTATTCAAGTTAGAATTGAGTCAATTAAGTGTAAATTTACATTGGATTGTTGGGGAAGTGGACAGTTGACTCTTGACTAGTTCCAATATAAATTGTTTTAAATTAAATTTATTTTTCTAAGCTATTGAATATATACAATTTTTCTTTCTTAAAGCCAAATTATTTTATACTTGTTTTACAATCGTTTTTGGAGCTATTATTTTTCAACTGTTTTATAAACTAATTACTATTTTTCAACTATTTCACAAACTAATTTCTATTTTACAACTATTTGGCAATTATTTAAAAATTTCTGAAACCATTTAACTATTTTATAGCTTAATTGCAAACTAATAATTATTTTTCAACTACTTATCTATTTTTAAAATTTTCAAGCTATTTTCTAAATTGGTCGGAGTTCAAACTGTTATTGGTTAAATACCCAATCGAGATAAGGATTGAAGTGATAATCCAGATGGGAAATTAAGCCAAATGTGAATAAGTGAATGAAAGTTTAAATGAATGTGAATAGAAAGGAAATTGATTTGATTGATAATCGATGAAGATAATTACGTAGGATGTACGTATATTATTCTATTCGCATAGTGATTTGATCCAGATTCGAGCACAGAATTTCGAGATAATTTATCGATCCGAGTCGGGATTTTTCCCTCGATTTTCGACGGCGAACCTGGATATGGATTGTTGATTGGTTCTGGATATTCTCTATCATAGTTATGGCTATGCAAGGAGAATGACGATTTCTAATCAAGAAACCAGATCTGTGTCTGCACTAGGAAGTCGGGTGGAGGATACTAGTTCGGAAGTGAAATTGTGTGATCGAGTAAGTGATCAGGTTGATATAGCGTACGGATGGTATGTGTGCATCATACGGATTAGGATGAAATTGATATTGGAAAGAGAAATCAAATTTGAATATTTGATTTTGAATAAACAAAGTTGTATATCTTTTTTTAAATAAGATAAGACTCCCCTTGTTGAATCTATAGCCAAAAGGGAATGGTTTTTGAAAATGTTTGAAGTATAAAAGGAATTTTATACAAGTTTGAAAAGATCCAAAGTTTTAAAAATTTATATATAAAGGATCTTATGAGGATTTTGGAAAAGGTTTTGGGAACCTTTGGATTTGGAAAGGCTTTTGATTTTGGGTAAAATCAATATATGGAATTTGGAAAGCCTATTTTGAGAATTATCGATTTTGGGATAATCGATTTTGTGTAAAGGAGCTTTGATAAAATTCATACTAGGTGTATGATTTGAAAGATACTATATATGTATATAGTATAAAATGTTTTGATGATGGCTCTGGGGAAAAAGGCGCTCCCTTGAAATGAACTTCTCAGGAGTGCCACCGGGTGGTGCTACCTTGAGCCCTTGGGGGGGGGGTTCTAAAGTTGATCCTGTGAGTAGTCCGGACAAAACTAGTTCCTGAGGATTATGAGTAGTGTATACCATAGCGAAAGTCGTGTGTGCCGCTGAGAGCCAACAGTCTGCGTATGATTTTATATCGGTAGACTGCGACCTATGGTATAACATAGCGAAAGTCATGTGTGCCGCTGAGAGACAACAAGTCTGCGTTTGATTTTATATCGGCAGACTGCGACCTATGTAGGAGTGGAGAGGTTTCATTTCGATAGCGAAATCAGAGGCCGTAGAGTGCCTGCAGTTGCATGGACTTTTGCTGCGAAGGCAACGTAACCCTGGATGTAACTGTGATCTGTTGTGTGGGATCCATGGCGTAATTGAGAGGCCGCGGAAAGCCTGCAGTTGCATGGACTTTTGCTACGATGGCAACGTAACCCTGGTACGTAACTGCGACCATGGATGGGGGTGATGATTCACAGAGCATTCTCACCAAAGACATTTCCTCTCTTTCAAAATGCTTTCAATATTTTCAATAAAATTATTTTCCAAGTATTTTCACTGGGTGTTGAAAACGGGTTTACCAAGTACTTCTAGATTTTCAGTCCTACGCCTGATCAACGTATGTCTGAATTTCTGTGAGAACGAGGATGGACTAGTCAAACATCGAGTTATAAAACTATTTTTGTAAAAAAAAAACTATTTTAGAAATATTATATAGATTTTTAAAGTAGTTTAAAAATGATCAAAGAATATTTATCTGGTTTTAAGCATTTTAATAAAGCTGGATTCGTTCCTTTTCGAGGACGAAAAGATTCAAAGGGGGGAGGAATGTGACGACCCTGAATTTTTGGCCCCATTTATTTTAATAAATATTTAATCTGATTAAATTAAATGTGAATTGATCATTTTAAAATGAATAAATCTTTTAGAAATAATTGCCATTTTTTTTAATTTGTAATTTGAAAAGGAAATTGGATTCTGGAAATTTAAAATAAAATCCTTAATAATATTTACAATAAAATCTTTCTTATAAAATTGAATTAAAATGATTTACGCTGTTAACATTTGATAAATAAATACATATGAACGATAATGTTTAAATTAAAATCTAATTCTATCAATATAAAATATAAGTCAAACCTATGAATCATATTTAATTGTTGATAGTTGAAATACAAATATAAATAAATAAGTAAACTTATGTATATAATTTAAATATTGATAGTAAAGTACAAATAGAACTAAATATAAATATAAAATAGAAATAGAAATAAAAGGAAACAAGGATTAAATAATTTTGGTAAACATACAACATAGATTTAAAAATTGGTAAGAACAGAGTATAAAAACACAAGTGTATATACAACATAACTTTAACATTTGTAATCAAAGCATAAGTTAAAGCAAGAAAATAAGACCTGACAAACACTTGTATATGGAGTACAAGCTAAAGTATAAAATGGAACAAGACCAAAGAAAAGTAAGACGTGAGACAAATATGTACATGAGTTCAAGCTAGATAACAAAAAAACATAATATCTTCATTTGCAAGCTAAGTTTTTGCCTGCAAAGTGTATATTTTTGTACAAAATATTTATGTACAGCTAAACATAATTATAGTTTGTAAACGAATTAAGAAACAAAGCATTTAAATGCTTTCATCTCAGCCACCAACATTTGTTCAGCCGAAATTTGAAACATCACTTCAATAATCACAGTAAGTAAACAAACAGGGAAAGAAAAAAAATCTCTGATCAACAGGTTGAAGCTGTACCAGTTGTAGCCTACCACTGTTCAAGCTACTTCTTTATATATCACCTTATTATAGTTCATTCCAAAAACTAAGTTAACCTGAGAAGTAAACCTGAAGAAAAGGAAATAAAAAAGAAAGGGTAGCATCATCAGTATGCAAATTAAAATAACATCTCAATTAAACAGAGTAAAGAAGGATCAAAGGGATTTTGCAGGTGAGTAACTTCATATTTTTAAAATATTCTAAAGTTTCAATTTAGTTGTATGATGAATATCAAAAGTTGTGTTGTGTGAAATATATGCAGTTCATTGGGTTTTTGATAAGATGAAGTCTGCACATTTTTTTCTTTTTTTTCTGGATGTTGCTCTGTTTATAAATTTTAGAAGACTGAGTTACTTCAAAAATCACTTTTGCTCAATCTATTGATTGTTAGAACAAACCATATAAACAAATTATGTTTGGGTAAGTATGAAGTAAATTTTAAAATTAAATTCATGCTAAATTAAGTGATCTGCTCTGGGAAAACATAAGGACAGTTTAAAATTTCAATACAAGTGACAAATTCAAACATGATGAATTGTCGATTCAAGTTTACAAACTGATTGCTTAATCAAATTTAGGATTTTTAAAACTCGAATTATTTTTTTAGTGATAGAATGAGTGGGCATTGCTGTGTTGAATGGAAAATGGATTTTGGTCAAGATAGGGTGGTCGGAAGCACTGGGTTGGCCGGGGTTTCTCGAGGAGGTAGAAGGGCTTACGGGGTAGCTAGGAAAAATAATGGATCAAAGAATTAAGCTATGTGGATTTTGGAATTTGGATTTAAAAATTTTAAACCTAGTTTTTAAGCAATGGTGGAAAATTGATCACCTCGCCCTCAATGTTGATTTGAGTGTTCTGATGCTTCGGGGGGTTGAAGTTTGGGTGATGTCGAAGTCGAGGCCGGAGGTGGAAGCGCGCAGATGGTCGGAGTGTCGTGGGGGAAGCATTGACAGGTTTGAAGAGGGGAGGAGCCGTGTGTTTCCAGGTTCGAGTAGGCCGCTCGATTTTCGTTTCGAGCTGCTGCGGTGGTTTTTGGGGGTTGTGATGTGGTCATGGGGTGATCGGCGATGGGAAGCGACGCTGGTGGTTGGCCGGAGGTGGCTGGAGGCACGGTGCACGTGCACCGTGCATGTGGAAGGGCTGTCAATTTTTGTTGGGTTGTGCAGTTTTTCCTTGGGGTTTCACTCGGGTTTGTGGGTAGTTTTTTCGAAGTAGAAGCGGGGGAAAACTCGAAATAGCGGTGGAGTGCTTTTGTTTGCTACAGGTTTTGAAACCTGTCTTTTTTTTATGGGTTCTATTCTCCTCGGGGAAACTCAGGTTATATTGGTGGTTTTCTCGAAGAAAGGTGAGGGGGAACTCGAAGGAGCTGGTGGTCAGGAATTGTTATTCCTATTTTCTTTTTTTTTGTTGCAAACCTGTTTGTTTCAGGTTTTAGAATTTAGTTCAATTCTTAGTAGTATGTAAACAATGTTTGAAATTTTAAATTCAAATTTGAACCAGGTTTTAAAACAGTATTTGAATTTAAAGTTTAAAATAAAATCGAGTTAAACTTTTTGAAATAAAAAAAATGAAATTTGGATTTTTGTTAAGATTTAAAAACCAAGGCTTAAACAAAGTGGAAATCAATGTTTAAATAAATGGATATAAGTTTGTTTTAAAATCCAAATATGAAATTTTAATCAATTTTAAATTATGAATGTTTTAAAAATAGTTTAAATAATAGTTTTTTTTAAAATAAATTTGTTTCAAGCAAATATTTAACTTGATTTTTGAATAATTCTTTTATAAAAGTTTATGAATGAAAATAAAAGAATTTGCAAGTTAAAATGTATTTTTAAAATTTGTTTTTACATAGTAATTTAATTTAAAAGCCTTTTCTCTATATAAACTTCATATGTAAGGTAATAAATGTTGTGTACGTTTATTTAAAGGAGTTTATAAGTGAATTTAAATTGGATAAGTTTAAATCACTAATCATTTTTGAATCTTAAATTCAAAATGGAATTTGAAACTCAAATTTAAAAATGTAATGTTCTAATACATTTTAAATATTAAAGAAGTCATTAATAAAGAAATTAATTATCTTAGAAGTAATTAAAATGTTGAAGTGATTTAATTAATGAGATAATTAAAGAATAACTTATTTATTTAAGTTAGAATTAATGGTTTAAGTTTAATAATTTGGAACATTAATTTGAAGGTTAATTACTGTGAATGGTTAAGGATAATTAATTTGGGTAATTAATTAAGAGTTAATTACTTAATGTAATTAATAATTTATTAGTTTAAGTAATTAAGGAGTAGTTAAGTACTGAATGAGATTTAGTAAGGTTAATCAATGACTAAGATTTATTGAAAGACTACTTGATAAATGTAATTTAATCACTGAAAATGATTAGAGGATCATTAATGAATGTAAATAATTAATTAAGGAAATTAATTATAAGTTAACTAATGTAGATAGATAAGGCTAATTAATTTGTGTGGTAATCAAAGGTTAATTACTTAATATAATTAAAGAATAATTAATTCAAGAATGATTAAATAGGATGAATGATTAAAGAATAATTAATTGGGAAGCAATTAATTAATGATTTAGCGAGCAGGGTTTAAAGGTAGTTGAGGTAACTATTTAATCTAATTAGTAATGGTGAGCCTAATTAAATCTTTCTTATGGATGATGGGATTTTTGAAAAATGCCTTAAATTGGTTAATATTTCTGATTTGAAATGTTTGTGAAAGGATATGTTTGTCTCGAACAGAGATGACGTGGTTATCTATTGATGATGCATTGCTGGGTAGAAGTGACATCTTGTATTTTAAGGATAAAGTGTATTTTCTTGAATAAAAAGTTAAGATGGTATGGTTTTCGAAGAGACCGGAGTCGGGTATTAGTAAATACCCGAAGCCACTACGATACTATATAAATTTGATATATGGAGTCAATAGGTAGAAATGAAATGATTTAAGTAGATTGGACCATATAATCTAAGTTCTGGAACTTGGAAATTGATGTATGAAACAAGTGATGTCTATAACAACTTGTGAAGTGAAAATTGATATATGTTACCCTGGGTTTATATGAGTTGTGTACCTTTGTATCCTATGTTAGATGGGTTTACTCACGCTGGTTTCCAGCCTGACCCGGGTGTTACTTTGATGTAATGCTCGGGTCAGACCGAGTATTACAGATTTTCAGGTAAGGACGTACTGGATCTCAGGAGTCGAGCTGGATGGCAAGAACGTATGGAGTGTTTCCGCTGTATTATATTGTTGTATATCTGTGACATGATAATTGTGTATATTTAGTGTCTATATAGGTATGTGTAACTCTGATGTATTAAAATATAATTTACAGATATAGTATTCTTTTGTGAACTGTTATTATTTATTATTATATTTTATCCGTTGCGTATGTGAGATGTTATTGTTTCTGTTCTTCTTCTTCTATCTATTTCTTCTTTTTCATAACTATCTGGAATTTACGGCTTCAAAAATTTCGGGTCGTTACACTGTCACTTTTATTGTGTCTGTAAATTCTATTTTTTTATACTAAAAGTCCTGTCCGACAGTGGGCAATTTAACATTTACTTCAGTCTACTTAGGTCATTTTCTGAGTACCTAATCGGCAATACCAGAATCTATGATGGTTTCTCAAATCTATGAGAGAAATAATTCTTTAGCCAATTAAGACATTGGATATTCAGTATATTTTTATGTAGGGTTTATCATAAATTATTTGGTGCAGAAGCATAGATTTAGTTGACATTATGTTTTGTGTTTCCCGTTAATACTTTCATTTAACTTCAATGCTATTTGTATAAAGCATGTTCGCATAAAGGTATCTTTCATATCATGGTTGTTCTACCATGTTATATATTCTTTAGATGAAGTCCATTCATGTCATGTACTTCCATATCAGGGCTATTCTATTCTGTATTTCATGCCCCACAATTATATGTTAATTTATAATAAATTTTGTTATCTAATTTACACTTTATGAGGCATTATTGGTATCACATGCTCAATTTATTTTGGCGCGGGTTTCCTTTTAATATTTAACAATTTATTTATTTTGAAGGTAGCATATAAAATATTTCAAATGAACATGATGTTGGTATAATTACCGCTCTTTAACCCTGGGCGTTCTGCCATGTTGTACATGTATTCATATCAAGACAAGCAATATTGCATATAATAACATTATACATAGTCTAATATACCCCATCGACAAAGAATAGTAGTAAAAACGATTACAAAACTAATAATAAAGCAAACCCGTGTGCGTAGCACGGGTTCGCACTAGTTTTGACAATGAAAATGCAGTTTTGTACTTACAGAGGATATGCAGTTTGTAAATTGTAAATGTAAATTGTAAAAGAAAAGAAAAGTAGTTGTAAATGAAAATGCAAATTGAATGCAATAAAAAAATCTTTTTGAAACTGTGTATTTTTTTTAATTTGAAACGCAGATGCAAATGGAAATAGAACAACCATAAACACACAATGAAAATGCAAGCAAAAATCAAAAAACATTTTTTTTTTTAAAATGCAAACCAACACAGATAATACACACACAATAAAATCAAACAAAAATAATTCAAAGAATAGAAAACTAAAATCAAAGCAACTTTCCGGCAACGGCGCCAAAAACGTATTCAACAACGGATTTATATCGAGTTAGAAAACTGTCGAAAAATTTCAAATCCAAATTTACTGCAAGCGCATGACGTACTATCATAGTACGTAGTGAGTACGGGTCAATCCGTAGGAAATTGTAGATTTAAATTTCCTATTCGATCAAATTAAACCAAGAATTTGAAGAGTGTGAAGCTAAAAGTATAGAAAAATGTCAAAAAGAAAGTGAGAAAATATGAGAATAAATGACAATTTGGAGATAATTCCACTCTCTCTGTAACAATCCGGATATTTTAACGATTTTATTTAATTTAATTAACCGTTTTTGTGTGAAAAAAAATATAAACGATAAAATTTTGAAATATAAATTTGATATTTGGAATGCGTCCAGTTAAACATATCAACCGGTAAATTTTCGTCCGAAAATATGAAAGTTTATTTCGTGCGTAAATTTACTTCAATTTAATCAGTTAAAAAGCGATGAAAATAAAATGTTTTCGGAACCTAAATATTTTTACATAGAAAATTCTAAACCATCTTCTGAGCAAAAGCAATTTTTCGTTTTTCCAAATTCGGACATCTTTAGCTCCGTCGATCTTATTTTTCTGTGTTTTTCTTGCATTCTCCGCCGGTAGAAAATTCGAATTTTTATAGTTCGATCGTGCCACTGATAATTTTATACCGTTTTGATCGTCTCGTCGTGCTGATCACCACAGTATATTTATTTTTGTGTTTCGAGTTTCGGTGCGCGACGAGAATGATAAACTGTTCGTTGTAGCGGTACCATAGCTTGTAACTCTACAATCTCTTACGATTTCAATATTTGAATCGCGTTGTCCGATCAATGCATTAACTGTTTTAATTATTTTCTGAATTAAAGTATAGCATCGCTTTTATATATTTTTCAGAATTCAAGGACTATTTTAAATATTCGATTTATTATCGTGGTTAGTTCCCAGTTTGAAGTTCATGCGTTTTCCAATGCTAGTCTTGTAGCCAACTGTTTTCACCGACACAAGTTCTATTTATTTTTCCATAAACCATTTTCCCTTCCTCTTTGTCTTCTCTCGCGTTGTAAAGCGAGAACGTTTTGCAAAAATGCCTACTGCCTCGTGTGATAAAATACAAAGTTCATCAAAAAAAAAACCCTGCTCTATCAATTTTCTCCTTCATCCTTCATTTTTTTTTCTTCTTTTATTAGCCGACCTCTCCCACCACACAAAGCTTCAAAGCTCCTGCACCCCTTACTATTAAGGTATATATTTTATAACTTATATATTAATAGTTGATAAGCATGGGTTTATTTATATTATGTTTACATAAACACTGATTTTATATATATTGAGGCTGTTATATATGAACAGATAAAAACTTATTTCTTTTATATGTTAGTTGTATTTTTTATAAGTTGTATAGATTTCATGTTAGTCATACTAGCCTGCATATACATACATTGAATATGTATCAGTATACACGCGTGTTGTTGTGCAACTACATGGTCTGCATGATTATATATGAGTTTGTATAAGTTGTAGATAATTGTGGTCTGCATGTAAGTTGTATAAATTTTCAACGCATGTTATATATATAAGTTGCAGTCCGCATGTATATGCATTTGAGTTAGTTTTTTTTTTGACACTGCATTATATATGTATTTCCAGATTTTTGTATATGAATGCCATAAAATTTTAATCTGCTGTTAGTTTATGGGTACATCCTTTGTCAAAAGAAGTATCATATATTCTATTTTAAAGCTGTTATATATATGTTTTATATTTAGTACTGTAAGTTGTATAAGTGGTATGCGATAATTTTTGTTGCGCGTACAAAAGTTTCTCAAAACCGTATTATATTTAATTCATATATGTGTATATAAATTATACGAGTCATTTATGATGTTAGTTGAGTGCAGCGTATTATATTATAAGGTAATGTATTTTATTTCAAAACTGTAGTATACTAGTTATACATAGTGTATGTTTTTCTGTAAGCATTGTATAAATATGTATATTTGGTTACAAATTTAATTTTGAAATGTATTTGTTTCGTACATATATTACTGTTAGTGTATTATATAGGTTAGTGCATTTATTTTTATATTTTTGATATGATCGGTTTTAGTAGCGTGTGTGTGTGTGCGTGTGTGTGTATATATATATATATATTATAAAGTAAGTTATAAATTTTGCATGAAAGTATGGGTAGGAGTCTGCATATGTGGGTTAGTTATATAAATTCAGTCTGGTTATATATATATAAGTCCGCTTATGACAATTATCTTCATTGATCCAGTTCTGATTTTATTCCGTTCATTTCTGTTCATTAGTTTTGTTCGTCGATTCGTGTCAATCTCGTTTTACTTTGGAATTTGTGCTTGGATCCGTAACTTATTCCATTGACTTTTCGTCTCTAGCCTCGGAAGGTGAGCAATCACTCGCGATTAATGTTCTTTTATTTATTAAATTTGATTTCAATTGAAACGACAATTGAAATATGCTGCTGTTAATTATTTACATTGTTATATATGTTATTACCTGTATCAGTTCACCTGTGACATCTGACACTCTTATCTGTTATTTATGTAATGATAATCCAGTTTGATTGATAATTGATTGATTGTGAATGTTTACATTGGACGTTAAATTGTTAATTGTTTAAAATGATAAATAATATGCAATTAAATTTGATATAGGATAGTAATAATTTAAATTGATATATGTGATGAATTTGACTAGTTAAATTTGTATAATATGACCCCTTTAAATGTTAAAATAATTGACACGTAGAAATTGGTTAATTACACCTTGAACCATTGAATGTATGTTGTATAATCGATGTAGTATGAAATTGAATGATAGACATCAAATGAAGAACCGTATAAATATTAGTGTAATAATCTTTAATCTACATGAAATGATAGTGTAGATTCTAGGAATAATTATATTAATTTACACAAACAACAATATAAATTAATACGATTATTTCGGGATTATTTGAATTAATTGTTGTTATTGCTTGTTTATTTACTTTGACACCATCCCAGTTATCACACTGCAAGTTCCCATTGTTATACTTTGATTTTTGAATTGAAATGGAATTGGGTTGAAATGATAGATACCCAAAATGAATTTGACTTAGGATAAAGAATTTATATTAAACCCGATTGGTCAATAATTTGATTTAAATAATTAAAGATTTTATTTGAATAATAATAAGGTTTGGAATAAAATTGGAATTTAAAATTTTAATGAAAAGAAATGTGAATATTTGAAATTTGTAACAAAATATTAAAGTAGTAATTGATGAAAGAACGTGGTTTAATCTAAGAAATGATTGAATTAAGTTTTGAAATTTTTTATAATAAAGTTTTGAAATTATTGAATAATCAAGTTTTTAAATTATTCAATAATTAAGCTTGGAATTATTTAATGATTAGGATTGGAATTATTAAATAATTAGGTTTTGAAATTTATTTAATAATTAAAAATTTGAAATTATTAATTAGGTTTTGAAATTATTTAATAATTAAATAAAATTGAATTATTTGAGAATTAAATGAAAATTTGAATTCTTTGATAAGAGAAATTGAACTTTTGATTAAGTGAATTTGAACTTCGTTAACAAATAAAATTGGGTTTCTTTATTTATTAAGTTTTGGAAAATTATTTAAGTAAGTTAATAAGTGAAATTGAACTTCTTGAATAGGTGAAATTAAGTTTTCTTTATTAATTGAGTCTTGAAATTTGTAACCAAGTAAATAAATAATTGAAATTGAATTTCTTTAATAAGAAATAAAATGTGATTTATTGAAATTAATAAAAGACTTGGAATTTAAAGAATTCGATTTGACGAATTTAATTTAACTCAAATTGTAAGTTTTAAAATAATGAAGTTGAACTTAAGTAATTGATTAAATGAATTGGAAATCTAATAGAAATCGTTTTGAATAATAATTTAACTTAATGAATATCGAATGAAATCGATAAATGAATTTGAAATTGATTTGAGTGTTAAGTTAATTTATTTAAATGATTACGGAATGAAATTTATATATGAATTTGAATCAATATTTTAATTGTTTAAATAAAAGTTGAAATGGAATTATAAGATTTTGAAATGGTAATTTGGAAGTTTTGAAACGGGAATTTTGGAAATTGTTTTAGAAAGACAAATGAAATGTTGATTTACGAATTGAAATTGAAATTGAATTTGATTTGGTTTGATATATATTAAACGACCAATCGGTGTAATAATTTCGGAAGTTATTAAAGAAACCGGAATCGGTTATGGACATACTCTCTGTCTAAACCGAAAACCACTTTAATAACTATACGCGAAGTGTGATCCAGAATGAAGTGGTTGGAATGATGTACGTGATGACTGAAGAAAGAGAACGATAATGGATAGCCTTGACACTTGTGTCAAATTGGAAATGACTAAAACAGGAGCCGTGCCGGGCCAAATGGGGTTAGCCACCTCGAGCGATCACACTTCTTCGAATACTACTCATTACTTGTTATCGATTGGTGCACCCTCGTACTTTTGGGAGTGTTGTTTCGCGGTGTTGCGATCGTTGCGGCGATGCGTATTCATTAGTCCGTATCAGGCAAACGGTAGTTTCACTACCTTGGGTATTGCCTCATGTGCCTTGTCATACTTGTATCCCTATATACGCGACCACTACGAATTTGTTTTGTGTTATACCTATGGAGTACTCCCTGATATCCCACTAGTTTACGGTGGAGTTTACAGTGCTGTATAGACTATAACGCTTATATAAAATATGTTAAGGGGGATAATGGTAACGCCTTAACACTATTTTGATATTTTATATTACTGATAGACATTATCCATTTAGCGTATATTACTACATAGTAGATAGTTTAACGGATCCTTAAAGGATGGTTATTCCAACGTCCTTTGAGTTATTGTATTTCAATTGTTATTTCACTTGAGTCGGATTTATTGATATAAGAATGTTAATCCTGACTCGAGTGTTTTGTGTTTTGCTTTACGCTCGGGTCAGACTGAGTGGTTCAGCTTTTGAGACTCACCTTTGGAGTTGGAGCTTCGCCTGGAGATCTAGCTATCTATCCGGCTTTCAGATATTCAGTTGATTCCAGTGATGTATTATGATTCTTGTATTTGACTATTGTATTCAAGACTTCTGTTGTAACTTATTTAACTCTGTTATATATATATATATATATATATAGTAGCTTCATGAACTACTATCTTTGCTTCCGCTGCATATTATTACTCTGTGTCTGTGATCTATGATTATTTATTTACTGTATGTGTTCAGTTTTGCCAAATTTAAATTAACAATTCGGTATTTTGAATTATTCAAGTCCGACATGTGCGGATGCGAATAGTCCAAAATAGCGGGTCGTTACAGTTGGTATCAGAGCTTTGGTAGCTCTAGGCAAAACTTAGCATATATGGTAAATATATTTACCGAATCACTCCCATTTGAGTTTCAATCTCTTCCTTTGACTCAATTCCTTTGAATTCTGGAACGTTCCCTGCGGTTCCAAAATTCATTCGTGTCCCTCACTATTCGTCTTCTTTTAATTCTGGAGTATCCCATAACTCCACTTCGAATGATATCTATAATACATCGACGGTCTCGTCAATCTTCGAATGATTTGTAAAGGGGTGAAATTCCTTTATAATAGACATCGATTTACCGGAGATTTTTGTATCCTGGTTTACGATGTTATCTATTCCCTGCTATACCTGAATTCTATTTCTTGAGATCGAATGTCGATTTGCCTCAGAATTCTGCATCGATCTTATCCTTTAAGTCACGGTCGACCGGTTAAGGTTTCCCGTGAATTAAATAAGCTTATCCATTTCCCAATTCTGTTATTGAATCATCTTATCATTTCTTCGAACTTATTATCGAATCAAAATTATCTTTGATATGATTTCCATCAAATTTGAATCTCTATCCTTGCTTTGAAATCCATTATTTTATCGTCGAGCGAGGAAGTGTATTTGTAAATTAATATATAAATTTTTTAAATATATATTGTGTTGTTTGAGTTGTTGATGTTGATTTGGGTTTTCGATCGATTCGTCTGATCAACGCTATCGATAGGATTTCCAAAACACTCGAGCAGAGCAAACTGACACAATATTGTTTTCAAATTTGGTAAATAAAATAAATTTTGTATGATTATATTATACATAAGTATAGATTCTTTTGAAATTAAATTGTTAATTAATTTGTTGCCTAAAAATAATATTTGATTTTCATTTATTGTTTGTAAACCATTGACTATTGAGTAATATAAATAAATGAATTTATAAAACTGGGTTAAAATTGATTTGAAATTTAAATGGATTTAAACTAAAATTGAGAATTTAATATCCGGTGATTTCAAACTCTGATTTGAAAGTTTTAAAGTGTATAGTATTTTAAATATTTTCAAATAGAAATCATTTCAAGGAATTTTTAAATGTATAAATCATTGCTCTTCTTGTTGTCGTTGGAAAATAATTTCGATGATGGCGGCCGCATCATCGACATTCATTTTCGAGTCTCGAAGTAGAGAGATCATCAGTAGCTTGCTACACTTTTGTTTTGAAATGAATTTGATTTGAATTTCTAAAAGCATGATTTGATTTAATATATATATATACTAATATATATTAGTATTTGATTTAGATTTGACTTGGATATATTGTATGTATATAATTATCTCTAAATTATTTAAAGTTAATCAAAAATTTAATTCTTAAAATTTGGGTGGTTATATTAAACGTAAATATACTTAATATAAGCGCGATAAGGTATATTAAGTAGAATAAATTTAATAATAATTTGAAATAAAAAGAATTAAATTTGTCGAATAAAGTATGATTATAATAAATGACTATTCAAATTTACGATCATTGAAATTGTTAATTTAAGAAAATTGGATAATATACAATCTAAATTGTCTTTATAAATAAAATTTGAGTGCATATAAAAAGGTTATACACTTAAAGTTTAATAATAAATTGGTTAATAGAGATAAATAGAATACTAGGTTAGTTGAATAACAAATAGATTAATAAAATGAATTGTTGTTTGAAATAAATTTTGTAACAAACAATGACAAATTGAAAATAAACCAAGTTAAGGAAATTCCTTGAGTTTAAAGACAATTATTGAATATAAATAAATTAAAATTAAAATTTATATGGTCTAAATTAATTGTTTGTAATGTAATTCAAGTCTATTTTCTTTTAGTTGTTTCAATTCTCCTACCTACTTCCTTTTCGAGGACGAAAAGTTTTGAGTGGGGGAGAGTGTAACAACCTAGATATTTTAATGATTTTATTTAATTTAATTAACCATTTTTGTGTGAAAAAAATATAAACGATAAAATTTTGAAATATAAATTTGATATTTGGAATGTGTCCAGTTAAACATAGCAACCGGTAAATTTTCGTCCGAAAATATGAAAGTGTATTTCGTGCGTAAATTTACTTCAATTTAATTAGTTAAAAAGCGATGAAAATAAAATGTTTTCGGAACCTAAATATTTTTACGTAGAAAAATTCTAAACCATCTTCTGAGCAAACGCTATTTTTCGTTTTTTCAAATTAGGACATCTTTAGCTCCGTCGATCTTATTTTTCTGTGTTTTTCTTGCATTTTCCGCTGGTAGAAAATTCGAATTTTTATAATTCGATCGTGCCACTGATAATTTTATACCGTTTTGATCGTCTCGTCGTGCTGATCACCACAGTATATTTATTTCTGTGTTTCGAGTTTCGGTGCGCGACGAGAATGATAAACTGTTCGTTGTAGCGGTACCATAGCTTGTAACTCTACAATCTCTTACGGTTTCAATATTTGAATCGCGTTGTCCGATCAATGCATTAACTGTTTTAATTATTTTCTGAATTAAAGTATAGCGTTTCTTTTATATATTTTTCAGAATTCAAGGACTATTTTAAATGTTCAATTTATTATTGTGGTTAGCTCCCAGTTTGAAGTTCATGCGTTTTCCATTGCTAGCCCTGTAGCCAGCCGTTTTCACTGACACAAATTCTATTTACTTTTCCGTAAACCATTTTCCCTTCCTCTTTGTCTTCTCTCGCGTTCTAAAGCAAGAACGTTTTGCAAAAACGCCTACTGCCTCGTGTGATAAAATACAAAAGTTCATCAAAAAAAAACCCTGCTCTATCAATTTTCTCCTTCATCCTCCATTTTTTTTCCTTCTTTTATTAGCCGACCTCTCCCACCACACAAAGCTTCAAATCTCCTGCACCCCTTACTATTAAGGTATATATTTTATAACTTATATATTAATAGTTGATAAGCATGGGTTTATTTATATTATGTTTACATAAACACTGATTTTATATATATTGAGGCTGTTATATATGAACAGATAAAAACTTATTTCTTTTATATGTTAGTTGTTTTTTTATAAGTTGTATAGATTTCATGTTAGTCATACTAGCCTGCATATACATACATTGAATATGTATCAGTATACACGCGTGTTGTTGTGCAACTACATGGTCTGCATGATTATATATGGGTTTGTATAAGTTGTAGATAATTGTGGTCTGCATGTAAGTTGTATAAATTTTCAGCGCATGTTATATATATAAGTTGCAGTCCGCATGTATATGCATTTGAGTTAGTTTTTTTTTGACACTGCATTATATATGTATTTCCAGATTTTTGTATATGAGTGCCATAAAATTTTAATCTGCCGTTAGTTTATGGGTACATCCTTTGTCAAAAGAAGTATCATATATTCTATTTTAAAGTTGTTATATATATGTTTTATATTTAGTACTGTAAGTTGTATAAGTGGTATGCGATAATTTTTGTTGCACGTACAAAAGTTTCTCAAAACCGTATTATATTTAATTCATATATGTGTATATAAATTATACAAGTCATTTATGCTGTTAGTTGAGTGCAACGTATTATATTATAAAGTAATGTATTTTATTTCAAAACTGTAGTATACTAGTTATACATAATGTATATTTTTCTGTAAGCATTGTATAAATATGTATATTTGGTTACAAATTTAATTTTGACATGTATTTGTTTCGTACATATATTACTGTTAGTGTATTATATAGGTTAGTGCATTTATTTTTATATTTTTGATATGATCTGTTTTAGTAGCGTGTGTATATATATATATTATAAATTAAGTTATAAATTTTGCATGAAAGTATGGGTAGGAGTCTACATATGTGGGTTAGTTATATAAATTCAGTCTGGTTATATATACCAGTATGTATGGCACGTCCGTTGGACGTGTGTAAAGACAACCGTGAGTTAACTTCTTTTTAATGTAAAATAGTACACACAAAACATGTCTTATCCTACAGCCGCATTAGCTTACCGGTTCAGATTGCATACTCATATTATCATTTCGCTGCTATTCCTGCATGACTATATTATTACGGTCTGTTGATGTGAACAAAGAAAAATGTCACCATTTGTTCATAAAATGTTTTCTCTACTACTTTAACCGGGCTTGAGAGTGTCATCACTAAGTAATAGGTGATGGGGGAGTAAAAAAAAAATTAGGGATCATTTTATGTGATACATGTTCTTGTAATGATCATAAAAATTTTAAATTATTGTTGTTATATATTTGATGTAAACGTAAGTTTCAAATTTGCGCATAAATTAATACATGGTTAAGAAAAGTAACTGAAATATAAGTGAAATAATGAAGTCCCTTGGTAAATGTAGAATGACATTACTCGGTGCTATTTTGAAAATGATATTGTGTATACTAATTTGTACATTTCCTACAATAATGCACAATCCCATAAGGGAGAAACACAAAAGTTCTCCAATCAACGAACTTTTTCCTTACCCTTTTTTTGAAATGTGATTATATTTGTGCATAGTTGTTGCAAACATAACCATTCATTTACATTCTAGAAAAATATAATAGCAACATCAAGTTTTCCATAAAAAAAAAGTAGTCTTTATAGAAAGAAAAAATGACTAATATAAAAACAACAATGGTTACAAACATACCGACCCAATTCATTTTGCACTCACAAACTAAATTGTACATTTCCTATAACCTCGCACATACCCATAAGAAAGAAATGCAAAAGTTCTCTAATTAACATTTCCATGTTTACTAATATATTATTCCGACGTTAGCTGGAAATGTAAATTTGGTACATGGGTCAAACAATATGTAACAGTGTCTATTTGTTCCCATCAAACAATAAGCACCATCAGTTGGAAGTTTTTGAGTTCTTATCGGAAATGTACTCATTAAATAGATGAGTCTTTTAATGATTATTAGTAATGTAATCCTAAAAAAAGCATGTAGCTATAACATAAGTAATAATTATTTAACTTGTGAAACACAAAGATCTGTTGTGTCCAATCCTTGGCTGTCATATGAACAACATCAAACCAAGATCATTAGAAAATAGGAAGTAGAGGTTTTAGAGTCAACGTTTATCCAACCACCAAACACGAATTAAGCAAGCATATATAAATAATAATATAAATGCATGCTGGAAACGTGGATTTATAAATGCTACCTGAAAATGTGAAATTGCTTATTGAATGCATACTTACCAAATTTGCGTTTGGAATGCTATCTACAAATGATATAAACATTACTATTACGTTAATTTGTAAGCATCTAAATGCTAGTTGGAAATGTGAATTTGGTATGCTATTAAAGTAAACCTGAATTAGAAAAAAGAAATACCAAAAAAATGAAAATAAATACGGGGTAATAGGATATAAACCATCATTGTAAGGTTTTCCCAGTGGTGATCATTCAGGGGTTAAATTTGTTTCTTTGGAACATGTGCTTGTAAACAAATGATATATGTTGGTCTCATTCTTAAAGTAGGAGTCCATAATGTAGGAGTAATAGCATTAGTTAAAACTGAACTTGTAATAGGAATAGAATCATCACTAAATTATGTTTTAGTTTTCTCCATAATGACAACGATAATGACAACAACAATGGTCTATAAATGCCCAATGCTTGATGACTCAGTTTCACTATGCATTTTGTAAGATATAGATTGAAGAATATAACCGCACTTTCCATTTATATCCAACATGGTATGGACAAACAACTTTAGACTGTATCTTTCTTTACTCTGGCTAGATCCGCATAGTCAAGGGTACTTTAGACTGTTCCTACTACTATTGTCAACTGAGCAGTAAAAATGATAGAATGCAGTACCAAATTCTGGTATGTACAGAACATATCTAGACAGAGATAGCAAAAGGAAGTCAAAAATCCTAATATCTTTGACTAAGTCTATTATTGTCTATATCAACCAAGTAGAATATCGAAAGAATAAGAGAACCAAGAAATGAGTGAGTTTCTTTCCTAGTGTTACTTACCGAAAAAACCATTAAACTAATATTGCGTTCTTGCAGAATTTGTATAAGACCATATAAGTCTTTTTTTTTTATAATTCTAATAAGCATGAATCAAGAGAAGTGGAACCAAAAATCTGAATAGTCCCATAGCCAAATCTGGAACATTATTTGCACTTATTTTATATATAACAAAAAAAATTATTCAGCTTGAACTTAAAACAACATATCCATACATGAATAATATAAACAGAGAGAAAGTCATGTTGTTTATTCCAAAATTACCTTGTCTATTCCAAAAATATATTATATTTTTGAATATAATATAGTCAGTTGCGTTAAAGTAAAACTAATAAAACCCTTAAATACATAACAACCACTAAAACACATAAATACATAACAATCACTAAAACGTATTCTATTTACCCTGTGCTTTGCCCACTAAAAGTGTAGTATTGGTTAAATTGCTACTATAAATAAATAAATATATAAAGCATGCACACCATAATGCAACAAACAATGCAACGTCAGGTTCTATAAAGTTGCAATATGTTACATACTATAAAAATGTGGAAAAAAATTGCAAGAATATACATGCAAGTTCATGACCAAGGTGGTAATTCTTACCAAATGGCATGCTAATAGTTTCCACGTATTGCAGTGTTGCATATCCTAGAATTCAATCTATTCATGCCTTTTGTATTTATACAACTATTCCTTGTATTAGTAGCACTGCATGAAGCTTATCAATAAAACATAACCATATCCATAGTTTACCACGCAACTCGATACATAAAGTATTCAAAAATATAGCAGTTCAGTCTAAAAGGAAATCACTAAAGTAAAACAATACCTCATTGTATTCCTTATCAAACCAACACTACAATATATCTACACAAACTCACTCTGAAAACATAAAGATCTAAATGATGTATCTCTACATAAATTCCACCACTTCACTCATTAATATATAAGTCTAGAACATAAATGTTATAGCTCTTTATTATTGTAGCATTATGCATTGGACAATTTTGCACGAAATCAAAAGGCTTACCTTCGCTAAACTGACCCAAGACCTACTCAAGTTTCTGCTACTGCTGCAAGCCTTCCCCAACAATTACTGCTTGTCCGAGTTCAGAAACTTCAACGGCATCGGCCCTATCTCCATGTCCAGATGCAACCAATTCACCCTGAGCCTCGCGGCTGGTACGATCAAGATCAATTTGGACTGGGCTGATACGATGATCATGAGAAACATGGTGTTTGCATACCCAGTTGCTGTGTATGAGGTGGATGAGGATCTACTGCTTTAGGCTGTGTTCACCGTGCAGCCTCCTTTGGTCCTAATTCCCGCTCTTGAGAAAGTGGTTTTTCCAGTAGTTGATTCAGTATCAATAAGGTGCGGTTGGAGTTTGATTTCTTGTACAAATGAACATCAAAGTAGAAAAAAAAGAAAAAACGTAATTATGGTGCAAGAAAATGGGGAAGATAAAAGCGATGCTAAGTCACAATAGTAGTTGGATTTAGTGCAACAGAACGTGCAAAATAAGAAGTGGGTAGCAGAAAGGACAATATGAACATCAAGGTCCATACTGATAACAGTGAACTGAATATTTATAGCATCTAGTGTTTCTTGCTTAACCGCTTGCTCATTTAAATCCATATGTTATGTGAAAACCTAAGAGCAAACAATATAGTCGGCATAATACATGAATGCATTGTGATTGTATATTTATCTTCTACGGTATTTTCTCATGAGCACATATTTCAGCAATACCTTATCTGCAATTAAAAACAAAATAACTTCCACATATGCATTTACAGACCTAAAGTATTCGAAATATTTCAAAGAAAATCAGAATTAAACTGATTAAAAATAAAAAAAAATACGATTGGATTAAATAACCATGCCGCCATCCAACTGATTATATACTGATAAGCAAAAAATATAAACAAATCGACAATTGAAAACATTATGCTTAGAATTAATTAAGTACACATGATCAAGCATAACCTCATTGGCTAATTTTTTTACTTCCAATAATAGCAGCTGGTAGTTTCAATAGGGAATAAAGCGACAGTAAATGAGAAGCATAACGGAGTGGAAAAGCACTTAGTGAGAATCGATGCATCTGAGTCTTTGATTATTATTTTTGTTTGGAAACAAATTTCAGAGAGAAGTGTGTGAGATTGAGAATAGAAATGTATTCTTGACGAATAGAAACGGAACTTTAAACGTGGAGTGGTTGACGTGTAAGATAGGATACCACAATTACAAATACATCCTCTGTTCTTTTATTTAGATTAAGGATTTTTCTGTAACTTCAAAAGCTTCATTTGGATGTTTTCTCATTATATATAGATATATATAAGTCCGCTTATGACAATTATCTTCATTGATCCAGTTCTGATTTTATTCCGTTCATTTCCGTTCATCAGTTTTGTTCGTCGATTCATGCCAATCTCGTTTTACTTTGGAATTTGTGCTTGGATCCGTGACTTATTCCATTGTCTTTTCGTCTCTACCCTCGAAAGGTGAGCAATCACTCACGATTAATGTTCTTTTATTTATTAAATTTGATTTCAATTGAAACGACAATTGAAATATGCTGCTATTAGTTATTTACACTGTTATATATGTTATTACCTGTATCAGTTCACCTGTGACATCTGACACCATTATCTGTTATTTATGCAATGATAATCCAGTTTGATTGATAATTGATTGACTGTGAATGTTTACATTGGACGTTAAATTGTTAATTGTTTAAAGTGATAAATAATATGCAATTAAATTTGATATAGGATAGTAATAATTTAAATTGATATATGTGATGAATTTGACTAGTTAAAATTGTATAATATGACCCCTTTAAATGTTAAAATAATTGACACGTAGAAATTGGTTAATTACACCTTGAACCATTGAATGTATGTTGTATAATCGACGTAGTATGAAATTGAATGATAGACATCAAGTGAAAAACCGTATAAATATTAGTGTAATAATCTTTAATCTACATGAAATGATAGTGTAGATTCTAGGAATAATTATATTAATTTACACAAACAACAATGTAAATTAATACGATTATTTCGGGAATGTTTGAATTAATTGTTGTTATTTCTTGTTTATTTATTTTGACACCATCCCAGTTATCACACTGCAAGTTCCCATTGTTATGCTTTGATTTTTGAATTGAAATGGAATCGGGTTGAAATGATAGATACCTAAAATGAATTTGACTTAGGATAGAGAATTTAAATTAAACCCGATTGGTCAATAATTTGATTTAAATAATTAAAGATTTTATTTGAATAATAATAAGGTTTGGAATAAAATTAGAATTTAAAATTTTAATGAAAAGAAATGTGAATATTTGAAATTTGTAACAAAATATTAACGTAGTAATTAATGAAAGAACGTGGTTTAATCTAAGAAATGATTGAATTAAGTTTTGAAATTTTTTATAATAAAGTTTTGAAATTATTGAATAATCAAGTTTTGAAATTATTCAATAATTAAGCTTGGAATTATTTAATGATTAGGATTGGAATTATTAAATAATTAGGTTTTGAAATTTATTTAATAATTAAAATTTTGAAATTATTAATTAGGTTTTGAAATTATTTAATAATTAAATAAAATTGAATTATTTGAGAATTAAATGAAAATTTGAATTCTTTGATAAGAGAAATTGAACTTTTGATTAAGTGAATTTGAACTTCGTTAACAAATAAAATTGGGTTTCTTTATTTATTAAGTTTTGGAAAATTATTTAAGTAAGTTAATAAGTGAAATTGAACTTCTTGAATAGATGAAATTAAGTTTTCTTTATTAATTGAGTTTTGAAATTTGTAACCAAGTAAATAAATAATTGAAACTGAATTTCTTTAATAAGAAATAAAATGTGATTTATTGAAATTAATAAAAGACTTGGAATTTAAAGAATTCGATTTGACGAATTTAATTTAACTCAAATTGTAAGTTTTAAAATAATGAAGTTGAACTTAAGTAATTGATTAAATGAATTGGAAATCTAATAGAAATCGTTTTGAATAATAATTTAACTTAATGAATATTGAATGAAATCGATAAATGAATTTGAAATTGATTTGAGTGTTAAGTTAATTTATTTAAATGATTACGGAATGAAATTTATATATGAATTTGAATCAATATTTTAATTGTTTAAATAAAAGTTGAAATGGAATTATAAGATTTTGAAATGGTAATTTGGAAGTTTTGAAACGGGAATTTTGGAAATTGTTTTAGAAAGACAAATGAAATGTTGATTTACGAATTGAAATTGAAATTGAATTTGATTTGGTTTGATATATATTAAACGACTAATCGGTGTAATAATTTCGGAAGTTATTAAAGAAACCGGAATCGGTTATGGACATACTCTCTGTCTAAACCGAAAACCACTTTAATAACTATACGCGAAGTGTGATCCAGAATGAAGTGGTTGGAATGATGTACGTGATGACTGAAGAAAGAGAACGATAATGGATAGCCTTGACACTTGTGTCAAATTGGAAATGACTAAAACAGGAGCCGTGCCGGGCCAAATGGGGTTAGCCACCTCGAGCGATCACACTTCTTCGAATACTACTCATTACTTGTTATCGGTTAGTGCACCCGCGTACTTTTGGGAGTGTTGTTTCGCGGTGTTGCGATCGCTGCGGCGATGCGTATTCACCAGTCCGGATCAGGCAAACGGTAGTTTCACTACCTTGGGTATTGCCTCATGTGCCTTGTCATACTTGTATCCCTATATACGCGACCACTACGAATTTGTTTTGTGTTATACCTATGGAGTACTCCCTGATATCCCACTAGTTCACGGTGGAGTTTACAGTGCTGTATAAACTATAACGCTTATATAAAATATGTTAAGGGGGATAATGGTAACGCCTTAACACTATTTTGATATTTTATATTACTAATAGACATTATCTATTTAGCGTATATTACTACATAGTAGATAGTTTAACGGATCCTTAAAGGATGGTTATTCCAACGTCCTTTGAGTTATTGTATTTCAATTGTTATTTCACTTGAGTCGGATTTATTGATATAAGAATGTTAATCCTGACTCGAGTGTTTTGTGTTTTGCTTTACGCTCGGGTCAGACTGAGTGGTTCAGCTTTTGAGACTCACCTTTGGAGTTGGAGCTTCGCTTGGAGATCCAGCTATCTATCCGGCTTTCAGATATCCAGTTGATTCCAGTGATGTATTATGATTCTTGTATTTGACTATTGTATTCAAGACTTCTGTTGTAACTCATTTAACTCTGTTATATATATATATATATATATATATATAATAGCTTCATGAAATACTATCTTTGCTTCCGCTGCATATTTTTACTCTGTGTCTGTGATCTGTGATTATTTATTTACTGTATATGTTCAGTTTTGCCAAATATAAATTAACAATTCGGTATTTTGAATTATTCAAGTCCGACATGTGCGGAAGCGAATAGTCCAAAATAGCGGGTCGTTACACTCTCTATCATATAGTTCAACAAAATATGAAATTATTATCTCTCTTTTTTAGTCATTAGTAAGTTTAATTGACGCGCTTATCTTAAGTATGACCCATTTGTGCTATTAATTAGCTCAACATAAGCTATCGAACTATAACACACCATTTAAACCACTTTTCAACTCTTATGAAAAATGACAACAAGTTGAAAGAAAAATCTATTTTAACTATAGTCTATTAACTATTAATTAGAATATAGACCATTAAATTTCAATTTCAACATTCACTTCTTTTCCATAATCATATTTTGATGAAGAGGCAATTTTTATTTGTGATTGTTTAAGCATAGCCTATTTGTTATGAACAACATAGGCTATCAAATTCGACATGAAACAATAAATCACATCACCATTCATTTAAGCACAAAGAGAGCAATAATTATCAAAATATTGGAGATACATAATTAGAGGCTTCATTACCCCTAAATTGAAGGGATTAGCCTCTTATTTGTGCTATCGTATCAACAAAGTAGCATGCAACATGAAACACAAAAGACAAGAAGAAGAGAGCAAAATGAAAAGCAAAACTAATCTAATTGCATAAAATAAAATCTACACTACTAGCATGAAAGAAAAGAGAGCATTTAAGTAAAATAAAATAGTAATTAACATTGCATAAAAAAGGAAAAGTATATGAAATAAAAATGGCTAAGTAGCCATGAAAAGAGAAAGAGAGCTTGTCTTTTATTTTTGATTTTAAACTAAAACTAAGTAAGAGGAAGAGAGGTTACATGAAGCATAAGGGGTCTTTATACATGTATGAAACCCTAATTCATATTTTTGGGGAATGCCCAAATTGCCCTTGAGATAATATGGTGGCCAAGTTATCATTAACTTCAATAATCAACCATTAAGTGTGCATGAAAGTGTAATGACCATTTGCATGTGGATTAGCTTCTAATTTGTACACGAAGGAAGGTGGGTAGATGGGGTCGTCCATGATCATGGCTTTGAATTATTTTCATCTCCATTCCTTTGTATTCACTCTTGTGCATGTATATATCTTCATGAAGCCATTATATGAAGCCAAATTCCTACAAAATAATATAGAAATTTCTAATTAAATTTTCTCAAATTAATATATGAAAAATAATAACCATTTTGCCCCGATATGGAGATGAATATGTGACAATTTGAAAATAATTTGAATTTGGTTTAAATAAGTTAAAATACCCGATATGATCATTTGTTTAATTTAAATAAATTACATATGGTTGTAAAAATATGTACATTTAAGTGCACATTATTCCACCAAACCAATTTTTCGATGAGTTATTCTAGTTGTGTGTAGCTTATATTGCTTACCCACTGCAGTATGGGAATGCATGATTTATCCCATAATCGGATATAATAATTAAAGTAACTGATGGACCACATTTCTTAGGAGCCAAGAAGGAGAGCTAAGGAAGGTGGATGATAGTTAATTGCACATTAGGAATGTCCATCTTAATTTAGCAACGAGTGTTAGGGCCGCAGCATTACTAACCTAGTTGATGATGAAGTGAAACTTCCAGTAATTTTCTTTTAGATTTTTTAGGTTGTAATCGGAAGTTGTCGCCCTTTAAATTTTGGAAAAGCGTATGATATGGTATGCAATATATTCCTACTTATCATTGTGTTGATTTAATGGATACGATGTGACCGCTATATAAATACGCATACACACATTGAGAAACAGTGTAAATAAGGATATCTCATAAGGCACTTAACTAATGATAAAATGTACATAAAATTGGAAGTTTATAAAATAAATTAGGAAATTAAGTTAGCAACTAGAAACTAGAAATACTTACAACCTAAAACTTTAGAAGTTTGTGAAAAATAAATTTAGCAAGTAGAGGAAGGGAAAGGTTGTTAGGGAATTATGAGTCACTGTCCCTATGTCTGAAAGCTAAAATTTATAAATACGCTTGTAGGTAGTTTGTTGTTTTAGAGTAAAAATAAAAGGTTCCTCAAATCTAAGGGTGGACCAGCTTTAGGGTCTGACCCTAGATACATTTTATCTAGAGGTGTATTGTATGGAAGATAGTCTATTACCTTGCCATTGTTGAAATCCATTCTCCAATAAACGCCTCACAGACGTGATTGTAAACCTCTTATTCTGGAATTTAATAAAGTAACAATTTCAGCTATTATATATATATTTAATTTCAACCCTAGACATTATTACAATATCACCGGATTTTCTTATATAAAGGTTTTGGTCATCATGAGGTAAAAACCCATCCGTGTTTATATGTGGCATTGTCTTACAATATACCTTCGATTTTAAAGGAACTTACAAACTTTAATGAATAAAATTCCTTGTGATTTGAGTTTCTCAGGCTGTTTTACCAGACTGACTCATGCATTGTTTTTCCAAAATACTCGGGTCAGACCGAGCATATTTACAAGTTCACTTTGGATACTTGGAGTTCCAAGGGACAAGCTGGTGGCCCAGAGACGTATTCAGTACATTGTATTTCCGCTGCATTAGTTGTTTATTTAACAGCATTTGTGAGGACATGTAGTTATAACTGTCCATGCCATTGATTTAATTGGTTGACTCTGATTGATATATGTATAATAAAGTTTAATTTTTCTTTGGTAAAGATTTGTTGTATATTATATGTTACTCATTACGATGTAAGATTCTGTTCCGTCTTTTCTTCTTTTCCCCCAATAATCTGTCTTTCCTGCACTTGGAAGCTCGGCACGTGAATACTGTGGATGTATTAGTGTCGACTTCTGAAGGTCGAAAAGATGGGTCTTTACAGCTGGTATCAGAGCTTAGGTTGAGCGAACACTTATGCTTTGGTGGGGTTAACTCATTTGAGATAGTGTAATTGAGACCCTAGGATGAGTTTGAGTGTATTATATATATGAGCGTGAATTTGTTAGTGACATGAAAATGTTTTAAATTGTGTTGATTTATCGGTTAAGTGGTAATGAATTCTGATCGATACAGAAGAAACAACTATAACGATAGGTTAAACTCTTAAACAAGGTAAACCGACACAGTATTTTTTTGAATTTGGGCAAATGAAATAATTTTACCTAGATTATATTTTATATATGAAATAATTTTTAGAAATTACTATAGTTATACATGTGTGTTGGTTGTTAAAGAATGATAATATTCAATTATTATCATTTATTGTTTATTGTTTGTGCTCGGGCAGTTTATGAGCCTTTATTGTTTGTTTAATTAAATAAGAACATCTTGTGAATTCGGTTTCACAATTGACTATAAGGTGTTCGACGATAATATTGAGTTTGATTTTAAATTATAATAAAAGTTATCTATTATAGTCTATACTAAGACAACAATGGAGAAAATGATCTTAGATAAGAAGCGAAATTATATAAGTTGGATTTATAAATATAGATTATAAATAAGAATTTAAAACTAAGAATTTAAGTACTTAAATCTCGAAGATTTAAAATAGTTCTTCAAATTGTTATGAGGAAAAATAGTAGTATTATTAAAGAGTGTTTTGGAATAGACATTTTCTTAAAATATGGTTCATAAATAAAAATAGTTTTAAACCGAGAAGTTTAGCACTCAAAGCTCGGTGTTTAGAAAATTTATTTCAAATTTTGGGAAAAATAATAATGGTATTATTTTGCAAGTATTGATTAATACAAATATTGTAAAAGGATGTAAAAGAGTTAAAACGCATTGAACTCACTTCAGTTGCTGGAAAATAATTCTGGTGATGACTGCGGCATCATCGATGTTCATTTTCGAGTTTCTAAAGTGAAGAACTGCTGCCATGATAGAAATTGGTTATTGAATTGTTTTGGGTAAAGCAAATTTGTTTAAAAATTCCTAAAAATTTGATTTGATATACAAAGGAATATATGGATATTATTATTATTTCAAAATGATTTGAAATAAAAACAGGGTTTTGAATTCTAAATTTTTCAGCAAAGTGGTTGTCAAGGCCCAAAAATCTGACCCGTTTAGAGCTGACAATAAACCATACAAGTCCAACCTAAACGAAAGAGATAACCGGATCTTGATGAGAAAGAAAGAAAGAGAGGAGAAGAGAAGAGAAGAAGAGAGAGAGTAGAAGAAAATAACAAGAGAAATAGAAGAAATTAAAACAATTACAGAATCTCACACAGCGAAAAAACATATAATATCATATCAATGATCTTTACAAATTAGAAACTGTAATATAATACACATAAGTCCATCAGAGTACAACAATTAGCTAATAATCATCATCCTGGATAGTTATAATAATTTGTCCTTATAATTGCTGATAATTTAAATAACAATGCAACGGAAAAATAAATATATACGTGGAATACGGCCAGAAGACCTCCAGCTCGTCTACTGAAGCTCCAAAACATCCAAATCTACATCTGTAAGTACACTCGGTCTGACCCGAGCATTGAAAGGGAAGAACTCTCGGATCAGTCTGGTAAACCGGCGTGAGAAAACACATCCCAACTGAATTTATTTCAAAGTTATAAATCTTTCATTTAACAAAAAAAGGGTATCTTGTAAGACCACGCCCACACATAAACACAGACGGGTTTTTACCTTACGATAACCAAAACATTTCATATCAAATCTTGTTATATTACACTAGTATCTAGTATATAAATAATAATAATCATAGCCGAAATTGTTACATTATTAAATTCCAGCATACTAGCCACAAACGCGGGTTCTACAAACAAAATGGCAGGCACGTAGTGGATAATGGATTTACATACAAATGACCAGGTGAAGGGACTACCTTCCGATAGTACATCTCAAGAGGAATGTACCGAGGCCAAACTGATGGTCCTCTACCAACACAAGATCGGCCTACCTCTAACTAGATAGTACCAAATATGTCATCACACCAGTCGTTACTGACCAATCCGAGGGCCCTCATAGCATACATCCACAATAATTTAAAACTCGAACGTCATAGCGGGAATAAATATATCTAGAAGAGGATGATCATATCCCAATGGCTACGAACCACATAGTGTAGGATCGATTTCACCCTAAAGGAGGGGTGAATAGGGTGATACTATTAATTATAAAAATTTGTTGTGGAAGTTTTTAAAATAATTTCAACACAAATATAGCAGAATAATAGCAGCATAGATAATAGCAGAATAATAACTGCAAAAATAGAACAACACAGATTTACCCAGCTTTGGCAAAACCCTGTCTACGTGCTGCTTCCAAGGTTTCTACTAGAAATTAAGCAGTCAGACGCTTACACACGTAAACACGCGACACCCACTATCGACTAACCTAACTCTATGCTCAAAACTCTACCACAACTCAGCCACTGAATTGCAAATTCTTGAACTACGCCACTGTAGTTCATCCCCTAGTCACACGACAAGAATTTACAACGGTTTAAATGAAAAATACAAAATTAAAAACAATTTAAAAATAATGAAACCCTAAATAATTAAAGCCTAATAAAAAAGAAACTGACCCAATGTAAATATGTAGTAATAAGAAAAAGTTCCCCTTCTCTCTTTTTATTTCTACGGCCCGTTCCTTTGTTCTTTGATGCTTTGAGAATGGCTGCCTCGTTCCTCTGTGGAAAATTAGGGTTTTTGAGAATTGAGAATCGCCGATACTTGTTGATCAATTGAACGAATGTTTTGAGTTGATTGCTTTGTCAATCAATCGTTCCTTTGATTCACACACGGCTGTTTCAATTCTTCGAGTTCGATTAAAATGGTTTGTGATTTATGCTTTTTTCTTTTCTAGTTAGCTTACTTGAACTCGATAATTTTGCAGCCGATGATGTTAATAGTTAATTAGGTTTTAGTTCCCTTGATTTTCATTCATCCGATAATTTGTTTTATCGTTCGATTTTGCTCGAGTGTTTGTGATTTCGTTAGACTAGTTCAATTCGCATTTTTCTTTGCTTGATTATCACGGCTTGATTTTGAACTTGCTTGATTCCTTGGTCACCATGGATTTGAATTATTGATTTGAACTTGACTTTGGTTCCGTAAATTTCTGATGACTTCGGCCACTTTGATTTTGTTAAGATGCTGATGATTAGTACTGACTGTTACACTCACTTATATATCATGACACTGTTCCAATTTTTGCTGGCTTCGATTATGATATTTCCTGACTTTTACTCTGACTAGTTCGAACTCCACCTTGGTCACTGTTGATCTACACTCCACTGTTCACCGTATGTATGTACGTTCGAAACTGTTTTCACTTGGTTCATGAACATATTGCAGACTTCATTCATGTTTGGTTGCGTTTGAGTGCCTTTGTGAGATGTGTTATTCATGTAGTCTACTGGCTTCACTTGCTTATTGAACTAAACCCTGTATTGCTATATTTTGGTCATTGCATTGCTTTGACTCACACTTGCCTTTCACCAACAATTTGGTTGAGTTATCATGTCAGGTTTTGTTGTAGCTTTGCACTTGAAGTCTGTAGCTTCTAGTTTGCATATGACACTTCCATGTCCTCACTTGTTCCACATGAGTCTGGTCTTTACTTCGTACAGTTTTTAGACTTCGAGTTTCATATCCATTTCCTTATGTATGAACCTTTTGTACTTGAATGCATGTTCATATATACATATGTATACAGTCTGAATCAGTCAAGTTCATAGCTGTACACTTGAATTTTTTTGCATTTCCATATGAACCGATATGTGTAGTCTGCACTGAAATTTCATGCACTGAAATGCTTTTGAAGCTATGTACTGCCCATAAGTCTTCATTTTTTTGCAGTCTTCGAGTCATCATATGGTGTCTAGGCTTGCCTTTGCTCTACCAGTTCATGGAACATGTTACATCTTCATATGTATATATAGTGTTGTTTTGCTGTATGCATGAGTGCTGGTTCCTCTTAGAGTCTGAATTGTTGTATCATGAGCTTTGAATCAATTGTGTTTGAAACCGTTTGGGCACTGTTTCAATTTTGTCTGACTCACTTTGAACTGATCATTCTACTTTGTTCTTATGCATTGCCCTAGTTTTAGTCACTTGTATCAGTCCATTGCTATGTTGCTTTGAGCTAGTTTGCATTTTGATGATGAGTTGCTTATGAGCTGGTTCATGAAATCTTCATGTTAGTCTGGTGGCTGTTTTGGTTGAGACTATGTTCTTGTTCGGTTGTATTTGAATTATTGTGCTCGACAGTGTTGTCATGTTTCCCTGATGAAGTCTTGTTTTATTAACATTGTATTTGACTTGTGCAGTCTGCTATGCTATGCACTACATGTATGTATACATGTGTGTATACATATGTATATATGTTTGTTGCACCGTGTAGTTTGCTTGCGTTTCATTGATGTTGAGTTCATTTGTTTTGAGCTGGTTCGATTTGATTTCACTGCACTGGTTTAATACAGTTGTGACTGCACTTGATCCTCTGGCCTGATTTCATTGCTTCGAGTCATGTAGACTTGCGTATACTTGCATATTTGTGTGCTTCATGGTTGATTTGGGTCTGCCCTTGCTTCTCTTGACCATTTTATTGAACTTACACCTGTGTTGAATTTAGCTTAAAGCACGGGTTTAACCTTGTGCTCATGTCATGACTTTATTTTTATTGCACTTGAGTTGAACCCAGCTTTTAATTGGGTTTGATCCTGTGCTCACCTATCCCTGCAATTTTATCAAGTGTATATTGATGTGCACGATCTTGTGACATATACAGTGATACACTATGCATGTCACAAGTTGTTCATGTTTGATGAATTCAAAATTAAATGATGACGACCAACCCAAATAACCGAGGCGTATAATTTTTCAAAATATACACTTTATTTTTCACTTCAAAATATTTCATTTTCAATTTTACTACGTTAGTGTTTATTTTGTAGATTGCTCAGATGATGGATTCAATCTGGAATAGAGTTGAAGATCAAATACGAATGAATGAGTGAAATGTAGTGAGGTGCAAATGTAAATTGAAAATTGTGATGTAATCAAAATTTTATTGAAATTGAAATTGTGTATATATAGGGAGAGCTCAAATTTGTACTATTCAAAATTGTAATAAAATATTTGTTTGAAAAAATATTTGTTTGAATTAAAATTCTGTGTTATTATTTTTCAGCAATTATTTATTTAGTTATGTGAAAAAACATTAACAAATACATTTAATTGAATATATATATATATATATATATATATATATATATATATTTGTGTGTGTGTATCTTATCATCAAACAAAAATCATATACTAGCATATTCAATAATCTCCCCCTTTTGATGATAACAAATATATATTTTAGATTTTGAATTTATTAAATGTATTTGATCATTCAATTTGCTCCCCCTATTTGAATGCTTCCTTTCTACAACATAGCTCCCTCTTTATATATGCATGAAAATAAATAAAAATATGCAAATGAATCTGTATGCAAATAGAAAATACAAAATAAAATATTTGACCTTTGTTTTCTGAAATCTTAACCTTTCTCTCCCTCTTTTGTTTTCAGCAAAAGAGTAATAATGTTAGAAAAATAGAGATTAAGTGATAGACATTAATACAACTTCAATACCCAATTGAGTATAAATATTAAATTTCAATAAAAAATCAAACAAAAATCATAAATAATCTGTCAGGTGCATATTCCACTTTAGAATGATAAAAATGATGTCATCGCATAAAACCATATAGTTATGTCTATTTGTGGTATATTTATATCAGGAATTTGAATATCTACCAACTATGCATAACCATTAGGACTTTTAAATGAGATTAGTAGTATTCCAAATATTTATAAAAAATAAATGAATCCAAGTATCTTCTAACCACGTATAACCATGAGGACTTTTAAATAGGATTGGAATCAACTTGTCTATTTAATTAATCAAATTTGACATGCGTTCCATACATGCATAATGGTGAGGACTTTTAAATGGGCATTGAAGCACATAATCAAAAATTCCAAGTAATTCACCCATGCATAACTCGTGAGGACTTTTAAATGAGAGTGAATACTTTGGATATTTCTATTGCTAAAAATATAATAAAATGAAAAACGAATGATTTCCCATTTAAAATATCACATATTGACATACTATATTGGATTTTGATGAGTGTTGGTCGATAGAAATATGATAGAGTTAGAGATGGTCATGGAATTTATATCAACAAAAAGCCTTTATAACTCTTGTTTAAATTTGTAAAGAAATTTACTAAATACACTATCTCAAGTTATAATATATAATCAATATCAACACTCATCACTTTTTCAATCACTATTTATCTTTTCGATAATCAGTAGGGAGTCAGATTACTTAATGTAGTTATTTAAGATCAAATCCAAAAAATAATTATCAAATTTTTTAAAAACGACTAATCTGAAACAAGGTCAACATAAAACGATTTTATGAAAGGGGTTTATAAAAGAAAAATGTCTGCTAATTGAAAATTATTTGGAATGAAAAATATGTAGATTTTTTTCTTTGGAAAATGCGATGCAACTAATGAATGTCTCAACATAAATCACGTTCCACTAGTAATTTTTCTATCAACTTCTCTTAGACTCAAGATTATCATTAGATTGATGTCATAGACCAGACCATGAAGTGTGTAGCAAAATATCTTAAAATCATTTTTAACAGCTTTTAAATGAAATTGAATTGAAGCGGTGCAAATAAAAAAACAGTGACCATAGTGTCAGATCCAGAAATAAATATATCCACTTGTATTATGAGTAATCATCAACATCATCATTAATTCAAACAAAATTATATGAACTAGTTCAAGAATGAAACGATGATTGGTTAATGTTTTTGCACAAATCAGAAAAGAATAAGAACAAGTCAAATAAGAACATATCAGATGAGTCAGAATCAACATCAATGTTTATTATGTCATCACATAACTGGCTGATTAGATTACGTGCAGATTTTCACATTACATATATCGTTTAAAATAAATACTGTTACGTCTTTTACCTTTATGATAATTTTTCATTGATGTCCATTTTGATTCTATCACCTTTGCACAAGGCTAAGGAACTTTGATTTGTCGCTCAATGTGTACCTGGTACGGCTAGAATCAAAGTAACATTATTGTAGTTCCTTAGCCCGCCACCACACCTACACGAGAAAATATTTTTGTAACCTATTTGTTTTTATAGGTCCATGGTTGTTAGCGGCAAAATATTTTGAAAAATAAGTTTTTAGAGACCCAAAACTATTTATATATGTTTCTTTTGACACCCAGATTTGTTTAACTTTGAGGGATTTTATACTCATGCCTTTCGGAACCCAAATTAGAATTGTTTTTACATGTTTGGGTCTATACCAAGAAATATTATGATTGTGTCCAGTTTTTCCACATGTTGGGCACTTTGAATTGACTTGATTAATTTCATGTCTATCACGTTCTGATTGATTATACCCAAGTTCGTTTCTAACCATATTAACAGTTTGTTTCCCTAATAGCATATTTAACGATCTTTCACTTTTGAAAATTTTCCTAAAGTTGTAGACAGTTGTTGGACTTGTGTTTTGAGAGATTAATTTTCATTTAATAATTGTGTGCACTTTTTAATAGAATTTTCTCTCCTAGTATTTTCACTTTCTTTCAAAATCAGAATTTCATTTTCAAGCGGTTTAATTCTAATTTCTGATTTTTTAATTTTTTCTTCGAATGTTGGACACTTTTCACACTTAAGGCTCCTACTTTGATAATTTCTAACCAATTGATCAAGTTGTTTATGTAAATCTATCAAAGTATCTCTTTGTGATTCAGTTTTAGCGTATTTCTCCCTAAGTCTTTCAAAATAGCCATTTACTTCGTGGAAATATATAAGTAATTCTAAATGAGTGAGTTTTGATACCTCGTTTGGCTCATCATCATCGCTATCAGTTATACTACCTCAAAGGCACAGATATGCTTTTTCACTCTCACTGCTAGTTCTTTTATAATCATCATCACTTTTATTCCACTGTAACTACAAAACTTCTCCTTTTTGATTTCTTTTCTTGGTCGTGTCGATTCTGAGGATAATTGGGCTTAATGTGTCCAGGTTTATTGCATTTTTGGAAAATGATCTCTTTCTCGTCTGAGTTGTCTAGTGCTCTGGCTATTTTGCTTTTCAATTGTTGATTTAGAGATAGATTCTCATATCTACGATTCCACTTTTTGAATTTCTTCATTAGCAGCGCTAGTTCTGCTGCACCATCATCGTCATCGTCATCTTCACTTTCGGTTATTCCTTTGAAAGCTATTGATTTCTTTCGAGCATCACCTCCTTCACTCTCTTCCTCGAATTTCATTTCCAGCTCATAAGTGGTGAGATTTTCGATGAGTTCTTCAACTTTGATTTGTTTCAAATCCTTTGATTCTTGAATGGCTGTAACTTTCGGTACAAAACTTCGTCGAAGGACTCTGAGGATTTTTCGGACTATTTCCATATCTGTGTATGATTTTCTGAGAGCTTTTGATTTGTATACGATATTAGGAAGTCGTCCGTACATCTTCTTGACATTTTCTTTTTTGGCCATTGTGAAATTCTCGTATTCGCTACTCAACATGGCAAGGCGAGATTCTTTGACTTGACATGTTCCTTTGTGAGCCACTTCGAATGTGTGCCATATTTCCTACGCAGTTGGACAATGTGAGACATGATTAAATTCAATTTGATCCAATGAACAAATAATAGAATTCATAGCTTTAGCATTAGCATTCTATAGTCTATTTCTAGATCTGTCCATTGATCCATCAATTTATCAATTTCTTGATTATTTACCACTATAATTCGTGTCTGTTATCCTGTCTTAACTATATTCCAAGCATCAATGGTTTCTAGAAAAAAATTCATTCTATTTTTCCAGTTAGAGTATTCACCACTGAACGTTGGTGGTCTAACTATGGACTGACTCTCAGTAAAAGCATTATTAAAAGAAGCCATTTTAAAAAATTCAAATTTTAAAAACAAAAATTGGTTTCTGAAAAATCCAATTTTTAAAACAAAAATTGGCTTTTGTTCCTAGCTCCGATACCACTTGTAGGATCGATTCCACTCTAGAGGGGGGTGAATAGGGTGACACTATTAATTATAAAAATTTATTGTGGAAGTTTTTAAAGTAATTTCAACATAGATATAGTAGAATAATAGCAGCACAGATAATAGCAGAATAATAAATGTAGAAATAGAACAACGCAGATTTACCTAGCTTTGGCCAAACCCTACCTACGTGCTGCCCTCAAGGTTTCTACTAGAAATTAAGTAGCCGGACGCTTAAATACGTAAACTCGCGACATGCGCTATCGACTAACCTAAGTCTATGGTCAAAATCATACCACAGCTCAGCCACTGAGTTGCAAATTCTCGCACTACACCACCGTAGTTCGTCCATTAGTCATATGATTAGAATTTACAACGGTTTAAATGAAAATACGAATTTAAAAACAATTTAAAAATAATGAAACCCTAAGTAATTAAAGCCCAATAAAAAAGAAACCGGCCCAATGTAAATATGTAGTAAAAGAAAATGTTCCCCTTCTCTCTTTTTATTTCTATGGACCGTTCCTTTGTTCTTTGATGCTTTTAAGAATGGCTGCCTCGTTCCTCTATGGAAAACTAGGGTTTTTGAGAATTGAGAATTGTCAATACTAGTTGATCAATTGAATAAATGTTTTGAGTTGATTGCTTCGTCAATCAATCGTTCCTTTGATTCGTACACGACAGTTTCAATTCTTCGAGTATGATTAAAATGGTATGTGATTTATGCTTTTTTCTTTTCTGGTTAGCTTGCTTGAACTCGATAATTTTGTAGCCGATGATGTTAACATTTAAATAGGGTTTAATTCCCCTGATTTTCGTTCATCTGATAATTTGTTTTGTCGTTCGATTTTGCTTGAGTGTTTGTGATTTCATTAGACTAGTTCAATTAGTATTTTCGTTGCTTGATTATCACGATTTGATTTTGATCTTGATAGATTCCTTGTCACCGCGGCTTTGAATTCTTGATTTGAACTTGACTTTGGTTTCGTGAATTTCTGATGACTTCGGCCACTTTAATTTTGTTAAGATGCTAGTGATTTGTACTGACTATTACACTCACTTGTATATCATGACACTGTTCCAATTTTTGTTGGCTTAGATTTTGATATTTTCGGACTTTGTTCGAAACTGTTTGCACCGGGTTCATGTTGCAGTCGTCATTCATGTTTGGTTGCGTTTGATTGCCTTTGTGAGATGTGTTATTCATGTAGTATGTTGGCTTCACTTGCATATTGTTTGCACAAAAAATGGGCAAACACCTCCAAGTCGTATGAATCAGTTGATTTTATGTTGTTTCTAGTGATTTGGGTGATTTACGCAAATATATAAAAAGCAGGGACTAAACTGTAAAAGACACACAGATTTATAGTGGTTCGGCCAGAACGTGCCTACGTCCACTTTATATGTTATTCTCCTTGTTCTTTCAGATTACAAGTACAAAGCTTTGTATACAGGTATATGAAAGTTGTTTGAAAGTTTCTTCCGTGCTTGAGCTCTCAAACTTGTCCCCCATTGTTGTACCCCTGCCCCTCTATTTATAGAGTGAGGTTGGGGGCAAGGGTCCTGAATGTATATAGCTGCTGGTGGGCCTGGGCTAATGCAGTCTGGCCTGGAAGTGTTGGTTCGGCCTTGCCTTGGTCCGGTAGTGGTTGGAGTGGCTTCGGTCCGGTAGGACGTTGGTCCGGTGGTGAGTGGATGTGGGTTGGTTCGGCATCACTGGACTCGGGGGTTTGGTTCGGCAGTGAGATGGAGGTGAGTTGGTCCGGCATTACTGGACTTGGGGGTTTGGTTCGGCAGTGAGATGGATGTGGTATGGAGGGGTATTGGTTCGGCAGTGGCCAGTGGAGTCTCGTCCGGTGATGGAAGAGAGGGGGCTTGGACCGGCAAGGCTTGGAGATGGTATGGTTCGGTCAATGGTAGTTGGAGAAGCCTTGGACCGGTAATGAGAACTCGCCCAACATTTTCCCCCCAAAGTGGGGCGCATGCCTGCATGTGTCGCGCTTTGTTTTGCAGGGATAGTCTCGTTCGGTTTTAAGCACCGAGCCATTTGGTCCGGTCATTGAGGTTTGCTTATAAATAGGGGTCACGTGCCTTCGTTATTCTTTACCAAACGAATCGAACCTTTTGCCGAATCAAATTCTTAGTTTCGCTGAACCAGAGCGCTAGTCGAATCAGATGAGACCCTTTTCCCGCCGAATGAATTTCATACTGTACTGCCGAATGAGCTTGAGGGTTCGATCGCCGAATTCGTTTTGAAAGTTGGGATGTCGAATGAGCTTTTTACTGAGAATGCCGAATGAACCCCGGTATTGGGAATGCCGAATGGACTTAACACCGGATGCACCTTTGTATCGGCTTAGCCGAATGATACTGGGAGTTCTGGGCGTTTTGATTTATGAGTGGAATTTCAGACTATATACTCTTGCTTGTTTATTTCTTTCGCTCTAACAATATGTTTTTCCGGTGTTACAGATAAATGTCTCGCAAAGTGGAAACTCGATCAGACAAGAGAAAATCCACGGACCGAAGTGAGCCTCCCGTTGTGCCCCCGCCTAGCTAGGACCAGCTCGACAGGGACCTTCCCCGAGGTCATTAGTGGACGAATATGGTCCTCAGGAGCTCCTGAATTCTCCTCCTGACTGCTTTCCTAGCTCTCTCAGAGAGGAGCAGCTTGATGTTATATCCCGCTCCTTTGGGATTGATAGATCACTTATGCTGTTGCCGGGGGACGGAGTAATGCCGTACAATCCTCCTGAAGGATATTTCGTGTGTAGCCGATACCATTGCTTGTGCGGGGCCATTCCTCCGATCAATGCATGGATAGTCAGCTTCATTACTTACCTGAAAGTGGCTCCCTTTTAGCTTCAGCCCAACTCCTATGCCATCTTAGTGTGTCTATTCGTTATCTTCCAGAGGAGATATGGGCGTCCCCCTTCTAACCGGGAAATCCGATATTTATATAATCTGAGGGGCTACAAGAAGGAGTTTTTGTACATTAGTTTAGAGTCAGCTGTTTTCTTTTAAGCCGGTCTTGGACTTATACTCGAAGTTTACCATGTTTAAGAAGGAATGGTTCTTCATCAAGGACGACTCCGTTTCTTTTCGCCTCTTCACTTCTGGCTGTAAGTTGAATTCCATTCGTAATTTCTTTGTCCCGACTGCAATGCTTCTTCTTATGTGCTTTTATTTCTTGCTAGCGACAGGTGGCTTTGCGGTCGTGGAGAATGATCGCCTAGTACAGATGGCTGCGGAGATAGAGGCTATCTCTGGAAGGGACAGGTCGGCTTCTTACCTAATCAGGAATGCCACTCTCCTGGAGCACAACCTGATTCTGCCACGTCAATCTGTGGTTAAGCAAAGAGATACAGCCGAGGAAAGGGCTGCCAAAGCTAAAGATGGGGCTACTGCGAAGAGCGGCAAGAGGAGGCCTTTTGCAAAACCTCCAGTTGTTGGAGGTAAGAAGCTCAAGAAGTCCAACGGCCCTTCCCCTAGCACGTGCCCAATGACTCTGGGGGAGGAAGACGTAGAGGAGGATAGAGGTGAAGGCGAAGGAGGCAATGTAGGTGGAGAGGCAGAGAGCGGAGACGACAGAGAAGGTGATGGTGGTGGTGGTGGCGCCGGGGCTTTGCCTCCTGGGCAAGCAGGCGAGATTCAAGAGTGGACGGATGATGCCTTCCGCCAGGCTTTTGAGGGGTTGGAGGAAGGATCAGCCTTGGTGGAGAAATCGAAGAGGTCAGATAAGGCCGGGTCCGGTGCCAGCCTATCTTCTGAGAGTATCTCAGCTAAGGCAACTCCGGCGATTCAAGGTGAATTCTTAACTCCTTCTGCAGACTCCATTTACGATAGGGACTTAGGAATATCTTATGGTTCGCTCCCGTCCTGGAATGAGATTCAGGACTTATTGCAGTATCCTACTCCTCCGCAGGGTTTGTATAATAGATGTGCCTTCTTACTCTTTTTAACTTAACGTATTTCTTGAATTATGGATCATTGTATGTTTGTAACACTTGGTTTTCATTCCAGGAATGGGTAAGGTGGCCAAGACATCAGATATTCGGCACCGTCTTGAGCAGTATAAGTTACTCAAAGCTTCCGCCAAACCAAAGCCGCCAGCTAGCCGTCCTGGAGATGTGGTTAGATATCGCCCTCTTCTCGGAGTTATTGAAGAAGATATGCAAAAGAGAAAGAGGGGCCGATCTTCATTTGAACCTTCACTTGGACCTCAGCCTCCAGCCCAGCCTATCCATGATATTACTGAGGAGGATACTGAGCTTATGCCTTCCCCACATCCGTCCGAAAATCCAACCGTCACCCCGTTAGACCATCCTAGTTTGGTTCGCAACCCATTTGCCGGCCATCCGGATTTGGACCCAAGTTTTCAGGATATCTCTTTTGACGAGGCCACGGGTGAGCATCTTCTCCCCCGCAATTCCATGGTACGGGTGCTTGATGAGGCTAAGTCCTTAGATCTCGATTTGCTTACTACTCGGGTAGTTACCATGGGGGATGAAGCCAAAGCTAATATTGATCGGGTCGCGGAGGAGACCAGGAAGTTGATGGGGCATTATGCCCGTCTGGTCAAGGCTGGAGAGGAGATTAGGAGTGCTAATATTCGGTTGCGGCTGAAGGTTGCTGATCAGGCCAAACAGCTTGCCGATCAAGCCATTCAGATTTCTCAGCACGAGGCAGCCTCCAAGCGGTTGAAGGAGACTATGGAAGAGGCTAGTAGGGCAGAACTACGAAAGATGGAGGCCGCCTACAAGGAGCGGATTGACATAGCCATTGCTACGGTGGATGAGGTTTGGAGGGCGGATCTCGAGCAGGTAGAGGAGTTATCTGGGAGGCTTGAGGCCACAGAGCTTGCTCAGGCCAGGCTAAAGGAAGAGATGGAGGAAATGAGGAGGTCTCTCCAGGCTGACCGCTTAAGATATCGATCGGAGAGGGATGTTGCCATCGCTAAGTTGTTGTCCTCCGAAGCCCGGGTGAGGGAGTTTGAGGAGAATGAGGGGATGATGGACGAGATGTTGTAGGGTATGTAATTCCGTACTTGGAAGCAGGGTAATCTATCCTGGATGGATGACTATCCCCGGGTCATGGCCAGGATATATCTCCGGGCTTTGGAGGAGGCCAAGGCCGATGCGGATAAGGAGGGTGGCACGGCCTTCAGAATGGACGTGGTTACCGCATAGTTCACCAAGGAGGAGAAAGCGACGGTGAAGGAAGGCATGAGGCTGCTCGCCGCCGAGGAAGTGGGTGTGCAACTGGAGGATGAAGACCAGGGAGCTGATGCCGGTAAGTCTTCCCTTTTAATCTTTTCATGATTTGATTGCTTATCTTTCATGGTTATTGATGGATTCTCTTTTGAATTGAGCAGGCGGGACCTCTGGTCATCATGCTGGGAGCTCCGGTCCTGCAGTCAAGTAGATTCGAAGGGCTGGTAGGACGAGGGTGGAGCACTGGTGCAGTTGGTTATTTTATTTGGTCTGCTTGACATCCCTGTACATGCTAGTTCAAAACATTAATGTACTCTTAAGTTGTAATTATGTTACTGAATGCCTTTATGTAAGTTTATAACATAAGCTGATTCTGTTATATTTTGAATGCTGTTATTATTTTGAAATGCTGTATAAAAAACATAGTTATGCATATGCCTGTGATTTGATTGTGTTCGATGTTAAGCTTTTGCTTGAAATATAATCTCATGTTTTGCAATGTTATGAATAAGTCATAGCTACATGATTATGTACAAGAGAAAAGAGTGCCGCCCTTCATGTTCTGGTTGCAGGGGGTAACTTTGGACATCTTGTGTAATTATCCATGGATGCGGCTGAGTGCCTTGTCATCCAGTTTGCGGGCTCAGATTCTCGTAAGCGAATACCTCCTACTTAGTGTCCTGTACTTCGGGGATCGTTATGCGGGATACAAGAACAATATTTAAATAGAATGGAAATATAGAAAAAGTAAAACTTCCAGTCACGGAAGGCCGTCGATATGCTTAAGTTCGTGGCAAACGGGTTTTGTAGTCACTTTCCCTAGCTGTGGGTCTTGGAGACATTTGTCACCCATCTTACGCCTCCGCGGGGAGTTTATCTTTTTTACCACAGCCGCACCTAAGACATATCGAAGCCGAGATCGCGCACAGTAACTACCCGAGTCATTATGGCCCGTAATCGTGGGTATTGTTCGATTTACTGTGGTCGGCTAGCGTGGGTGCCAATCGTCAATCGTGAACTACCCCTGGCTGGCCACACCTTATGTTGGGGCTAAAAGTAGGTTCACAGTTGCCGGCGAGCCGAACGCCGTAATGAGCTGCCATCGGCTATAGTCGGCCTTCTTGATGGCTTATAATCGGCTCATTACAGTTGGCTTTGAGGGCAGTCGCGAGCAATGAGTTAACCCGCAGCAGAGGGATGCTGGAGCAAAACTGTCTCATTGGCGAGTGCATAGAATCGCATAGTACCTGTTGAGTCTTGTCCAGGTGAGGTTGCGCCGTGAAGTTCCAGCATGGAAATGTAGTTATACATGATTTTGTTTAACAGAAAAGGATAAAGCTTAACAAGCAGCCAAGATATAAAGGAACAAGTTAAAAAAGAGACATGATTTTTAAAGTGGTTCGGCACGAAAATGCCTACATCCACTGATTCTCTTTGTTAATTCACTTCATATGGGCAGTACAAGTTAAGAAAAGTATCGACGGAGGTGTTGGATGTTCCATGCCCTCTGGAACACCTCTCCGTCCACTGTTGACAAAATATAGGCTCCGTTGCGGTGATCTTTATGAATTATGTAGGGTCCGTCCCAGATTGGATCTAGTGCTCCGGGGCGCGGGAAGATCCACTTGAGGACAAGATCTCCTTCTTGTAAGCTGCGGTGCTTGACTTTGGAGTTGTATTGTGCTGCAACTTTTTGCTTATGAGCTACTGCTTTGAGTGCTGCATCGTTTCTTCTCTCCTCAATTAGATTCAAAGACATGAGGAGAAGTTCTTCGTTCTCTTCCGGGTTGTGGTGAATCCTACGGTGAAAGGGCACTATAGTTTCAACTGGGAGCATGGCCTCCGATCCGTATGCCAAAGAGAAAGGAGTATGCCCTGTTGAAGTTCTGTAAGATGTGTGATAGGCCCAAAGTGCCGTAGGAAGTTCGTCCACCCAAGCGCCTTTCGACTTTTCAAGTTTCTTCTTGATTAAGGTTTTGAGAATTTTGTTGACAGCTTCGACTTGTCCGTTTGCTTGAGGATAAGCTACAGATGAGAAGCTTTTGGGAATTCCGTGCTCTTGGCACCAATCGGCGAATTCTTCGCTGTCAAATTGAAGTCCGTTGTCTGATATGATCTTGAGTGGGACTCCGTACCTGCACAGAATATTTTTGATCAAGAAGTTGATAACTTTTGCCGAAGATATCTTATTTAAAGGTTCCGCCTCCACCCATTTGGTGAAATAGTCAAACGCCACTATAGCATATTTGGCTCCGCCTCGGCCCGTTGGCAGTTCGCCAATCAAGTCAATTCCCCATACTGCAAAGGGCCAAGGGCTAGTCATTTGAGTAATCACATTTGTGGGTAGTCGAGGAATCTTGGCAAATTTCTGACATCTGTCGCATCTCTTGACGAAATCCAAGGCATCTTTGTTTAAAGTGAGCCAGTAATATCCATATCGGAGTATCTTCTTTGCCAGAGTCTGCCCTCCAGTGTGATCTCCGCAACTTCCTTGATGGATGTTGGATAAGACTTTCCTGGCTTTCCATTCAGTGAACACCTTAATAAGGGATTAGAGAAGCCGCGCCGATAGAGGATGCCTTCTTGTAATGTATAGCGGGAAGCTTTCCTCAAGATTTTCTTGATTTCATTACGCCCGTCGGGCAGTGTGCCATCTTGTAAATATTTCCGGATAGGAGTCATCCAAGTTTCTTCGTCGATCGCAGCTATCAGATTCACTTGCTCGAAACTTGGCGCCAGCTGTTTTGAGATGGTTAATGCTCCGAAAATAGTGATGTTCTTCATACTAGCTTGCTTTGCTAGTTCGTCGGCCTCTTGGTTCTCTTCTCGAGGAATGTGTTTGATTAGATAGTGATCCAATTGGTTAAGCAGCAGCTTGGTCTTTCTTAGATATGTTGTGAGTCGTTCCCCTCGAGTCTGGAAGTCTCCCAGTATTTGATTTATAACGAGTTGAGAATCACTATGGAGACATAAAGAACCGACTCCAATCTCCAAGGCCAGTTCTAATCCAGCTATCACCGCTTCGTATTCTGCGTCATTGTTGGTGGCAGTGAATTCCAACCTTAGGGCGTAGTGCAACTTCCTTCCCCTGGGGGTGATTATCACAACACCTGCCCCCGAGCCTTGTTCGTTCGACGCTCCATCTACGAAGAGATTCCATTTGATATCTTCTGCTATTTCAGATTGCTCCTTACCTTCGTTAGTAGTGAATTCGGCAATGAAATCAGCTATGGCTTGCCCCTTGATAGCGGTGCGAGGATGGTAGGTGATATCATATTGACTTAGTTCAATGTACCACTTAAGTAATCGCCCAGAAGTGTCGGGGCGATGGAGCACTCGCCTTAGCGGTTGATCGGTTAAAACTCTGATGGAATGAGATTGGAAATAGTGTCGCAGTTTCCGTGACGTGATTAGCAGACCCTCAAGTTTAGGGTATCTGGCTTCTGCCCCTGTAAATCTTTTGCTTACAAAGTATACGGGCTGCTGCGCGCGGTCGTCTTCTCTTACCAAAGCGGCGCTTAAAGCATGGGATGATACAGCAAGGTATAGGTATAGTTCCTCGCCTTCATTTGGAGTTGAGAGTACCGGTGGTCTCTGGAGGTGTCCAATTAAGTTAAGGAAGGCTGTCGAGCATTCGTCGGTCCATTCGAACTTTCCTTTGTCTTTCTTTAGAGCATCAAAGAAAGGGATGCATTTGTCGGTTGCTTTAGAGATGAACCTGCTTAGGGCGGCTACTTTCCCGTTTAGGCTTTGCATCTCTCTTCGAGTGGATGGTATCTTGATACCTTGCAAAGCTCGAACTTGTTCGGGGTTTGCTTCAATCCCCCTGGCATGAACGATGAATCCCAAGAACTTTCCCGACGATACTCCGAAGGAGCACTTTAAAGGGTTCAGCTTCATTCCATATTGGCGAAGTACTTGAAACATCTCATCCAGGTGGTTTATATGATCGTTGGCCTTCCTCGATTTTACCAGCATGTCATCCACATAAACTTCCATAGTGTGTCTTATTAGTTCCGCAAACATCTTGTTGACAAGGCACTGATAAGTAGCTCCGGCGTTTTTAAGTCCAAAAGGCATTACTTTGTAGCAGTACAACCCCCGGTCAGTGATGAAACTAGTGTGGTCTTGATCGGGGGCGTGCATAGGGATCTGGTTATATCCTGAGTATGCGTCCATAAAGGATAAGAGTTCGTGTCCGGCAGTGCTGTCCACGAGTTGGTCGATTCAGGGGAGTGGGAAGCAGTCTTTTGGGTAAGCGTCATTTAAGTTGGAGAAATCGATGCATGTTCGCCACTTCCCGTTAGCTTTCTTTACCAGTACCGGATTGGCGATCCATTCTGGGTAGATGGCTTCTCGTATGAAGTCATTGGCAAGTAGGTTTTTTACTTCTTCCTCTAGGGCTGCGGATCGTTCTGCCCCCATGCTTCTCTTTTTCTGCTTTACTGGCACCTTCGTGGGATCGATGTTCAGTACGTGGCATGCTACATCTGGGGAGATTCCTGTCATATCAGCATGCGTCCATGCAAATACATCCATGTTGTGGCGAAGAAAATCAATGAGTTGATCCTTTAACTCTTCCTTCAGTTGAGATCCGATTTTCAATAGTCTACTTGAGTCATGTTTGTCTACAGCTACGAATTCCATAGCCTCTGCAGGCTCGGCGGTGGCCTCCTCCTCTTTGTCCCTGGGGTCTAATTCATTGAAAGGGTCACTGGTATATCGAAGAGGAGGAGCTTTCTTTAGTTGCTATGCTTTCAAGTTTTTCATGCAGGGGGTAGTCTCTGCATTTTTCCCTTTATCCTTTCTGCGGTTATTGCGAAGTTCAGTTACATAGCAGTCTCGAGCAGCGTCTTGATCTCCCTCTATTTCTCCTATTTCGTTATCGGTTAGAAATTTCATCTTCAGGCACCACGGGGCTAGGACAATTTGGAAGTCAGACAAGGCTCGTCTTCCCAAAAAGGCGTTTGTAGGCCGTGTGGTTCTCAATCAGCACAAATGTTTGTTTCCGCACAGCGGAGCGGGGATGACTTCCTATTTCAACAAAAAGGTCCAGTTGCCCGAGGGGCATCTTCGCATCTCCAGTGAAACCATGTAGTGGTTTGTTGCAGGGAGACACATCCTTCATTGGTAGCTTCATTTTGTCGAAAGCATGCTTGAATAGGATATTTACTGAGCTTCCAGTGTCTATTAAAATTCGAAAAACTTTGGCTGGACCGAACCAAGCAGAGATGACCATAGGATCCATGTGTGGGTACTGTCTTCCCTCTAGGTCACGCCTACTGAATGTGATGTCGTCATTCTCTTTCCGTTTCGGGTGGCGCTCTTCCATGACAGAATTAACGTAGCCTTCATCGTTCCTAAGTGACTTACCGTATCTTTCCATCTCCGCCCAGCTTCTGTCGGCGATGTGCGGTCCTCCTGATTTGGTGTGGACCACTATTTTCTCTTGACTAGAGCCGCTGGTGTTGCGATTTCCTCCGCCTGCTTCTGGGGGGGGGGGTAGTCCAGGATTCTCATTGGCAGGAGTTGAAGTCCTGTTCTGGCCTTTTACATAGCGTTCTAGTCTCTTCTTTCTGATGTGTTCTTCAATCAAGTCCCGGAGATGGTGGCATTCATTGGTGTCATGTCCATGGGATTCGTGGAAGCGGCAAAACTTTCCAGACTTGATTGCGTTATCTGACTCCTTCTTGTGCGGGGGGCGCTTGTACCTAACTTCGCCTTGAGTGGTTAGGAAGATGTTCTCGATTGTTTCATTCAAAGGAGTGTAAGAGTCAAATCTTGGTCCTGGTCGATATAAGCGCTTTTCTCTCTTTTTGCCCCCAGCGTTGTCTCTAGAGTCATTTCTTCGGATATCCTTTGCTGCAGCGGGGACCCTGTCTGTAGCCGTCTTAGCCTGTTGCCCTGATTGCCTCTCAGTGGCAGCGTCTTCAAGTCTCATATACTTTCCAGCTTCATGGAAGAAATCAGGTAAAGTAGCTGGTTTTTCCTTGGTTAGTCTTCTAGCAAATTTAGTATCCGGATGTACACCACTGCAGAGGGCCATTAGGATAAGTTTCTTGTCGGCATCTTGGACTGCGGCCGCTGCGGCTTTGAATCGGGTTAGATATTGTTGCACCGTCTCTCCAGGCTTCTATTTGATATTAGATAAGGAATAAGCGTCCTTGGGTTGTTCCACATGAATGCGGAACTGGCTGATGAACTTTTCTTTCAACATTTCCCATGAGCTGATGGACCCTTGGGGTAGGTGGCAGAACCAGGAGGTAGCTAGATCTGCCAAGAAAAGTGGGAAACATTTACATAACACTCCCTCTGTTGCTCCGCTCATGAGCATATGCTGGGTGTATCTCTGTAAGTGTACGATGGGGTCAGAGGTTCCCTTGTAAGGTTCCACTGTTGGCATTTTCCATTCCCGGGGGGTGATGGCAGTTTCGATATTGCGGGTGAAAGGGCTGGTTACCCTAGCACCTATCCCCCGATCTCTCTGCTCCCGTTGGATGCACTCTCTGAACAATCACGCCAACTTTTCATCAGAACTTGGAGCGGACAAAAATGAGTTTGGTTCTTCCCTGCGGGATTGATTCCGTCCAGATGACTTGTAGGGATGTATCGTCTGTCACTCCTAACATTCTCCAAAGGCTGCCTCTCCTCTTCTGGGGGCATGCTGGGGTCAGCCATAGTCAGCCCTTGCCTTGATCTTCCCCTGCTGGGTTCAGTTCTCAACGTTTCCTCGGGTCCAACTTCGGGATGGACTCCAGGTCGGCCCCGTCTACTGGTGTTTTCATGGTTAGGTAGCATGACAGGCTCGGCTACATCCGACCCCTGCCTGGCACCTCCCCCGTCGGGTTCGGTTCCAAGTGTTTCCTCGGGTCGGAATTCGGGCTGAGTCCGGGCTCGGCTCCTACCATGGCTATTTCTGTTGTTAACTTCTTCGAAGAAGAAAGGTCTTTGTTGCCTCCCAGATCCTCCAGATTGGGACTCACCCCATGATTCAGTGTTGCGGTTGGATTCTTCAGCATTCCTTAGGCGTGACATGAGTTGGTCCACCAGGGCTTCTTGTTGAGATGCGAAGCGGTTAGTTACTTCAGCTACAACCCTGTCTAGATCTGCCCTAGTAATTGGTTGTTCCGCAGTAGGGGCTGTTGGAATCGCCTGATTTTCATCTGGTATTGCTGTTAAACGGGATGATTCTCTTGATTTGGGGCCACTAGATCTGGGATCCTGCTAGTTGCGACGTTTTTTCCTTTGTTAACATCTCTCCTCTGCCTGGAAGTCATGTTGTCGGAGCAGGGAACGATGTTGTGAGGAAGAAGGTTGAGTAGGAGAAGCTGTAGCCTTCTCAGTGAAAGCACCAAAAATGTTTGCACAAAAAATGGGCAACACCTCCAAGTCGTATGAATCAGTTGATTTTATGTTGTTTCTAGTGATTTGGGTGATTTACGCAAATATATGAAAAGCAGGGACTAAACTGTAAAAGACGCACAGATTTATAGTGGTTCGGCCAGAACGTGCCAACGTCCACTTTATATGTTATTCTCCTTGTTCTTTCAGATTACAAGTACAAAGCTTTGTATACAGGTCTATGAAAGTTGTTTGAAAGTTCCCTCCGTGCTAGAGCTCTCAAACTTGTCCCTCATTGTTGTACCCCTGCCCCTCTATTTATAGAGTGAGGTTGGGGGCAAGGGTCCTGGATGTATATAGCTGCTGGTGGGCCTGGGCTGATGCAGTCTGACCTGGAAGTGTTGGTTCGGCCTTGCCTTGGTCCGGTAGTGGTTGGAGTGGCTTCGGTCCGGTAGGACGTTGGTCCGGTGGTGAGTGGATGTGGGTTGGTTCGGCATCACTGGACTCGGGGGTTTGGTTCGGCAGTGAGATGGAGGTGAGTTGGTCCGGCATTACTGGACTTGGGGGTTTGGTTCGGCAGTGAGATGGATGTGGTATGGAGGGGTATTGGTTCGGCAGTGGCCAGTGGAGTCTCGTCCGGTGATGGAAGAGAGGGGGCTTGGACCGGCAAGGCTTGGAGATGGTATGGTTCGGTCAATGGTAGTTGGAGAAGCCTTGGACCGGTAATGAGAACTCGCCCAACACATATTGAACTAAACCCTTTATTGCTGTATTTTGGTCATTGCATTGCTTTGACTCATACTTGCCTTTCACTCGACAATTTGATTGAGTTATCATGCCAGATCTGGTAGTAGCTTTGCACTTGAAGTCTGTAGCTTCTGGTTTGCATATGACACTTCCATGTCTTCACTTTTTCCACATGAGTCTGGTCTTTACTTCATACTGTTTTCAAACGTCGAGTTTCATCTCCATTTCCTTATGTCTGAACCTTTGTACTTGAATGTATGTTCATATATACATATGTATATAGTCTGAATCAATCAAGTTCACAACCGTACACTTAAACTATTTACATTTCCATATGAACTGATATGTGCAGTCTGCACTGAAATGTTGTGCACTGAAATGCTTTTGAAGCTTTGTACTGCCCATAAATCTTCATTTGTTTGCAGTCTTCGAGTCACCATGCGGTATCTGGATGTAATAACCCAGATTTTCGGACATCTGTTAATTGGATAATTAACAGGATTGAAAAGTTTTAAAATACAAAATTGTAATTTGAACAAATAAAATTTTGATTAATGTCTGAATATTCTGAAATTTTAGGCAAAAAGATATGAAATAATTTCTTGAATAAATTATTTATTATAAAATTTATTCTTTTTCCCAAACAAATAAAATAAGTATTGATTTTTTATATATTTATAAAAATAGATTTTTAAATAAACTTTGGATTTGAAATTCAATTGAAAATATCCCAAGAATAAATTAGAATTAAAAACTCTATATTTTGGAACAAATAAAATTTGTTTTCTAATCTTAATATAAATATATATAAGAAAATGTATGTAATATGAATTATATGTATAAATATTTATTATCTAAAAAGTATAATAGTTAAAATAAGAATTTTATATTTTCTTTTGAAGCTTTATATAAATAAATAAAAATAGTTTGAAAACTTATATATATTTCAAATATAAAACATATTAACACTTAAGACATTTATAAACGTATATATAAAAAATAAATCTAGAATATTATATAAATACATATTATAACATATTTAGGCTTGAAAATTACAAATGTAAGAATATATATACAAGAATTACAAGTGCAAATTTATTTTAGCATGCTTATGACAAATGTAAGGAAATCAACAAATGTCATTATTTCTAAAAAAGAAGAGAGAGGAAAAAATCGAAGAAAAACAAAGCCATAAACAAAACAAAAAATCAGATCTGAGAAAAATTGAAAACAAGAATAGAAATAAGATTTGCAAAACAAAACTCTTTTCAAATTCAAACTCAAAATCTGATCAGAAATTAAAATCAGATCAAAGCTAATACAACATCTCAAAAACAAGATCTGCAGACCAGATTCAAATGAAAAGAAATCAAACTTTGGATTCAAATTAACAAATAACAGCCTGGATCAAGCAGCAACTCTTCTACTAGATAAATTCAGTTTTAAAATTGAAAAGCAACAGTTAAAATCAAAATCAGGAAGCAAATTCAAAATTTCCAGAGCTTCTCTGATTCTTCCAGAGGTGGGTAAACAATTTTATAAAAAAATGGTTTAATTTATTTAAGATCTGATGCATGCAATAAATATCTGGAGAAATGTGTGATAAATTAATTGCATGATTGTTTATATATATTGTGTGTATATATGTCTGAATATATATGGATGTGCATAGTTATATGAAATCTGTTGGCTCTGTCCTTATTGTTCAGGTTTAAAAACTTGGAAAAAGTTAGGATCTTTCTCCCTGAATCTCTTTAGACATCAATATATAAACAAAACTTGTTTTTTATATCAAGATATAAATTTTAAAAATGTTTCAATGTTCAATCTGAAGCTAGAATTAAACAAAAGGGAAGAAGAACAGTGGATTTCAAAACATATCAAATCTCGATGATAGTAATTATTTGATTCAGGTACAAAATCTGTTTTGTCATTAAAAATTAGGATTTTTAAAGAAAAAATCATGATTTTTAAGGAAGTATATTGTGAGAATTTAAGGATTGACCAGATTATGGGTTTTTGGGTTTTTCTGATGATCGAGTTGATCGGCAACCTCGTGATTTTGGCCAGAGGGAGTTTATAGGCCGGGGGTCGAAAAAAAATGGTTTCACATTTTTCTAGGCATCGAGGTTGATGGTGTGACTTAATCTAGGGTTCTAAGTGCCAGTTTGGTCAATTTCAGATATGTCGTTGCCGTGGCTTCTCTGTAGCATCGAGATGCACGGGACTTTAGGAAGTGGTGGCGTGGGGGATCATCAAGATGTGGCCGGAATTGTAGGGATGCTGGTGGTCGGCATTAGGAATTTGAGATGATTTTTCTGGCGATGGTTGTTGTACTTAGCTGATCGAAGTAGCTTGATTTCTTCCTCGAGGTTATTTTGCAATTCTGGGTGGTCATGTGTCAAGTATGGGTTGAAAGCGACGTGTCGAAGGTAATCATGAAGGCTGGATCGTCGTTGATGGCTGGTACATATGCACGGTGGCATGGATTGTTGTGGATGGTCTCGAAGGGTTGTTCGGGTGTTTTGGGGTGTGACTCAAGTGTAAACTTGAAGTAGACCTGGAGTGTTTAGCCTACAGGATTTTTTTTAACTTAATAACAGTCTAAGTTTTTTTTATATAGATGAAGAAGAAGAAACTCGAAGCCAGTTTCGAGTTAGAACTGGGTTTAACCCGAAGCAGAAGTGAAGCAGGTAGAAATCAAGATTTTAAACAATGTATTGAAATTTAAAAAAAAATGAATGAATTGTTTAAAACTTTTCTTAAATAATTTTCTTCCTATTATAAATGTTTCTTAACCTTTAATTAAGGAAATGATTGTTTAACTTATGTTTGATAAGTTAAACCTCAAGATAATTTAAACTTAATTTTTATAAATAAAATTAAGTGTTAGTCAAAGGATAAATGTTTTTTTATGTGAATGGATAATTAATAAAGATGATGATTTATCTTAAAAAGTAATTAAGATTTAATAATCTAATGAAGTAATTAAAATAAGATTGATTAAGTGATTAATTAATTAATAGTTAAGGATTATTAATTAATTAATTAAGAGGTTAATTAGTTTGTAATCGAGAATTATTAATTAGATAATTTGAGAGAATTAATTAATAATTAGTACTTAATTGATTTAGTAATTAACTAATAATTAACGATTAATTAATTAAGTAATTAAGTTATAATTAGTGACTAATTAATTACTTAATGAAAATAATTAAGGTTTAATTACTTTGGATTGATTGATTAAGGAAACTAATTAAGAATTAGTTAAATAGTGATTATGATCAATTCAGGGTTAATCGATCAATGAAGTGATTAGAAGACAATTAATTTGAGTAATTAATTAAGGATCAATATAATTAATATGGATGGGAAAAGGATAATTAATTTGTTAATAACTTGTTGTCATTAAAGGATATTTAATCAAAAATGATTAATTAAGATGAATAATTAAAAGATAATTAATTAATTAGTTTGTAATTAATTAACGTTAAGTAAGGATAATCTAAGTGATTAAAGATTCGTAATTAATTTAATTAGAGATAAATTAAATTGATTTTGGAAGTAATCAATCTTGCTTATGAATGATTGAATGATGTTAAATGCATTGAATTAGATGATATCTCTGATATGAATGGTTTTGTGATATGATTTTTGGGAAGACAGTTTTGTGATATGAAATAAAAATGACATCTTGTATTTAAAGTTAAATTGTTTTTCATTTGTATAATTTGGGATAAGATGACGTTGGGATCGAAGAGACAGGGGTCGGGCATTAGCAAAAAACCAAACCCACTTTGATTAGTAATCTAAGTTCTGTAATTGGATTTGAGGAATTTATGAGGCTGGAATGGAATGAAATTAAATAACATGGACATTAACCCATGATCTTTTGTGTGTTAAATGATTGACTAATTTCATTAAGAACTCGTAAAGGTACGAGTTACCCTGGTAATTCACTTAAGTTTTATAGCTTGGTGTTTCATATTTTATGGGTTTACTCATGCTGGTTTCTAGCCTGACCCGGGTGTTACTTTGATGTAATGCTTGGGTCAGACCGAGTATTACAGATTTTCAGGTAAGGTCGTTCTGGAGCTCAGGTGGCGAGCTGGATGGCAGGAACGTATGGAGTGTTTCCGTTGTGATATATTGTTGGTTATCTAGGACATGTGATTTTAATTGTCCAGTGTTTTGTATAAATATTGTAACTCTGATGTATTAAAGTGTAATTTGACAAGTACAGTTTTCCTTATAAACTGATATTATTGATATTATATTTTATCCGCTGCGAATGTGAGATTGTACTTTGGAGTTTCTGATCTTCTTCCTTTATCTCTTTTCTTCTTTTCTCTAACTATTTAGAATTTTCAGGATCGAAAATTCTGGGTCGTTACATTTGGTATCAGAGCAAGGTTAAGCGAGAACCTTGCCTCTGGTGGGTTTACTCATTAAGGATAGGGTCAATGGTACCCTAGGATGAGTTGAGTGTGTGTATATATATATGAGAGCGTACTTGTTATTTTCTTATATAAAGATATTAAATGGTTTATATAAGAATATATTTTGATAGCAATATTTCTTTCTAACAAATATTATGGTAATTGGTTGTTAAATTATTAGAATTAAATTAAGTAGTAATAGAAATACAACCAAATTGAAATTAAATAAAGATAAGTTTGAAATGGATTCAAACTGAAATTAAAATCTTGAATTTAGGGATGAGTTTCAGAATAAGATAATAATGAATTGGTTTCTAGATACGATAATCTTGGCTATTATCATAAATAACTGTTGTGTTTAATAATATAATGTGTATAAATGAGTAAGCAAAATGAAATGTTTTAGGGAAGTAAAACATTTGGGTAAGTATGACTTATAAATTGGAATTGAAGATGATCTAAATTGTGAAGTTTTAAATCTAGGTCCTGAAATTTGAAAATTGTTTCAAGGTGATAAAGAAATAATAGATAATATTATTTAATGTATTTGAATGAAAGGGTCCTATTTCAAACAAGAGTTGTTTGAAAATTTAAAGAAATTTTTTCTGAATTAAAAACCAAAGGTGGTTTAAAATTAAGGATAACTTGGTGTGTAAAAGAAATAATATGTATATATGAGGAATATGCCTAATATCAAAGATGGTTTGAAATAAACTCTAAATGTTGGGTTTTAAATTTGGAATGAGACGTGATACCTATAGTGAAATAAGTTTTTGAACATATAAGTGGGAAGATTTTAATTTGAAATTTGAAATTTGAAATGGGAATTCAAATTGGGTAAGGTTGGCTAGATTAAGTAAATTGAATTTAACTTGGGAAGGTTAAGTAATTTAACAAGCAACCCGAATTGGAAATTTCAAGATGAAATTGGGATTTAACTTGGAAAGTTAAATGGTTAATTTGAATTGGGAGTTTATGTGATCTCAAAATGGGTTTGAGATCTGGAAATTGGAAATGGGTGGATGTTTTAAAATAATTTGAATGATACCATCCTGTTGTTATTAATAATCTTTAAGCTGAAATTGGATTTGTTTAAATGAATGAAGTAATGAGGTATGGTAATATATCCATTATATTTGGAATCATTTCTAGACTTAAGATTTAGTTGTTTAAAAAGGATTTGAATAATTATTTGAACTTTGAAATAGGTTAAAAATGGAATTTGGATTCAGAATTAAATGGTTTAAAGATATATGATGATTTGATTTAAGGATTAAATCAACATTTAAAATATAACTCGAATTTATAGTTCAAGATGATTTAAAGTTGAGTTTTAAATTAAATTAGTTCAAATTGGATTTGATTTGAATTAATTGGAATTATGATTGAAGATGTATAAGTTTAAAAATTCAAATGGAAAATTTGAATTGGATTGTTTTGAAATGAAATTGAAGATGAACGAGTTCAAATTCAAATGGGAATTGGGGTTAATTTAAACTAGAATTGAAATGATTTGAAATTAATTTAAATTGATTTGAATAATTTGGAATTGCGATTAAAGTTGAATGGGTTTAAAATTCAAATGGAATTTGATTTGAATTTGGAAAGAATCGAGGTTAATTCAACTTGAAATGGGGTTAAATCAATTTCAGTGGAAATTGAAGTTATTTAAATTGGAATTGAATCAATTTAAATGGAAGTGGAAATTTAAATTGAATTGATGGGATTGGAGATTGGGAATTAAACAGTTTGACTCTAGACTATTTTCAAAATAAATTATTTTAATATAAATCTATTCTTTTCATACTATTTACTATACAACTTTTCTTTTAAAACCTAAAACTATCTTATACATGTTTTACAATTATTTATGGAACTATTTAACAATTTTTCAACTGTTTTATAAACAAATTACTGTTTTTCAACTATTTTATAACTAATTTCTATTTTACAACTATTTTGCAATTATTTTTATAACTAATTGACTATTTTCCAACTATTTTACAATTACTTAAATATTTTGCAGGTATTTTACAAACTAATAATTATTTTTCAACTACTTATCTATTTTTAAACTCTTCAAGCTATTTTCAAAATTTAAGCTGGTCAGAGTGCAAACTGTTTATGATTTAATACCCAATTAAGATAAGAATAGGGGTGATAATCCAAATGGGACTAAAACAAATGTGAGTAAGTGGATAGAAATTAAAGTGAATGTGAATAGAAAGGAGAATTGATTTGGCTAATAATCAATAAAGATAGATACGTAGGATGTACGTATATTATTCTATTCGCACAATGATTTGATCCAGATTCGAGCATAGAATTTCGAGATAATTATATCGATCCGAGTTGGGATTTTTCACTCGATTTTCAACGGCAAACCTGGATATGGATTGTTGATTGGTTCTGCATATTCTCTATCATAGTTATGGCTATATAAGGAGAATGACGGTTTCTAATCAAGAAACCAGATCTGAGTTCGCACTAGGAAGTCGGGTGGAATATACTAGTTCGGAAGTGAAATTGTGCGATCGAGGAAGCGATCGGATTGATATAGCGTACGGATGATATGTGTACATTGTACCGATTTGAATGAAATTGACACAGGGAATTTGTGGATAAGAAATGTGAAATGGTTTTTGAAATGAAAGGTATATTTTGTGAAATATATAATGAAGTAAAGTGGAAACTGGATATTTTTATGGTAAAAATTTACTTTATGGAAGTAAGTAAACTAGTAAGTGACTTTATAGAGTAATCAAATTTGAATATTTGATTTGAAATAAACAAAGTTATATATCTTTGTTATATAATATAAATCTCCCCTTGTTGAATCTATTGCCGGAAGGAAAATATTGAAAGTGTTTGAAGTATAAAAGGGAATTTATACAAGTTTGAAGTGATCCAAAGATTTTTTTAAAGTTATATATATATTTGTGTGTGTAAAGGATCTTATGAGAATGATTTTGAGAAAAGGTTTTTGGAACCTTTGGATTTGGAAAGGCTTTTTGATTTTTGGGTAAAATCAATATTGGAATTTGGAAAGCCTAGTTTGAGAATTATCGATCTTGGTATAATCGATTTTGAGAAAGGAGATTTATATGAGATTCATACTGGATGTATGATTTGGAAGATACTATATATGTATAGTATAAAGTGTTTTGAAAATGGCTCTGGGAAAAAAGGTGCTCCCTTGAAATGAACTTCTCAGGAGTGCCATAGCGTGGTACTGCCTTGAACCCTAAGGGGGCTCTAAAGTTGATCCTGTAAGGAGTCCGGAATAAACTAGTTCCTGAGGATTTTGTGTAGTGTGTAGCGAAAATCAAGGGCCTTGATGCCTACAAAGGCATTTGGGTTATGCTATGACGACAGTGTAACTCGATGTCATTGCGATCTACTGCAGACTATAGCGAAGTCGTGTGTGCCGCTGAGAGCTATCGGTCTACGTTTGATTTTATATTGGTAGACTGCGACCTATGGTAACATAGCGAAAGTCATGTGTGCTGCTGAGAGCCAACAGTCTGCATTTGATTTTACGTCGGTAGACTGCGACCTATGTGGGAGTGGAGAAGTTTCATTTTTGGCAGCGAAAATCGAGGGTGCTGATGCCTACAGTTACATGGACTTTTGCTGTGATGGCAACGTAACCCTGGAATGTAACTGCGATCTGTTATGGGTTCCATGGCGTAATCGAGGGGAGCGGAGTGCCTTTAGTTACATGGACTTTTGCTACGATGGCAACGTAACCCAGGATGTAAATGCGACCATGGATGGGGGTGATGATTTCCATAGCATTCTCACCAAAGATATTTCCTCTATTTTCAAAAATGTTTTCTATATTTTCAATAAAATTATTTTTTCAAGTATTTTCACTAGGTATTGAAAACAGATCTGCTAAGTACTTATAGATTTTCAGTCGCACGCCTGATCAACGTATGACCGAATTTCTGTGAGATCAAGGATGGACTGGTTGAGACATAAAGTTGTAAAATGATATTTTGGCAATATTATATAGATTTTAAAGAAACGTTTTAAAAATAATGAAAGAAGATTTATCTGATTTTAAGTGTTGAATAAATTCTGGATTCGTTCCTTTTCGAGGACGAAAAGATTCTAAGGGGGGAGTAATGTAATAACCCAGATTTTTGGACATCTGATAATTGGATAATTAATAGGATTAAAAAGTTTTAAAATACAAATTTGTAATTTGAACAAATAAGATTCTGATTAATGTCTGAATATTCCGGAATTTTAAGCAAAAAGATATGAAATAATTTCTTGTATAAATCATTTATTATAATCTAAAATTTATTCTTTTCCCCAAACAAATAAAATAAGTATTGATTTGTTATATATTTATAAAAATAGATTTTTAAATAAAATTTGGATTTGAAATTCAATTGAAAATATCCCAAGAATAAATTAGAATTAAAAACTCTATATTTTGGAACTAATAAAATTTGTTTTCTAATCTTAATATAAATATATATATGAAAATGTATATAATATGAATTATATGTATAAATATTTATTATCTAAAAAGTATAATAGTTAAAATAAGAGTTTTATATTTTCTTTTGAAGCTTTATATAAATAAATAAAATAGTTTGAAAACTTATATATATTTCAAATATAAAACATATTAACACTTAAGACATTTATTAATATATATATATAAAAACTAAATCTAGAATATTATATAAATACATATAATAACATATTTAGGCTTGAAAATTACAAATGTAAGAATATATATACAAGAACTACAAGTGTAAATTTATTTTAGCATGCTTATGACGAATGTAAGGAAATCAACAAGTGTCATTATTTCTAAAAGAAGAGAGAGAGGAAAAAATCAAAGAAAAACAAAGCCATAAACAAAAAAAATCGGATCTGAGAAAAATTGAAAACAAGAATAGAAATAAGATTTGCAAAACAAAACTCTTTTCAAATTCAAACTTAAATTCTGATCAGAAATTAAAATCAGATCAAAGCTAATACAACATCTTAAAAACAAGATCTGCAGACCAGATTCAAATGAAAAGAAATCAAACTTTGGATTCAAATTAACAAATCAAAGCCTGGATCAAGCAATAACTCTTCTACTAGATCTATTAAGTTTTAAAATTGAAAAACAACAATTAAAATCAAAATCAGGAAGCAAATTCAAAATTTCTAGAGCTTCTCTGATTCTTCCAGAGGTGAGTAAACAATTTTATAAAAAATGGTTTAATTAATTTAAGATCTGATGGATGCAATAAATATTTGGAGAAATGTATGACAAATTGTTAGCATGATTGTTTATATATATTGTGTGTATATATGTCTGAATATATATGGACGTGCATAGTTATATGAAATATGTTGGCTCTGTCCTTATTGTTCAGTTTTAAAAACTTGGAAGAAGTTAAGATCTTTCTCCCTGGATCTCTTTAGACATCAATATTAAAACAAAACTTGTTTTTTATATCAAGATATAAATTTTAAAAATGTTTCAATGTTAAATCTGAAGCTAGAATTAAACAAAAGGGAAGAAGAACAGTGGATTTCAAAACATATCAAAACCTCGATGATAGTAATTGTTTGATTTAGGTACAAAATCTGTTTTGTCATGAAAAATTAGGATTTTTAAAGAAAAAATCATGCTTTTTAAGGAAGTATATTGTGAGAATTTAAGGATTGACCAGATTATGGGTTTTTGGGTTTTTCTGATGATCGAGTTGATCGGCGACCTCGTGATTTTGACCAGAGGGAGTTTATAGGCCGGGGGTTGAGAGAAAAATGGTTTCACATTTTTCTAGGCATCGAGGTTGATGGTGCGACTTAATCTAGGGTTCTAAGTGCCAGTTTGGTCAAGTTCAGATATGTCGTTGTTGTGGCTTCTCTGTAGCATCGAGATGCATGGGACTTTGGGAAGTGGTGGCGTGGGGATCATAAAGATGTGGCCAGAATTGTACGGATGCCGGTGGTAGGCATTGGGAATTTGAGATGATTTTCCTGGCGATGGTTGCTGTACTTAGTTGATCGAAGTAGCTCGATTTCTTCCTCGAGGTTGTTTTGCAATTCTGGGTGGTCAGGTGTCAAATATGGGTTGAAAGCGACGTGTCGTAGGTAATCATGAAGGATGGATCGTCATTGATGGCTGGTACATGTGCACGGTGGCATGGATTGTATCAGTGGACTGTTGTGGATGGTCTCGAAGGGTTGTTCGGGTGATTTGGGGTGTGACTCGAGTGTAAACTCGAAGTAGACCTGGAATGTTGAGCCTATAGGATTTTTTTAACTTAATAATGGTCTAATTTTTTTATATAGATGAAGAAGAAGGAAACTCGAAGCCAGTTTCGAGTTAGAACCGGGTTTAACCCAAAGCAGGAGTGAAGCAGGTAGAAATCAAGATTTTAAACAATGTATTGAAATTTTTAAAAAAAATGATTGAATTGTTTAAAACTTTTCTTAAATAATTTTCTTCCTATTATAAATGTATCTTAACCTTTAATTAAGGAAATGATTGTTTAACTTATGTTTGATAAGTTAAACCTTAAGATAGATTAAACTTAATTTTTATAAATAAAATTAAGTGTTAATTAAAGGATAAATGTTTTTTTATGTGAATGGATTATTAATAAAAATGTTGATTTATCTTAAAAAGTAATTAAGATTTAATAATCTAATGAAGTAATAAAAATAAGATTGATTAAGTGATTAATTAATTCATAGTTAAGGATTATTAATTAAGTAATTAAGAGGTTAATTAGTTTGTAATTGATAATTATTGATTAGAAAATTTGAGAGAATTAATTAATAATTAGTAGTTAATTAATTTAGTAATTAACTAATAATTAGTGATTAATTAATTAAGTAATTAAGTTATAATTAGTGATTAATTAATTTCTTAATGAAAGTAATTAAGGTTCAATTACTTAGGATTGATTGATTAAGGAAACTAATCAAGAATTAGTTAAATAATGATTATGATCAATTCAGGGTTAATAGATCAATGAAGTGATTAGAAGACAATTAATTTGAGCAATTAATTAAGGATCAATATAATTAATATGGGTGGGAAAATGATAATTAATTTGTTAATTACTTGTTGTAATTAAAGTATAATTAATCAAAAATGATTAATTAAGATGAATAATTAAAAGATAATTAATTAATTGGTTTGTAATTAATTAATGTTAAGTAAGGATAATCTAAGTGATTAAAGATTCATAATTAATTTAATTAGAGATAAATTAAATTGATTTTGGTAGTGATCAATCTTGCTTATGAATGATTGAATGATGTTAAATGCATTGAATTAGATGATTTCTCTGATATGAATGGTTTTATGATATGATTTTTGGGAAGGCAGTTTTGTGATATGAAATGAAAATGACATCTTGTATTTAAAGTTAAATTGTTTTTCATTTGTATAATTTGGGATAAGATGACATTGGGATCGAAGAGACAGGGGTCGGGCATTAGCAAAATACCCGAACCCACTTCGATTAGTAATCTAAGTTTTATAATTGGATGGGAGGGATTTATCAGGATGGAATGGAATGAAATTAAGTAACAAGGACATTAACCCATGAACTTTTGTGTGTTAAATAATTGACTAATTTAAGTAAGAACTCGTAAAGGTACGAGGTACCCTGGTAATTCACTTAAGTTTTATAGCTTGGTGTTTCATATTTTATGGGTTTACTCACGCTGGTTTCCAGCTTGACCCAGGTATTACTTTGATGCAATGCTCTGGTCAGACCGAGTATTACAGAATTTCAGGTAAGGACGTTCTGAAGCTCAGGTGGCGAGCTGGAAGGCAGGAACGCGCGGAGTGTTTCCGCTGTGATATATTGTTGTTTATCTGGGACATGTGATTTTAACTGTCCAGTGTTTTGTATAAATATTGTAACTCTGATGTATTAAAGTGTAATTTGACAAGTAAAGTTTTCCTTGTACACTGATATTATTAATATTATATTTTATCTGCTTCGAATGTGAGATTGTACTTTGGAGTTTTTGATCTTCTTCTTCTATCTCTTTTCTTCTTTTCTCTAACTATCTGGAATTTTCGGGATCGAAAATTCCGGGTCGTTACACTGGACTTGTCTTTGCTCTAACCAGTTCATGGAACATGTTACATATTCATATGTATATACAGTGTTGTTTTGTTGTGAGCATGTGTGCCGGTTCCTCTTGGAGTCTGAGTTGTTGTATCATGTGCTTTGAATCATTTGTGTTCAAAACTGTTTTGGTACTGTTTCAATTTTTCCTGGCTCACTTTGAACTTTGAACTGATCATTCTACTTTGTTTTCTTGTGCACTGCCCTAATTTGAGTCACTTATACAAGTCCATTGTCGTGTTTCTTTAAGCTAGTTTGCATTTTGATGATGAGTTGCTTATGAGCTGGTTCATGGAATCTTCATGTTAGTCTGGGGCTATTTTGGTCGAGACTGTGTTTTTCTTTGGTTGTATTTGAATTCTTGTGCTCGATAGTATTATGATGTTTTCCTGATGCAGTCTTGTCTTATTAACATTGTATTTGACTTGTGTGGTCTGCTATGCTATGCACTACATGTATGTTTACATATGTGTATACATATGTATATATATGTTTGTTGCATCATGTAGTTTGCTTGCATTTCATTGATGTTGAGTTCATTTGTTTTGAGCTGGTTCGATTTGATTTCACTGCACTGGTTTAATAAAGTTGTGACTGCACTTGATGCTCTGGCCATATTTCATTGCTTCGAGTCGTATAGACCTGTTATATACTTGCATATTTGTGTGCTTGACGGTTGATTTGGGTCTGGTCTTGTTTCTCTTGACCATTTTATTGAACTTGCTCCTGCGTTGAATACATATTAAAGCTCGGGTTTGACATTGTGCTCATGTCATGACTTTATTTTTATTGCACTTGAGTTGAACCTAGCTTTTGATTGGGTTTGACCTTATGCTCACCTGTCCCTGCAATTTTATCAAGTGTATATTGGTGTGCATGGTCTTGTGGCTTGTACAGTGATACACTATGCATGTCACAAGTCGTCGTGTTTGATGAATTCAAAATTAAATGATGGCGAACAACCTAAATAACCGAGGCATATAATTTTTTCAAAATATACACTTTATTTTTCACTGCAAAATATATTTTTTCAATTTTACCGCGTTAGTGTTTATTTTGTAGATTGCTCAGATGCTGGATTCAATCTGGAATAGAGTTGAAGATCAAATACGAGTGAATGAGTGAAATGTAGTGAGGTGCAAATGTAAATTGAAAATTGTGATGTGATCGAATTTGCATTGTAATTGAAAGTGCGTGTATATATAGTGAGAGCTCAAATTTGTACGATTCAAAATTGTAATAAAATATTTGTTTGAATAAAATATTTGTTTGAATTTAAATTCTGTGTTATTTATTTTATTCAGCAATTATTTATTTAATTATGTGAAAAGTAAAATAGTACATTAACAAATACATTTAATTGAATATATATATATATATATATATTATCATCAAACAAAAATCATATACTATCATATTCAACACACAGCCTTACCATATCTACCCTGTTTCAGTCATTTCCAGGTGTGAGGCCAAAGGTCATGATTACCTTTCACATAGCACATCATCTTTGAATGCCACATTGCCATTCCATCAATCACTATTGACTTTCACAAACCTACAATCTGTGAGCTCATACGTCTTAGATAACTTTGTTAAGCTAATAGAAGTTGCCTTCTCTGCCACCAAACAGATGCACGTTTATAACAGTCAATGATGTATTCTCAAGAATGCAATGTCATACATCCATCCATACAAGTTGTCCATGAAGAGGACATACTGAAGGCACTTCTCCTACCACATACTGTCAGGAGTTACCCTTAGATTAGTAATGAGAATTCCTTGCATTGGATATTTCATAACGAAGAGACCACTGCTACTATATGTATATTGGGAGTTTATCCTCAAACGATCAATAAGCAGTCCTTCATTAGGAAAATCCCAAATATCAATATCTTCCAAACCCGCACATTCGAATGTACATACGTTGGTCCGAAGTGGTTCTCGGACAAATCCAACCTCGGTCTCTCTGAATCAACAACGATAAAGAGGCCAAATATTCGATAGTCATTTATTTAACTAGCAAAGCAACAAACAATAATATATAGCATCATAAGCAATCACTAGGCCCATTAAATTAATCTTTTATTAATTAAATCAATCTCAAAATATTTACTTCAAATTATCTTTTAAAAAGATATATTCTCAAAACCATCTCAAACCTTCCTATATTGGAATATGTTTCCATATACTTATATCAATGATATAAGCATATTCACAAATCATTTCATTTCAATTCACAAATCATTTCATTTCAATACTTAGAAAATATTTTCATATACTTATATCGATGGTATAAGCATATTCAATAACACTACCATTTGGAGACATGCCAAATAGATTTATACAACCGTACAACTGCAAAGTTCGTACGCCTCCAGACGGGTGTTAAGTATATGAAGCAATGCTCCTACACCACCAAGCCTTTAGTATGATCATAAGAACTAATTCGTGTATTTCACAATGGAAGGTCAAAACATAACTTATTGGGTCAAAACGAATGTTGCGTAAAACATCGTTACGACAACCTAAAACACAAGTATAGGGATTCGATTAATATATATATAATCTCGCTTACTACATAAAACATTTCCTTTCGAGAGAAAAATTACTATAGCAGCAGCGTTATAGTCCACGCCTTCCATACTTCTCTGAAAACGTCTACTACAACAATAAATGTTGAAATCTATGTTTCCATTACTTATCACGTTTTAAAACATTTTCAAACCATTTACTTCATCACAATATTCCTTTCGACATTCCTTTAAATAAAAATCCATATTTTAATATCAACGTAAATCATTTCTATATTTATAAAACTATTTTATAAATCTCCTTTAATTTTATTAAACTTTTATTTATTAAATTTTCTTTATTTACAAAATTTTATTTATAAATCCATTTTGTTGTAAATCAATTTTACTACCAAAATCCATTTATAAGAACCATTTCTTTATAAATCAAATTTGTTTATAAAATCCATTTGCTATTATAAATTTCAATTATAGATAAACTTCTTTATTTATAAAATATCAACTTTATAAATATTTTTATATGAAACTATTCTAAAATCCAAAATCAAAGTATTCTCTAAAAACGATATTTTTATAACATCAAAAACCATAACTTTTATTTATTTAAAAACAAAACGATTCCTATTAAGAATTTAAAAATCATTAAATCATATATACTTTCAAAATCTCTTTGAAATCCTTTTCAAACCAAAATCATCATTTTATATTTCAAAATATCAAGAATAAGGCCCAGTGCTACCATAGCACTAAAAAAATCAAATCATATCAAAGACATTAACATGACATTCAGAACATCATATATCAGCACATATATGAAAATAAAAGCAACAGTGGTGAGAAATCCTATTGGATCCCTCCAACATGACACCCGCTTCACAGACATCATATAATCATAAAAATATAAATCAACCACTTTGAGGCGGAATTCGTATACAAAAGGTCAATCGCTCATACACGGGAACGTAATAAGGTCTCATCCGCTTCAATAGGTGAGAATATATCCAAAGCAACTAATATATATAGTATATCATCCAAATAAGCAACCATCATCATATATAAAATATTCCCACTTATATAAAAAATATATAAGCAGGCCAGAGAGATGAGTTAACTCATAAAAATTCATATTAGCTCCAAATTCATCCAATCCAACTCCACAACGTGGTGATCCTTAATATGAACGCAATGCAACCTGTCGCGCTCGAAACGAACCTCGTATGATAAAGTTACGAATTATTAAACATTCGAATAATTAAAATTAATCAACAAAATTAATAAAATTTAAACATTACTCTTTCTCCTCTTCCCTCTCTCCCGCTTATGCTATAGGCATGTGCTGTTATCTTTTTAAATTTCACGTGCAACCACCCGCCTTCGCCTAACCCCGCCATGATCGCCGCCCACGACTGACCACCTCCACGCGCCACCAGCACCGCCTCCCTGCGCTCCAGCCATAGCCTGCACGCGTACGCATATTTGTTTTTTTCGTCCACCGTTCGTGAATCGCACCACCACCCTCGCACGACGATCACCGACCAACCCCACGCCAACGCCGCCTGCACCTCACGCCAGCCCCACGCCGCCTGTCGCGCCTCCTACGTGAGCGTACGCACGAGTTCAAACCCAAAGATGTAGTTGAACGGAGGCAATTTTCCACTGCCGTCATCGACCATTCAATGATCCACCCATTGGTTAGCTTTGTATCGATGTGTTATACGTTTTCCAAGTTGAAGTCAAAGGCTAATTTGGCTCCTAAAGGCTCCGATCATTATCGATCGTTGGATGATGGAGTTTAATGGGGGCCGAAATATCTATTAGGGTTAGGATTTTTCAAATAGAAGAAGATTGAGGTCTATTTATAGAAAATAAACCCAACATTATTCATCCGTAAAAATTCCAAACTCCAAACGAAGCGTGTCGTCAAACGTTCTATATGTTATACCCCTATTCCGAAAACAAATGGAATATGTATCGAAAGCTAATTCCATCATATTCAAAAGATAGATTTTCAAAATCGAATTATTTTAATTTAATTCTTTTAATTAATTTCTAGGCGTTTCGAACTCGCACGACCAAATGACAAGTCCAAGCGACACGAAGTTCGACAGCGTACTATAATTCACGATTATGGATCCAATCAATTGGTTTCATTGAAATCCGAGACAATGCCCAAAAAGGCTATTTTTACACGTTAATTAAAAAAGAAATTTCTAATTTCTATTTATTCACTTTTAAATCAAATTAAAAGTTTGTTATTTTCCTTCTTATTTAAACAGAATTTAAATCAACTTAAGAAATCATTTTTAATTCATTTTAAATTCAAAGTTCAATTATTTAAAAAAATTCAAATATTAAATTTAACCAACTTTAATTATCCAATAAATCCTTATGTTTGAAATATAATTTATTTAACTAATAAAATTAACTTTTCAGTATTTAAAATCAATTAAAAATTCTAATTTCAGATGACTAAAATTCTAGGTCGCTACAGTGATATTACAAACTCATGCATCTTGACCATTTGGATAGTTGGTTGGTGTATCTCATTTTGGGATGTTGTTTGGGAAATTTTCATTTATTAAAAATGAAATGGAATTTTTCGACAATTTTGGACAGTCGTGACTTTCAATTTAATATTGAAATCTGATGCTAAGTGTTGTAAGAAATTTAAGAAATAAGTTCCGTAACTTAGGAATTTGAGATGATAATAATTTAAAACAAGTTTTAAATTTGTTGAATATTTTTGATAAGTAAAACAAATCTGTTATTATATATATATATATACCTCAAGGAATAGAAGAGTATTTTGCAATTGTGAACTTAAGTTATAGAATGTTAATAGACTTGAGTAATATATTTTTAAGTAAATATTTACTCTTTGAAGGTAATAAAAATCTTAGGAAATGTTTTATTGGTGGAGATAAATCTTTATAAAGTGTTTCTAGGCATGGAGTAACATGTCATGAAATAACTCAGAAAATGAATTCTAGAATCAATTGAGAATATGAACTTAAGTTTAAAGTGGATAATAAATATAAGTGTGCTTTATAAAGTGTTTATAATAAACTTAAGTATGAAGGCGCTGGAAGATGGAGTTATGGCTTTTAAAATGTGTAAAAATTGAGCTTTAAAGTAGTGATAAAACTAAGTTGTGTTTTATAAGATGCTGATAAACTTTAAGTAATGTGTTCTGGAATGGGTTTAATTAAAAATAGTGTTTAATGAAAATGGATTTTTAAAATAGTTCATAAATAATTTTAGTAAAATAATAAATGTTAATTAAAGTAATTGGTATAGTTAAGAAAATTAAAATTGAAAATTGAGCTATGAGATGGAATTTAACTTAAGTGAAGTTAAGTAAAATGATTCATGAAATGGTGAGTATAAAGGAATCACTATTGGAAAACCAAGTGTGTTTAAAATTGAATGTGAATGAAAAGAAATTGGTATAGTTTAGGAACCAATGGAATAAATACCTAAGTTGTATATAGATCATTATTTTCATAACTAATTTGATCTCGATTCGAGTGCATGATTTCGAGGTGATGTACACCGGTACGAGTTAGGATTTTTCACTCGATTCTTGATGGCAAACACTTGATACGGGTTTTTTGAGCCGATTCCAAAATTTCTATCATAGTTGATGGCTATGCAAGGAGAATGATGGTTTCTAATCAAAAAATCGGATCAAAGTCCGCAGCAGGGAGTCAAATGAACGATACTAGTCCGGAAGTGAAATTTGTGTGATCGAGCGAGCGATCAAATTTGATATTGTGTACAGATGATGTACGTCCATCGTACGGGCTTTAATAAATTATATGTTTTGACATTAGAAATGCAAATTATATGGTTATGAGTTATATGTTTGGATATTATGCATAAATAAGATGCAGGTTCATGGAAACAAAGGCCGATTAATGCTTTTGGTTTCGTGAGCTGAGTTTGTTTGCTGGACAGATAGGTATGTATTTATATCGTTGTTTGGATTGATGATTTTATGCCCCAAATATGGCAGGCCACTTGGCTTTCGTTTCCTTTTGATTGATTTGGGCCCCTAGTGACGATTTGTAATTTTTCTAATCGAGTAGCGCAAAGGAGACGCTGGCGAAATTTTCATTAATTTTAGGACTTAGAAAAGTTTACAATCCTTTTCCAACCAATTGATTTTGAAAAGTTAATGGGTTTGGAGACATTTTCCTTACCTGGTAATTTTAGGGACGAAATTCTTTTAATGGGGAGAGTGTAACAACCTTCGATTTTGGTCATTTAATTTTGAATATTTAATTAATTTTAATTATTTGAAATATTGGCTTAAAAGCTTTAAAGCCCGAATTAAATTGCAGGAGTATTAAAAAAATGAATTGTGAATAAATATTTGAATAATGATTTAAATATCGGAATTGTGGGCTTATTATTTGAATAATGATTTAAATACCGGAATTGTGGGCTTATTATTTGAATAATGATTTAAATATCTGGTTTTTTTAATTGAATATTTATTTAATGTGTTTAGTGGACTTATTTAACTCCTTTTAAATTATAAAATGTTATCAGTGAATATCTCTGTAAATTTATTCTCGTAATAAATGTTTCAAATAAATAATAAGGAAATAAAATTTTAATATAACGATTCGAATTCTATTGATGTATTTTAAAATTATTTTATTTGATTTTTCCATGCTATTTAATTTGGAAAATATATAAGTTGTCGTTTGATGATTTTTTTGGCAAAAGGCAGTGTTTTTGTGAATTTACAGAATTTAACAACTGGTGTATATTATTGTTTTATGGTCGCGTTGCTATTCATAGTGCGACCGTATTTTTGTTCGGTCGTTCGGGGTCCGTATGTGAACATAAATCTGTGCAGCAAGATGCCTAAAAACTTAAATTTTAAAAATAACTTAAGACATTCATACCAAGCAGCACCCATTTTTCTCTTCCTTATTCTTTTCACCGTTCCATCTTTTTGAAATTTAAAAAAAAAGAAAATGAAGAAAACCCAAATCCTTTTTCTTTTAAAATCCATAACAATTCAAAACAAAACTAGAAAATAAAAAAGATGTTATCTTCGAGCTTGTTTAAGGGAGATCTACAATCATATGGTGGTTTTGAGGGTTTGATACGTTATAGTATCTGATGGCAGTTCAAGGATTTGAGCATTTGTGAAATATAAGGGTGGTGAGGCCGAATGGAGTATGGAAACAAGGTCGCTGAGGCTAGGAGCAACTACCAATGTGGTACGACAAGGTGCGGTTATGTGTGCGGGAGACCGACATTTTGGGCGACCGAAGTTGGGGCTTCCAGTCATGATGTAAGGGATAGGATCGGACCATAAGTTTGTTGGTGGAGCGGGAAGCTTCATAAAGAGGAAGCGAATGGTGGTGGTTGTTGGTCGAACGACAGAGTGTGGAGGGAGAAATGAAGAGGAGAAGAAGCATGGCTATGGAGTGATGAACTGGAATGAGCGGAATGAGTTTATGAAAGAGGGATTTAAATTTTAATTATGGTAATTAGTTAAGTGATGTAATTAAGAAAATTTATTTACTTAATTTATTCAATAACTTATAAATTGAATAACGTATTCATATGAGGTCCGTTCGAGACGAAACTTTTTGCATTGGACTCATAACAGTGATAGCTTCGTGATGGAACAGGTTCGGTCCAATTTGGAGCAAGTTTAAATTTGGACCAAAATCGGGCATCGCTCGATTTTGGTTCAAAGCAGAACACTTCAATGAGTTAAACTCGCTCTTTTTGGTTAACTGGTATGTTATAGTAAATCAAATTTATTTATGCTTGTTTGGATTTTTGAATTTGTCGGTTATTTGAATTTGATCTAGGATCATAATATAGCATCTTGAAATGCTATTAGATTGTTTGAATTTGATCTAGGATCACAATATAGCATCTTGAAATGCAATTAGATTGTTTGAGTTTTTAATTTGTATTCAAAACTTGTTTTAAGTAACGGATTGTATATGAGGTGATAAATTGATATTGATTTTGATTAATATAATTGCGTTATTTAAAATTATAACGTATCTAATGTAAACACCTTCTTGGTTTTATCTATTTGGCCAATTAAACACCATACTGATAGAATAATTTGGGCACATGTGTAGCGGAATAAAACACCCTTCTACTTACAAAATTAATTGGTCATTTAATTAGCAGAATAAATCCCATTCTGCTATTTTACAAATTTGAACGTCGGATTGTATATCGTTGATTGATATGCCAACTTTGAATAAGTGATATGATAAATAATGATAGCTAAGTACTGATTTTATTTATATAATCGTTGATTATGTAAATATCAGTTATTAACTTGGAAAGTTAAATTAAATAATATGGTAGCCTGTTTAAGTACCATGGTGATCATTAAGCCTCCTCCAAATTTGAAAAATAAGATTTTGTTTTGAACGTTATTTTAAGGATAATTATTTTTTAGTAATGATAATTTTAGTAGTAATAAATATTATTTATTAATAATGGTTTAAAGATAATTAATAGTTGTTTTTACTAATGATTTAAGTTAATTATTTTATTGTTACAATTCTTTAAAGTTATTTCTCAATGTTTAATTATTATTTTAAAGTCATTTAATTATTATTTAAAATGTGTTTTAATAATATTTTAATTATTTGTTTAAAGTGATTTAACTATACTTTAGTTAATAATTAGAGTTATTAATTATATTCATAGGTCAATTAATTTTCATATTAATATTAGTTGAAAGTTAATTGATTATTGTATTAATAACATTTTGAAAGCTAATTAATTAGTATTATTATTGTTTTGAAGTTAACTTATTAATACAAAAATAGTGCTTAAAATTAATTTAATATATTATTAATGAAATTCTACAATTATTATTTTGGGTGAGATTTAATTAAAATGAAATAGAAGGGTGTTTAAATAATAACTTATATTTTAAAATTATTTTAAATAATCTATGGTTTATCAAGGGGACCTTACGAGCTTTGAGAGTTTATTAAACATGTTTGTTTAAATATGGAAAGAGTTACTTTGGATATTTATAAAAGAATTCATAAATGAGTTTATAAAAGAATTTATAAATGAGTTTAAAGATCTGAAAGGAGAAGTTATTATAAATGGGGTTTTGAGATTTATAAAGAATTGTTTATAAATAGATTGGGGATTTATAAAGAAACTTTTATACATAGATTGGGAGATATTTATAAAATAAAGAGATTTGGAAAGAAATGGTAGATTGTCATGACGTAATTCAAGGGACAGGGATTGACTACATTTACTATGGATTCGCTGTGATAGCGACGAAACCATTGGTTAAACAATGATCCATGATTTTTGCTGAACGATACTTCCCATATCCATTTTTAAGATTTTTCAAGTATTTTTGAAATGAATGGTTTGTGAATATATTTATTTCGATGAGATAAGTATATGAATGTTTTTGATACAGAGATTCAAATTAATGAAGATTTAATTGAATGAGATTGGTTGTTTCCATGGAAAATGTAATCTTTGTTTGAATGTTGTTTATTTGATAGTTAAATAACTGATTATCAAACCTGACCAGTTTTAAATTATTGTTGTCGGTTCGGAGAGACTGTGATCAGATATATTATCTGAAAACCACTTCGAACTGACATAAGCGTTCGAATTGGAACATCTGGAAGATGATTGATGACAGAGCTTTTGAAGTGCAAGGGCTACTTGCTACTAATCCTGAGGGTGAATCCAAAATGGATGTAGTAGAAATAGTGACTTCGATTCAGACCCGAAACGAACTTGTATGGATGAATGCTAGCATTGCAATTTTTCTTGGACGGCAATGTTGGCATTCCAAGTGGAATTTCTATACGAAAGATAATCGTAGCCTCAAGCCTAACAACCCAGAAATGGTTAAAACAGGATAGATGCAGCTGGGCTATGTGCGTTGCTCCTATCTGGGTATGTCATCACCTTTCTAAATCATCTTTTATGGATTTGGGTGTGAATGAGGGCTCTCAATTAAGGCTGGAAAGCAACCGGGGTGATGACGTATTCGGTACTATCAAAGTTTAGGGGTAGGCCGGTCTGTGTTTGGTAGGGGTGGACCAAGTTCAGGGTCTGACCCCGGGTACATTTTATCTAGAGGTGTACTGTACCGAAGGTAGTCCCTTACCTTGCCACTGTTGGAATCCATTCTCTAGTAAGCATCATGCGGACTTGATTGTAAACCTATTATGCTGGAATTTAATAATGTAACAATTTTGACTATTTTAGATATATTTATTTTCAACCCTAAACGTTATTATAATATCACTGGATGTTCTGATATAAAGGTTTTGGTTATCTCAAGGTAAAACCCTAGCATGTTTATGTGCGGCATGGTCTAACGAGATACCTTCGATTTTAAAGGATTACAAACTTTAATAAATAAAATTTCTTGTGAATTGAGTTTCTCACACTATTTCACCAGACTGACCCAGCCATTGTTTTCCTATAATGCTCGAGTCAGACCGAGCATATTAAAATTTTAGTTTGGAGACTTGGAGTATCAGGAGATGAGCTGGTGGCCTAAAGATGTGTGTGCGTACATTTTATTTTCCGTTGCATTAATTGTTTGTTTAACAGCATTTATGAGGAAAGGTAGTGATAACTGTCCAGGCCGTTGATTTAATTGGTTGACTCTAATTGATATACGTATAATAAAGTTTATTTTTTTTGGTAAAGATCTATTATATATAATATGTTACTCATTACGATGTGAGATTCTATTATGTCTTTTCTTCTTTTTCCCCAATAATCTGTCTTTTCGGTACTTGGAAGCTCGGCACGTGAATACTGTGGCTATGTTAATGCCGACTTCTGAAGGTTGAAAAGGTGGATCATTACATAAATATAAATGAGATTTATAAAAGGAAGTAATATAAATAGAAAAGAGATTCACAAAAAGGATATCTATAGAAGGAGTTTGTAAATATAAAAGAGATACATGAAAAAGAGTTTTAGAAAGGAAATGAGATTTTATCTGTATAAATGATCAATTTAACTTATAGTGGTATGGAAAGTATTCTTTCTATACTTAACACCAAATTCTGAGGTAGGAAAACTTGTTTCTATATGTGAGAGTTAAAAATGTACGTGGAGGAAACGATAGTACGCTACCTTGTCCGACTGCATTTTTTAACTAAGAGATGGTATAAGTTTAAAATCGAAAAGTGGTGGTTGATGAACGTATTTTTCTGCATTTTAAACCGTTTGTTTCATATATTTTTATTTTTATAAAGCGGTATTATACGGGTATTCTGTTGTGGTTTTGCAGATTATAGATTTCAAAGTGCAATGTTGAAATTAATCGGTTGTGGCATTGGTATGTTCCAAAAGACACGCAATAATGAGTGCAGCATTTTGGATACCGAATGATTCAAAAAGAAAACACATATCAAGCATATCACTCAATTGGAAATATTCATATCAGCTCACGTAATTCAAGGATATCCATTTCAAAGCAATGCTACCTGTAAATCAAAAAAAAAACATGGCCAATTCAAGTAGCATAATACATAGCCATGATATGAAGCAAAATGGGACACATTCAAAAGCAGCTTACGTATGAATTTGGACCAATTCACATATAAAAGTATTTCAAGCAATGACGTGGCAACTTGACTCTTCACCAATTCAAGGAATGGACCCAGTCAGTACAATTATCTTGGCAAATACTAAGAATAGAACCGGTCCTATTGCTAAAAAGATGGACTGATTTTAGGGGCTGAAGCGTATATACACAACATTATACAGCACCTTCAGATCATCTCTTACCTCATCACTTTTCTTCAAGTTTAGATTTAAATTCAGCACTGTTTTTATTTTCGAACAGAATACGTAGGATTGTTGATTAGATTTAGCAATTTATTTATTCTTGTTCTTAGTTATTTTCTGCACTCTTTTTAGTTAGTTAATAATTATTTCAGTTGATTGCTCTGTTATCTTCTTTTCCGCAATTTCAATTTCTGTTCTGATTTTCTTACAATTCTATATTTTGGTTGCAATTTCGATTAGTTTCGAAATCGATTCGGAGTATATTATTGTTTTTATTTTCTGTTCAAAATTCACCGTCGAATTCGTTTAACACGCCTAAGATTTAACTATGGATTTTAATTGTTTTAAAATACAATTCCATGTGTTCAACCTGCATACTACACGCCTGTGCGCTTGCAGAATTTAAGTCGCAACAAGTTTTTGGCGCCGTTGCCGGGGAGTTGCTATTTTGAGATTTTCGATTTTTCGTTTTTAAGTCTATTCGTGTTAATATATTTTATTTTATTTTTTTGCATTAGTTTTCAAAAAAAAAATCGTTTTTTTTTCGTTTTTCGGTTCCTTTCGGCAAAGTAGCGTTTTACTTGAAAAAAAAAATCTGCATATTTTCTCATGCCTTACATAATCTGCATCTCACGCATACATTACATAATCTGCATATTTTCGCATAATCTTTCACGCATACCTCACATAATCTTCAATCACGAATCACGTTTCTGCATATTTTCACGCATACCTCACATAATCTTGCTTTTACGTTTCTGCATATTTTAAAAAAAAAATCATTCCTTCACAACATCTTGCTTTCACGTTTGCATAATCCCCACGTCTTCACAGTTATTCATGTGTGCCAGTACACATTTTTAGTTGCACTTCCACTTTCACATTTTCACGTTAGTTTGCATAAATTAATTAGAAAAAACATTTTTTTTTTCACTGCATTGTTTTCACGTACGTTAGTTTGGTTACTTGCAGTTCCACTTTCACATTCTTGCATGCATTAGTTAGTTTAGTTTTCATATTCACGTAACTATCTCCTACACAGGAGCTTGCATACATTCGCTTACTCACGTAACATAGCAGTGTCATAGCAGTTTCATTTTGCATTCAACACATTCATTCTACTTAACTTTATTTTATTGGGCATGTTTTAAATTTTCTGCATGTGACTGTTTTCATATATTTTCTGTCAGCAGCTTAGTTTTGTGCCTTTCACGAGCATTCACCTGCACGGAGAAAACTTCAACTCAGATAGCAAACATTTATTTCAACACAGATAGCTCCAACTCGGTAAATCTCAACCATTCACTAGCGCTACTCAGTTGCACTGGACGGACTGCTATACCCCTCTGTAAGTAATTTTCTACTCTACACGTGCCCAACTGAAAACTGTTTAAATTTACTTTGGGCCATTACACCTTGTTTTGTTTATGCGCGTTTAGGAAAGAAATAATTTTAATCGTTTAGAAAGCCAAAATATCTCATTAAACAAATCAACGGAAATTTCAAATCAAACAAATATGAGCAATCACGGTTCACAACACGGTTCACATCATAGTTCACCAAAATCGTCGCCTAAATCACATGTTGGAGACCATGAATTTCATGAGAACCGACCATTATCCCTTAGAGACCGATGCTATCCAACTAGGACCGTTCAACCTTCTATTATTTCATTTCCACCCACCAAAGGAAATAATTTTGAGCTAAAACATTCTTTTATCCAAGGGGTACCAAAATTCACAATTCAACTAGCTGATCGATCTGTCAAAAAACCATTAGGCACAGTTGAAGATGTTTTGATGCAAATCGAGCAATTCTATTTCCCAGTCGATTTCATAGTCCTAGAGACTGCACCTGTCTCAAATCCTAACGGTCAGATTCCCTTAATATTAGGTCGTCCATTTTTAGCAACATCAAATGCTATCATAAATTGTAGGAATGGTCAACTCCGACTTTCCTTTAGGCACCTAACCATTGAACTAAATATATTCAATCTTAATAGACAACCAAGGGATCTTGAAATAGAAGAAGTTGACATGATCCAAACAATTGTAGAAAATGATTTTAGTGATATTACGGAGTCTCTTAACATGTGCCTAGATCATTTTAATTCTAATTTATATGAAGATGAATACATTTATGAATTAAATGATATGCTCTTCTCTTCTCATAATTCACTAGAATTCAATTAGTTGATGTCTACTGAAGCCTCAAGAGAAGTACGTCCTAAATTAGACCTCAAACCTCTTCCAAACGATCTTAAGTACGCATACTTAGATTCTTCGGAAAATTTCCCTGTAATATTGGCATCCGATCTCATTAAGGACCAAGAAGAACAACTTTTGAAAATTTTAAGGGAAAATAAAGAGGCAATAGGATGGGTAATCGCTGACATTAAGGGAATAAGTCCATCAATTATTGAACATCGAATACATTTAGTCGACGAGGCTAAACCCACTCGCGAAGCTCAAAGGCGATTAAACCCTAATATGAGAGAAGTGGTAAAGGAAGAAATTATCAAATGTTTAGACAATAACATAATCTACCCTATCTCAGACAGTACTTGGGTAAGTCCGGTACAAGTTGTACCAAAGAAGTCTGGAATCACTGTGACAACAAATGAGAATAACGAACTTGTTCCGACAAAGGTCAAAACAAAATGGCGCGTTTGCATCGACTATCGAAAACTCAATGCAGCAACAAGAAAAGATCATTTTCCCCTTCCTTTCATTGATCAAATGCTCGAACGCTTAGCTGGTCATGAATACTATTGTTTTCTTGATGGTTACTCCGGCTATAATCAAATTCCCATTGCGTTAGAGGACCAACACAAAACAACGTTCACATGTCCCTTCGGAACTTTCGCTTATCTTCGCATGCCCTTCGGTCTTTCTAATGCTCCCGCTACCTTTCAACGATGTATGATGAGTATATTTTCTGATATGGTGGAGGATTTCTTAGAAATATTCATGGACGATTTTTCAATCTATGGGTCATCTTTTGATCAATGCCTCCTTCGTTTAAAACGTGTCTTAAAGCGATGTAAGGAGAAATCTCTTGTTTTTAATTGGGAAAAATGTCATTTTATGGTTAAGCGAGGAATAGTCTTAGGTCATGTTGTCTCTAAAAATGGCCTAGAAGTTGACAAATCTAAAGTTGATCTTATTGTGGGCCTTCCACCTCCAAGGTCCGTAAAGGACATTCGCTCATTTCTCGGCCATGCGGGATTCTATAGGAGGTTCATTAAAGATTTTTCAAAAATTTCAAAACATCTTTCAAATCTTCTGGCTAAAGACGTTAAATTTGAATTTTTCAATGAATGTGAAACGTCTTTTGAAACCCTCAAATCGACCTTGACCACTGCACCTATCATCCAACCTCCAAATTGGACTTTGCCTTTCGAATTAATGTGCGACGCTTCTGATTATGCCATTGGAGCCATCTTAGGTCAACGAATCGATAAACTTCCTCGAGTCATCTATTATGCTAGCAAAACTCTTAATGAAGCTCAATTGAATTACTCAACCACAGAAAAAGAGTTTTTAGCAGTTATCTTTGCCCTCGATAAGTTTAGATCATATCTCATAGGTTCTAAGGTCATAGTTTACACTGATCATGCCGCCTTGCGGTATTTACTCACGAAAAAGGATACCAAACCCCGCTTAATCCGTTGGATTCTCCTTCTTCAAGAGTTTGACCTAGAAATACGAGATAAAAAGGGTTCTGAAAATGTCGTAGCCGATCATCTTTCTCGTATAGTTCATGAAAACTACAATAACTCTCAAATCAACGATCATTTTCCCGATGAACAAATTCTTTCCCTCTCCAGTGCACCATGGTATGCGGACATCGTAAATTATCTTGTCACAAATGAAACACCTTCCCATTGGTCAAAACAAGATAAACAAAAATTTCTCTCCAATGTTCGAAACTTTTACTGGGACGATCCGTATCTCTTCAAATATTGCACTGATCAAATTATATGTAGATGTGTCCCCGAACATGAATTCCATAGCATCCTCTCTTTTTCACATAATCAAGCATGTGGAGGACATTTTGGAGCAAAGAAAACTGATGCCAAGGTGTTACAGTGCGGTTTTTATTGGCCTTCTCTTTTTCGTGATGCCCACGAATTTTGCTCCAAATGCGCTAGATGTCAACAAACAGGTCGTATTTACAAACGTAACATGATGCCCCTAAACCCAATCCTTATCATCGAAATTTTTGATGTTTGGGGCATCGATTTCATGGGTCCTTTTCCTAATTCTTTTGGAAATCTCTACATCCTACTTGTAGTAGATTACGTGTCTAAATGGGTTGAGGCCATTCCTACCAGAACGAATGACAATAAAGTTGTTGTCAAATTTTTGAAAGAAAACATATTTTCCCGTTTTGGCATACCTCGAGCCATTATAAGTGATAACGGTTCTCATTTTTGTAATCGTGCTTTTGAATCTCTTCTTAAGAAATATTCTATCACTCATAAACTATCTACTCCATATCATCCACAGACCAACGGTCAAGTCGAGATTTCCAATAGACAAATTAAACAAATTCTTGAAAAGACGGTTAACTCCAACAGAAAAGATTGGTCATCTAAATTGATAGACGCCCTTTGGGCATTTCGCACAGCTTATAAAACCAATCTAGGAATGTCACCATACCGATTAGTCTTTGGAAAAGCATGCCATTTACCCGTTGAGCTCGAGCACCGCGCACTTTGGGCAATCAAATACCTTAATTTGGACATAGAAAAAGCCGGATCGCATCGTAAATTACAATTGTCAGAATTAGAAGAACTAAGAAATGAAGCGTACGAAAATGCAAAGATTTATAAAGAGAAAACCAAATTCTATCATGATAAATCCATACTTCGTAATTCATTCGAAGTAGGTCAGAAAGTTCTCTTATATAATTCCAGACTTCATTTATTTTCGGGAAAATTGAGATCCCGTTGGACAGGTCCATATATTGTGAAAACAGTATACCCTTATGGCGCAGTTGAAATTGAAAATCCTAGGGACGGTTCCATTTCAAAGGTCAATGGACAACACTTGAATCCATTTCTAGAGTTTGAACAGCACGAGGACGATGAGTTCGTGGATCTTCACGAACCTAGCTATTCGGCATGAGCCGCTCACTATCTTGCACATATCAAGTTGTATTTTTTTTTATTTTTTTCCTTCTATTTTGCATTTGCATTCTATTTGACAGTTGGGACACTGTCTCATTCCAGTGTGGGGGGGACGCATATCTCATTCTGTTTGTTCATATTTCATAGTGTAGCATTATTATTTTTAAAAAAAATCATCTCATTATTTGTTTTCAAATTTCCTTTCAATTTTTTTTTTCATTTCCCAATATTTTTAGGACTTCGATTTATTTTTAATTAGTCAAGACAAAGTAAGTAAGCAGTTGAAGTCAATTGATGAAGATTTTTGTGAATCACTAATTTCAAATGTAAAATATAATGAAAAGTTGAATTACAAGCGATAATAGTGAGGTTAGTATATAGGGGGATTCATAGGTGATAGTTATGAAATCTTTTCTAAACTGTAGTCTTTGTTTGAAAAAAATGGCAGATTTAAAGTACATGCGTTGACATCTCAAATCATTAAAGTTAAGTGGTGCTAAGTTGATTTGCATAACACTCTTTAGGTCTTCTCCAAAAAAAAAAAAAACTAATAAGAAACACCTAGAGTCGATAGGTGTGCACACTTGTGAAAGTGTGTGCACTCGCCACGCTCTATACTCTTCTCACATAAGCCCGCAAGGCAGTGCATGGATGGTATATCTGGCCTCAGCATTCTGAGTTTGGTGTATAAATAATTAAATAAATAATCACCTAATGATTACCGACCTTTTCTGACATAGTCAGCGTCGGTTTGCACAATCCGCCAAGCTCTGTCCCAACTCTCACGTAAGCCCGCGAGGCAGTGCATGGGTGGTATACCTTAGTCCAAAGGATAGGTGTAAAAAAAAAGAGAAGAAGAAAAAAAACTAGTAAAGAGAGACTAAGCTTTGAAACCCAAACACTTCTTGACTTTGTTGATTTGGCTTGTTATACAAATGGAAATGAAAAATACCATTTTGAAAAAAAACTGTGATCAACAGTGAAGAATTTATTTCATGGCTGCACTATGTTATCGACCGAAACAACTGGCCAAACTAGAATCTAATGTATGAAAACTTGAGTTACATTGAAATTTGTGATTAGTGAGGAACCAAAAATTTGAAGAAGTTGACTAAAACTGATATACATTATTTTGTTGCAACTATTTTGAAGTAAATCGAGTCTCCATTTGTGTAGAATTTTGCATTCATGTAGTACATTAGAATCATCACATACTGCATTTGGATTTTGTGGGTAGTATCCGCTGAAAACCCTCATGAGACACCACTCGTCCTACTAGGGACACCTAGAGGTTTAACGGCTTGTTGCATACGCTCAATGCAATCGTGTTTCCTATAAAAAAGGATTAAATTAGTTTTTATTTTCTCGTTTATTCGAGGACGAATAAAGTTCAAGTGTGGGGGTATTTGATGAACGTATTTTTCTGCATTTTAAACCGTTTGTTTCATATATTTTTATTTTTATAAAGCGGTATTATACGGGTATTCTGTTGTGGTTTTGCAGATTATAGATTTCAAAGTGCAATGTTGAAATTAATCGGTTGTGGCATTGGTATGTTCCAAAAGACACGCAATAATGAGTGCAGCATTTTGGATACCGAATGATTCAAAAAGAAAACACATATCAAGCATATCACTCAATTGGAAATATTCATATCAGATCACGCAATTCAAGGATATCCATTTCAAAGCAATGCTACCTGTAAATCAAAAAAAAACATGGCCAATTCAAGTAGCATAATACATAGCCATGATATGAAGCAAAATGGGACACATTCAAAAGCAGCTTACGTATGAATTTGGACCAATTCACATATAAAAGTATTTCAAGCAATGACGTGGCAACTTGACTCTTCACCAATTCAAGGAATGGACCCAGTCAGTACAATTATCTTGGCAAATACTAAGAATAGAACCGGTCCTATTGCTAAAAAGATGGACTGGTTTTAGGGGCTGAAGCGTATATATACAACATTATACAGCACCTTCGGATCATCTCTTACCTCATCACTTTTCTTCAAGTTTAGATTTAAATTCAGCACTGTTTTTATTTTCGAACAGAATACGTAGGATTGTTGATTAGATTTAGCAATTTATTTATTCTTGTTCTTAGTTATTTTCTGCACTCTTTTCAGTTAGTTAATAATTATTTCAGTTGATTGCTCCGTTATCTTCTTTTCCGCAATTTCAATTTCTGTTCTAATTTTCTTACAATTCTATATTTTGGTTGCAATTTCGATTAGTTTCGAAATCGATTCGGAGTATATTATTGTTTTTATTTTCTGTCCAAAATTCACCGTCGAATTCGTTTAATTAACACGCCTAAGATTTAACTATGGATTTTAATTGTTTTAAAATACGATTCCCTGTGTTCGACCTGCATACTACACGCTTGTGCGCTTGCAGAATTTATTAAAATTTGTGCTTTTCTAATCAATAGAAAAGTCGCAACAGTGGTAAGTGTATTTGGTCTAATTCCCATACGATCCATTTACTTTCACCAAAACTGTTTTAGATTTATTTTTAACAATGTTTTAAAGGACATTTTTTAACCCAATTAAGTATGTTTTGGAAATGAAATCTTTCTTAAGATTTGTGAATATACTTGTATCATTGAGGTAAGTATATGAATACACTTTTTAAGTATTTAAATACACGGTGATTTGTGAATATACTTATACCATTGAGATAAATATATGGTTATATTTTATAAGTATTGAAAATGTAATGGTCTGTGAACATACTTATACTGATGGGATAAGTGTATGGATAGTTTTCCAAGCATTGAAAGAGTATAAATAAATAGTAAATAAGGAAGATGCATTTGTATATCTTCGTAAAGTATTTAATACAAGTATTTACAAAGTGATTTTAATTAATGAAAGGTTTAATTAAAGAGACTTAGTAGTTGCTTATGTTCTTAACCATGCTTAGTTTCCATATGAAATTAAATTTCTAATTGGATTGTTTGCTTATTTGATACTTAAAAAATCGAATCAAACCTTGTCCGGTTTTAGAATTTTTGGGTGTTGGTTCGGAGAGACCAGGATCAGATATGTTGTCCGAAAACCACTTTGAACTGGCATAAGCGTTCGAATTGAAGACATCTTGAAGATGATGGAAATTAAAGGCAAAGTTCTTTGAAGTGCAAGGGCTACTTGCTACTAATCCTTAGGGTGATTCCAAAAAGGATGTAGTAGAAGTAGTGTCTTTGGTTTGTTCATATCATGAATAACTTATATGGATGAATACTGGCATTGCATTGTTGCTTGGAGGGTAGTGTTAGCATTCTAAGTGGGATTTGCTGAAAAGGTAAAATGTAGTCTCGAGCCTCACACCCGGTAACGACTAAAACAGGGGATATGCAGTAGGGCTATATAGTAAGCTACCATTAGGGTATGATCATCCTAATCTAGATCGATATTATTTTTGGATGTATGCTTCGGGCCCAGTGCTATTGTGGATTCAATCAACGTATGATTATATTCAGTACTATATAGGAAGGGGTAGGCCGGTTCTATGTAGGCAGGGGTCTACGTGAGTCTCTCGGTTCATTTTTCTAGAGGTATACTATGTCAGGCGGTACCTTAGTGCCTTGTCATTATATGAAATTCCACCTCAAATACATGCCTTTACGGACTTAGTTGTATACTAAATATGCTATTGAATGTAATTAATGCAACCATTTCGATTATTGATTATTTTAAATATATATATATATATATATATATAATAAATCCTAGACATTATTATAATGTCACTGGATTTTCTAATAAAATGGTTGCTTATCGTAAGGTAAAACCCGTCCATGTTTAAGTGCTAAGTGGTCTTACGAAATATCTTTATTTTTGAAAGGTTTTATAACATTTAAAATCCATATGATTTGAGCTTCTCACACTGATTTACCAGACTGATCCGGGTGTTATTTTCCTATAATGCTCGGGTTAGCCCAAGCATATTTCTAGATTTAGTTATGGATGCTTTGGAGCTTTAGAAGATGATCTAGATGCCTCCAAGACGTATTCATGTGTTTTACTTTTCGCTGCATTTCTTTTTTGTATTTATTAGTATTTGTGAGGATAGATCGCTATAACTGTCCATGTTGATGATATGTTAGTTTACTTTGATTAATGTATGTATATTACACTTTTCTTTTATAAAGGTCATGTGTATATTATATATTACTTGTCACGATGTGAGATTATGTTATGTCTTTTCTTTTCTCTCACCCAAACAATCTATCTTTCCAACACTTAGATGCTTAGCACGTGAATACCGAGGATGTATTAGTTTCGACTTTTAAGGGTAAAAAAAAGCATGTCATTATAGCGCGGTATCAGAGCTTAGGTTGAGCAAACATCTAGTCCTTGGTGAGGGAAACTCATTAGAGATAGGGTTAGTAACACCCTGGAATGAGTTAAGTATATATACATATAAGAGTGCATATTTTTTAGTGCTATAAAAATGTTTTATATCGTGTTAATTGGTAAGTAGATTGGTTTATGTATTGTGGTCGATATAGAAGGTACAATTGTATCAATAGAGGTTTCCGAACACTTGGACAAGGTAAACCGACACAGTGTTGTTTTGAAATTTATTAGTTGAAATAATTTTACCAAGATTTTATATTATATTTCAAAAAAATTAATATATTTTTTATGATATGTTTGTTTGCTAGGAAATTATAATATTCAATTATTGTTGATTAGTCAAGCTCGTCCGGTTTAGGAGTATTATCTATTATTTGTTGATGGATTATTTATGCTCAGATAGTTTATAAGCATTTATTATTTTGTTTAAATTAAATATAAACACCATATGAATTCAGTTTCACGATTTGACTATAAGGTGTGCGTTAATAGTGTAGGTTTAACAGGTTTTCTTTGTTAAAAGGGTTACTATAAAAAAGGAAGTTATTATATAATGATAATCTTGTAAATATTATTTTGTGAAATGTGTTTTGTAAATAAGGATCATTTTTAAGTTTAAATTCTGACGTCCTTTGGATATTTTAAGGAAAACATCTTGATTTGTTTTGTGATGATCTGAATAATATCCTAAGTGATGATCGGATGTTGCTTAAGCGAACATTGTAGTGCACTTAGTAAATTATTCATTTTATCATTATACGATCGAAATGAGTTCGAATTCGAACAAACCCAAAGCAGGTGGTAATAGATATTTTGTTAAAATATGTACATGAAAATATATACAGTATTGTTTCAAAAAGAGATTCGAAATAGAAGAAGTATTTTTATGTTAACTAGTTCGAGCGACTCGAAAATGTCCAAGAATGGGCAAGAGATGTGTTCAAACGGTAAGCACTTCTCTTAGGTATTACCTTCCTTGGTAAGGGGATGTATGATACTACTTGGTAGGATCCAGTTACTTGGTATAATTTTGGTGTTACTCAGTCTATATGTATATTTTATATGGGTTAAAACATACAGTATCATTTCAAAATGGTTTTGAAATAAAACTTACATGTTAGGTTCTTAATTTCTTTTAAGGATTAATATAAAATAGAAGGTTATTTTATAAATAAGTTTATATAACTCTTAGATAGAGGTGAAATAACTTAATACAAGTTTAGTGGGTTAAATTCAACAAGAAGGTTTACTGAGTATTTTTTTGTTAAAACCATGTCTTTTGTTTTGACATCTAAGTTTTGTAAACTATTTGATACTATTGGAATGAATAATAAACGTCTTTACCTTGGAGATGCCTAAGGAAAAGTAGACGCTAGAACTGAGTTTAGGTCCCAAATATCCTACTCTACTTAGCTACTTAATAGACTGAATGGGCAAAGAGGTTGCAGAAGTCGATTCGATTTATGATCCGAATTATTTATTTGGGTCTACATCTGAAAGGAAAAAGAAAGTTAAAAGATTAAATCAGATAGTTGTATATACTCTTAGAATATAGTAGGGTATTATACAAGTTTAAAACTTAAGCCATGTTTTCGAAATGTTTTCATAATAAATTTTGAGAAGCAAACAGATTCGATATGTACGTAAGTTGTACGTAGATCATTTTATTCGCATAACTGTTCTTGATCTAGATTCGAGTACATGATTTCGAGGTGATATACACCAATCCAACAAGGATTTTTCACTCGATTCTTAACGGTGAACATTTGATACAGATTCATGATATTATTTTGAAATTTTTTATCAAACTATATGACTATGTAAGGAGAACGGAGATTCCTAATCAAGGAACTTGATCATAGTCTACACTAGGGAAGTTGAGTGAGTGATACTAGTTCAGAAAAGAAGTTTGTTTATTCGAGCACAAGTGATTAGATTTGATATTGTGTACGATTGGTCCATGTGCATTGTATAGATGGTTTAATAGGGCGTGTCCATGTGAGATATCTCGCTTTGAAAGTAACATAAAACATAAGTTATGTGATGTAAAATATTATGGCTAGATATGCCGCATTGTTTCATTTGTCATGCTTAACTCTTTTTTAGGATATTTAAGCGAGATACACACATGGATGCAATAACTTGCTTATTACTTTTGGTTTCATGAGTAGAGTTGGCATGCTTGCGAATTGGTATGTGTTTATGCTTAACCGGTGTGTTTGCTATGTGACATACACAGTATATCGTTTGTATATATTGTTGTTGTGTTGTCCCCAGATATGGGAGGTCCCAAATATGGCTTACATCGATATTGTGATTTTTTTGGATCTAGTCGAAATTTTCTATAACATAAGCGTTTGGAGACATTTTCTTTCTTTGGAAATTTCAAGGACGAAATTCTTTTAAGGGGAGAATGTTACGACCTAGAATTTTATCATTTTGATTGTGAATATTTAATTAATTTTAAATATTTAAATAATTGATTTTAAAAGCTGGATAACTTCTTTTAATTAATAAATAATAATGTTGAACTTGTTATAGAAAAATATTTACAAAAATTCATAGTTCGAATTAATATGATAGTGTGACCAAAAATCGATTTACCGATAAATGGTCTCAAAACACATGAAATGCTCATCTCGAGATACTATCTCGAATTTTGATGAAACCAGTATCATTGGGTCCAGAATGATAAGTGATGTACGATGACGAGTTTCATGATGATCGGACATACAGTGTAATCGTGCGACCTCACAGCGCGAATTGATTAATTTAAGAATTAAATATAATATTTTTATCATTATAAATACACCACCTCCCTCACTCTTCTCTCACGAGCATCTTTTTTCCTCTTTTCCCTTTCTCATTTTCATTTTACACTAAACACAAACCTAGAAGCCCGTTAATTTAATTTTTTCTAGAGCTACGAGCGACGATAGATTGTGTCGTCGGATCGATTGAACTCGTGTGATGATAGGCTTCACATCTATACTCATATTGATGGGCGTAGCGCTACTTAGTGATGGTGTAACGACCCATCTTTCTAAACCCCATAAGTCGATACTAACACATCCATGGTATTAACACGCCGAACGACTAAGTGTCGAAAAGACGGATTATTAGGGGAAAGAAAGGAGATAGAAGATATAAGAACTAGGAGCAAACATAGAATCTCACAACGCAATGGAATAACATATGCTAATCAACATAATATTTACAAAGTCATTTACAAAATGATACATTAGAGTCATACTAATATAATTTCTAACTTAGGACGGTTATAATAGTCTATCTTTATACACAGATATAGAGTACATAATATACAACGGAAACAAGATGATAATTATCTATTGATGAAACCTCCTGCTCCAAGCTCCTCCAAAATGCATCCGTAGAAACCTGAACTACATGGCTGATCATAAAAATTTAAGCACCCAAGATTTTTAAGGAAAAAATAAAACTATGGGTCAGACATGGGTCTGGGATGAGTAAACACAAAGCAACTGAATTATTAAATTAAAAATTCTTCTGAAATCAAAGGTGTCTCGTAAGACCATGCCGCACATAAACACAGACGATTTTTTACCTTACGACAACTAAAAAACTTTCATAGAAATTCAATGATACTATAATAATGTCAAAGGATTCGGAGTAAATTATTAAAATAGCTGGAATGCTTGCATCTGATGTTCCAATATATTTAGTATAAAACTAAAACTATAAAGCTCGTATTGGAGAATAGATTCCAACTAATGTCTGGGCTATTGTGGTACCGCCCATCACAGTACATGTCTAGAAAATGTAACGAGATCGAACCTATCGATCTCTGCCAATACAATACCGGCCTACCCCTTATTAGATAGTACAGAATATGTCATCACCCCGATCACTTTGCAACCCTTTCCATCAAGATCTCATGCATAACCAATCCATAAATATGTAGATGTATCGTATCTAGAAGGGTGACAACATACCCTAATGGATGCGACCCACATAGCCTTGATGCATCTTCCATGTTTTAGTCATTCCCAGTTGATGAGGCTTGAGGCTATGTTTTACCTTTTCGAATAGAAGTCCTTCTTATAATGCTAACACTGCCTTCCCGGCAGCAATGCAGTGCCAACATTCATCTAGTCAAGTTGTCCAGGATAGGGACAGATCGAAAGCACTACTTCTACTACATCCATTTTGGTATCACCTTCAAGTTTAGTAGAAATCAGCCCTTGTACTTCAATGGCTCCGTCTTCGATTCCACGCTTCAAGATGTCATCATTCTAAAATGCTTAAGTTGGATCGAAGTGGTTTTTGAATAACATATCCGATCTCAGTCTCTTCGAAACAACTTTCGATATTTTTCGATAAACTTAACCCTAGTTCTATAGGAAATAAACAAACAAATGACAAGAGGGGAATTCACCTCCTAACCGTTTATGGACGGACTTCCATACCATTCATCCTAGAAGAACAAACGAGTTTATACGTATAGTATAGCACCTTCGACGGTAACCGTACCATATAATTCTCATGTTTCTCCTATATATTTTCAAAGTTATGTTTTGGTCCATATTTGATAGTTTGCAATTTAACTATCAAATTATACAAAACAATCAAGCATTGATTCAATTCCATATGGAATCCTCTAAGCCTTTATCAATTAGGCCTTAATTAATAAAATCACTTTATAAAACCTGATCAAAAGATCTTTCAAAACACTTTTCCCGAACCCCTAACGTTCCCTTTAAACTTGGAAACAATTCAAATTATTTACCAAAAACACATTTTGTAAATTCCCTCTTCAAAATTCCATATTAAATGGCCAAAATTCCCTTTTAAAACATCGCCTACAATTAAACCCATTTACTTCAAGTTCCAAACCTTTTTATAAATTTCCAAACTAGATTTAAACTTCCTTTGAAATCTCTAAAATGATTTATAAATTTCTTTCTAATTTAGAACTATTTATAAAACACTTTAAGTAAACCTTCAGTAAAATCCCTTTAAAACAAGTTATTACCTATAAATAACTTTACACATAATAGCACCACTTGGAAAACATTTATAGACTTTAAACTCTAAATTATTTAAGAATTGAAGTTAATTCAAAAACATACTTTTTAAATTCAAAAAGAGGCTTAGCAATCCCAATTGTACTAATTTAAGTTACCATTCAATTTCAATTCCAGTTCACTTAACAGTTATTTACATAAGCAACATGTATGTAATACAACTCATATACAAATCAGGGAATAACATGTCAATGTAAACTAAATATCATATACATGTCCAAATAACATAATAGCAGGAGGGTGATTTATCCAGCTAAACAGATGTCGAAACAATTCAATAAATTCATAGTAGAACGGGAATTTATTCTGCTAACACATATCCACAAAATCAAGTCACTTACACTACAGAGAATAGTGTTTTTTTCTCCTAACAAATGTCATTCAGTCTTCCTAATCATATAGGGTTACTTAAGGTCTAGACAAGAGATGCTCGGGTTTGGAATTAGTTCACCTTAAAAAGGAGATTGATTTAAAACACATTCGGTTCAGTTTTAAAATCACCTTTGAAAAGGTTTAAATAGGTTTAATCAGCTTAAACCCCAATTAAATCTTAACTAACCCTTGTCAATCAAGCTTAAGTCATAATTAAATTCTAATTAGGCTTAATGAACTTGATTAAGTGCTAATTAACTTACTAATGCAACTTGGTTAAGGTTAAACCAAATTGTTTAAAAGTTAAACTCTAATTAATTAAATAATCCACTAATTACTTAATAATTAATTAACCATTAATCTTAATTAATAATTACTAATCACAAAACTACTTCTTAATTATACAAAACATTAATTAAAACTTTATTAATCAATTAACGGCCATTAACTTAACTTTAGCGATGATTAACCTTTAATCAACTTCTTAATTACCAATTAAGTGCTAATTACCTTTTAATAATTAATTATATTACAACTTGATTATTTTTTAATATTACTAATTAAGTTTGAAAATACCTGTAAACTAATTCGAAATAAAATAAATTTGAAATGGAAATTCAAACCTTTGCCGAACAGCATCCATAGCGACTGTCGTTGTGAGTACAGTTTGCTCTAACCCACTTTTAAGCAAAGCCACTTTGCTAAAACCACAATATTTCATGATTGAAACATACCTTAGTAAATTTTCACACTTTAAAACCAATTACACAAATTTTAATCTAAACTTTAACACTTGAAACGAGTTTGATCTCAAATCCGACCTCAAATCCTTTACGACTACGTACAAAGTTTCAACTTTGTTTTCAAACCATCGTGACTATAATTAAGTTCATTATCAACCTTTTATATTCACACATCACTTTCATACAACAAATTGTATACTTATACCAATATATACACACACACAATTACTAACTTTACAATAACACATCCATTCAAGTGCTAACACTAACCCATACATTAGCACTTATCATCACATTCAAAACACGCCAAGATCCAACATATATATAACATACATATAGCTTGGGATCAACACAACATATAAAGGAAAGTTCTTCCCAAAATATTAGGAATTTACTCACCAAAATCTATCCAAACTCTCGCTAAATTAGAGTATAACATAGCACCTCCATTCCTAGCAAAAAGAGGAGTCTTGAACCTTAAATGCACTAGGTAAGCTCGTCCTTGAAGGAAAGACGAAGCGAGACTTGTTTTGGTAAGGTGGAGCGACTTCGGATAAACATTGAATTCTCAATAATAAACTCGAAAAAAGGTCAGCTTGCAACTGATTTTGGACCACCTACTCACGAAATTTCAAAAAGTGCTCAAAGAGAAAGTTATTGTTATTTCTTTTATCTATCATTTTAAAAAAAAGTTGCTCATTTTTGATTTGATTTGAAGAAGTTATGGTCCAAAAAAGATGGACCATTTTCGAAATTTAAATTCTGAGCTTAAAATTGTTAAAGAATTGGTGTTTTGACATAGCTATGATAAAAATTTGAAAAAGTGGTCAACTAGAATATTATAGCCATTAAAATTTTGCCTGGTTTAAAAACAGAAAAACTCCATTTGAGTTCAAAATGAGGAAGAAAAAGTTGGCGGAAAGAGGAGGAAAAATGGAGAAATATATGGGCTATTTATAAGCAAGACTTCATACCTCATCATTTTGTCAAGACACAACACTCTCTTCTTCCCCTCATATGTCACATTCCCTCCCCTCTCTAGTTATATCACCTAGTAATGATGGTTAACAATGATAACCCTAAGATGTGATAAGAGATAAATATATATATAGACACACATACATACACACACAGAAGTTTATTGTTTTTAAATTTATGATTTGTCGCATCACTCTCTTCATATATATATATATATATATATAAGTTTAATTATTAATTAACTGAGATGTGATAAGGGAACATTTTGGTTAATGATTAAAAATCTAAGATGTGACAAGAGATAATTATGGTTAATGATTACAAACCTAAGATGTGACAAGAGAGGAATATATATACATATAATATTATTATTTTTAAATTTGTGAATTGTAGCATCGCTTGCTAAACAAAATTAACATAAGATAATCTATCCTTATGTTTATTATTTTGCTAATTAACTCTTATATATTTGTACATATGCTGCATAAATACGAACAACATTCTCGACAACTTCCGAAGTCGAAAGGTCGAAATTTTGAAAAAAGTTCCTCGATCACACTTTTTGTTTTTCTATGAAATATTTAATTTGATAAACAAATTTCGAAAACAATTTTACCATCATTATTAATTACTAAAAATGAGTTTATTTATTTTTATTATAAACCTATGTATTGAATATTTAAAATTAATTAAATATTCAGTAATCAAAGCAGTGAAATTCTAGGTTGTTACAGGTGGTCAAATTTTTGGCCATGGATCTAGAGTTCCACTTTGTCAGTGATGGAGAGGTAGTCAGGCAGAGTGGACAACATCGTTGAGTCTCTCATGGCAGATTGCACTACACTATGCCATTTGCTCGAGGTCCGGTTGCTTCATGCGAATCTCATCATTCCATAGTCACATTGAGGGGAGTGGGTAGTAATGAGAATGGGGTAATCGAGTTTCATGTTTTAGGGTTCATTTGGAGGAGAGCGCGAAGTGGAGTTCGTCGGAGGCGGCGGTGCATTGATTTGCCGACCAAAGAGAGAGAGAAAGGGTGAGAGAAGGTGCGACGGTAGTGGGTTTATGCGTATCTGCTTGTGCGTGTATAAGGTATGATTTGGAATTAGGGAATAAAGGTTTAAAAGGTAATTAGTTTAGTCAATCAAGTAATTAATTAATATTTTTAATTCAAAATCCCATAAAATCCATAACTCTTGCATACGAGGTTCAATCGAGATGTGGTCTTTTACGTTGCGCTCATAGGAGTGTTATCTACACATTAGAGCCGATTTCATCAAATTTCAAGCAAGTAGAATTCTAGCTAAAATTAAATCTTGTTCGATTTTAGATCTAGCAGAAACACATAAGCATTGGCTGAAATATTAGTGAGTACCTTTGGATGGATGAACACTATATGATATATTTTAGATATAATTTATAGTTTGTGGGCTTGAATAATTTCTTTGTTTGATTTGGTTGAATTTCCATTTTGGAAAGAAGATATCACATAAAATAGGAACTGTTGAAATTTTTAGAGGGATCTAGTTTCCTCACCATTATTGATTTTAATTTCATTTATTTACTTGCTATATATACTGTTAATTGTCAAGAGCTTAGTAGTTTAATCTTATTTGATGTGACTATGATATACCGCAAAAGTTGAACTCTTTTATTTAATCAATGAAAGCACTTGCTAAGTGTTATGGTTGTTCTAGCCCTCGTTATAGTGTTTTGGAAATACTATTATTTGTTGTTGTTGAATTGAAAATGGTTTTGATGCGAAGAATGATTTTTAATGTGATTTTTAAGATTTTCTATGGTATTTTATTTAGAAATGAGATTTATAAAAAGGAGTTAGATAATAGAAATGAGATTTATAAATGGGAGTTATATAAATAGAAATGAGATTTACAAAAAGGAGTTATATAAATGGAAATGAGATTTACAAAAGGAGTTATACAAATGGGAATGAGATTTATAAAAAGAGTTTATAAATAGAAGTGTGATTTATAAAAGGAGTAATATAAATAGAAATGAGATTTATAAAAGGAAGTTATATAAAAAGAAAAGAGATTTTTAAGAATTTTATAAATAGAAAGGAGATATATAAAAGGGGTTTTGTAAATATAAAAGAGATTTATAAAAATGATTTTTATAAAGGGAATCAGATTTGACTTCTATAAATGATCATTTTAAATTATAGTGGTTTAGAAAGTATTCTTTTCATGCTTAACACCAAATTCCGAGGTAGGAAAACTCTTCTCTGTCTGTGGAAGTTTAAGAATGTATGTCGATGCAAGGATAGTATGCTAACTTTTTCGACTACATTATTAATCGAGGGATAATACAAGTTTGAAACCAGAAAGTGAAGGTAAGTATATTTGATCTAATTCTTATACGATCCATTTACTTTCACCAAAAGTGTTTTGGGTTTATTTTTAACAATGTTTTAAATGATATTTGTATTAACCCAATTAAGTAATGTTTTGAAAATAAATTCTTTCTTACTATTTTATGAATATGCTTATACCATTGAGATAAGTATATGAATATGCTTTTTGAGTATTGAAATGTATGTTGATTTGTGAATATACTTATACCGTTGAGATAAATATATAATTACATTTTCTAAATATTGAAAGTGTAGTGGTTTGTGAATATACTTATACCAATCAAATAAGTGTATGGATAGTTTCCCAGGTACTGAAAGAGTATAAATCAATAGTGAATGAGTAATATATATATGTACATATATCTTTATAAAAGTATTTAATACAAGTATTTACAAAGTCATTTTAATTAATGAAAGGATTAATTAAAGAGGCTTAGTGGTTGCTTATGTGCTTAACCATACTTGGTTTTCGTATGAAATTAAATATCTGATTGGATTATTAGCTTATTTAATAGTTAAATAATCGACTATTAAATCTTTGCCAGTTTTGTAACTATCGATTGTTTGTTCGAAGAGAAAGGGATCGATATGTTATCTAATAACCACTTCAAACTGGCATAATCGTTCGAATTGAAAACATCTTGAAGACGATGGAAATGAAAGATAGATTTCTTTAAAGTGCAAAGGCAACTTGCTACTAATCTTAGGGGTGGCCAAAAAGTATATAGTAAAAGTAGTGCCTTCGGTTTGTTCATATCTCGAACTACTTGTATGGATGAATAGTGCATTGCATTGTTGCCTCAAGGGAAGTGCTAGCATTCCAAGTAGGGTTTTCTAAAAACATAAAACGTAGCCTCGACCCTCAAACCTGGTAATGGCCAAAATAAAGGATATGCAGTAGGGTTATGTGGTTCACTACCATTAAGGTATAATCATCCTTGAGCTAGATCAATATTATTTTTGGATGCATGCTTCGGGCCAGTGTGGTTGTGGAATTCAACTGAGGGATGACCATATTTGGTACTATCCAAGAAGTGGTAGGCTAGTTCCATGTTGGTAGGGCGTCCATGTGAGTCCCACGATACATTTCTTGAGGTGTATTATGGCAGGTGGTACCCTGGTACTTTATCATTGTATGGAATCCATTCTCCAATACGTGTCTTTACAGACTTTGTTATATACTAAATATGTTGTTGAATGTAATTAATATAACCATTCTAGCTATTTTAAATATTTATTTTAAACCCTAGATATTATTATAATATCACTGGATTTTCTAATAAAATGGTTTGCTTGTCATCAGGTAAAAATCCATCTGTGTTTATGTACGGTGTGGTCTTACGAGATATCTTTATTTTTGAAATGTTTTATAACACTAAAAATCCATATGATTTAAGTTTCTCATGTTGGTTTACCAGACCGATCCAAGCGTTATTTTCTTATAATGCTCGGATCAGCCCAAGCATATTTCCATATTTATTTATGGATGCTTTTGAATTTCAAGAGACGCGCTGGATTCCTCTAAGGTATATTTACATATTTTACTTTCTGTTGGATTTCTTATGTTGTATTTATCAGCATTTGCGAGGATGGGCTGTTATAACTGTCCTGGTCGATGATAGGTTAGTTTTCTCTGATTGATGTATGTATATTACAATTTTCCTTTGTAAAGACCATGTGTATATTATATATTACTCATCATGATGTGAGATTTTGTTCTGTCTTTTTTTTCTTTTACCCCAACAATCAATCTTTCGGCACTTGGATGTATGGCACATGATTACCATGGATATATTAGTGTCGACTTTTGATGGTTCGTTAAAGAAAATAAAAGAGAAGGGAAGAAGCAAATCAATACCGTAGAAAAAGGTAAATTTCTATCCATATTCCTCTTAACCTAATCTCTTCTCAGATCTGTAATTCTAATAATACTATATACCTTGTTATATAATTTTTTTTGGATTAGAATGGAAAAAGGTATCAAGTACAGGATTAGATTCAAATCTAGAGATTTGAAAAGCTTTAAATGGTGAGTGGGAAATTATATATTTTATTTATAACATTGAAATTTATCTCGTTGAATTCCTATTAATTATTATGCCTAAATAAGATTTGATGAATTGTAGGTTTAAAATAAATGTATAATACCGGCGCCTACATATTCAATAAAATAGGTAATTAGAATAGGAATAGTATGTACAAGCTAATCTAGGAATTTGAAAGCGGTCCCAAATATTCATTTGTAGAAATTTAGTAAATCTCTAAAATTATTCTAGATCTATAATTAGGTTAATTTATTTATTGTGGGTCTGTGTAATGTTCATAAGTTATCCAATTCTAAAATATGTATAAAAGCCCACCGTTTGAATTAACAAGAAATATACCAAAAGAAAAAAAAAAGAAATGTAACGTATGGATATTCTTTACCATAGTTTACACCGTCTATTTTAATAAAAGAAAATAAATAATTCATTGTAATTTCATATGAAGCAAAGACCTCACCTTTGGTCAATTTATAAAAAATTATAATGGTAATCCTTTTAAGAAGGATGGCTTTGATAAATTAGAATGTGGAAAGGAATGTTCTAGTTTAGAAATTAATAATCAAAAATATATATATATATATATAAACATATAACTATGCTTAATGTTTAAAAATAGAAATATATAAATAGCATAATTTACGACTATATACTTATTATTTATTAATAGCATAATAATTAACGAAATAAGATCTATGGACATTAATTACAAAATTAACATGCAATAAATTTGCAATTAACAGAGAATTGAAAGGAACCAAATGGGAACTGATTAAGAAAATTAATATGGCATTTATGGGAAAATAAATAGGCAAAATAGATTGATTTTGAAACTAGTTAATAAATGCCACTAGAAAATTTAATATGGCAATTATGGAAAAATAAGTAGCCGTGATAGGTAGATTTTGAAATGGATAAATAGATTAAAGGAATTAAATTAGGATTAAATAGAGATTGTCCAAATTTAGCATTAATAACTAATTATTATGGGTAATAAACATTTATTGGACATTACAATAAAACCGAAGCTTAAGCGTATAAATTAGGAATAATGACGTAGCGAATAAGTAGGTACTTATACTATTAATTACTAGAATTGGCTCGTGCTTCGCACACGGGCTATTTATATTATTGGAAACGGAAAGAAATGGCATTTTCGGAATTTCAAAAAGACACCAAGTAAATTAATTCAACGAGCTTTCTTTAATAGTAGTAGAGATGCGTAGGAAGCAATATAAATTTCATAGTAGGAAATTATATAGCTTAAATTATACATTTAGAACAGACGTAAATTAGTGGTTGGGATGTGAGGTCAGTAGAGTTACATAACAAATGTCTACCCTTCACCTAGAGGCTACAAGCAATTGTGTAAACTTACTACTAATGTAGGACATCTCCAACCATAGGACCCATGGGGAAGAGCTATGTGTTGCTAATAGATATGGGTAAATATACTAAGGGTTCGCATCGGATTTAAAGTATTAAATGCCTAGTACAATTTGGGAAATGGGATCTGCTTCATATCTAATAAGAGGTAGTAGGTAACCAAAAGGGCATTTTCCTAGACCTACTTACGTTAGTCTAAATGGGATGTCAGCTAGGGAGGGTCGGTGAGCTATGCCAGTTGTTGGTACTGGTTTTTAGTAGCAGGTCTAGAATATAGGCTTTGACGCCCAACGATCTCGAGCGAGTGGTAGCAAAGACTAGGATTATGCCCTAACGGATTTCACTTCCTACCAGTGTAGAATTCATATGGGAGACACACATACCGCAAAATAGATGGTTAGACCAAAAAATAGTTTAGTGGAGGTGGGCTAGTTAACCCTTAAATGAGTCTTTAAATTACGTTAGTAGTGCGATAATTAAATCATATAATATATTACAAAGCTGTATATAGGAGTCATGGTCTCTGTAGCTAGACCTTATTGACTAGCATTGCTGCTGCGAAAGGCCCGCTTCAGGGACGTAAGGTAGTAAATGTCCAATGAGTATGCCTTCTCCCTATTTAAGAAGTATTAAATCATCGGGGTTTTTCTAACAACCCGTAAATTTAAATAATTTTTATAACGTGTTTAATTGAAATTTTGTGAAATTTTAAATATTTGAATTTTGAAATAAAACTGTGATATTTGAAATACGTCTAATTAAACATAGCAAATGGTAAATTTTCATCAAAAAATATGGAAGTTTATTTTTCTTGTTTAATTCTATTTCAATTCAAATCGGTTAAATTTGATGATAATAAAATATTTTCCAAACCTGAATATTTTTATAAAATAAATTTGTAAATCATCTTTTGAGTGAGACGTTATATTTCCTTTCTTCAAATTTGGACTGCTATTGCTCTGTCTACCTTAATTCTGACGTTTTAACAGCATTTTTGGTACCGGTTATTGACTTTCCATAGGTGTAAAGACCCGTAAATCCGTACTCCTTGAATAGACACTAATCTCCATTGATTAATTCAAGATGAACGAAAATACGAACCCTTAGGGGTTTAAGAAAAAGAATTTAGGAAAAGAAGAAGAAAAGGATAGAAAATTTAGATAGGGAAAAGAAGATAGAAAATTTTAAAATAGAAGAAAAAAAGAGAATAGAGAAGATAGAACGGAGAACAACAGAACAACATCAGAATCTCACAATTCGCAGCGGAACAACATATAATAATAAATGAATAATCTTTAAACAAAGAACTATCAGTTATTACATTTTATACATTACATTACATCATATCATCAGAGTGTACAACAATATACAACATCAAACAATGCAGCGGAAAAAGAAATACTATATACTAATAATACGTCATGCCATCCAGCTTGCCTCCAGCAACTCCAGAATATCCTGATAAACCTTAACTCTTGACTGCCCGTGTGGAAATTGGTGGGCACCCAGAGTTTAGGAAGGAAAACAATAAACTCCAAGTCAGTCATGTGACTGGTGTGAGAACTCAAAACAGTTTATTTATCTTTAAAAATCAAAATAGAAGAATATTTTTATTTCAATTCGCAATGCTTTTAAAAATGAGACTACCATAAGGCCTCCCGCACACACACACAATGCAAACGCAGAATCGGAGGAGATTTCTCCTTATGATAGTCAAAGATGCTTGATACGCATTTAAAATAACATTTGATATTATTACTAGTGCATAGTGTAGGGGAAAAATTCATTTGAAAGTAGAATATAAATCTTAACCAACATACGACCATTATCGTATGCCTACTATAGCTACCATCCAAACAGTGGTGACCACCATAAGTGAATGGCAGGTTCTACAACTAATACCGTACAAGTTTCGTATTGGGAATTGGATTTCCAACAAATGGTCAGGCCAAGGAACTTCCCATTGCCACATGAGAATGCCTCTGGAAAGACATCCCCGAGAACCAAACCGGAACTCTGCCAACACAAGGCCGGGTTACCCCTAACTGGGTAACTACTGACACGAGCACGTCATTCCCCGATCGTAAACGACCTTTCTCACGGGATCCTGAAAACCAACAACCACAAAGTAATAAATTCGTAGTAACCACATAGGTTAAATATCTGGGCTCCATACCATGATACCACCTCTATCCAGAAGGAAATGCACATACCCTAAAGGGTGCTACCCCTCATAACCTTGCTGCATCTTTCCTGTTTTGACCATTTCCGGGGTGTGAGGTTCGACGAAGTCACGTCCACAAAAACATACTTTATACAAAAGCCATGCTTTGGGTCAACAAATGATCAACACAATGATCACCAAGATAGACGATCAAATAAATGATCCTATCACAATAATCAACACAATAATCATTTCAGCATCACTCAGCATATCACATTACCAAATTGGGAATATATCGCTGATAACTTTCAACTATATAACCTCTGAGCTCGTACGTCTCAGAGAAGGGTGTTAAGCTAAAAGAATAAATTCTTCGCCACCAACAGAAATATATTTGAAAGAAATCGGCTTTATATCTCAACTTGTAACGTCAGACACACAATCCATACAAGTCTGTTCCGGGCTCGAACAAAACCGAAGGCACTTACAAAGAAGTCCTTGCAATCCGGATATTCACAATCCTGATCGGATTTCCCATCACTTAGGGAGTCTCTATACCGCTGCAACTCAGTGCAGAGACAATCGATAGGTCATCCTATCGTTCTCGCAAATACCGGGTCTTCAACACCGATCTTCAAATGCAATTCATAACGACGTATCACATATTCGGAATGGGTTATACGACCCCATGGTCCTTTCCCGGTTAACCCGAATAGTGAGCGCTTACTCAAAAAAAATAAGTGTAGCATTCACATTCAACAAATCACATCAATTACCCATTCAAAGGGAAATATTGATAGTCGGTTATTGAACTATCACTGGATATGCACACATCACCAGATTCCAAATAATTTTCCAAATTATTTATTTTCCAAAATAACTTTACAAGATATATTATTTCACACTTCAAAAATAAATCAATATTTACTTTTAAACAAGTTTCCCCTTTCATTTATAAATTCCTTAGTGAATTTATAATCCAAAATATCTATGAATATTCGATTTCGATCATTCATTTCAATTTATCTTCAAAAAGATAAATTCTTAAGATATTCACTTTATATTGGAAAACAATTCCATACTTATTTAATAAGTAATTCACAAATCTTTTTATTTTCTATACTTAGAAAATATTTAATATACTCTAATCGAAATTAAGTATATATTTCATTCCTTAAGGAAATCATTCACTTAATCATATTTATTTGGGCCAAAACGAATGTTGCGTAGAACATCGTTACGACGTCCCAAAATCACTAGTATAGGGATTCGAAATTAAAATAGATATATAAATCCCAATACTATACAAAACATTTCCTTTCGGAAATCATTTACTATAACAACAGTGTTATAGTCCACTATTTCCTTCTATTTCTCGAAAACCTCTATTTCAACAATAAATGTTGAAATCTATGGTTTCGAATCTCAACACATTTTAAAACATTGTCCGATCGTTTTAATTCTATTTAAAATATCACATTCAAAACAATTTCTTTAACATATTATTCACCATTCAAAAACGTGAATATACTTCATTAACAATTTCATCCTTTTATTCATTTTAATTCAAAGGATTATTCACTATTCAAAAATGTGAATATAACTCCATTTATAGGTTTCAACAATTAACTTATCAAAATAAGTTGTTTGCGAATTTATAAACAACGTTTATAAATTCCATTTCTATTTATTTATAAAAACTTCCTTTTTATAAATTCTTTTATTAACCTATTCCAGTTTATAACTCAATTATAAACTAAAAGTTCATATTATAAGTTAAATACTTATAATTTATTCGTTTGCAAAAATCGTTCCTTTGAACTTCATAATTATAAATCTTATAACTTATAAGATTCAATTATTTATCCAAAACCATTCTTTTAATAACTTTATAAATTTTATAAACCTACTGTTTATAAAATTTCATTTATAACTTCACTGTTTAAAATTCTATAAATTCCATTCACTTATGCAATCTATTTTCACTTCATTCACACACTTATAAAAACTCGTTTTATAATGTCCATATTTCAATTTATAAATATCCATTTATAAATCTCTTAATATAATTCAATTTATATTATTCTTTTAAAACTTCTTTAATCTCCTTTATTATTTCATCATTTTGATTCATAAAATAATTAAATTTTATAAATCTTATATTTAAACTTTTCACAATAAATTCTAAAATCCCGATTAAACTATTTTATAAAATCATTAGCATCATATTCTCAAAAATCAGTTTTTCTAACTATATTTCTCAAAAATCATAATTTTTATAACTTTAAAAATTATAACGTTTATTTATTTAAAATGAATCAATTCTAAACATATAGTATATTTTCAAAAAATCACTTTATAAATCATTTTAAAATTCCAAAACTTGGTCCAATGATGCTACACACCAAATAGTCAATCACGACAACAACGATATCATATATCAATATGATAATCCATCAAATATCAAAATATCTGAAATCAATAAAAACTGTTGAGGAATCCAGTTGGATCCCTCCAACCTGTTTTCCTACATCCAAAAACATTAGCACAATACCAATTTCGCTCCAGTACGAAATCATCGCGGTATATGGGATTTAAAATATTATCTGCTTAATAAACGGCGCAATAGGGTCTCATCCGCTAAACAAAAAATGCGGAAAATCAATAACTCCAATATATACATATGCCAATATATATATATTGCTACTATATATAATACCAATTTCACTGTTTATAAAATATTCGCGGTATATGTTTTTAATAAATAACATCCGCTTACTAACGGCGTATGATGTCTATTTTAACAATCAATAAATATCAATCAACATTCAAACATGCATTCAAATATTTTAAATCTAACTATTTAAAATAAAATCGAAACTAATTCGATTGAGTGAGAAGTTCTCACCTTGATTTTAATTTCCGTTTTAGCGATTTATTTCGAATAAAATTAAACGGACGTTTAATTTTACCCAAAATTCTCACTAACTCCAAACGACTCCAATCCAACTCCATCGCGTAGTGCTCGTCCATACGATTCCAACGCAACTGAGTTTGTATTTTTTCAACCTCGTATGAAAAAGTTATGCATTTTATAAGTTTGTACACGATTTTATATAACAATTTCAACATAAATTTTTATTTTAAAAACCCTACACTAGTATAGGCCGTTAGATCCAAGTCCATAGCATCAGGCCCATCCACTACTTCCTCATCATCTTCACGTTCAAGCTACAGACAAACACACGCATAAGAACCCATAAACCGTAGAATTAGGGTTACCGATTCCCACCACCTCGAGCATCGAAACCACATCACTCTGCCACCAAATGAAAGCCCTCGACAAGAGCCATACTCGGCCTCAAGGTGGTGAAGCTCGGCTGTCACACCTACCCTAGAAACGCGTGCGACTTCCAGGCGTTCACGCTCGATTTTTGGAAAATCGAAGCCACTTCAACACGAATCCACCGTTGGATCTGTAGTTCTCGCTGTCGTCTACAATTCTCTAGTTGAAAGTTGTTGGTAAATGTCGATGGATGAGGAGATAATCGAGGTGGAAGTTGGGAAATTTCTGGCCGTGGGTTATTAAAGTGGCGGCTACGTTTATAATTAGGGTTAGGTTTATATTTTTAATTTGTGAAGGGGTAGGGTGCTATTTATAGAAGAAAATCGAACACTATTCATCCGGAAATTCCGAACTCCGATTTACGCGCCGAAACTGACGTACCTAGGGTTTATCCCGCGTTCCGGACACAATGGAATAGGTTTCGGAAGCTAATTCGAACATCTGTGCGAGTTATGGCTACAAACGCTCAATTTAAATTAAACCGATTTAAATCGATTTCTAGGCGTTTTAATTTGTACCGGACAAACGGTAAATCCAATCGACTTGAAATTTTAAAACTTACAATAATATCACATTACGGATCCGATGAAACTAGTTTCGTCGAAATCCGAGACTTTTTGAAAAATGGCTATTTTAACTCGCTAAATTAAAATTAAAAACAATTCGATGCGTTTCGAGCTGCCACGCTCAAACGATAACTCCGATTGACACGAAATTTGAAATCCGGTAATAACTAACTATTACGGATCCAATGGAACTAGTTTCGTTCAATTCTGAGACTGTTTAAAAAATTGACTATTTTCACTAGTCGATTAAATATTAAAATATTCAATTTTCACAAATTAACTTTTAATTCGATTTTAAAAGTTCTAAAATATCGTTCTAACTCCTATAAGATAAAATAAAATTTTACAAATCATTTTCAATCATATTTAACTATATTTTCAATTATTTCCATAATTTAACATATTAAATTATCGATTTAATTATCCAATTAAATTCAAAAATTCAAATAAAAATTTATTTGACTTATAAATTCACTTATAAATATTTAAAATTAATTAAATATTCAAATTTTAATTAATAAAAATTCTGGGTCATTACAATCTTCCCCACTTAAAAGAATTTCGTCCTCGAAATTATTAAGTAAGAAAAGTACAGAATCTATTAATTTTCCAAATTCAAAATTAAACTTCTTACAAATACTTTACTAAGTTTTCAAAATCGTACTTAGTTATCTTTTCAAAAACAACTACTATTGTTTAACTTTCAATTCCAAAATCAAAGTTAAAGTTTTCAAAATTTTCCAAATTTTCTCAAAAGTTTCCTAACGCCTTAAATTTCCGGAAAAATTCGCCATAGTCTCCTTTGCGCTGCTCGATCCGAAAAAAAATGACAGTATATATATCACAAATATACATCTCATCAAGTAATGAGGCATCCCGAAGGGAAAAAAGTGTAAAAGTACGGTATTTAATCCGAGATATGTACCTTATATTTTATTAGCGAGCATATACGGCTAATATAGCGCGAAAGCGAGCTCCAAATGCGAAGCAAACGCGATCCGCACCTACTAATCACTCAACAAACAACATGAGAATCATGCATATAGATAATAGTATCGATATACAACATATAGCAACATAATAACTATATATGCCAACATAGCAATTGTAGTAAAAGCAACAAATGCAAACATCAACCAACTATCATCTATAACCAATAAATATTCATTCATATTTTCATTAATATTCAATGAATTGGTTTTCAATTTAAATCACATTAGATTCATTAACATTGGATTTACTAGCATTCATTTTCAATTAGTTTATATTCACTAATCCATATTCAAGTTGGTTCACTTTCAATTCAAATTCAATTTATTTAAGATTTATTTACTTCTAATTTGAATTAAATTTCATAGTTTTCAATTTCGCTAATTTAATTTCATTAACACTTAATGAATTATATACAATCAACTAACAATCATATAACAATCAATGTATATTAATTACAACCAAATTACTTTGCTTTCAATTGGTTTAATTTAATTGATTTTCATTCAATTATTCAACTTTCTAATAACATTAGATTTTAATGAATTAACACTTATATTCATTATTTCATACCAATTATTCACATTCAATTGATTAATATTCAACCCATTCATTCAATTCAATTCTATTACAAAAGTTGAATTTCATTTATATAACTCAAGTTCATATCTATCACTTCACTTTATTAATTTACTTTGATACTAATATCAACTTCATTCCATATCACTTAAGTTATATTCATTTTTAAAGTAATTTTCCATTTAATCTTTAAATTCGCTTTTATTTATAACTCATATTCATAAATATATTCATATAGTTTCACTTCTTATATATATAAGTTTTATTTCACAATTGTAAATCACATTAATTATAATTCAATTCTTATAATTCTTTTTTACTTATACAATTATTCTTTTATTTAGATTATTCAAACAACTAAACAATCAACTTATATACACTTTAATAATTCTGAAAAAATTATTCCTTGATATATAAAATATAATCAAGGTAAAATTATTTCATTTACCCAATTTTAAAACAATACTGTGCCGAATTGCTCTGTTCAAGTGTTTAGAAACCCCTTCGATTCAGTTTCGAAGCTGCGCCGACGAAGGCTCATATGCCACTCAATAAACCAATCATCACAATATAAAACAATTTTTATATTCACTAACAAATACGCTCTCATAGCTATTATTACACTCAAATTCATTCTAGAGTACTGCTGACTCCATCTCTAATGAGTAATACCCAACAGAACCATGGTTGTCGCTTAACCATAAGCTCCGATACCAACTGTAAAGACCCGTAAATCCGTACTCCTTGAATAGACACTAATCTCCATTGATTAATTCAAGATGAACGAAAATACGAACCCTTAGGGGTTTAAGAAAAAGAATTTAGGAAAAGAAGAAGAAAAAGATAGAAAATTTAGATAGGGAAAAGAAGATAGAAAATTTTAAAATAGAAGAAAAAAAGAGAATAGAGAAGATAGAACGGAGAACAACAGAACAACATCAGAATCTCACAATTCGCAGCGGAACAACATATAATAATAAATGAATAATCTTTAAACAAAGAACTATCAGTTATTACATTTTATACATTACATTACATCATATCATCAGAGTGTACAACAATATACAACATCAAACAATGCAGCGGAAAAAGAAATACTATATACTAATAATACGTCATGCCATCCAGCTTGCCTCCAGCAACTCCAGAATATCCTGATAAACCTTAACTCTTGACTGCCCGTGTGGAAATTGGTGGGCACCCAGAGTTTAGGAAGGAAAACAATAAACTCCAAGTCAGTCATGTGACTGGTGTGAGAACTCAAAACAGTTTATTTATCTTTAAAAATCAAAATAGAAGAATATTTTTATTTCAATTCGCAATGCTTTTAAAAATGAGACTACCATAAGGCCTCCCGCACACACACACACAATGCAAACGCAGAATCGGAGGAGATTTCTCCTTATGATAGTCAAAGATGCTTGATACGCATTTAAAATAACATTTGATATTATTACTAGTGCATAGTGTAGGGGAAAAATTCATTTGAAAGTAGAATATAAATCTTAGCCAACATACGACCATTATCGTATGCCTACTATAGCTACCATCCAAACAGTGGTGACCACCATAAGTGAATGGCAGGTTCTACAACTAATACCGTACAAGTTTCGTATTGGGAATTGGATTTCCAACAAATGGTCAGGCCAAGGAACTTCCCATTGCCACATGAGAATGCCTCTGGAAAGACATCCCCGAGAACCAAACCGGAACTCTGCCAACACAAGGCCGGGTTACCCCTAACTGGGTAACTACTGACACGAGCACGCCATTCCCCGATCGTAAACGACCTTTCTCACGGGATCCCGAAAACCAACAACCACAAAGTAATAAATTCGTAGTAACCACATAGGTTAAATATCTGGGCTCCATACCATGATACCACCTCTATCCAGAAGGAAATGCACATACCCTAAAGGGTGCTACCCCTCATAACCTTGCTGCATCTTTCCTGTTTTGACCATTTCCGGGGTGTGAGGTTCGACGAAGTCACGTCCACAAAAACATACTTTATACAAAAGCCATGCTTTGGGTCAACAAATGATCAACACAATGATCACCAAGATAGACGATCAAATAAATGATCCTATCACAATAATCAACACAATGATCATTTCAGCATCACTCAGCATATCACATTACCAAATTGGGAATATATCGTTGATAACTTTCAACTATATAACCTCTGAGCTCGTACGTCTCAGAGAAGGGTGTTAAGCTAAAAGAATAAATTCTTCGCCACCAACAGAAATATATTTGAAAGAAATCGGCTTTATATCTCAACTTGTAACGTCAGACACACAATCCATACAAGTCTGTTCCGGGCTCGAACAAAACCGAAGGCACTTACAAAGAAGTCCTTGCAATCCGGATATTCACAATCCTGATCGGATTTCCCATCACTTAGGGAGTCTCTATACCGCTGCAACTCAGTGCAGAGACAATCGATAGGTCATCCTATCGTTCTCGCAAATACCGGGTCTTCAACACCGATCTTCAAATGCAATTCATAACGACGTATCACATATTCGGAATGGGTTATACGACCCCATGGTCCTTTCCCGGTTAACCCGAATAGTGAGCGCTTATTCAAAAAAAATAAGTGTAGCATTCACATTCAACAAATCACATCAATTACCCATTCAAAGGGAAATATTGATAGTCGGTTATTGAACTATCACTGGATATGCACACATCACCAGATTCCAAATAATTTTCCAAATTATTTATTTTCCAAAATATCTTTACAAGATATATTATTTCACACTTCAAAAATAAATCAATATTTACTTTTAAACAAGTTTCCCCTTTCATTTATAAATTCCTTAGTGAATTTATAATCCAAAATATCTATGAATATTCGATTTCGATCATTCATTTCAATTTATCTTCAAAAAGATAAATTCTTAAGATATTCACTTTATATTGGAAAACAATTCCATACTTATTTAATAAGTAATTCACAAATCTTTTTATTTTCTATACTTAGAAAATATTTAATATACTCTAATCGAAATTAAGTATATATTTCATTCCTTAAGGAAATCATTCACTTAATCATATTTATTTGGGTCAAAACGAATGTTGCGTAGAACATCGTTACGACGTCCCAAAATCACTAGTATAGGGATTCGAAATTAAAATAGATATATAAATCCCAATACTATACAAAACATTTCCTTTCGGAAATCATTTACTATAACAACAGTGTTATAGTCCACTATTTCCTTCTATTTCTCGAAAACCTCTATTTCAACAATAAATGTTGAAATCTATGGTTTCGAATCTCAACACATTTTAAAACATTGTCCGATCGTTTTAATTCTATTTAAAATATCACATTCAAAACAATCTCTTTAACATATTATTCACCATTCAAAAACGTGAATATACTTCATTAACAATTTCATCCTTTTATTCATTTTAATTCAAAGGATTATTCACTATTCAAAAATGTGAATATAACTCCATTTATAGGTTTCAACAATTAACTTATCAAAATAAGTTGTTTGCGAATTTATAAACAACGTTTATAAATTCCATTTCTATTTATTTATAAAAACTTCCTTTTTATAAATTCTTTTATTAACCTATTCCAGTTTATAACTCAATTATAAACTAAAAGTTCATATTATAAGTTAAATACTTATAATTTATTCGTTTGCAAAAATCGTTCCTTTGAACTTCATAATTATAAATCTTATAACTTATAAGATTCAATTATTTATCCAAAACCATTCTTTTAATAACTTTATAAATTTTATAAACCTACTGTTTATAAAATTTCATTTATAACTTCACTGTTTAAAATTCTATAAATTCCAATCACTTATGCAATCTATTTTCACTTCATTCACACACTTATAAAAACTCGTTTTATAATGTCCATATTTCAATTTATAAATATCCATTTATAAATCTCTTAATATAATTCAATTTATATTATTCTTTTAAAACTTCTTTAATCTCCTTTATTATTTCATTATTTTGATTCATAAAATAATTAAATTTTATAAATCTTATATTTAAACTTTTCACAATAAATTCTAAAATCCCGATTAAACTATTTTATAAAATCATTAGCATCATATTCTCAAAAATCAGTTTTTCTAACTATATTTCTCAAAAATCATAATTTTTATAACTTTAAAAATTATAACGTTTATTTATTTAAAATGAATCAATTCCAAACATATAGTATATTTTCAAAAAATCACTTTATAAATCATTTTAAAATTCCAAAACTTGGTCCAATGATGCTACACACCAAATAGTCAATCACGACAACAACGATATCATATATCAATATGATAATCCATCAAATATCAAAATATCTGAAATCAATAAAAACTGTTGAGGAATCCAGTTGGATCCCTCCAACCTGTTTTCCTACATCCAAAAACATTAGCACAATACCAATTTCGCTCCAGTACGAAATCATCGCGGTATATGGGATTTAAAATATTATCCGCTTAATAGACGGCGCAATAGGGTCTCATCCGCTAAACAAAAAATGCGGGAAATCAATAACTCCAATATATACATATGCCAATATATATATATATTGCTACTATATATAATACCAATTTCACTGTTTATAAAATATTCGCGGTATATGTTTTTAATAAATAACATCCGCTTACTAACGGCGTATGATGTCTATTTTAACAATCAATAAATATCAATCAACATTCAAACATGCATTCAAATATTTTAAATCTAACTATTTAAAATAAAATCGAAACTAATTCGATTGAGTGAGAAGTTCTCACCTTGATTTTAATTTCCGTTTTAGCGATTTATTTCGAATAAAATTAAACGGACGTTTAATTTTACCCAAAATTCTCACTAACTCCAAACGACTCCAATCCAACTCCATCGCGTAGTGCTCGTCCATACGATTCCAACGCAACTGAGTTTGTATTTTTTCAACCTCGTATGAAAAAGTTATGCATTTTATAAGTTTGTACACGATTTTATATAACAATTTCAACATAAATTTTTATTTTAAAAACCCTACACTAGTATAGGCCGTTAGATCCAAGTCCATAGCATCAGGCCCATCCACTACTTCCTCATCATCTTCACGTTCAAGCTACAGACAAACACACGCATAAGAACCCATAAACCGTAGAATTAGGGTTACCGATTCCCACCACCTCGAGCATCGAAACCACATCACTCTGCCACCAAATGAAAGCCCTCGACAAGAGCCATACTCGGCCTCAAGGTGGTGAAGCTCGGCTGTCACACCTACCCTAGAAACGCGTGCGACTTCCAGGCGTTCACGCTCGATTTTTGGAAAATCGAAGCCACTTCAACACGAATCCACCGTTGGATCTGTAGTTCTCGCTGTCGTCTACAATTCTCTAGTTGAAAGTTGTTGGTAAATGTCGATGGATGAGGAGATAATCGAGGTGGAAGTTGGGAAATTTCTGGCCGTGGGTTATTAAAGTGGCGGCTACGTTTATAATTAGGGTTAGGTCTATATTTTTAATTTGTGAAGGGGTAGGGTGCTATTTATAGAAGAAAATCGAACACTATTCATCCGGAAATTCCGAACTCCGATTTACGCGCCGAAACTGACGTACCTAGGGTTTATCACGCGTTCCGGACACAATGGAACAGGTTTCGGAAGCTAATTCGAACATCTGTGCGAGTTATGGCTGCAAACGCTCAATTTAAATTAAACCGATTTAAATCGATTTCTAGGCGTTTTAATTTGTACCGGACAAACGGTAAATCCAATCGACTTGAAATTTTAAACCTTACAATAATATCACATTACGGATCCGATGAAACTAGTTTCGTCGAAATCCGAGACTTTTTGAAAAATGGCTATTTTAACTCGCTAAATTAAAATTAAAAACAATTCGATGCGTTTCGAGCTGCCACGCTCAAACGATAACTCCGATTGACACGAAATTTGAAATCCGGTAATAACTAACTATTACGGATCCAATGGAACTAGTTTCGTTCAATTCTGAGACTGTTTAAAAAATTGACTATTTTCACTAGTCGATTAAATATTAAAATATTCAATTTTCACAAATTAACTTTTAATTCGATTTTAAAAGTTCTAAAATATCGTTCTAACTCCCATAAGATAAAATAAAATTTTACAAATCATTTTCAATCATATTTAACTATATTTTCAATTATTTCCATAATTTAACATATTAAATTATCGATTTAATTATCCAATTAAATTCAAAAATTCAAATAAAAATTTATTTGACTTATAAATTCACTTATAAATATTTAAAATTAATTAAATATTCAAATTTTAATTAATAAAAGTTCTGGGTCATTACAATCTTCCCCACTTAAAAGAATTTCGTCCTCGAAATTATTAAGTAAGAAAAGTACAGAATCTATTAATTTTCCAAATTCAAAATTAAACTTCTTACAAATACTTTACTAAGTTTTCAAAATCGTACTTAGTTATCTTTTCAAAAACAACTACTATTGTTTAACTTTCAATTCCAAAATCAAAGTTAAAGTTTTCAAAATTTTCCAAATTTTCTCAAAAGTTTCCTAACGCCTTAAATTTCCGGAAAAATTCGCCATAGTCTCCTTTGCGCGGCTCGATCCGAAAAAAAATGACAGTATATATATCACAAATATACATCTCATCAAGTAATGAGGCATCCCGAAGGGAAAAAAGTGTAAAAGTACGGTATTTAATCCGAGATATGTACCTTATATTTTATTAGCGAGCATATACGGCTAATATAGCGCGAAAGCGAGCTCCAAATGCGAAGCAAACGCGATCCGCACCTACTAATCACTCAACAAACAACATGAGAATCATGCATATAGATAATAGTATCGATATACAACATATAGCAACATAATAACTATATATGCCAACATAGCAATTGTAGTAAAAGCAACAAATGCAAACATCAACCAACTATCATCTATAACCAATAAATATTCATTCATATTTTCATTAATATTCAATGAATTGGTTTTCAATTTAAATCACATTAGATTCATTAACATTGGATTTACTAGCATTCATTTTCAATTAGTTTATATTCACTAATCCATATTCAAGTTGGTTCACTTTCAATTCAAATTCAATTTATTTAAGATTTATTTACTTCTAATTTGAATTAAATTTCATAGTTTTCAATTTCGCTAATTTAATTTCATTAACACTTAATGAATTATATACAATCAACTAACAATCATATAACAATCAATGTATATTAATTACAACCAAATTACTTTGCTTTCAATTGGTTTAATTTAATTGATTTTCATTCAATTATTCAACTTTCTAATAACATTAGATTTTAATGAATTAACACTTATATTCATTATTTCATACCAATTATTCACATTCAATTGATTAATATTCAACCCATTCATTCAATTCAATTCTATTACAAAAGTTGAATTTCATTTATATAACTCAAGTTCATATCTATCACTTCACTTTATTAATTTACTTTGATACTAATATCAACTTCATTCCATATCACTTAAGTTATATTCATTTTTAAAGTAATTTTCCATTTAATCTTTAAATTCGCTTTTATTTATAACTCATATTCATAAATATATTCATATAGTTTCACTTCTTATATATATAAGTTTTATTTCACAATTGTAAATCACATTAATTATAATTCAATTCTTATAATTCTTTTTTACTTATACAATTATTCTTTTATTTAGATTATTCAAACAACTAAACAATCAACTTATATACACTTTAATAATTCTGAAAAAATTATTCCTTGATATATAAAATATAATCAAGGTAAAATTATTTCATTTACCCAATTTTAAAACAATACTGTGCCGAATTGCTCTGTTCAAGTGTTTAGAAACCCCTTCGATTCAGTTTCGAAGCTGCGCCGACGAAGGTTCATATGCCACTCAATAAACCAATCATCACAATATAAAACAATTTTTATATTCACTAACAAATACGCTCTCATAGCTATTATTACACTCAAATTCATTCTAGAGTACTGCTGACTCCATCTCTAATGAGTAATACCCAACAGAACCATGGTTGTCGCTTAACCATAAGCTCCGATACCAACTGTAAAGACCCGTAAATCCGTACTCCTTGAATAGACACTAATCTCCATTGATTAATTCAAGATGAACGAAAATACGAACCCTTAGGGGTTTAAGAAAAAGAATTTAGGAAAAGAAGAAGAAAAAGATAGAAAATTTAGATAGGGAAAAGAAGATAGAAAATTTTAAAATAGAAGAAAAAAAGAGAATAGAGAAGATAGAACGGAGAACAACAGAACAACATCAGAATCTCACAATTCGCAGCGGAACAACATATAATAATAAATGAATAATCTTTAAACAAAGAACTATCAGTTATTACATTTTATACATTACATTACATCATATCATCAGAGTGTACAACAATATACAACATCAAACAATGCAGCGGAAAAAGAAATACTATATACTAATAATACGTCATGCCATCCAGCTTGCCTCCAGCAACTCCAGAATATCCTGATAAACCTTAACTCTTGACTGCCCGTGTGGAAATTGGTGGGCACCCAGAGTTTAGGAAGGAAAACAATAAACTCCAAGTCAGTCATGTGACTGGTGTGAGAACTCAAAACAGTTTATTTATCTTTAAAAATCAAAATAGAAGAATATTTTTATTTCAATTCGCAATGCTTTTAAAAATGAGACTACCATAAGGCCTCCCGCACACACACACACAATGCAAACGCAGAATCGGAGGAGATTTCTCCTTATGATAGTCAAAGATGCTTGATACGCATTTAAAATAACATTTGATATTATTACTAGTGCATAGTGTAGGGGAAAAATTCATTTGAAAGTAGAATATAAATCTTAGCCAACATACGACCATTATCGTATGCCTACTATAGCTACCATCCAAACAGTGGTGACCACCATAAGTGAATGGCAGGTTCTACAACTAATACCGTACAAGTTTCGTATTGGGAATTGGATTTCCAACAAATGGTCAGGCCAAGGAACTTCCCATTGCCACATGAGAATGCCTCTGGAAAGACATCCCCGAGAACCAAACCGGAACTCTGCCAACACAAGGCCGGGTTACCCCTAACTGGGTAACTACTGACACGAGCACGCCATTCCCCGATCGTAAACGACCTTTCTCACGGGATCCCGAAAACCAACAACCACAAAGTAATAAATTCGTAGTAACCACATAGGTTAAATATCTGGGCTCCATACCATGATACCACCTCTATCCAGAAGGAAATGCACATACCCTAAAGGGTGCTACCCCTCATAACCTTGCTGCATCTTTCCTGTTTTGACCATTTCCGGGGTGTGAGGTTCGACGAAGTCACGTCCACAAAAACATACTTTATACAAAAGCCATGTTTTGGGTCAACAAATGATCAACACAATGATCACCAAGATAGACGATCAAATAAATGATCCTATCACAATAATCAACACAATGATCATTTCAGCATCACTCAGCATATCACATTACCAAATTGGGAATATATCGTTGATAACTTTCAACTATATAACCTCTGAGCTCGTACGTCTCAGAGAAGGGTGTTAAGCTAAAAGAATAAATTCTTCGCCACCAACAGAAATATATTTGAAAGAAATCGGCTTTATATCTCAACTTGTAACGTCAGACACACAATCCATACAAGTCTGTTCCGGGCTCGAACAAAACCGAAGGCACTTACAAAGAAGTCCTTGCAATCCGGATATTCACAATCCTGATCGGATTTCCCATCACTTAGGGAGTCTCTATACCGCTGCAACTCAGTGCAGAGACAATCGATAGGTCATCCTATCGTTCTCGCAAATACCGGGTCTTCAACACCGATCTTCAAATGCAATTCATAACGACGTATCACATATTCGGAATGGGTTATACGACCCCATGGTCCTTTCCCGGTTAACCCGAATAGTGAGCGCTTATTCAAAAAAAATAAGTGTAGCATTCACATTCAACAAATCACATCAATTACCCATTCAAAGGGAAATATTGATAGTCGGTTATTGAACTATCACTGGATATGCACACATCACCAGATTCCAAATAATTTTCCAAATTATTTATTTTCCAAAATATCTTTACAAGATATATTATTTCACACTTCAAAAATAAATCAATATTTACTTTTAAACAAGTTTCCCCTTTCATTTATAAATTCCTTAGTGAATTTATAATCCAAAGTATCTATGAATATTCGATTTCGATCATTCATTTCAATTTATCTTCAAAAAGATAAATTCTTAAGATATTCACTTTATATTGGAAAACAATTCCATACTTATTTAATAAGTAATTCACAAATCTTTTTATTTTCTATACTTAGAAAATATTTAATATACTCTAATCGAAATTAAGTATATATTTCATTCCTTAAGGAAATCATTCACTTAATCATATTTATTTGGGTCAAAACGAATGTTGCGTAGAACATCGTTACGACGTCCCAAAATCACTAGTATAGGGATTCGAAATTAAAATAGATATATAAATCCCAATACTATACAAAACATTTCCTTTCGGAAATCATTTACTATAACAACAGTGTTATAGTCCACTATTTCCTTCTATTTCTCGAAAACCTCTATTTCAACAATAAATGTTGAAATCTATGGTTTCGAATCTCAACACATTTTAAAACATTGTCCGATCGTTTTAATTCTATTTAAAATATCACATTCAAAACAATCTCTTTAACATATTATTCACCATTCAAAAACGTGAATATACTTCATTAACAATTTCATCCTTTTATTCATTTTAATTCAAAGGATTATTCACTATTCAAAAATGTGAATATAACTCCATTTATAGGTTTCAACAATTAACTTATCAAAATAAGTTGTTTGCGAATTTATAAACAACGTTTATAAATTCCATTTCTATTTATTTATAAAAACTTCCTTTTTATAAATTCTTTTATTAACCTATTCCAGTTTATAACTCAATTATAAACTAAAAGTTCATATTATAAGTTAAATACTTATAATTTATTCGTTTGCAAAAATCGTTCCTTTGAACTTCATAATTATAAATCTTATAACTTATAAGATTCAATTATTTATCCAAAACCATTCTTTTAATAACTTTATAAATTTTATAAACCTACTGTTTATAAAATTTCATTTATAACTTCACTGTTTAAAATTCTATAAATTCCAATCACTTATGCAATCTATTTTCACTTCATTCACACACTTATAAAAACTCGTTTTATAATGTCCATATTTCAATTTATAAATATCCATTTATAAATCTCTTAATATAATTCAATTTATATTATTCTTTTAAAACTTCTTTAATCTCCTTTATTATTTCATTATTTTGATTCATAAAATAATTAAATTTTATAAATCTTATATTTAAACTTTTCACAATAAATTCTAAAATCCCGATTAAACTATTTTATAAAATCATTAGCATCATATTCTCAAAAATCAGTTTTTCTAACTATATTTCTCAAAAATCATAATTTTTATAACTTTAAAAATTATAACGTTTATTTATTTAAAATGAATCAATTCCAAACATATAGTATATTTTCAAAAAATCACTTTATAAATCATTTTAAAATTCCAAAACTTGGTCCAATGATGCTACACACCAAATAGTCAATCACGACAACAACGATATCATATATCAATATGATAATCCATCAAATATCAAAATATCTGAAATCAATAAAAACTGTTGAGGAATCCAGTTGGATCCCTCCAACCTGTTTTCCTACATCCAAAAACATTAGCACAATACCAATTTCGCTCCAGTACGAAATCATCGCGGTATATGGGATTTAAAATATTATCCGCTTAATAGACGGCGCAATAGGGTCTCATCCGCTAAACAAAAAATGCGGGAAATCAATAACTCCAATATATACATATGCCAATATATATATATATTGCTACTATATATAATACCAATTTCACTGTTTATAAAATATTCGCGGTATATGTTTTTAATAAATAACATCCGCTTACTAACGGCGTATGATGTCTATTTTAACAATCAATAAATATCAATCAACATTCAAACATGCATTCAAATATTTTAAATCTAACTATTTAAAATAAAATCGAAACTAATTCGATTGAGTGAGAAGTTCTCACCTTGATTTTAATTTCCGTTTTAGCGATTTATTTCGAATAAAATTAAACGGACGTTTAATTTTACCCAAAATTCTCACTAACTCCAAACGACTCCAATCCAACTCCATCGCGTAGTGCTCGTCCATACGATTCCAACGCAACTGAGTTTGTATTTTTTCAACCTCGTATGAAAAAGTTATGCATTTTATAAGTTTGTACACGATTTTATATAACAATTTCAACATAAATTTTTATTTTAAAAACCCTACACTAGTATAGGCCGTTAGATCCAAGTCCATAGCATCAGGCCCATCCACTACTTCCTCATCATCTTCACGTTCAAGCTACAGACAAACACACGCATAAGAACCCATAAACCGTAGAATTAGGGTTACCGATTCCCACCACCTCGAGCATCGAAACCACATCACTCTGCCACCAAATGAAAGCCCTCGACAAGAGCCATACTCGGCCTCAAGGTGGTGAAGCTCGGCTGTCACACCTACCCTAGAAACGCGTGCGACTTCCAGGCGTTCACGCTCGATTTTTGGAAAATCGAAGCCACTTCAACACGAATCCACCGTTGGATCTGTAGTTCTCGCTGTCGTCTACAATTCTCTAGTTGAAAGTTGTTGGTAAATGTCGATGGATGAGGAGATAATCGAGGTGGAAGTTGGGAAATTTCTGGCCGTGGGTTATTAAAGTGGCGGCTACGTTTATAATTAGGGTTAGGTCTATATTTTTAATTTGTGAAGGGGTAGGGTGCTATTTATAGAAGAAAATCGAACACTATTCATCCGGAAATTCCGAACTCCGATTTACGCGCCGAAACTGACGTACCTAGGGTTTATCACGCGTTCCGGACACAATGGAACAGGTTTCGGAAGCTAATTCGAACATCTGTGCGAGTTATGGCTGCAAACGCTCAATTTAAATTAAACCGATTTAAATCGATTTCTAGGCGTTTTAATTTGTACCGGACAAACGGTAAATCCAATCGACTTGAAATTTTAAACCTTACAATAATATCACATTACGGATCCGATGAAACTAGTTTCGTCGAAATCCGAGACTTTTTGAAAAATGGCTATTTTAACTCGCTAAATTAAAATTAAAAACAATTCGATGCGTTTCGAGCTGCCACGCTCAAACGATAACTCCGATTGACACGAAATTTGAAATCCGGTAATAACTAACTATTACGGATCCAATGGAACTAGTTTCGTTCAATTCTGAGACTGTTTAAAAAATTGACTATTTTCACTAGTCGATTAAATATTAAAATATTCAATTTTCACAAATTAACTTTTAATTCGATTTTAAAAGTTCTAAAATATCGTTCTAACTCCCATAAGATAAAATAAAATTTTACAAATCATTTTCAATCATATTTAACTATATTTTCAATTATTTCCATAATTTAACATATTAAATTATCGATTTAATTATCCAATTAAATTCAAAAATTCAAATAAAAATTTATTTGACTTATAAATTCACTTATAAATATTTAAAATTAATTAAATATTCAAATTTTAATTAATAAAAGTTCTGGGTCATTACAATCTTCCCCACTTAAAAGAATTTCGTCCTCGAAATTATTAAGTAAGAAAAGTACAGAATCTATTAATTTTCCAAATTCAAAATTAAACTTCTTACAAATACTTTACTAAGTTTTCAAAATCGTACTTAGTTATCTTTTCAAAAACAACTACTATTGTTTAACTTTCAATTCCAAAATCAAAGTTAAAGTTTTCAAAATTTTCCAAATTTTCTCAAAAGTTTCCTAACGCCTTAAATTTCCGGAAAAATTCGCCATAGTCTCCTTTGCGCGGCTCGATCCGAAAAAAAATGACAGTATATATATCACAAATATACATCTCATCAAGTAATGAGGCATCCCGAAGGGAAAAAAGTGTAAAAGTACGGTATTTAATCCGAGATATGTACCTTATATTTTATTAGCGAGCATATACGGCTAATATAGCGCGAAAGCGAGCTCCAAATGCGAAGCAAACGCGATCCGCACCTACTAATCACTCAACAAACAACATGAGAATCATGCATATAGATAATAGTATCGATATACAACATATAGCAACATAATAACTATATATGCCAACATAGCAATTGTAGTAAAAGCAACAAATGCAAACATCAACCAACTATCATCTATAACCAATAAATATTCATTCATATTTTCATTAATATTCAATGAATTGGTTTTCAATTTAAATCACATTAGATTCATTAACATTGGATTTACTAGCATTCATTTTCAATTAGTTTATATTCACTAATCCATATTCAAGTTGGTTCACTTTCAATTCAAATTCAATTTATTTAAGATTTATTTACTTCTAATTTGAATTAAATTTCATAGTTTTCAATTTCGCTAATTTAATTTCATTAACACTTAATGAATTATATACAATCAACTAACAATCATATAACAATCAATGTATATTAATTACAACCAAATTACTTTGCTTTCAATTGGTTTAATTTAATTGATTTTCATTCAATTATTCAACTTTCTAATAACATTAGATTTTAATGAATTAACACTTATATTCATTATTTCATACCAATTATTCACATTCAATTGATTAATATTCAACCCATTCATTCAATTCAATTCTATTACAAAAGTTGAATTTCATTTATATAACTCAAGTTCATATCTATCACTTCACTTTATTAATTTACTTTGATACTAATATCAACTTCATTCCATATCACTTAAGTTATATTCATTTTTAAAGTAATTTTCCATTTAATCTTTAAATTCGCTTTTATTTATAACTCATATTCATAAATATATTCATATAGTTTCACTTCTTATATATATAAGTTTTATTTCACAATTGTAAATCACATTAATTATAATTCAATTCTTATAATTCTTTTTTACTTATACAATTATTCTTTTATTTAGATTATTCAAACAACTAAACAATCAACTTATATACACTTTAATAATTCTGAAAAAATTATTCCTTGATATATAAAATATAATCAAGGTAAAATTATTTCATTTACCCAATTTTAAAACAATACTGTGCCGAATTGCTCTGTTCAAGTGTTTAGAAACCCCTTCGATTCAGTTTCGAAGCTGCGCCGACGAAGGTTCATATGCCACTCAATAAACCAATCATCACAATATAAAACAATTTTTATATTCACTAACAAATACGCTCTCATAGCTATTATTACACTCAAATTCATTCTAGAGTACTGCTGACTCCATCTCTAATGAGTAATACCCAACAGAACCATGGTTGTCGCTTAACCATAAGCTCCGATACCAACTGTAAAGACCCGTAAATCCGTACTCCTTGAATAGACACTAATCTCCATTGATTAATTCAAGATGAACGAAAATACGAACCCTTAGGGGTTTAAGAAAAAGAATTTAGGAAAAGAAGAAGAAAAAGATAGAAAATTTAGATAGGGAAAAGAAGATAGAAAATTTTAAAATAGAAGAAAAAAAGAGAATAGAGAAGATAGAACGGAGAACAACAGAACAACATCAGAATCTCACAATTCGCAGCGGAACAACATATAATAATAAATGAATAATCTTTAAACAAAGAACTATCAGTTATTACATTTTATACATTACATTACATCATATCATCAGAGTGTACAACAATATACAACATCAAACAATGCAGCGGAAAAAGAAATACTATATACTAATAATACGTCATGCCATCCAGCTTGCCTCCAGCAACTCCAGAATATCCTGATAAACCTTAACTCTTGACTGCCCGTGTGGAAATTGGTGGGCACCCAGAGTTTAGGAAGGAAAACAATAAACTCCAAGTCAGTCATGTGACTGGTGTGAGAACTCAAAACAGTTTATTTATCTTTAAAAATCAAAATAGAAGAATATTTTTATTTCAATTCGCAATGCTTTTAAAAATGAGACTACCATAAGGCCTCCCGCACACACACACACAATGCAAACGCAGAATCGGAGGAGATTTCTCCTTATGATAGTCAAAGATGCTTGATACGCATTTAAAATAACATTTGATATTATTACTAGTGCATAGTGTAGGGGAAAAATTCATTTGAAAGTAGAATATAAATCTTAGCCAACATACGACCATTATCGTATGCCTACTATAGCTACCATCCAAACAGTGGTGACCACCATAAGTGAATGGCAGGTTCTACAACTAATACCGTACAAGTTTCGTATTGGGAATTGGATTTCCAACAAATGGTCAGGCCAAGGAACTTCCCATTGCCACATGAGAATGCCTCTGGAAAGACATCCCCGAGAACCAAACCGGAACTCTGCCAACACAAGGCCGGGTTACCCCTAACTGGGTAACTACTGACACGAGCACGCCATTCCCCGATCGTAAACGACCTTTCTCACGGGATCCCGAAAACCAACAACCACAAAGTAATAAATTCGTAGTAACCACATAGGTTAAATATCTGGGCTCCATACCATGATACCACCTCTATCCAGAAGGAAATGCACATACCCTAAAGGGTGCTACCCCTCATAACCTTGCTGCATCTTTCCTGTTTTGACCATTTCCGGGGTGTGAGGTTCGACGAAGTCACGTCCACAAAAACATACTTTATACAAAAGCCATGCTTTGGGTCAACAAATGATCAACACAATGATCACCAAGATAGACGATCAAATAAATGATCCTATCACAATAATCAACACAATGATCATTTCAGCATCACTCAGCATATCACATTACCAAATTGGGAATATATCGTTGATAACTTTCAACTATATAACCTCTGAGCTCGTACGTCTCAGAGAAGGGTGTTAAGCTAAAAGAATAAATTCTTCGCCACCAACAGAAATATATTTGAAAGAAATCGGCTTTATATCTCAACTTGTAACGTCAGACACACAATCCATACAAGTCTGTTCCGGGCTCGAACAAAACCGAAGGCACTTACAAAGAAGTCCTTGCAATCCGGATATTCACAATCCTGATCGGATTTCCCATCACTTAGGGAGTCTCTATACCGCTGCAACTCAGTGCAGAGACAATCGATAGGTCATCCTATCGTTCTCGCAAATACCGGGTCTTCAACACCGATCTTCAAATGCAATTCATAACGACGTATCACATATTCGGAATGGGTTATACGACCCCATGGTCCTTTCCCGGTTAACCCGAATAGTGAGCGCTTATTCAAAAAAAATAAGTGTAGCATTCACATTCAACAAATCACATCAATTACCCATTCAAAGGGAAATATTGATAGTCGGTTATTGAACTATCACTGGATATGCACACATCACCAGATTCCAAATAATTTTCCAAATTATTTATTTTCCAAAATATCTTTACAAGATATATTATTTCACACTTCAAAAATAAATCAATATTTACTTTTAAACAAGTTTCCCCTTTCATTTATAAATTCCTTAGTGAATTTATAATCCAAAGTATCTATGAATATTCGATTTCGATCATTCATTTCAATTTATCTTCAAAAAGATAAATTCTTAAGATATTCACTTTATATTGGAAAACAATTCCATACTTATTTAATAAGTAATTCACAAATCTTTTTATTTTCTATACTTAGAAAATATTTAATATACTCTAATCGAAATTAAGTATATATTTCATTCCTTAAGGAAATCATTCACTTAATCATATTTATTTGGGTCAAAACGAATGTTGCGTAGAACATCGTTACGACGTCCCAAAATCACTAGTATAGGGATTCGAAATTAAAATAGATATATAAATCCCAATACTATACAAAACATTTCCTTTCGGAAATCATTTACTATAACAACAGTGTTATAGTCCACTATTTCCTTCTATTTCTCGAAAACCTCTATTTCAACAATAAATGTTGAAATCTATGGTTTCGTATCTCAACACATTTTAAAACATTGTCCGATCGTTTTAATTCTATTTAAAATATCACATTCAAAACAATCTCTTTAACATATTATTCACCATTCAAAAACGTGAATATACTTCATTAACAATTTCATCCTTTTATTCATTTTAATTCAAAGGATTATTCACTATTCAAAAATGTGAATATAACTCCATTTATAGGTTTCAACAATTAACTTATCAAAATAAGTTGTTTGCGAATTTATAAACAACGTTTATAAATTCCATTTCTATTTATTTATAAAAACTTCCTTTTTATAAATTCTTTTATTAACCTATTCCAGTTTATAACTCAATTATAAACTAAAAGTTCATATTATAAGTTAAATACTTATAATTTATTCGTTTGCAAAAATCGTTCCTTTGAACTTCATAATTATAAATCTTATAACTTATAAGATTCAATTATTTATCCAAAACCATTCTTTTAATAACTTTATAAATTTTATAAACCTACTGTTTATAAAATTTCATTTATAACTTCACTGTTTAAAATTCTATAAATTCCAATCACTTATGCAATCTATTTTCACTTCATTCACACACTTATAAAAACTCGTTTTATAATGTCCATATTTCAATTTATAAATATCCATTTATAAATCTCTTAATATAATTCAATTTATATTATTCTTTTAAAACTTCTTTAATCTCCTTTATTATTTCATTATTTTGATTCATAAAATAATTAAATTTTATAAATCTTATATTTAAACTTTTCACAATAAATTCTAAAATCCCGATTAAACTATTTTATAAAATCATTAGCATCATATTCTCAAAAATCAGTTTTTCTAACTATATTTCTCAAAAATCATAATTTTTATAACTTTAAAAATTATAACGTTTATTTATTTAAAATGAATCAATTCCAAACATATAGTATATTTTCAAAAAATCACTTTATAAATCATTTTAAAATTCCAAAACTTGGTCCAATGATGCTACACACCAAATAGTCAATCACGACAACAACGATATCATATATCAATATGATAATCCATCAAATATCAAAATATCTGAAATCAATAAAAACTGTTGAGGAATCCAGTTGGATCCCTCCAACCTGTTTTCCTACATCCAAAAACATTAGCACAATACCAATTTCGCTCCAGTACGAAATCATCGCGGTATATGGGATTTAAAATATTATCCGCTTAATAGACGGCGCAATAGGGTCTCATCCGCTAAACAAAAAATGCGGGAAATCAATAACTCCAATATATACATATGCCAATATATATATATATATATTGCTACTATATATAATACCAATTTCACTGTTTATAAAATATTCGCGGTATATGTTTTTAATAAATAACATCCGCTTACTAACGGCGTATGATGTCTATTTTAACAATCAATAAATATCAATCAACATTCAAACATGCATTCAAATATTTTAAATCTAACTATTTAAAATAAAATCGAAACTAATTCGATTGAGTGAGAAGTTCTCACCTTGATTTTAATTTCCGTTTTAGCGATTTATTTCGAATAAAATTAAACGGACGTTTAATTTTACCCAAAATTCTCACTAACTCCAAACGACTCCAATCCAACTCCATCGCGTAGTGCTCGTCCATACGATTCCAACGCAACTGAGTTTGTATTTTTTCAACCTCGTATGAAAAAGTTATGCATTTTATAAGTTTGTACACGATTTTATATAACAATTTCAACATAAATTTTTATTTTAAAAACCCTACACTAGTATAGGCCGTTAGATCCAAGTCCATAGCATCAGGCCCATCCACTACTTCCTCATCATCTTCACGTTCAAGCTACAGACAAACACACGCATAAGAACCCATAAACCGTAGAATTAGGGTTACCGATTCCCACCACCTCGAGCATCGAAACCACATCACTCTGCCACCAAATGAAAGCCCTCGACAAGAGCCATACTCGGCCTCCAGGTCGTGAAGCTCGGCTGTCACACCTACCCTAGAAACGCGTGCGACTTCCAGGCGTTCACGCTCGATTTTTGGAAAATCGAAGCCACTTCAACACGAATCCACCGTTGGATCTGTAGTTCTCGCTGTCGTCTACAATTCTCTAGTTGAAAGTTGTTGGTAAATGTCGATGGATGAGGAGATAATCGAGGTGGAAGTTGGGAAATTTCTGGCCGTGGGTTATTAAAGTGGCGGCTACGTTTATAATTAGGGTTAGGTTTATATTTTTAATTTGTGAAGGGGTAGGGTGCTATTTATAGAAGAAAATCGAACACTATTCATCCGGAAATTCCAAACTCCGATTTACGCGTCGAAACTGACGTACCTAGGGTTTATCCCGCGTTCCGGACACAATGGAACAGGTTTCGGAAGCTAATTCGAACATCTGTGCGAGTTATGGCTGCAAACGCTCAATTTAAATTAAACCGATTTAAATCGATTTCTAGGCGTTTTAATTTGTACCGGACAAACGGTAAATCCAATCGACTTGAAATTTTAAACCTTACAATAATATCACATTATGGATCCGATGAAACTGGTTTCGTCGAAATCCGAGACTTTTTGAAAAATGGCTATTTTAACTCGCTAAATTAAAATTAAAAACAATTCGATGCGTTTCGAGCTGCCACGCTCAAACGATAACTCCGATTGACACGAAATTTGAAATCCAGTAATAACTAACTATTACGGATCCAATGGAACTGGTTTCGTTCAATTCTGAGACTGTTCAAAAATTGACTATTTTCACTAGTCGATTAAATATTAAAATATTCAATTTTCACAAATTAACTTTTAATTCGATTTTAAAAGTTCTAAAATATCATTCTAACTCCCATATGATAAAATAAAATTTTACAAATCATTTTCAATCATATTTAACTATATTTTCAATTATTTCCATAATTTAACATATTAAATTATCGATTTAATTATCCAATTAAATTCAAAAATTCAAATAAAAATTTATTTGACTTATAAATTCACTTATAAATATTTAAAATTAATTAAATATTCAAATTTTAATTAATAAAAATTCTGGGTCGTTACAATAGGATGGTCATGCCACTGATATTTGTATGCCATTTTGATTGTCTCATCATGCTGATCTCTACGGTATATTCAATTATGTGCTTTGAAGTCCGGTACGCAACGGAATCTGTGAAATGGTGATCAGTATCGGTAACATTTTTGAGTTCTAACGTTCGTGACTTTTCAATTTTCAACCGTTTGAAAACCAATGGTCATTTGCTTTTATTACTTCATAAATTCTCGTGTTATACAATTCCAATCTGTCAAATTCCATTGGTTCGCTTCAAAGTCCCTTGCCCTTTCAATTATCTGTTACTCGTATAATATAAAGTATATTATATATATTACTCAGGAAAGATTCCTATTCCTCTTCAATTGCCTTGCCTGTAACCGATCCAAATTTTGCCTCAAACCCATACGCCTTCCTCTCTGACCCGATCGCCTCCTCCTTGACATCAACCACCATCGTGCACTCCTATCTTCCCATGTCTGCCGAGTAGCACCAAAACCCAACCGAGTCTCACCTGAAACCAAAACACCAGCCCACCTTTCCCTGCATACATCTCCTCACCCACGCGCAACACCACCTCAGCCTCGCCTTGGCCGCTTCCCTTGCTTTCGTGCGGCCTCTTCCATTTTTTCGAGAGGTGTTCATCGAATTCAGATCCATCATGCTTTGCTTCAAAATTCATGCTTGGATCTGTAACCCATTTCATTGTCTATTCTCTCTAGCCTCGAAAGGAGAGCAATCACTCAAGAGTAACATTCTTATATCTATCAAATTTGATTCCAATTGAAACGACAATTGAAATATGTTGTTGTTAGTTATTTACATTGCTACATATATGCTATTATCTGTATCTGTTCACCTGTGACATCTAACACCATTATCTGTTATTTATATTGATGATATATGTCTGCTATATTATTATTATATCTATTATCACTCTGCAAGTTCCCTATTAGCATAGAATTCCCTATGGGTTGAAATGATACATACCCGAACGATCTATAGAATAGGAGAAAATCATTATGGGTTGAAATGATAAACCCAAGCGATTTTCATTTGAATTGAATTTGGGATTGTAGGTTGAAAAGAAATATACCCGTATATATTTAAACTATGGATTAAAATGATAAATATCCGTATAACTTGACTATAGGATAGAAATTTATGTACATGCACCGTTGGTCTACATATATATATATATATATATATATATATATATATATATATATATATTTTGAAATGATTTCCAAGTTTTAAAAAGAGATATATGGTTTTGCATAAATATTGATTTTTAATATTATATACAAATGTTATTTTATATATATAGTTAAATTCTTGATTTTAAAATTATATGTTTTGAAAATTTTAAAATCATAAGTTAGTTTTGGAATTATAAATTTTAAGAATTGACTTATAATTTTACTATTTTAAAATATGTGTAAATTAGTTTTATTATAAAATAAGTTTGAGAATAAGATTTAATTTAATAAAGTTTAATTTAAATTATATATTATATGCCCAAGTATTTATTTAAAATTATATTTTCAAATATAGAGTTTATAATAATTTTTAATAAATTAAGGTTGGGAAGATAGATTTGAAATTGATTTGAAATGGTATTTAATTAAGAATTTTATTTAATTAAATCAATTTGAAACTTATTGAATTTGAGATTTTTAAAAGATATGATTTTATAACTTGATTTTGGTTTAAGGTGATTTAAATGAATATTTCAAGTTTAAATAAATTGAAGGAAATATTTAGTGATTTGAAATTCGGGGTTTTATTTAAATGATATTGGATTTATCAAGTGAATGTTTCGAAACTAAATAATAATGAAGTTAAATTAAGATATATATGAAATTATCAAATTTGGTTTTTAAATTGTGGAATATATAAAGCTTTGAAACATACTGAAATTGAAATGGTTTAGTTTTGTAGTTCATATTTATATTTGAATTCGATATAATTTGAAATGGGTTATTGAGAAACTGAATTGAATTGAAATTAGTGAATTGATATTGAATTAAATTAAATTTTTGGATTCAAGTTGATTTGAATCGATTTTTGAAATTGTTTTATATAAACTATTTTTAAATTATATTTAAAACTATTTATATATTTTACTTTATAAACTAATTTAATATAAACTATTTTTAATATGAAATATTTTAATATACTAATTATTTTAATATAAACTATTTTAAATTATAACTATTTTTGTATATACTATTTTATTTTATATACTATTATTAATATTTAAACTGTTCAAGTAGGAAGTTATGGTTTTAAAGTTATGAATTTCAAAGTGTTATGAATTCCAAAGTGTTATAATTTCAAGTGTTTTGGTTTCAAAAGTGTTATAACTTTGAAGTGCTATGATTTTGAAAAGGGATATATTTAAAGTGAAAAATGATATAGTATTGATATGGTTTTGAAATGGAAATGATATCGTATTGATATGGTTTTTGAAATGGAAATTATATCGTATTGATATGGTTTTTGAAATGGAAATGATGTCGTATTAATAATGTTTTGAAATGGAAATGATATCGTATTTATGTGGTTTGAAATGGATATGATATTTTGGTTTTGAAGTATAAACTATTTTGAAATGATCGCGGTGTTATAATAACGTTGGGTTGCTAAAGAGACCAGGATCGGTTATTGTCATACTCTCTGCCAATGCCGAAAACCACTTTAACAACCGTGTGCGCGATGGATATTCCAGAATGAACCAGGATGGTATCGACGTCCTATTGAGGTATATACATGGACCTGACTCCCATGAGTTAGCTTAAGGTGGCTAAAACAGGAGCAATCGATGGGCCAAGTGGGGTCATTCCTTCGATCGGGCACACTCCCTCAATACTATATTTTGACTTTGTGATTGATTTGGTGGCCACCCTTGATTTTGATTTGGGAATGTGTTCTGAGGTGGGCGGTAGTAGCTTCTATGCGTTACCACCTATCTGAAAGTGTATTGGTATATCTACCCTGGCATTGCCTAGTTGTGCCATGTCACCTACCATATCGAGCCCACTACGAGTTTGTTTTGTGCCATACATATGGAGTGCCCTCTGACGACACCCAGTACGGGGGAGATTATAGTACTGTATAGACTATGGGAATATATAAAATGTGTTAAGGGGAAAATTGGTAACGCCTTAATGCTATTTTAATAGTTTACTTTACTATAGACATTATTATAATAGGTATATTACTACATAGTAGATAGTTTAACGGATCCTTAAAGGATGGTTATTCCAAAAATCCTTTGAGTTACTTGTATTTCAGTTGGTATTTCACTTGAGTTGGATTTATTAATATAAGAATGTTAATCCTGACTCGAGTGTTTTGTGTTTTGCTTTACGCTCGGGCCAGACTGAGTGATACAGCATTTGAGACTCACCTTTGGAGTTGGAGCTTCGCTTGGAGATCCATCTATCTATTCAGCTTTTAGTTATTCAGTTGATTCCAGTGATATATTCAGACTTTTGTTATTCGAGTATTGTATTGAGACTTCTGTGTATTCGAGACTTTTGTTGTATCTTGTTTAACTCTGTTATATATATAGTAGCTTCATGAACTACTATTCCTTTGTTTCCACTGCTTATTGTTATATTACTTGGTGTCTGTGATTCTATGATTGATTTATTTACTATATATGCTGACTTTTGCTAAATATAAATTAACAATCTAATATTTTGAGCAATTCAAGTCCAACATGTATGGATGCGAGTGGTTGAAAATATCGGGATGTTACAGTTTTGGATAGTGAAATGTTTAGATAAATATGAATACACACACACAATGATGCCTTAAAGAAGGTATGGTTAGGCATATCATACGCACGCATAAGAATTAATAGATTAGCCATACATAATAGACATGACATTTAAATGGAAATCTATTGGCATGAATTAATGTGATGGGTAAAGTATGTAATTTTTCAATCACCGAAACGTTGTTCTGACCCGCTCCTCATAACAAACCATGGGTTGACCTAGAAGGATTGGATATTGGAACAAGACGGGAATGGTAGATGACGAAATCTTCTAATTCATGCTTGGCACTAACAAGGCAATTAAATATCCAAAGAGTGATATTCCAAGGTAGTAGACTTAGTCAATACGTAAGTTTATTATACTTTTCAATTTCGCTGTAAGTTTATATTAGTCACATTTTGGTATACTTGTGTTTATGATAGGTAACCAAAACCAACGATCCATACCCTAATGGACTTGGATTCAACTTGGTCGAGATTCGAGCCCTTTAAGGTGCGAGCTGTTAAATGACATTTAATAGTATTAAAGAAGTAAGAAGCAAGTTCATATAAAATTGTCTAAATACTAACAATTTAACTTAAAAGGCAGGGTAATTATACAGCTAAAGTATAGTGCCTCAAATATACGTTAATGATGGGCGTGAATTATTAGATCTAGTCAATAATTTAAATTAACTATGAATGATGTAGTCATTAGTAAGGTTTGGAATTCGAGATTAATAATATTGCATAATAAAAGTCCTCCCTTCGAAAGGGGATACCACGGTTATGCACACATTGTGCTAATGTGAGAATGTTCCAACTATAGGACCTATGGGAATTTACGTTCGCATATAGGTGAAGGGACTATACAAAGTGAGTTCACCTCGGTTTCAAGTCCTAAACGACCAAGTTAGGTCTACTTAAATCCTTAAATGGGGGATTAAATAACCAAGTGGGCATTTCCTTGATTGCATTACACAATCTAAATGGGAAGGTAAGAGTAGGCGCGATGCTATATCGTTAAGGTTGGCAACATATGCGCAAGGAGTAGGGTTGTGCACATAGGTTGAGAGCGTCATCAGTCCTGGAGTAGTCATTAGAAAGACTTGGATTATGCTTAAATGAACTACACCTCCTACTAGTGTAGGATCAGTATGTGACATGCGCTGCCTCAAATTTGTTTGTTTGTTTGTAGTTAGGAGGCAAGGCAAGATAACCCCTAGAATGAGTCTCCAAAGCAAAGTAGATTACGGATAAATAGTTGTAAAACCGTTATTAAGCACTAATGGGATGTTCCTTGGTGTACGATGGCAATTCGATCTAGACACAGATGGTGGATACCCAGTGTGGTGCAGAGTTACGGATACTAACGGGGAATGTATCACAGTCTATGGGAGACTATGACACATGCACACACGTGTATAGCTATTGTCTACCTATAGTAGGTAGGGCGTATAATACACATATATGAAGTCGAATGACTAAGCTTTAAATAATAGACATAACATGTAATGGAAAATAATCATCATAAACTAGTGTTATGGATAAATTATATAATTTACCAGTCACCATAACTTTTGTTCAAACCCCCTCCTCACTACAAAACACGGGCTGGATTTGGAGGGACATGTATTGGTATAAGATGGGAATGGTGAAAGGACATATTTCCTTATGCATGCTCACACTGACAAGGCATTATATACCAGAGGTATTAGCCATGGTTGGTAATTATATGTTTTATTATATTTTATTATTTTGATGTGAGTTCTTGTTGATAGCTGTTTGATATACTTTTGTTTATTATAAGATACCGAAACTCATGATTCGTACTCTAGTAGAATTAGGTTTTTGATTAAGAAAAAATTAGGGCCCACTAAGGGGCAGGTTGTTACGACAGGACCCTATAGGTGGAACCCCTTGCATAGGATCGATTGACTACTAGCGGTCGACCGCTATACATAGGCAGTCGATTGGTTTGTTAGGGCCGATGATTTGAACCTTAGTCTAATGGCTCGGATTTAATAAATTATAATATACCGAGTACAATCAATTCCAACATCTATAAATGCACGCTTAGTCCCTAGCTTTTCTTCTCATATTTTTTTGAGCTGAGCAGTGGAGTTTTACCATTTTTCTTTCTCCACTATTTCTAGAAACTATAAAAATACAATAAAATATGTATATGTTCGAGAAGAACGAAAAATAAAAGGAGTAGAAAAGAGGTAAATTGAATTCTACATAAAAAGATAAATTCAATAGTTTAAAATTTAAAATTTCCTTAACTCAAATCTCGTCTCTAATAAGTATGCATATATCTTTTGATTGGAAAGACAAAAGATCTAAATAAGAAGGATGAGATTTGATTTGCAGATTTGAAAGTTATAAGGTGAGTGGGAAATTATATATTTTATTACCAGATTTATCACATTGAGATTCACTTTTTCCATTATGCTTATGTAAAAACCAAGGAATTGTAGGTTTAGATGAATGAATTTAATTGAAAACCTTGCCTACACATGTGGTAAATTATTTAATTTTGATGGAATAACACATATACCCAAAATCTGAAATTTAGAGAGAATGACCCCTAAAATTGGTATTCTTTTCACTGAGAAAACACAGTTTTCTCCTGCATTTTAGATCTACCATCGAATCCGGGTTGCACAAATCCAAGAAGAAGATCAAAATCTCAAGTCAGAGTTCTTCCATCCTATTCAAATTTGCATCAGATCTAGGAAAGAACTTCATTATCTACCATGGTTAGCACAAGGAACGCCGCTACAGCTGTAGATCAAGAAGCACGGGACAGACAGAATCCTGTACAACTGCCTCCATCCAACCAAAATGCTGCCGGACTATTAGATCCATCAGGCCCTGTCACCCGACAAGAGTTTCAAATGCTTATGCAAGAGCTGACTCAGAGTCTTCGGCAACTTATTGAACAACTGCGTGCCAACGCAGAGTTGACAAATCAGCTAAACCGCCAATGGCATAGGAGATCCACAAGGGATTAGGCCTCCTACTTATCCACCGAAAGTTCAGCCTCATCTGACTACCATCATAGATCTACACGCCCATGACTGGACGTGAGCTACACCCAAGCTAATGGACATCAACCCACTTTGAACGTTGGACAACTAAGAGCTGGCCCATCGACCAGCTACTAGAATGGACCCTCCTCCCGAGGAGGTGTGGTTCCTTATTATACCGCAGACATTCGCACTGTTGCCGCCGCTGTTGAACCAGGTGTTGGTGCCCGGAATCAACCGGATATGAACCATCACCAGCATTGGCGTACTCCCGAACCCTACGTCCTTGAAGACTTGGAATCAAGGAGGTGAGACATGGACCGTCGACCGCGTTCGGTCTAGCCTCGTACCTTGGCTCAACGTGCACAGAATGTCCAGATGTCGGATATACCAAGTATGATTCGTCAGATGATCCATGAGAGTCAGGGTCTCACTAATGACGACTGGGGAATCTCTTGGAGTCATACCCCTTTCACTAATAACATACCATATGCTGAACCCACTCAGCGATTTAGAATGCCGGCTTTACCAGTCTATAAAGGAAGTTATGATCTGAACCAACACATTCTGAAGTATGAGTGGTTGATGAATGATGCACGGGATGATGATGCAGTTAAATGTCGAAGCTTCTCGATCTCACTGGGGGGCATAGCTACTATGTGGTTCACTCGTTGGCCACCTCGATCTATTTCTTGTTTTGATCAACTGGCAACCAAGTTCGTTGAGCAGTTTCGAATGCATGTCGCAAGGCCAAAGGATGTTAACTCTGTCTAGTGTAACTCAAGCTTCTGGAGAGACACTCAGACGCTATATAGAGAGATTTCATGCTGCATGTGCAGATATAAGCAATCCAAAGAAAACTCTATCTTGATAGTGTTAACTAAGGGGATTGATCCTGATTCCGAGTTCGGAAATTGGTTGGTTGGAAATACTCCCGCGTCATTGGACCGTTTCTATTCCAAAGCAGCCCAATTCTTGATAAGGAAGGATGTGAAATAGTCTAGGAAGAAGCATGACACGAGGCCTAGTGCTGAAGGAATTCAAAGTAATGTTACAGTCAAGCAGTCCGGGGAAAATTTCAGTTAAACATTCAAAACAAGCAAACTCAGAAGAAAGACGGTAGGAATCAGAATAGAAAGCAAGATCAAAACTTTGGCCCACGACGTAGAGCTCCTATATTCGACAATTACACTCCTCTAATACGTCGCTGGAGAATGTTTATACAAACCTACAATACTATCTAGTACAAGAAGCCTGCTCCGAAGCCTTCATCGGAGAGGCAGATGTTAGTCAGTGAGATGATGGTTTTGATGACAACAACCTTAGAATAGATTATAAAATATAAATACTAATATTATAAGTTTAGATATATATATATATATATATATATATATATATGTATATGCAGGATTTAACCATGCAGGTACTAAGAATGAAAACTGTACAGTATAGAGATTCAAGATATCAAGATAAAATATCAAGATAGAAGACTCATGAGTATCGAGACTATCAAGAGTTCAAGATTTCAAGGATAGGTATTTTTTTATTATTATTAGGAATTTTTGTTAAAACTCATAGAAAAGCACTGGCATCTTAAAATCCAATTTATTCGTGTAATGGAATCCACTTCGAACCCGTTAAAGGGATGGAACCCTAAGTAGGATGGAACCTACTAAAAATCTAGTGGAACATTGTTTTGTATCCGCTAACTTTTATTCAAAATGATTTTTCAAAATTATATCCTGTTTTCAAAATATTTTCAAAACTTTCCTTTTAAAAGATTCAAAACCCTCGATCCTGATTTTAAATAATTTTAGCCTCAAAAACATCTTTATTTTCAAAGTCAAATTACTCCTGATTTTAAACTATCTTTTTAAATAATATATTTAACTTTTAAATATTTATACTTAGATTTAAATATAAAATTATAGTTAAAATCTATATATATTATTCCTTATATTTACTTATGAATTTTAACTACGGTCAAGTATATTTATAAAGTTTAAAATAGTTTTTATATAAGATAAAGGTTATTTTCAAAGAAAACCAAAAAAACCAAAAAATCCTTTGGGATGTCGACATGCCTAGCATGACCATGTCGACATGGTGACAATTTGATTCAAAAATTCAAATTTCAAAAGAAGTGTCTATTCGCCATAACTCTTCATGAATGGTCATGGTTGTTGTTCTTCTATAAATAGGGGTCAGTTTCAGCGAATTTTTAATCATAATTTTCTGGTTTTCACTCCTCTTCTTCTTCCTCATTTCTTAATACATATTCTTATCATTACTCTGCCGAAATCAACATTGAATCATACTCGATTACTTCTAGTTTGATTCTCTATCACTATCTCTATAAGATTCTCAGTGCTATTCAGAGTTATAGACTTCTTTGTAATCTATTAAGCGAGAAAAGGTGTGATTGTAGCCTTGGAAATCAATCAAAAGGGAAAAGGTGTGATTGTAGCCTTGGTAAATCAATTAGGTAAACTTGTGGCCCGGAAATCAAGTATCTCTACCCAGAGGATCGAAATTCTGGAGGGTGTACCTCATAGCCTTGAAGCCGAGGGTGTAATTGTACAATTGCTTTTGAAAGGAAATCCGTGCTTGTGTTGTGGGACTGGATGTAGGGTAACTCCAAACCAGTATAAAATCCGGTGTGTTCTTTCCTTTACTGCTTTTATTTTATTTTTGCATCTCTGTCTGTTTCTGTGATCATATCTGTGTCTGTATATTGCATAATTTTGTGTCTAAATTACATAAATTAAAAATATTTAATAATTCTTTATTAACACTATTCACCCCCCTCTAGTGTTAATCTTAGCCTTAAGATCCGTAATCCGCATTTCTCACAATTGGTATCAGAGAAAGGTTTTCAAAGTTTCATTATCTGATTTTTGAAAAGTTTTTAAAATGGCTATATTCGTTAATACTAATTTAGAAGTTTTCAAATCATCATTGTTTCATAAGTCTGCATATAATCAATATTCGAATTCAAGTCATCTACCAAAATTGTTTGATGTGCAGGAATCATGCTTTATGGGTGTTGAGGAATCAATCCACAACAGACAAATTGTGCATATCAGAAAGAACAAATGGATACTTGATAGTGGATGTTCTAGACACATGACTGACAATCCAGATATACTGAATGATATAATATACAAAGACAGAGGATTGGTTAACTTTGGAGACAATTCAAAAGGATATGTGAATGGCATCGGCAAAGTTGGTAATTCTGAAACTCCTACTATTACTATTGTTTTGCTAGTTAAGAATCTGAAACATAATCTGCTAAGTATAAGTCAACTATGTGATAATGGTTATAAAATTAAATTTGAAAAAGATAAATGTCCCATTGAATATAATAATTCAACCATTATATTTGAGGGAGTTAGGAAAAAGAATATATATATTCTTAGTATGAAAGTTTCAAATGATAACCTGTGTCTGTTGGCAAGTACAAGTGACCATTGGATTTGGCACAAGAGATTTGGGCATTTGAATTTCAAACTCCTACCTAGACTGTCAAAACATGATCTAGTAAAAGGTCTCCCTAAAATGAATTTTAAAGTAGATAGTTTATGTGATGCTTGTCAACTAGGAAAACTTAGAATTTAAGTGAAAAGATATGATTTCAACTTCGAAACCTCTTAAATTACTTCATCTTGATTTATTTGGTCCATCTCAAATTTTATCAATAAATCATAGTAGATATGTCTTTGTAAATGTAGATGATTATTCTAGATTTACATGGACAATATTTGAAACATAAAAGTGATACTTTTGAATGTTTTAAGACATTCTCAAAAAGAATTCAAAATCAATTTTCTCTAAAAATTATAAGAATTCGAAGTGATCACGGTGGTGAATTTGAAAATGAAAGGTTTGAGGAATTCTATAATAAAAAGGGAATAACTCACAATTTTTCATTTCCGAGAACTCCACAATAAAACGGAGTAGTAGAATGTAAAAATAGGACGATTCGAGAGTGTGCGAGAACTATGCTTACAGAAAGTAATTTACCAAAGAATTTTTGGTCAGAAGCAGTTGCTACCGCCTGTCATATTTTGAATAGAACTTTAATTAGACCTCTAACTGATAAGACATCTTATGAACTTCTTTATTCAAAGAAACCTAAGGTATCTTATTTCAGAATTTTTGGAAGTAAATGCTTTATTTTAAACACAAACGATAATTTAGATAAATTTGATCCTAAATCTGACAAAGGTATCTTTATCGGATATTCTAATAGAAGTAAAGCGTACAGAGTGTTTAATTTAAAAACTAATACCATTGAAGAAACAATGCATGTTTCATTTGATGAAAATTTCAAAATTTTTGAAGATACAAATGATGAAGAGGATTTAATCACTCAAAATCAAGAACCTATTGAAACTAATAATGAAATTGATCATCCTAATAAAAGGATAAAACTTTTAAAGATCACCTTATAAAAAATATACTGGGAGATATGAAATCTGTTGTTAAAACTAGAAATCAACTAAGTAAAATAGTAATGTAGCTTGTATATCAACTATTAAACCCAAAAATCCAATCGAAGCATCAACTGATGATTCATGGATTTTGGCTATGCAAGAAGAATTAAATCAATTTACTAGAAATGACGTTTGGGAACTTGTTCCTAGACCAGAAAATAAAACTATAATTGGAACTAAATGGGTTTATAAAAATAAAATGAATGAACAAGGAGAGGTAGTTAGAAATAAAGCTTGTTTAGTCGCTCAAGGTTATTGTCAAGAAGAAGGAATAGATTTTGATGAAACCTTTGCTCCCGTAGCAAGATTAGAAGCCATTAGGATTCTACTTACTTTCGCAAATCATAATAATTTCAAATTATTTCAAATTGATATTAAAAGCGCCTTTTTAAATGGATTTGTAAAAGAAGAAGTATATGTCGAACAACCACCACTTTTTGAAAATGATAAATTACTAAATCATGTTTACAAACTTAAAAAAGCACTATATGGTCTAAAACAAGCTCCTAAAGCCTGGTATGATAGACTAAGATCTTATTTATTGCAATCTAATTTTGAAATTAGTAAAGTAGATAATACTCTTTTTATTACAAGAAATAAAAATGATATTCAACTAGTACAAGTTTACGTAGATGATATCATTTTTGGTTCAACTAATTTTGAAATGAATAAAGAATTTTCTAAAATAATGAAAGAAGAATTTGAGATGAGTCATATGGGTGAATTAAATTTCTTTTTAGGATTACAAATAAAACAATTAGATAATGGTATCTTTATTAGTCAAGAAAAATATGCTAAAGACCTAATTAGTAAATTTGGTTTGACCACTGCGAGTGGAAAACCCACTCCCATGGCAACCAATGAGTACCTTAGTAAAGAAGATCTCTCGAAAGATGTAGATAAAAAATTATATAGAGGAATGATTGGCTCATTACTCTATATTACTGCTAGTAGACCTGATATCATGCATAGTGTCTGTCTCTGTGCCATATATCAGTCCCAACCAAAAGAGACTCACTTAAAAGTCGTGAAACGAATCATAAGATATGTTAAACACATGTCTGATTATGGTTTATTCTACCCTAAAAATGATTCTTTTGACCTAATATCTTACTGTGATGTTGACTATGCTGGTTGTAAATCAAACCGAAAAAGTACAAGTGGGACTTGTCACTTTTTGGGGCATTCTGGCTTAGTAAAAAGCAAAACACGGTTTCTTTATCAACAACTGAAGCAGGGTATATTTCTGCTGATTTGGCTTGTTCTCAAGTAATACATATGCAACAAACCTTAAAAGATTTTGGTTTAAATTTCTCAAAATATCCAATTTATTGTGACAATACGAGTGCGATAAATTTATCCAAAAATACCACTCAACATGCTCGAACTAAACATATTGATATCAGACATCATTTTCTCAGGGATAATATAAGCAAGGGAGTAGTTACTCTCAATTATATCAATTCTGAAAATCAAATTGTTGATATCTTAACAAAACCTTTAAATGAATCAATATTTACTAAATTAAGAAGAGAATTAGGAATTTGTTCTATAACTGAAATATAAAATATAAATAACAAGTATAATTAACAATTGGTATCAAAATAAATCAAAGGGTTAAATTTTAAAAAGACCATCTCGACATCCCATATGTATACGTGTCGACATATAACGTTTTTGATTTTTTTTTTTTAATTTTTCCACCAAAATTCAAAATTTTAGTTATAAATTCTTCTCAATTTCGACTTTTCATTCATTCTCTCTGTTTTCTCTTCATTCTCTCTTCTGAAATAAATCAAATCATGGCTTCGTCCTCAAAATCAAACATAAAATCAACTTTCGCATTTCCCTCTCCTACTTCTGGTCCATTCCAATGCACTACTCTTGCTCGTGTAATGAAAATAGAGGAGTCTATGATTGATGTACTTAAGATGTTAACTGAAATTCAAGTAACTCAACTTCGTATGGCAAAGGAACAGGAAAGGCAATGCAAGATTCTTAGGAATTTGCAAAAATTCCTAATGAACAACCAGGCCAACCCTATCTTGATCGATGAAGACTCTTCACTCAATCAAGAACAAGAGGCCAGCAACGAAGAAGAAGAAGAAGAAGAACCCATGGAAGAAGCACATGAGGAGAATGATGACCAAGTAGTGTGTGTTGGAGAAGTGTGTTTCGACAAAAAATGGAATCTTGTCGAACAACGTGGAAATTTCTGTTTCCACTATCCAAACTGTTTGATTCATAGATCTCATATGTTCAGAAACACACATTAGTTTCTTCTCTTTCCTTCCGTTGTTGTTTGTGTTTTTATGTTTTCAAACGCAAATGTAAATACAACCATAAACGTAATAAATAACTTGTGTTCTTATATGTGTTTATATTATAAGTATTACTGTGAATTCTTAGTTAGGATAGTTAATAGTTTAGGACTATGTTTTAGTATTAGACTTAAGTGTTGATTATTTATGATAACACTATCATTATAATCACATGTCATAGAGTAATAGTTTTAGGGGGATTTATATAGTTTGGAGTTATCTAGTTTAGATAAAGTTTTTGTTGACAACAAAGGGGGAGAAATATAAAATAGGATAGTTAGGTATAGATTAAGGGGGGGTTGTTAGTTTTAGGGGGAGTTATTAGGATAGAAATAATATTTTATAAACAAAGGTTGTCATCATCAAAAAGGGGGAGACTGTTAGTCCGTGAGATGATGGTTTTGATGACAACAACCTTAGAATAGATTATAAAATATAAATACTAACATTATAAGTTTAGATATATATGTATATGCAGGATTTAACCATGCAGGTACTAAGAATGAAGACTGTACAGTATAGAGATTCAAGATATCAAGATAAAATATCAAGATAAAAGACTCATGAGTATCAAGACTATCAAGAGTTCAAGATTTCAAGGATAGGTATTTTATTATTATTATTAGGAATTTTTGTTAAAACTCGTAGAAAAGCACTGGCATCTTAAAATCAATTTTATTCGTGGAATGGAATCCACTTCGAGCCTGTTAAAGGGATGGAACCCTAAGTAGAATAGAACCTACGAAAAATCTAGTGGAACATTGTTTTGTATCCGCTAACTTTATTCAAAATGATTTTTCAAAAATATATCCTGTTTTCAAAATGTTTTCAAAACTTTCCTTTTAAAAGATTCAAAACCCTTGATCCTGATTTTAAATAATTTTAGCCTCAAAAACATCTTTATTTTCAAAGTCAAATTACTCATGATTTTAAACTATCTTTTTAAATAATATATTTAACTTTTAAATATTTATACTTAGATTTAAATATAAAATTATAGTTAAAATCTATATATATTATTCCTTATATTTACTTATGAATTTTAACTACAGTCAAGTATATTTATAAAGTTTAAAATAGTTTTTATATAAGATAAAGGTTATTTTCAAAGAAAATAAAACACTAAAAAATCCGTTGGGGTGTCGACATGCCTAGCATGACCATGTCGACATGGTGACAGTTTGATTCAAAAATTCAAATTTCAAAAGAAGTGTCTATTTGACATAACTCTTCATGAATGGTCATGGCTGTTGTTCTTCTATAAATAGGGGTCAGTTTCAACGAATTTTTAATCATAATTTTCTGGTTTTCACTCCTCTTCTTCTTCCTCATTTCTTAATACATATTCTTATCATTACTCTGCCGAAATCAACATTGAATCATACTCGATTACTTCTAGTTTGATTCTCTATCACTATCTCTACAAGATTCTCAGTGCTATTCGGAGTTATAGACTTCTTTGTAATCTATTAAGCGTGAAAAGGTGTGATTGTAGCCTTGGAAATCAATCAAAAGGGAAAAGGTGTGATTGTAGCCTTGGTAAATCAATTGGGTGAACTTGTGGCCCGAAAATCAAGTATCTCTACCCAGAGGATCGAAATTTTGGAGGGTGTACCTCGTAGCCTTGAAACCGAGGGTGTAGTTGTACAATTGCTTTTGAAAGGAAATCCATACTTGTATTGCGGGACTGGATGTAGGGTAACTCCGAACCAGTATAAAATCCGGTGTGTTCTTTCCTTTACTGCTTTTATTATATTTCAACATCTGTGATTGTTTCTGTGATCATATCTGTGTCTGTATATTGCATACTTTTGTTTCTAAATTAACATAAATTAAAAAGATTTTAGTAATTCTCTATTAACACTATTCACCTCCCTCTAGTGTTAATCTTAGCCTTAAGATCCGTATTCTGCATTTCTCGTAGAAGATCCAAATAGGAAAATTTTATAGGTTTCACGAGAGTTATGGCTACAATACAAATGAGTGTTGCCATTTGCAAGTTCTCATTGAGAAGCTGATTAGAGAAAGGAAGTTGGGATAGTTTGTGCGTGTGCCGCAGTCTGAAGGTGCGGGCCTATCGAATCAAAATAATATACCCAATCAGGCATGACAGGAGGAACTCGCTCGTACTAGCGGGAGGTTGGTGATAAATACAATAAGTGGTGATCCTCATCCAACAAACCGAAGCTGAAGGGAAATGGAGTCGTATGCCTGCTCTATTAGGCATGCGGACTTCGAATGTTGTAGTAGTCGTGATGATGGAGCTCCGTCCAAGCAACAGAAGACGATGACCGATGACATCGTGTTCCTAAACAGAGACAAGGATAAGGTCGAAGCCCCCATTATCGATCCACTGGTCATATATTCTCAGGAAGGTCTTGCTTAGATGAAGAGGATCTTGGTTGTCAGTGGAAGCTTTATGAATATTTTGTTTAAACGAGCATATGATCAAATGAAAATGGAAGCTAAAGACTTGAAAGCCTTTTCAATCTTGCATTCATGGCTTTAATGGAAGTGCTACTATACCCACTGGAATGGTGGAACTACCAATGGAGTTGGGAGTTGGAGAATGCCGGAGAGTCCGGATACTGCAGTATGTTGTGTTGGACATAGACTCCCCTTACAATGCTTTCTTTGGTCGACCGGCACTTGCAGAATTCAGGGCAGCAATTGCCCCCTGGTGCTTGACTCTGAAATTCCCCACCGATCGTGGGATCGAAGTCGTTCAAGGGGATCAGGCCACTAGACGAGCATGTTATGTTGCTGAGTTGCGCGAGGAGCAGCGAAAGGAGAAAGGTAAGGGTGTAGAGGAATCTCTCTACGTCTGTTTTGCTGACAATTGACAATTGGTGCCTAGGCCTAGGCTCGGGCACCCCAACCAATTCCAAAGGGATCTTGACCCGAGAGACACTGAAAGTGAAGATGAAACTAAAGACAGTCAAGCTTCCCTAGCTGAACTGACGATCGATGTCCTTACCGAAGATGATAAAGATTGGATCTCGGTTAAGCCAATAGACATAGAAGGAATTGGTTGAATTTTTCCAGGCGAACCTCGATGTATTCTCCTGGACATACTCTGACAAGTGTGGGATCTCACCGGACATCGTGATCCATACTTTGATTGACCCATGGTACATCCCGTCAAATAGAAAACGCGTGGTATGGGTCCAGAGAGATCTTCCACCCTTAAAGAAGAGGTCGATAAATTGAAACCGAATGGGTTTATCCAAGATGCCTTATACCAGGAGTAGGTATCCAATCCCATACTTGTCCAAAAGGAAAATAGGAAATGGAGAACGTGTGTTGATTACTCGGACCTGAACAAAGCTTGCCCAAAAGACAGTTTTCCACTTCCCCGAATTGATCGGCTTGTAGATTCAAGGCTAGGCATGAATTATTATCTTTTATGGATGCTTATTCCGGTTACAACCAGTTACCCATGCACTTACCCGACCAGGAACATACCAGCTTCGTAACCAATCTGGGACTCTACTGCTACAAAGTCATGCCTTTTCGAACTCAAGAACGCTGGGGCAACATACCAACGATTAGTCAATCGAATGTTTGCCAACCAGATTGAAAAGACTATAGAGTGGACGACATGCTGTAAAGTCACAATTCTCCACCGATCATATTAAAGACTTGGAATCAATGTTTAACATCTTTCGAGAATACAAGATGAAGCTCAATCCATTGAAATGTAACTTTGGGGTCGCATTCGGAAAATTCCTTGGGTTTATCGTAAACGCTTGAGGAATCGAAGCAAATCCCAAAAAGATCTAGGCAATCAGAAATCTTAAAACTCCGAGAACCATAAAGCAAGTCCAGAACCTCAATAGAAAGGTAGCAGCATTGAGCAGGTTCATTTCAAAGTCCACCGACAAATACATTCCTTTCTTTGATTTGATTCGAAAAGGGAAACAGAATTTTGAATGGACCACGGAATACGAGGCCGCATTCTGAGCACTAATTCAACACTCTCCACACCGTTGATTTTGTCAAAGCCTATCGATCATGAGCAGTTGTAACTTTACTTGGCGGTACCAGAAAACGCAATCAGTGTTGCCCTAATTCAGGAGGAAGACCGAGTGCAAAAACTGTTCTACTATTTCAGTAAACGACTAACCGGAGCTAAGAGGAATTATCTGAAGCTAGAGAAGTTGGCTTATTGTCTCGTTATTGCCTCAAGAAAACTACGTCTGTATTTCCAAGCTCATCTTATCACTGTTTACACTAGTCAGTCGTTACGACAGGTCCTTACGCGGCCTGAGACGTCTGGTAGGCTACTCAAATGGAATATTGAACTGAGCCAGTTTGATATTGCTTACACTCTGAGGCGGGCTATTCAAGGACAAGTCCTAGCAGATTTCATAGCCGAATTTACCATCCCAGAGGACTTGCCTGAAACTAGTAAATCTCTCGAGTATATCTAGAAGCTGCATACTGATGGTGCATCAAACGACTAGTGCTCGGGTGCTGGAGTTGTACTTGAAACCCCCGAAGGTCGATCCATATGTTATGCTCTAAAGTTTGATTTTCATGTGACTAATAATAAAGCTGAATATGAAGCCTTGCTTGCCGGATTGAAACTCGCCCGATATTTGAGAATTATTGCTGTGGAGATTTATTGTGATTCACAATTAGTTGTATGTCAAGTTCGGGGTGAATATCAGACAAAGGATCGAAGACTGGATGCTTATCTATCGTGAGTCCAGGAGATACTTAATCAATTTGATTGTTATGCCATCTTCTACATACCCTGTGATCGCAATCAAAAGCTAATTTATTGGCAAAGCTTGCAACAACGGGCGAAGCACAACAAATGTGACTTGTTCCTATAGAAACGTTATCTTTCCCAAGCATTGATCAGATGGAGACATACCGGATATTTGAAATCACTCCCGATGAGAAGTTGTGGATGACTCTGTTCCACAATTACCTCGAGCATGGAACGTTGCCTGAGCGTAGGAGTGAGAAGAGATAGATTCTTCGTAAAACTACACGGTTCACTATTCATCATGGAGTCATGTATAGAAGAGAGTACTCCGTTCCTCTACTCCGATGTATCGCCCATGATGAAATTAAGCGAGTGTTACGTGATGTTCACGAGGGAGAATGTGCCGATCACACCGACAAGCTCTTGCTAAGAAAGTACTCTAGTATGGATATTATTGGCCAACTTTAAACCATGATGCAATGGATTACGCTAGGAAATGGGATAAAATTCAAAAACATGCTTGAATTCCTAGAGCCCACCTACTGAGATAACCCAAATGGTCAGCCCATGACCGTTTGCAGTACAGGGCATCGATATCATTGGCTCTCTACCTCTGGCCGAAGGTGGTGCGAAGTATGCCATCGTCGCAGTTGATTACTTTACCAAGTGGGCCGAAGCTGAACTTCTTGCTACCATCACGACGAAGAAAGTAATCAACTTTGTAGTCCGCAACATTATCTGCCGATTTGGTCTCTCGCACACCTTCATCACTGATAACGGAACCCATTCGACAGTGTTGAATTGAAGGATTTTTGCCAACGATTCCACATCCAAAAGAAATTCTCAGTAGTTGCACACCCTTAAGCCAATGTCCATCGAAGCAGTTAATAACGTTATCAAGTCTATCCTGAAGAAACGATTGGAAAAGGCCGGGGGCAAGTGGGTTGATGAACTTCCTATGGCTTTATGGGCTTACCGGACAACCCACAAGTCCACGACCGAACATACTCCATTCTCTATATCCTATGGTTCAGAAGTTGTTATTCCAGTCGAGATGGAAGTACCTTCTCATCGTGTGACTTATTATGATCCAAAGACAAATTCCATACTACCTGCTGAATCCTTGGATTTGCTGGATGAGAAGCGGAACAGGATAATTTGAGGGCAGCCGCATGCCGAAGTCGAGTTGCCCGATTATACAATGCCAAGGTCCAGCCTCGAACCTTTAAACTCTGCGATCTCGTCCTATAAAGAATATATCTGGTTCCTTCACACATGAAACCAACGTGGGAAGGACCATATGTGATTGAACGAAAGCTTGGAGATGGAACATTCAAGTTATCGACCATTGACGGTCTTACTTTGCCAAGAGCCTGGAACAGAGTCTTCATCGCTACTACACATGACAGGCTTTATTTATTTTAGTCTATTTTTCATCTGCAATTTGTTTCTGCATTTCAAAATTTGAATTTGTAAAAAGGAAATTGACTTTTTCGTATTTCTCATTTTAGCAATAAAATGCCATCTCTTCGAGCCAGAGCTGTGATTTATTGAATGTGACACGCAACCATCACGATGCACGAAGAGCTAAGTTCCATCATATGGTGGAATTTATTCAAATAGGGAGTGACTGAGATACGACCGGCCACTCACTAAGTGAAACCCGAGCTCAAGGGCAAGCCATCACACTGAAGCCAGAGAATGATTGACACACGACAATCTTTTAACTAACTCCAGTCTCCCAGAGTGCGAGCTGGAGTATAAACTTATAAATGCGGTTTCGAAGATGATGGATCCGTCCACCTAACGACTTTGACCGTGTCCCAACCAAATTCGAGGAGAATGGGAACGTCCATCTAATGACCTCACTTTTTAACTCGGGGTGTATGTGAATCAACCATCCACAATCCTGATAAATCCATCGTTCTTGGAGTGCGAACGAAATCCTAAAAGCTTAAACAGATGTAATTGACCATCTTTCGGCCAACTCCAAATTCCCAGAGTGCAAATTGGAGTATAAATATCAACTCTAAGTTCACAGAGTGCGAACCGGAGTATAAACAACAACCCCATATTCCCAGAGTGCGAATTAGAGTATAAATATCAACTCTAAGTTCCCAGATTGCGAACTGTAGTATAAACACCAATTCTAAGTTCCCAAAGTGCGAACTGTAGTATAAACATCAACTCTAAGTTCCCAGAGTGTGAGATGGAGTATAAACATTAACTTTGAGTTCCCAAAGTGCGAGCCGGAGTAAAACACCAACTCCAAATTCCCAGAGTGCGAGTCAGAGTATAAACATCAACTGTAAGCTCCCAGAGCGCGAACTGGAGTACAAACGTCGACTATCTCTGGATTCCTAGAGTGCGAACCAGAGTATGACCGCAAATAACTTGGAGTCCCTAAAGTGTGGTCAGAGTATAAACATAACTGGGGTGTGAATAACCGCTCGCAAACTAACCTAAGTCCTCAAAGCGTGGACATATGCTTAAAATTTAAACAGGCGTTGTCGACCGCCGATACACAAATGCAGATCCCCGGAGTGCGGATGTGATCATTGATAAGTAAGGGAGTGTGATTCGATCACTTAACTCTCACTTGTTTTAGCATCGATTCAACGATGTTAAGCTTGAAGAAATGAAGGAGAAATGCAATCGCTGGCCGATCTTTACAACTCATCCACGAAACTGGGGGTAGAACTTAAGTGTCAACCATTAACTGAAGTAGTGCAACATCAAAGTTCAAATTAATCCCCGTCCTTGACTTGTGTCTGTGATTTTCGGGTTTGAAAAATAAAAACAAACTCGACTCAAAGTTGGAACTTCGCAAGTGCACCAGACTAGAATTCAAATATTGGAACACTTAAGTATAAATAAACAATAATAGAGTTGAAGCCGAAACAAAATTTCACTTCAACTAACTGTGAAAGAAGTTCATATACAAGTTACTTCCAAAATTCCAACTAGCAGGGGCCGAACCCGCGTCTATACACGGCTTACGGAAGGAAAACAAAATAGATTCCTATCTATCTACCAAAATATGTACCGAAGAGGCCTATCTACTCTTTCTTTTTCCTCGGCTTCTTCTTCAACGTGGATCCGCTGGAGCTGCTAGTGATTTTCCGCTTTGAGCTCTTGCTTTTCGATGGCTGACCTTCAAGCAAAGGCATGATCTCAACGTCCTCCTCCAAACTCGAGTGTACAGGAATACTTCCTGCAGGCGGAGTCAGAGGGGTTGGATCTGCTACAGGAGGCAGGATAGGCACACTAGTGTGATAACTGTACCTCCGGGCGATATCATTCTCAGCGGAGCCGGGCCAGGTGCCACCATTCCACCTCCAAAACTACCGCGACGAGTCGCTGCCTCCATTTCAACGTCGATTTCGGCCAATATCTCTTCCTCATGAGCTGCTTGATCCTCGTTGGGAACATCAGTAGTCGGCATTGAAGAGCCAGTATCAGGTGCGATTCTACTCATCACAAATGGTAGGTCCACAAAAGAGTCTGTGGCGACTGAGGAGTTCCTCCATCATCTGCTCGTCAAAAGAGATTGTGCACCCCTACATTCTATCAATTGGTGCAGTCATTGTTTTGGTGGTTGCCTCAGTAATGATGGCCTCCTCCGCTTGATGAAATTCTTGAGTTGGAGGAGGCGCAGTCAATGTAACTCCAGTCACTGGATAGAGAAAAAGAAAGACTGTTAGTAAATGCTTCAAATCGAGCTCCTTATTTTGAACACACATGAGAAATGTTCAGAGTACCTTCCACATTTAGGCTCGTAGACGGCTGAACGGCTTCTGAAGTGTGCTCTCTAGCCGGAGATAACCGCGATTGTTCTGGATTATAAGTAGGGACGGATTAGGGTTCAACCGCTGGTACAGGTTCAAGTTGGGTTGGCACAGGAATCTCAAGACTTGCTTCGTGATGCTCAACACCTGAACTTTCTCCAACCTCAAGTGTTGGGCACCGAGTTTCTCCTTTTCGTGTGAAATCTTCGACTCGTAAAGAATCTTTCTTTCATCTTCAGTCAGCACGTGATTCTCGAGCTCAAACTCGTCGATTAATTCATATGAATGCACCGCCTTCTTCTCCTCAACCAATCGGCTCCAGGCATTACGAAGATGTATCGAATAATTATCAAGCCAGGCTAAGTTCCTATGCTTCAGCACATTGGCATTGTAAGTGATGAGGAGATCTTTGATATTAGCCTCAAGCCTGGACTCTGCCGTCCGGATCCTCTCCTCGACCTCGGTCTCCACCACACGGACTTTCTCCACTGCCGCATCCCGTTTACCTTGAAGCACTACGACTTGACCACATGCCTCCTGTGCTGCGGTATTGGTGTCATCCCTCTCTTTAATGATTTCAGAAAATTTGGACTTAAGCTCGTTAAGTGAGGTTTACAAATCAGATCTCTCCAGTCAAGCCAATGCATAACGTTCTGACCCTGTTCCCTATTGGAGATTCCTGGGTACCTAGCTGCCATCCTAGTAAAGTTGGGAAGGCTTCCTCCTAGATCTCCTCCTGGTGGGCTTCAACTAGCTACTCATTTACCCTGACCTCTCGCATTGAAAAAGAAAATACATAAAGAAATTCGATTTTGAGCATTTAGTTCCCCTTCCTGGATTTCCCAATGTGTAACTCAAGACAGGTCGACTCTCGAACTGCCCAGTTCTTTGAGGGCCGCATCCCGCTCGGCAGTAACGGTGGTGTTCCGATGGCCCATCTCCTCCACCAGGGCATAGTGTGTCTGCATCATCCTCTCCATAACTAAGTTAGGCTTATCGGCCGTTTTAGTGGCCTCTATTTCTGATTTTTGGGAGGATTCAGCTTCAATGTTGAGCACTTGGATAATTCAGTCCTTTTGAGCAAGCTCATTCTCTGACTTCTCTATAGTGGTCGCCCACTCAAAGGCCAGCCTAGATGCTTTCTCTGCGACTTTCGTCCACTCCTTATACTGAGAATAGATGTCATGAACATAGTCATGCATTGTGTTCTCTGTCTCTATTGGGATTCTCTTTAGGTGTGAAGGGAAGATATAGTTATCGAAGCAGATGTTCGAAAAATCCTTTTTAAGCTGTGCAATTTTAATAGTCCCTTCCCCGGAGGGCTCAGTAATAGCCTGTTCAACGAGAACAGGAGTTTCGGTCTCATGTCTACAGCGGTCTAGATCAGGCCTCTGAACATGGGAAGGCGGTTTGTGACGCGAAGGCTTCGGAGGCTGTGTGACATAAGCAGAAGGTTGTGTAGGGATTCGAAGAGATGGAAAGCGCGATCGGGATCGTACCTCGGCTCTAGGCTCCTATTCCTATCTCTGTCGTAACATTCTTGACTGGAATAATCTCGGTCATGGTTTCTATCATCTTCCCTTCTACGGGGCTCGTAGTATGAACTCGATGACTATCATGCTGTGCGGAGGCAACCAAGCATAGAATCTCGCCTAGTCATTGTACCTACGAAGTAAAAAGAAGAACAGAGTTAGTGATCTCCCAAAGTAAACACCTTATGGTCGATAATCGTGTAGTTCCGTGAAGTGTATATGTATGTGCACCCCTCCAACCAACCGGAAATGTCGGCCACACTAGTGGGAAGAGACTCGCTTAAGTCTAAAGCATGCTGAAGCCCCCCCAATTCGGCATCATGCTGAAGTGACACATAATCCGAAATTGGGATGTCAGCGAGCCATTCGAAAAGGTTTTCCACCTGCAAAGGAGGAGCCTTCGAAATTCTAATCTCGGGAACAGGCAAAGACATGACCACAGATTTCCATCTTATCGATTTAGAACATTTGAAAGCAGCTGCCCTGCATTTCTCTTTCCTTCGCAATTCTGAAACGCGTAAGAAGGCTCGGCCACGACTTCGTCATCGGTTGATGTCCTTTTTGAATCAACCCCCTCAGTTATAACAACTCCGGGCGTCTTACGTTTCACTCTTTTCTTCGAGACAGCCCTTAGAGTCCCCTCAAGCCTTATACTTTGGCCGTGCTAGATCAATCAGACAATTTTCAAATTCCTATCTATTAGTACTGAATCGATGTCCCTCATCTCACTCGGAACTTCTTGGAGAACCCATACCATCTCTTTGAAATGCGTACCTTCAGTTCGTGGAATTACAACTGTAAAGAAAAGGAGATGTTAGTTTGACATCAGTTATGATCACCATATTAACTACTTGAGAAGACTGCGATACTTACGTCTGAATAGCCATCGGCTGGCGAATCCTGGAGGGCAGCGAATATAAAACCATTCCGTTTTAAAGTAGCTCAACCTGGTCCAGGATGCCGTTACCACTTGATAATTTCTAACCGCTTCTAGAAACGTAAAAGAAGGGCTATCTCCCCGACTCTTGACATTGAATAAGTATCTAATCTCGAGCGGGGTCAGTAGCCGGAAGAGATACTCCATAAATACGATGAATAAGCTATTCAACAGAGCATGTCCGTTGGGGTGTAGTTGAGATGGAGCGATTTCAAAGAAAGATAGCACTTCCCTAATGTATTGGTTAAATGGAGGAAGTGTTCCTGCTGCACATGCGTGGCGATTGAAAGCAGTAAACCCCTACGGTGGATAATGTGGTCTATCGTTTGGTCAGAGCAATAGCACGTCGTCCAATGACAAGCCATGCCTTAAGCATATCTGTCCCAGCATGTCTTCGGAAAAATTGGACAGCACAGAACCTGGCAGATTACGGATAAAAGTGGCACCCGGTAGCTCACCCGGAGCCGAATTTATAACTTCAGCCGCGATGGCCGGTATCTCGATCGTTAGGGAAAGTGAACACTTAGTTTCCTGCTGTTGTGAATTTGTGGACTCCATAACTAATTAACTTATGAAAAACCATCATTAGACGATAATAAGCCCGTGTGTCCCTAATGTTAAGTGTGTGGATGTGTAGTGCAGTGCTACATATTACTTGAAAAATTCTATAGATTTGAAAGAATACTAAAACGAAAAGACTTCAAAATTCGACCGGAGTGACCATCATCGTTGATCGTCGCAACCGTGCCATCCAGACTTTAGAGATTGATCCGAGTTAAAGTTTGTTAAAATTTTGTTAAGTTACAATTCCACTGACGAGCTTCGAAAGGCGGTCAAATATGCAGTGAAATGATTAAGTCCAACTATGCGAGGTAGAAGCTCGTCGGAGTCAGATGTTTGAATGTGGGAAAAATTTGGTATCCATCAAGGTTCGAAACTTGGATCGATCGCCAAAAAATTTACTTCATATCGATCGGGGAAAATAAGCTTCGCATCAGTCAAAGATGATGGTTTCGTATCGATCATTTAACTTCAGCCTCGCATCGATCAAACGACTCAACTTCGTATCGACCAGAAAAGCACAACTTCGTATCAATCAAGGTTTGCCGGCTATGTATCGATATCGATTCGAAATGATTGATTCGAAGTTGCTGTCCCACCATCGATACGAAATTAAAAGCAAACGATCGAAGTGAAGGTGGTCGATACGAAATCCAAGAATCACAAGTTCGGTATGAAATCTAAGGCAGGAGATCGATTTGAAATTCTCAATCAAGACCGATACAAAAAAAATGTCTTCTTCCTTAATCCATGGATGTTAGATTAAAGCATAGTGTCTTTTCTATGATTGATTCGAATCCCTCCATACTTTATCTTCCCCAATCGACACAAAGGCAATTCTGACCTTCCTCGACTTTGCTTCAACCCTCTCCAGTCTCCTTCACGCTACACTCGGCCATGAATATAAATTAAATGACATGGGAATTTAATTCTCGTCGTTTTAAGATTAAAATTGGTCGATTATTTACCTAATTTCAGAGGCCAATTCAAAGGGATGGGTGTAGTGTAGGATTCGAAGGCGGGGGCAAGTTTTCTCTTCTTTTCTCAGGTTGTCGAGCGTTACGAAGGCGAGGTTATCAAATGAGCAAGTTAGAAAGAATGTTAAGTGCAAAACATTTATTTATAGACTTGAGAAATGAAGAAAACCGATTCGACTCCTGGTCGTTGCGACCGATCCCAACCGGTTCTTCATCTCATCGATACGAACCGCTTTGTTCGTATCCACTATTTTTAACTCCTTCTAAGGCAAATCAATACGAACTGCACTGTTCGAATCCTTCAAGTCGCAGCCCCCAAAGACTCATATCCATTGATAGGAAGTGCTTAATTCATATCCATCGATACGGATCATGTTGATACATATACGGGAAAACTGACAACGACTTGTAATCGAACGTTAACAAGAGTCAAGTTAACACATATGCATGTATATCAGACTAATTTTCAATTTTAAAAATTCGCAGGTCGAATGCCCATCTGATGGCGATTGCAACAGCAAACAGCTAATCGCTATCATACAGCAATCGGTTACAACAGTGCATGGACAACAGTTGGCAGTCAATGGTTCATATTACTGAAAAATCAGTCAAGGATTACGACTTCCAACGAGAAGACGTTAATTGTTTAACAAGTTAAATGGAACTATTCAGAGTGAAGATTGAAGTTTTTCAAAGCACGTCATGTTCATACAAGATGTACTTTAGGGCCAAATGTTATCCCGCCTTTTGGAAAAGCCGAGGTATCAAGGAGTTGACTGAAAACCAAGGATCGCTCATCCCGAATATCGAATATGCACAGGTCCACTATGTATGTCGATAAATTTTCTTCGAGTCCGGATCAAGCTGCAATTGACAAGACATGAAAAGCAAAGTTTCGAAAGCCAACGTTCCAAATTTTGAGTCAATCTGAGTTCATATGCTCAAGATATGATCGTTGCAAGTCAAGGAGGCCAACTCGTTCATGCCCATCATTTTGTATCAATCGAATCACAGCCCATCATTTCGCATCGGTCGATTTCGTATCCATCGAAGATAGTCTTCTTCGTATCCATCGAAGATAGTCTTCTTTGTATCCATTAGCAGATAGGCTCACTTCCAATCGGTCGGCTATTGCCTACTTCGCATCCATCAACTACAACACGGAGGTCTACTTTCTATCCATCCAAAGGCGGCCTACTTCATATTGGACTTGTTCGTATCTATTAAATAGTCACTGCTTCATATCCATCAAGTAATCACTGTTCGTATCCATCAAGCCAAGCAGAGTCGCCATTTGTACGTACCCATCACAATATCGTTTTCATATCCATCAAGTTGAAGCAATTTCCATCAATAGGAACAGAGCCACCTCCATCGATACGAACTCAGCCAGTTCCATCGATACAAATTGAACCACACCCTTCGGTTCGATCAAGGCAACGGCCATTGGTACGAATAAGGCAACGCCAATCGATAGAACAAGGCAAAAACCTTAGAATGACTCGGTCAACTTGGCGTACAAAGTGGATCGATCCGAAGAATGAGCGCTACGTCAACTCGCGAGCACGTGCTCAGTATAAATGTGAAGTGATCGATACGAACGCATTGATATGAAATGGCCGACCTAAAGAAAACGCAATCTTGCATCAATCATAACTCGCAATTCACAAGTCCAAATGATATGAAATTTTCACAGGAGCTTACGTACGACCTAAAGAATGTTCCTGCCAAGTTTCGACTCGATTGGGTCAAATCTTGATCGATACAAAATTCGTTCTTATCGATCACAGATCGAGTTGAAATCTCTTGGGATCGATCGCGTGGGCCCACCAATGTGTCAACAGAAGTCTCTCGAGATCTGAGCGAGATATTTGCATCCTACGCCTATAAATAGCACCCCAAGGCCTACAAAAAAGGATATTTTGGCTCTTTGACGTCCAGACTCTGCCAAAACTATTTTTATACTTCAAGGTTGCTGTTGTACTCGAATTTAATCATTGTAATCCGCTGTAATCGGTTGTAACCAGCAAGTGAATATCGATAAAGTCATCAATTTTATAGTGGATGTAGGCCATACGCCGAACCACTCTAAATCATTGTGTTTCTGCATGTTTTCATTATTTGTTTTTTAATTGTTTGTTAGATAATCCTCCTTTTACATTTCTATTCTTCATTTTTATCTCTTCAAATACTTCCGAAGAGTGTTGTGCCCAAATTTGGTATAAACAAGTATGATACCGATAAAATTATTAAGTTGTGCTAGATTATTGCTATTTGGATTGAAAGTTGTAATTGTTCGACTGGAATGCTCTAAGTTGGTTGGGATGTAGAATATATGTATTTTAATATATTGGATTTGTATATTATACAATTTAGTTGTATTGATTGCCTTGTAAATTTCCATAGATCGATCAATTCCAAAATTACATATGAAAGGTATTCTGTTTAAAATAACAAATGTCATACCGCTTTCTGGCAAAGCCATGATACCAAAAGATCGATCAAAAACAAAGGACAGTTCGTCTCAGAGATTGGTCAAACTTCGTTTCACTATGGATATCGCTGAATTTTTTCCGAGTCCAGATCGAGCAACAATTGATAGGACATGACAAGAAAGATCATAGAAGTCAGCGTCTCAAATTTCAGATCAATCCGAGTTCGTGTGCACAAGTTATGATCGACTCAAAGAAAACAAAGGAGCTTCGGTTTCGTATCCATCCCCCAAGCTCCAGTTCGAATCGATAGTTTTCGAATCGTTCAGAAGACCAGCTGCTTCGTATCCACCAAGGAAAGACAGTTCGTATCGATCGAGTTCGAATCCATCGGGGTACCTTGGTTCGACTCGATCGTATTCGAATCCATTGACATTCCCCCACTTCGTATCCATCAGGTCAGAGCACTTCGTATCCATCAGGTCAGGGCACTTCGTATCCATCAAGTTGCCCTGCTTCGTATCCATCAAAGGGCCCCAGTTCACATTGATTGACTTTGTGTCCATCGGGAAGCTATGTGTCTCGACTCCATCGCATAAAGGCCTGTTCGTGTCCATCAACCTTTATTAATTCGTATCCATCGATGTGACAGTCGTTCGAATCCATGGATAACGACCACTTCGAATCCACCTAGTCAACAAGCTTAGATGACGTGTCAATCCTCGATGCAAATTAGGCGAGATCTAAGGAATGGATGCGTTCAACTCGGAGAAAAGACCGGTTCGACTAGGAGGATGCGCGCCACCTCACCACAGAACCACGTGAGCTGATGGAGTCGAAGGCATCGATTCGAACCAGACAGGAACCAAAAATCATATTTCGTATCGACCATATCTCCCAATCTACTGATCCAAATGCCATGAAATTTTCACAGGAGCTTGCATACATGATGAAGAACGTCTCCACCAAATTTCAGCCTAATTGGACACCATCTTGATCGATACGAAATGACTTCGTATCGATCACAGATGGACTCGAAACTTCCTGAAGTCGGTCGCGTGGGCCCACTCACGTGCCAGAAAAAATCTCCCGAGATTTAAGCGCAATCTCGGTCTCCTACGCCTATAAATAGAGCCCAAGAGCCAACGGAAAAAGGGATCTTTTTGGATTCTCAAGCGCCCAGACTCTGCCGGATCGAGATCTCCATCATCCTACATCATATTCTTGCTGTTGATTTCGAATTTCCAGTTGTAACTTGTTGTTGCTTGCTGTAATCACTTGTAAACGTTGAAAGAGAATCAATAAAATTGCAAAAACTTCAGAGTGGACGTAGGCAACGCGCCGAACCACTATAAATCCCTTGTCTTTGTCTTTACTTTTCTGTTATTTGGATTTTTTGTTAGATAATCCTCATTTTCAATTTATATTCTTCATTTATTATCTCTTCAAAAACTTCCGAAGGGTGTTGTGCCTAATTTTGGTACAAACACTTTGGTGCTTTCACTGAGAAAACCCAGTTTTTCTCCTGCTCCTTGGATCTGTCGCCGATACCGGATTGCGTAAATCTAAGGGAGAGATCCAGATTTCAATTTCAGATTCCTTCCATTCTATTCAGATTTTCCAAAGCCTAGGAAAGGAGTTCATTATTCAGGATGTTTAACACAAGAACCGCTTCTACCGCTGGTCAAGAAGGCCGGGATAGACAGAATCCCGCGCAACTACCTCCACCTAACCAAGATGATACCGGGCATTCCGACCCATCAGGTCCGGTTACCAAACAAGAGTTCTAGACATTGCTCCAGGAACTAACTCAAAGTCGGCAACAGCTAGCTGAGCAGTTGCGCGTTAACGCTGAATTAGCCAATCAACTAGACCGCCAAGGGCATAGAAGATCCAAAAGGGATCATGCGTCTCGTTCCTCCACTGAAAGTTCTGCCTCATCCGACTACAATCACAGATCCACCCGTCCCAGGCTAGAGGGAAATCATGCACAGGCCACTGACCACCAGCCAATATTGACCGTTGGACAGTTAAGAGTTGGCCCGTCTGCTAGTTTTCATACAGGACCCTCCTCCCGAGGAGGCAGTGTTCCACAACATACCACGGATAACCACGCCATCGCCACTGCAGTTGACATAGGAGTTGATATTCGAAATCACTCCAATCAGAACTACCACCAGTAAGAACGTGCTCCAAAACCATATGTCCCAGAAGACATCGAGCCAAGGAGGCGAGATACGGATCGTCGACAGCGCCCGATCCCACCTCGCACTGTGGAACCCGACCATACTTTGGCTCACCACCCTCAGGATATAGCGACACCAGACCTCTCAGCCATGGTACGCCAAATGATTCGCGAGAGTCAGGGCTTAACAAATGACGATTGGGGAATCTCCCGAAGTCATACTCCGTTCACTGATGACATATTATATGCCGAACCTCCTCGGCGATTCAGGATGCCGACCCTGCCTATGTATGAACGAAGTTCCGACCCTAACCAGCATATTCTGAAATACGAATGGTCGATGACTGCTGCAAGAGCTGATGATGCAGTAAAGTGCCATAGTTTTCCCATTTCTTTAGGGCGAATTGCGACAATGTGGTTTACACGATTACCCCCACGATCTATCTCTTCATTTGATCAATTGGCCACTAAATTTGTTGAACGGTTTCGTATGCACATTGTCAGGCCTAAAGACGTCAATACTTTATCTAATGTCACTCAAGCTCCTGGGGAGACACTCAGGCGATATTTGGAAAGGTTCAACGCCGCGTGTGCGGAGATCACTAACCCTAATGATAATTCAATCTTGATGGCCTGGACTAAGGGGATTGACCCCGATTCTGAGTTTGGAAATTGGCTAGCTGGGAAGCCTCCTGCATCGTTGGATCGTTTCTATTCCAAAGCCACTCAATTCTTAAGGCGTGAGGATGCGAAACAATCTAGGAAACAGGACGATGCGAGACCCAGCAATGAAGGCATTCAGAGTAATGTTGCAGTTAAACAATCTGGTGAAAGTTCAGGAAAAGTCCAGTTAAATATTCATAATAAACAAGCTCAACAGCCGAGAAACGGTGATAGTCAGAGAAGAAAACGAGATCAGAACCGTGGCCCACGACGTAGGGCTTCGATGTTTGATACTTATACACCGCTGAACACGTCATTGGAGAACGTGTATCTACAGACTTGCAATGCTATGCAGTATAAGAAGCCTGCTCCAAAACCATCGTCGGAGAGGCAGATCCAAACAGGGAAGTTCTGTAGATTCCATGAAAGTTATGGATATAACACCAATGAGTGTAGACATTTGCAGGACCTCATTGAGAAGTTGATCAGAGAGAGGAAGCTGGATCAGTTCGTTCGGGCGCCGCAGTCTGATGATGCGGGCCCATCCAATCAAAATCGTGTGCAAACTCAAGAGAGACGAGAGGAACCTGCCCGTACAGGCGGGAGGTTAGTTATTAATACAGTCAGTGGTGGTCCCCACCCGGCAGACCAAAGCTGGAAGGAGATGGAGTCATATGCCAGTTCGATCAGGCATGTTGATTTTGAATGTTGTAGTAGTTTTGATGAAGGGGCTCCGGCCAAACTCAAGAACGATGGCAGACGACATCGTATTTAGAAACCGAGATGCTGATAGGGTCGAAGCCCCAACCACTGACCCACTTGTCATATCGACCCAGGTTGGTCCTGCTTGGATGAAGAGGATCCTGGTGGACAGTGGGAATTCGGTAAACATTTTGTTTAAAAGAGCATATGATCAAATGAAGATGGAAGCCAAAGATTTAAAACCTTATCACCCATGGCTTCGATGGAAGTGCTAATATACCCACTGGAGTGATGGAGTTGCCAGTGGAATTAGGAGTTGGAGAACGTCGAAGGGTTCGAATGCTACAGTTTGTTGTTTTAAATATTCACTCTCCGTATAATGCCTTTTTGGGCCGACCGGCCCTTGCTGAATTCAGGGCAGCGATTGCCCCGTGGTGTTTAACATTGAAGCTCCCCACTGATCGTGGGATTGGAGTCATTCAAGGAGATCAGGCTGTTGGAAGAGCCTGTTATGTTGCGGAGCTGCGCGAGGCGCAGCGAAAAGAGAAAGGAAAGGGCGTAGAGGAATCTCTCTGCGTCCGTTTTGCGGACAATTGACAATTGGTGCCTGGGCCTCGGCTTGGGCACCACAACCAATTCCAAAAGGATCTTGACCCGAGAGACAATGATAACAAAGAGGAATCCACGGAGAGTCAAGCTTCTCCAGCTGAGCTGACAATTGATGTTCCAATCGACAATGATGATGATGGTTCAAGAATGTTGAAGGTTGGGTCTCAGTTAAGCCAAGAGACGCAACAGGAATTGGTTGATTTTCTCCGGGCGAATCTCGACGTATTCGCCTGGACGCACTTTGATATGTGTGGGATCTCGCCAGACATCACGAGCCACACCCTAAATATTGACCCGCGGTATATCCCGGTCAAACAAAAAAAGCGCGGTATGGATCCAGAGAGATCTGTCGCCCTTAAAGAAGAAGTTGATAAGCTGAAGGTGAATGGGTTTATCCGGGATGCTCTATACCTGGAGTGGGTATCCAACCCTGTACTTGTCCGAAAACCAAATGGGAAATGGAGAACGTGCATTGATTATTCTGACTTAAATAAAGCTTGTCCGAAAGATAGCTTTCCACTTCCCCGAATTGATCAACTTGTGGATTCAACAGCCGGACACGAATTACTATCGTTCATGGATGCTTACTCTGGCTATAACTAGATCCCCATGCATGTGCCCGACCAAGAGCATACGAGCTTCGTAACTGATATGGGACTATACTGCTACAAAGTCATGCCCTTCGGATTGAAGAACGCTGGAGCAACTTACCAACGCTTGGTTAACCGGATGTTCGCTGATCAGATCGGAAAAACCATGGAGGTTTATGTGGATGACATGTTGGTGAAATCACGATACTCTACTGATCACATTAAAGACTTGGATTCAATGTTCAATACCCTTCGAAGATACGGGATGAAGCTCAATCCGCTTAAGTGTCATTTTGGAGTCGCATCCGGAAAATTCCTTGGGTTCATCGTCAACGCCAGAGGAATAGAAGCCAACCCCGAGAAGATCTGGGCTATCAGAAATTTACAAACTCCAAAAACTATAAAGCAAGTCCAGAGTCTCAACGGAAAGGTAGCAGCGCTGAGCAGGTTCATATCAAAGTCCACCGATAAATGCATCCCATTCTTCGATTTGATCCGAAAGGGGAAGCGGAACTTCGAATGGACTGCGGAGTGCGAGGACGCATTCAAATCATTGGTTCAACATCTTCCACACCGCCGATTCTTTCAAAGCCTATCAACCACGAACAGTTGTATCTTTACCTGGTAGTGTCAGAAAATGCGATCAACGCTGCCCTTGTTTGGAAAGAAGACCGAGTCCAGAAACCGGTCTGCTATGTTAGCAAACGACTCACCGGAGCTGAGAGAAAGTATCTGAAGCTAGAGAAATTAGTCTACTGCCTAGTCATTGCCTCGAGGAAGCTCCGTCCATACTTTCAGGCTCATCCCATCACTGTATACACCGATCAGCCGTTACGACAGGTCCTCACACGGCCTGAGACGTCTGGTAGGTTACTCAAATGGAACATCGAACTGAGTCAATTCGATATTACTTATACTCCAAGGAGAGCTATTCACGGTCAAGTCCCAATAGATTTTATAGCCGAGTTCACTGTTCCCGAAGACTTTCCTGAGACCAGCAAATCTCCTGAGTACACCTGGAAGTTACACACTGATGGTGCATCCAACGATCGGTGCTCGGGCGCTGGGGTAGTACTTGAAATCCCCGAGGGCCGATCCATATGTTATGATTTAAAGTTCAAGTTCCGTGCAACAGATAATGAAGCCGAATATGAAGCTTTACTTGCTGGGTTGAAGCTGGCCTGCGATCTGCAAATTACCGCGGTGGAAATCTATTGTGACTCCCAATTAGTCATATGTCAGGCCCGGGGAGAATATCAGGCGAAATATCAAAGGCTAGCTGCTTATTTAGCCCGAATCCGAAAGGTGCTTGATCAGTTTGATTATTATTCCATTTTATACATACCCCGAGAGCATAATCAGAAAGCCGATTCGTTGGCGAAGTTAGCAAGTACAGGCGAAGCTCAGCAGTTAGGGCTTGTCCCTGTTGAAACTCTCTCCTCTCCGAGCATTGATCAAATGGAGACTGACTTCACCTTTGAGACTACTTTCAGTAAGGAGTCTTGGATGACCCCCTATCGAGATTATATTGAGCATGGGACCTTACCTGAGCGCAGAAGTGAGAAGAGACATATTCTTCGAAAAGCCTCGCAGTTCATCATTCAAAACGGGGTTATGTATCGAAGAGGATATTCTGTCCCTCTCCTCCGGTGTATCACTCACGAAGAAATCAAACGAGTATTACATGATGTGCACGAAGGAGAATGTGGCGATCACATTGGGGGGCAAGCATTCGCCAAGAAAGTACTCCGATATGGGTATTACTGGCCCACTGTTAACCGTGATGCAGCAGACTACGCCAGAAAATGTGATCAATGCCAAAAACATGCTCGGATCCCAAGAGCCCCACCTACTGAGATAACCCAAATGGTCAGTCCTTGGCCGTTTGCAGTATGGGGGATTGACATAATTGGTACATTGCCTTTGGCCAAAGGTGGCGCGAAGTATGCCATCGTCGCAGTCGATTACTTCACCAAATGGGCTGAAGCCGAACCTCTTGCGACAATCACGACGAAGAAAGTAATCAACTTCGTAGTACGCAACATCATATGTCGGTTCGGTCTCCCGCATACTATTATCACCAATAACGGAGCCCAATTCGACAGCGCTTAATTCAAGAACTTTTGTCAATGGTTCCATAGCAATAAGAAATTCTCTGCAGTTGCACACCCTCAAGCGAATGGCCCAGTCGAAGCTGTTAATGAGGTTATCAAATCTATTCTGAAGAAACGACTGGAGAAAGCCGGGGGCAAATGGGTTGATGAACTTCCTATGGCTTTATGGGCTTATCGAACAACCCACAAGACTGCAACCGGACATACTCCATTTTCTCTATCTTATGGCTCGGAAGCTGTTATTCCGATCGAGATGGAAGTATCTTCTCATCAAGTGGCGTACTATGATCCAAAAACGAATGCCATATTACTTGCGGAATCTCTGGATTTACTCGATGAAAAGCGTGAAGAGGTTGATCTGAGGGCAGCCGCGTATCGGAGTCGAGTCGCCCGAATGTACAATGCCAAGGTCCGACCGCGAACCTTTAAACTCGGCGATCTCGTGCTAAAAAGAATCTATCATATTCCTTCGCACATGAAACCTAATTGGGAGGGACCTTATGTGATTTCACAAAAGCTCGGAGATGGCACATTCAAGTTATCAACCGTTGACGGTCTTACTCTGCCGAGAGCCTGGAATAGCGAGAGTCTCCGTCGCTACTATACATGACAGGCTTTATTTTTTTTAGCCCATAATTTCCTCTGCATTTTGTTTTCGCATTTTGAAATTTGAACTTGTAATAAGGCAGCTGACGTTGCCATATTTTCTTATTTCAGCAATAAAATGCTATCTCTTCGAGCCAGAGCTGTGATTTATTGAATACGCCTCAAAACATCACAATGCACGGAGAGCTAAGTTCCATCATACAGTGGGATTTATTCAAATAGGGAGCGATTGAGATACGACCGGTCACTCACTAAGTGAAACCCGAGCTCGGGGCATGTCATCACACTAACACCTAAAAGGATTGATACACGACAATCCTTTCGTTAACTCCAAATTCCCAGAGCGTGAATTGGAGTATAAACATAAAGTCCATCGTTCCCAGAGTGTGAACGGACTCCAAATTCCCATAGTGTGAATTGGAGTATAAACACTAACTCTAGATTCCTAGAGTGCGAACTGGAGTATAAACATTGAAATAACTCTAAGTCCCCAGAGCGCGGACTGGAGTGCAAACCTTAACTCCAAATTCCCAGAGTGCGAACTGGAGTATAAACATTAAAATAAATCTAAGTCCCCAGAGCACGAACTGGAGTGCAAACCTTAACTCCAAGTTCCCGGAGTGAAAACTGGAGTATAAACACTAATTCAAAGTTCCCGGAGTGCAAACTGTATCATAAGCACCGGTAATCATCGGGCTCTCAGAGCATGAACCGAATTATTGCTCGCAATTTATTCTAAGTCCCCGGATCGTGGACGTGCGCTTAAGATTTGCAAAAAAGTGCGATCGTAAACCAATCATTGCAACACTTAAGCAGAAAAAAAAACAGTTGGAATGAAAAAGCAATATTTTATTTCAACCAACTAGAGACAAGGACTTACATGCAAATAAGTTCTTCCAAAAAAGAATTCCTACTAGCAGGGGCTGAACCTGCGTCTATACACGGCCTACTAGTGGAGAACAAACACAAGTTCCTATCTATCAAAAGATCCGCTTAAATGGCCCATCTATTTCTTCTTTTTCGACCTCCTTATCAGCGGTTCGTCCTCGGACTCTCTAGAAACAGAGATCCTTCGTTTGGAGTGCTTCCTCTTCGGTGGCTGCTCTTCGGCTGGGGGCATAATATCAGCATCCTCCCCAGAGCTTGAATTTACATGAAGGCTTCCCACCGAAGGAGTTGGAGGAACTGGATCTGCGACAGAAGACGGGGCGGACACCCGGGTATCAACCACAGTGCCACTCGGCAATATTACATTTAGAGGTGCTGGACTATGCACCGTAGTCCTAGTTCCAGCACTGCCTTCATGTCCCGCAGCCTCTAGTTCGGCGTTAATCTCGGCCAAGATTTCTTCGTCTCGAGCTGATTGGGCCTGGCTGGGGGCAACTGTGGTCTGCGTTATAGAACTGGAAGCCGGCGGGAGCTCACTGATGATAAACGGCAGGTCTGTGAAGGGGCCACCATGCTGGCCAAGTAGCTCACTTACCATCTACTCATTGAGAGATTGGGAGCTCACCTGCGTCATCTCAGTAAACACTGCCGACGTCACAACGGTCGTTTCGGTGATGACGGCCTTCTGCCCCTGAGTAGACTCCTGAGCCGCGGATGCCGGCGTAATTCCAGTTACTGAACAAAGAAGGGAAGGAGTTATTAGCAATCATTTCAAAATAAACTCTCTATTCGAAGCACACTTGAGATATGTTCAGAGTACCTTCCTCAGTTTGGCTTGCTGACGGCTGAGCGGCCTCGGAAGTATGCTCCCGAATAGGAGATAGCCGCGGCTGTTCTGGGTCATAAGCTGGAACGGATTGTGAATCAACCACAGATACAGGCTCTAACGAAGGTGGAGCAGTGATTTCAAGAATAGTAGCGTGATGCTCAACACCCGATCCTTCCCCAATCTCCCAGTGCTGGCCACCAATCATCTCCTTCTCATGAGAAATTATGGCATCATGAAGGATCTTCTTTTCGTCTTAGGTCAGCAACCAGTTCTCAAGCTCGAACTGGTCGATTGATGCATCCGGGTGCGCTTCTCCTTCCTCCTCAACCAATCGGACCCAAGCGTTACGAAGATGTACCGGATAATCCTAAAGGCAGGCCAAATTTCTGTGCCTCGGCACATTGGCATTGTAAGTAATGAGGAGATCTTCGATGTCGGCCTCCAGCCTGGCCTTTGCCCTTTGAACCTTCTCCTCAACCTCAGCCTCAACAGCCTGAACTTTAGCCACTGCCGCTCCGAAGCACTACGGCTTGTTCGCGTGCTTCTTGGGCCGCGTTGTGCGCGTTATCTCTGTCTTTAGTGATTTCGGCAAATTTGGCTTTGAGTGCATTAAGTTCCTTCAAGGCCGCGTCCCGCTCGGCGGTCACGATGGTGTTTCGGTGGCCCATGTCCTCCACCGTAGTGTAATGCTCACGCTTCATCCTGTCCATCACTGCATGGGCCTCATCCGCTTTCTTTGTAGCATCCGTTTCTGACTTCCGAGATGACTCGGCTTCATCGGTTAGCACTTGTATGATACGATCCCGGTGAGCTAGATCAGTTTGGAGTTTCTCGATGATGGCCGCTCGCTCAAAGGCCAACGTCGATGCTTTATCAGCTGCTTTCGCCCACGCCTTGTACTGGGCATAAAAATCATGCACGTAGTCATGTACTAATTGCTCGGCTTCCTTTGGGATCCATTTTAAATGTGGAGGAAAGATATAGTTATCAAAGCAGATGTTCGGAAAATCTTTCTTTAGCTGAGCGAGCTTGATTGCTCCTTCTCCTGAAATTTCCACGGGGGGCTGTTCTGTAACAGCGACAGTTATTGTTTCGCTTCTAGAATAGCGGGAGTCATGCCTAGAAGATTGAGAATCCAACTTGTAGTGTGAAGATTCAGAGGGACGAGAGACATAAGCAGGAGGTTGTATGGGATCTCTGGGAGGAGGAGGAGTACGCGACCGAGATCGACGCTTATAGCCTCTATCTTTATCATATCTTTCTTGGCCAGAATACCCAGAGCGTCCCTGGTCGTAATCTCTGTCCCCTTCTCGTCTGCGCGACTCATGGTGTGAAGACTTACTAGCATGTCGGAGACTTCCTAACATTGAACCTCGCCTAGACATAGTATCTGCAGAACAAAATAAAGTAGAATTAATCACCTTTCGAAACAGATAGTTTACAGTCAAATGTTATGCAGTGTTGTGAAATATGTATGAATGTGCAACCCTCCGACCAATCGGATGTGTCTGCTACACCAATGGGAAAAGACTCGCTTAAAACTAAGGCTTGTGAGGTTTCGTCCAATCCGACGTCCTGCCGCAAGGACGTATCGTCCGGAATCGGAAGATCGGCAAGTCCTTCATGAAGATTCTCTGTTTTAGAGGGAGACATTTTCGAAATTCTAATTCCGGAGGCGCGCCAAGACATAACCACAGATTTCCATCTCCCTTTTTTAGATGGTTTAGAGACGGCAGCCTTGCCTTTTCTCTGCTCATCAATATCCTGGGCTACATCTGCCGGTTCGCCCAAAGGTTCTTCATCAGTATGAGTCCTCTCGGAGTTAGCTTCTTCAATCACAACAACTTTGCGCTTTTTCCGCATAACTCGTTCTTTCGAGGCGGTCTTTAATGCACCATCGAGCAGTATGCTTTGTCTTCGCTCGATCAGCCCAAGGATCCGAAGATTCCTGTCAGTCAAGAGCAGTTCAATGTCCCTATCTTCACTCGGGACTTCTTGAAGCACCCGAACTATCTCCTCGAAATGTCTACCCTCTGGTCGCTGAATTACGGCTGTAAAAGGGAAAAAGATATGAATTTTACTTCAACTGCAAACGCCTTAGTAAATATTTGAGAGTTTAGCTTTACTCACGTCTGAATAACCATCGTCGGGCGAACCCTGGAGGACATCGGACATAAAACCATTATGTCCTATAGTAGCTTAGCCTAGTCCAGGACCCGGTAACCACTTGACAATTCCTAACCGCTTCCAAAAATGTAAAAGATGGATTATCGTTTTGGCTTTTAAAGTTGAACAGATATCTGATCTCAGTCGGAATTGGTGGCCGATGAAGATATTGCATGAAGACGATAAACAGGCTATTGAGCGAAGCATACCCATTCGGGTGTAGTTGAGATGGAGCAATCCCCAAGAATGACAACGCTTCTCTTATGTAATCATTAAATGGAGGAAGCGTTCCAGCGGCACACGCATGACGGTTGAATGCAGTGTATCCCTCCGGTGGATTGTGTGGCCTGTCATTTGGTCCCGGCAATAACACATCGTCCATCGACAGGCCATGCCTCAAGCATACTCTCCCCAGCATATCTTCAGAAATGTGAGATGGGACAGAGTCTCGTGGATTAGGAATGAAAGACGCATTGGGAAATTCATTCGGGGCCGGACCGATGATCTCAGGTTCAATATCCGGAACCTCTAATCTCGAAATAACTGTACTTTGGATTTCTTGCAGGTTTTCTTGCGGCTCCGAACTCGATGGTTCCATAACTGGCTAACTTATGAGAAATTATTGTTAGACGACAAAGGGCCCATGCATTCCCCGATGTAAAGTGTACGAGTGTGTGTTGTGCAGTGCAATGCATTACTTGAATAAATTTGTGCGAAGTCAAAAAAGATGTGCAAGCAGTTGAGGTTGTTATGGTTCCATCGACGAGCTTCAAGATATGGTCAAGTGTGTAGTTTAATCAAGTCCAAATATGCAAGAATAAAGCTCATTGGAATTGTGCTAAATGAATGTAAAAAATTTCGTATTCATCATAGAAGGTTTCGAATCGACGACACGGAGCTCGTTCGAATCCATCTAGGTGCAACTTCGAATCGATACCAGGGGGCATATTTCGTATCGATGGTTAAGGGACGAGTTCGTATCGATCAGAATGAGGTGATTTCGAGTCGATCCTTAACTACCTGGTTCGTACCGATCAGGAAACTCTCAGCTTAATGCCGATCACGGTCGAGTCGATAATATTCGTATCGATCATAAGGATATTGTTCGTATTGATCTAAAGCCGAGATCTTCGAATCGATCGGTAATCTATGTTTCATATCGATCGTTTCGTATCCATACAACCCATCCCCATAGCCATCGATACGAACTGCATCACTGCCGTTGGAGTATCCCAGGGATCGATGCGAAATCTAGAGAAAAACATCCCCGCCTTCATCGATTCGAACGCAAGCCCCCCAGATCGATTTACTTATGCCTTTTTCACTCTTTCTTCTCCAATCTCTAGAAACATTGCTATGGCCATTAAACTTTGGGCCAGATCTGGCTTTACCAATCACCAGAGTGGATAATCGATGAAGAAAAAGTGGATCTGGTATTGCTCGATCACTTTTATTTCGTAGTCGGTTACCTAGTTTGAGATCGGGATTCGAAGAATTAAAGGTTTGTATTCGATTCGAATCGAAGTCACTGGTACTGTTCTCTCTCTCGAATTTCTGGAACGATGCAAGGACTGATGGCGGCAGTGAAAAGTAAAAAGTAAAAAGTGAAAAATGGAAAAGCCCCTGCTATTTATATGGAGCCTAGAAGGTGACCGGGTCGTTTCGCATCCCAGTCAACTTGACCGGTCATAGCAAGTCAAACCACAGATCGGTTCGAAAGCTCAATTCGAGTCCATACGCTTGGAGCTCCATCGCTACGAAACACACAACTAAGGCCGAGCTGAAGAGCATTGAGTCGCATCGATGCGAAACGGACAGTGGGCACATCGATTCGAAGCCCCTGTTCACATCAACAAGTTTTCAGTCCCATCCACTGCATATCGATACGAATAGAGATTTCGTATCCATCATAACTAAAACATCAGCATCGATACGAAGGACACAACGAAGACCAATTGGAGTAAAAAGCCATCAATACGAATGTCGATTTCGTACCCGTCATAGCATAAGCATACTTCATCAATACGAATGTTGATCTCGTATCCATCGATGCTCATACCCATCGATTCGAAATGTTACATTCGCACAACACAAAGTCGATTCCTACAACCTTCTATATCGGTTCAGGAGAGGATCGATACGAAGGGACTTTTCAAAACAACCGTCAAGCGCTGTCTCAACTCAAATTTCCAAATCGGTTCAGGAGAGAATCAATACGAAATTCAATAGCAAACAAAACTGAAAACGACTCGTGGACGCACAACGTTAACGAGGGTCAAACTAACATATGTGCATATATGTCGGACTAATATTCGATTTTTAACATTTACAGGGATCGAATACTCATCTTGTTACGAATACAACAACCAACAGCTAAGCACTATTATACAGCAATCAATCATATCAACGCAAGGTCGCAGCAATACTGAGTACGAATCTCAACAAAAGAGAGCAATGATTGTTCAGAGAGAAATTGCAGCTCTTCAAAGCACGTCATGTTTCCACAAGACGCACTTTGGGGGGCAAATGTCATCCCGCTTTTTGGCAAAACCGTGATACCAAAAGATCGATAAAAAAAAAGGACAGTTCGTCTCAGAGATTGGTCATACTTCGTTTCACTATGGATATCGCTGAATTTTGTCCGAGTTTAGATCGAGCTACAATTGATAGGACATGACAAGAAAGATCATAGAAGTCAGCATCTCAAATTTCAGATCAATCCGAGTTCGTGTGCACAAGTTATGATCGACTCGAAGAAAAGAAAGGAGCTTCGGTTTCGTATCCATCCCCCAAGCTCCAGCTCGAATCGATAGTTTTCGTATCGATCAGAAGACCAGCTGCTTCGTATCCATCAAGGAAAGACAGTTCGTATCGATCGAGTTCGAATCCATCGGGGTACCTTGGTTCGACTCGATCGTATTCGAATCCATTGACATTCCCCCACTTCGTATCCATCAGGTCAGAGCACTTCGTATCCATCAGGTCAGGGCACTTCGTATCCATCAAGTTGCCCTGCTTCGTATCCATCAAAGGGACCCAGTTCACATTGATTGACTATGTGTCCATCGGGAAGCTATGTGCCTCGACTCCATCGCATAAAGGCCTGTTCGTGTCCATCAACCTTTATTAATTCGTATCCATCGATGTGACAGTCGTTCGAATCCATGGATAACGACCACTTCGAATCCACCTAGTCAACAAGCTTAGATGACGTGTCAATTCTCGATGCAAATTAGGCGAGATCTAAGGAATGGATGCGTTCAACTCGGAGAAAAGACCGGTTCGACTCGAAGGATGCGCACCACCTCACCACAGAACCACGTGAGCTGATGGAGCCGAAGGCATCAATTCGAAGCCATCGATTCGAACCAGACAGGAACCGAAAAATCATATTTCGTATCGACCATATCTCCCAATCTACTGATCCAAATGCCATGAAATTTTCACAGGAGCTTGCATGCATGATGAAGAACGTCTCCACCAAATTTCAGCCCAATTGGACATCATCTTGATCGATACGAAATGACTTCGTATCGATCACAGATGGACTCGAAACTTCCTGAAGTCGGTCGCGTGGACCCACTCACGTGCCAGAAAAAATCTCCCGAGATTTGAGCGCAATCTCAGTCTCCTACGCCTATAAATAGAGCCCTGGAGCCAACGAAAAAAGGATCTTTTTGGATTCTCAAGCGTCCAGACTCTGCCGGATTGAGATCTCCATCATCCTACATCATATTTTTGCTGTTGATTTCGAATTTCCAGTTGTAACTTGCTGTTGCTTGCTGTAATCACTTGTAAACGTTGAAAGAGAATCAATAAAATTGCAAAAACTTCACAGTGGACGTAGGCAACGCGCCGAACCACTATAAATCGCTTGTCTTTGTCTTTACTTTTCTGTTATTTGAAGTTTTTGTTAGATAATCCTCATTTTCAATTTATATTCTTCATTTATTGTCTCTTCAAAAACTTCCGAAGGGTGTTGTGCCCAATTTTGATACAAACAACAAAGAATATGCCAAGAGAAAGAGATGTGTAAAGCAAGGAAAACTTTTTTGTAGTTTGCACTGTTTATTTCAATACAAATAAAAAAAGATAATTGATTAAAATTTGCAAACATGGAAAAGTTCCACTTTTTGGTAGTTTTTGGAAAGTTGCAAATGAAACATTTCCTTTTAAAAGGGATACAGTTTCAATCTATTAAAATATAGAAATCTCCAAATGTACAAACTAAAAAAATTACATATAAATAAATCATTACAATAACATTAGTCATATATATATATATTTGAAATAGGTTATTTATTAATTGAGGTATAAAGAAATAGTAAGAAAAAGAGTGCAGCAACATAGCGAAAACAAATATAGTATAAATGCGCACAGTTAAACAAACATCTGCTATAAAAAAAGAATAAATAGACACCACCGGCCTTCAAAAGCCCACCGGTATCGGCCCATCACAAAATAAACAAAACAATTTCGTTAATCCAAGCGCGTCATTATCCATTACCAGCTAAATCGACTCCCCATTGTTTAAGAAAGTTCACTTCTTCTTCAAAATAATCTCATCGATCTCTCATGCGTACAACCTGACAAATCACTTCCTTCTCCAATTATTTGGCCCGCTATAGTTTCATGGATTCCTTTAGCTCAAAGACTCTCCTATTTCGCTCCGCCCATATATGGTAGACTATGGAAATGAGAGCGACGAAATCTGTAGCTGCTTGATGTTCCTGTTTTTAAATATCAACGTGATAAGTCGGATTTCGTTAATTAATTCATCGGTAGTGGAAGAAGAAATCCCTAGCTTTAGTGATGAATGATAGAAGATATTTACTATATTTAGATTGAAAGAAGAGGTGGTTGTGCGATTCATTATCTCTGTGGCATAGTGAGCATCGGCTGCAAGTTGCATCCCCCAATTTGACAGTCCATTCACTATAGGTAATCTTTTATTTACTGCCGTGTATGCGCACGTTGATGTCTTTTTTGCATACATTTTATTCCATATGATATGATACCAGTCTACAGTTGGGTATTTTATGTGAATTTCATTCCAAACAGTTGAGAATATAAAATGTTTTGAACCTTTAATCTCCCAATAGTTTGCATGTCTTCCTGTGTCAACGAAGATCGATTGTATGTATTGTTTTACCTCCTTTATTTCTGGTAATAGTTTAGGAACAAACTGATTATTTTGCAAGATTTGAGATACTTTTTTATCTGTAGAGTTGAACATAGCCACTTTATGTCATCCGTGCAAATCCACTAATGTTTTGTGGTTTATCCAAGGATCAAACCACAAAGATGTTAGGGTGCCATCAACGATTACCCTATTAAACACCTTTCTTGCAGTATCTCTATGTCGTAGTATTTGCTTTATAGTCACCAAAAAATTGTTATTTATTTGTATAGTCCAGAAATTTGAGTGCAGTAGATTTTTTTTTTTTTTTGATCCATTCAGTCCATAATGTTTATTTGGTCAATTGATTCCAATTTAATTTAAGAATAGCTGTTGTTCCCAAATCTGAAATTTGTCTCAATTAGTGCCCCCTTCACTCTTTAGTCTACACAGCCAAGCTATTTTATGTATCTTACCACTCTAGAAAAAATTAGCATATAAGGCCTCTATTTTGTTAATGATTAATGTAGGAAAATGAAATATAAGTAGCCAGTATAATATAATAGGAATGATTACACTTTGCATTAAATGCGCTCTACCCGCGGTAGATAAAAGATTATTGTCTCAGCTATCTAACTTCATTCTTATTTTTTGCATCAACGGTGTACATTGAGCTATGTTAATGTAGTCTGAAGAAAGAGGTACACCTAAATACTTGATAGGCAAGTTACCTTCACCCATGTCTAATATCTGTAATATTTCTTCCTTATATGGAACCAGTTTATCGAAATAAACTTTAAATTTCAAATGATTAACATGTAAACCAGTAGCGTCTCCGATTTCTGCTAAAATGCAATTGATCCCCTATGCAATTTCAATAGTGGCCTCTAGAAAAAACATAACATCATATGCATATAAGTGAGAAACCATAGGTAGGACTTCAGAGATAGGGTCCAGATACCCCTACGAAATACCATCCTCCATCCCCAAAGAGAGGAATTCCATTGCTATGCAAAACGAATACGGTGAGAGCGGATCACCCTGTCGTAAGCCTCTAGATTCAACAAAACCATGAGGGCGACTGTCCACTAAAATTGAATAAGTTAGAGTGCTAATGCATTCATAAATTAGACTAATAAGAGAAGTAGGAAAACCCATAATTGTCATCACATGATATGTAAACTCCCTATTTATCATATTGTATGCCTTTTATAGATCAATCTTTATGCACATCTTTGGCTTTCCTGGCTTTTTGAAGTCTCTTATTAATTATGAGCTAGCCAAATGTTTTCTCCAATATTTCTATCTGGTATGAAGGCTGAATAATTGTCTGCAATTAAGTAGGGTAAAAAAGCTTGATTCTATTGCAAATAATTTTAGCTACAATTTTGTAGAAAATATTAGCATAAGCAATAGGTCTATAATCATAATTGTGGCTTATCTTTTTTTGGAATGAGAGTAAAAAAAGTGTGATTAATCCGGTTTGCTATTTTTCTTTGTTGAAATATTTCCGTAATAAGTAAGAATAACTCTTCTTGTAGTAGGTCATAGTGCAGTTTGAAAAACTTGCCAGAAAAGCCATCTGGGCCTGGACTTTTTGCATCATAATAGAAGACAAGGTTGCTTTAACTTCTTCGACAATTACTGATGCAGATAAGTATCTCTTTCCTTCATTATTTATGGTCATTCTAGATTTCATGTGTGGGAAAGAGACAGAATTCAGTCCATTATATAGACATGAGTAATAGTTTAGGGATTCCTGAACTATTTCTTCCTGAGCATGTATATATTCACCAGTTTAGGAGAGTATAACGCCGAGATTCTGTTTCTATGTTCTCTTTTTAACATTCAGCAAAAACGAATTTGGAGTTTGTATCACACTCCTAGGGCCACAACGTTTTACCTTTCTACAACATTTTTCCGTACTGGAGGATAATCTGTTTCTTTAACTCCAAATTAATTTGTATCATAATTTGATACAGGGTAGAATTTTCTGGATCATCATCAATTTGCAAAAATGCTTGATTACAGACTTCCTGTAGTAGCTTAACTTCTTCTATTTTTTTAATATTCTTGTACCATATTTTAAGATTTTCTCTTACTTTTTTGAGTTTTGCAATAAAGCTGCGTGTGAAGTCTTCCCATGCACTAGCTTGTAGTCATTTCTATACATATTGTAGGTAACCTTCGATATTGCTCTAAGTATTAATATACCTAAAAGGTACATTTTTATATGGGCTTGTTGTCCTTAAAAGTGATTAAAAAAGAAGTGTAGTCGCTTAGGACAATTGGCAATGCAATGGTGGTCAAGTTTGGGAAAATTTGCAGGCATTCTTGATTCACCAAGACTTTATCCATATTACCCGCCATGCATCTTTTCCTCCATGTATATTTGCAGTCCGGTAAAGAACATTCATCAAGACTACATTATAAAAGGCAATTTTAAAACCTATAATATAAGAAAAAGGTATAGACAATCCTCCATTCTTGTCTTTAGGGTTTAAAGCATTATTAAAGTCCCCAAATGCAATCCAATGCATACTCATCAAAAATAAGACCGTGTGATGGCATGTACAAAAGTAATAGTGCATCGAAATCTGCCAGTATTTGTAAAAACAGCTATAATATGCTGATAGCGCTGGTCTAAGATGTCTACATTCCAAATGTTAGCATCTATGATAACAAAAATCCTACCTTTAGTCTCCATGTCATTATTACCAAAGGAGGAACAAGTTGAGGGGAGTTTAAACATATACTTTTTAATGCCATAATCAACTAACATGGTCTTATACATAACTATGAGTGATAGTGTATGAGGTTGAAGAAATTTGAAGTATTCAAACTGTTGGAAATTGTGTTTAAAACTCAAGTGAATTATTAAAAAAATGACTAAGTGTGAAGAGTGGCTTTTTAGATAGTCCCACGTTGTAGGATTTTATGAAAGAATCAAGTATTTATACTTGATTCTTAGAGGCTAAGTTGGGCCCTTTGGGCACCCAATGATGCTTTTTTGTGAAGAGGGAGGCCATGCTTGACCACCACGCGCGCGCGCGCCGACGGGCCGGGTTTCGGGCTTGTAGTGGTGTAACACTTAAATCTTTGCTACAAATTTATTAACCGTTTTTGACCGGGTTGGAACGGTAAAATTTGTTCAAGCCCGTGTTGAAGAACGTTATACAACGTTTATTATTTTGATCCGGTATTGCTCAGATCCGTTTTTTAAGACCACGTATCCCCCAAACCAGTAACGTTCTTTTGCTGCTCCGTCTTCTTAACTGATACGAAGACGAAAACAAAAAGAACGACATTTTTCGTATCTCTTTTTCATAAAATTCGAGCAGTGTTTTGAGAGTGCAAACTGAGCCGAGCCGTTCGTCCGTGCAAACGAATCGGTACCACAACTATTGAGAGGCTGTTTTATCCTAGAGGCGGCGGTGATTGATCCGAACTGCTTGCACCATTAAGCAGATCGTCGAAACGTCTTCAAGAAAGTGACTCCGTCCACGACTCAACCGAAGTTAGCCATTGTTTCCAACACAAACCTCTTACGTTCCATGCAGAAGCACTCATTTAATAGCAGTATAGCCCTGTGTGTCTATCAGAATGAGCTATGGAAGTTTGTGTTTATTTTAATGCTTGTTCTTATAATTCATATTTGTCGCGAGCATGTGGGATACATTTTCTAGGGTACACTCCGATTTTCAAATTACATCAAGATGTTGTGCAACTCATTAATAAACTGTTGTTGTTTCTCAAATATCTCTTATGCATGAGACAAATCTTCTAAGTGAATGGAGGTAGATTTAGGAGTAACAGTCGATTCTTCTTGATTTTTGTTTTGTGCAGATGAAATTGAAGGTATAGAGTGCATTTATGGTGGGTTCATATTGTCATGAAGACCAGTCGTTGATGTTTGCTCAGGTAACAGAGATGTTGTAGAAGGTCCAATCTCGTCAGTAAATATGCAAGAAAATCTATTGAGAGCATCAGCCCCGTGTTTCTCTTTTCTTTTCCTTTTTTGGTTTCCTTTTTCGCGTGTGTCAAAAGTAAATGATGAATTTTTAGGAGATGTATAATTATCACTTTTTTTCCGCTTGTTTAAGAGGGGAAGCAGACTCTCCACTGGCCTAACTGGAAATTGTATCAATGTCTAGATGCATATTTTCTGATTGTTAATTCTTTGGCAGCTATGTACTTCGATAAGACAGTTTACAATTTTCCAAACTATATCCATAAACTTTGTAGTAAGAACATGGTTTAGTCATATATTCATACAAAATTTGTATTTCAATAACATCGCCATCATAGTTTATGCCTTGAACATTAGTAGGATATGTAAAATCAGGTACAATTTTTACTAATACTTTAGCATAATGCAATCAAATTTCTTTTGTTGTGTTATTATCCATCGAATTGGTTTACCTAAAATACTGGAAATTCTACTTATAACATCTTTATTCCAAAATTCTAGGTTTAAATCATGCAATTTAATCCAAAATGGAATAGAAGAAAAATATTCTCTTGTAAGTATCAAATCTAAGTTCCCAGAGTTTTAAGATAATGATTACGGAATTGAAAGTATATGGGCTAGACTTGATAATCCTGGTGCAATCTTCTTCCATCTCGAATCTGCCTATAATGAATCCACTTTGCTTATAATATATGTCAACGGTTCTCACTGTTTGCCAAACTTTTTCAACAAATTTACTGAAATGACCATATAACGGTCTACTGTCTATAACATAAGCCACAATCAAGTTCTTCCATTTTGATTCTGCTATGTTCTTGTTAGATGCAAAGATCTGGAACATAGATATACCATTTTCAAGTTTAGGTGGTACGAACTGAAGATCTATATCTTGCGACTCTGAATCTTGATTGGTTACTCCTCTAACTGCCTCTACCCTAGAACGAACCCATATTTCCGATGCTAGTCGTTCTATAGATGGTGGTGGCCAGTGTGGAAGATCTAGGGATTTGGGAGGAAGTTCATTTTGAGTCGCCACTTCCGCCTTTGTCGCCGTGTCTACCATTACTAATGGTATGTATGTACGTAGTAAAGCATAATGTTAGAATTAAATAAACTAACATCAGTTATCTTATTAATTACGTATAAAACATTAAAATATGAATAACGTAATAATCAAGGAGATATATGGTCACAATATTAATAGGCATTAATTACATGGTTAATAAGAAATTAAACAGACATGATGAATTAATTTTGAAATAGATGAATAGTTGTCATTAATGACTGGCCAAGTTAAATATAAGAGATTATTTATGGGGGACATTCATCGAAGGTAAAGGAAGTAGTCATTTACATTCAATAACATTAATGAGGATAGGGTTAAAGATAGTAAACATAGAAAATAAGAGAAAGGTCATAAAAAGTAAATAAATGAATACTAATAAAAGAACTTAGAAGACACAATAATTTCCATACTTAAAATCATATGGAGTTAATAATACGTTTGGGTATGAATTAGTGGACCTAATCTAATATTTAGGTTAATTATAAATGACTTGGTTTAGTATGGGTTAGGATGTAAGGTTACTAGAGTAACACAATCGAAGTTTGTCCTTTACAAGGGGCCACCAGTAGTTGGGTATATGTACTACTGATGTGAGACATCTCCAACTATATGACCGATGAGGGATATACATTCGCCTACAGGTTTAGGGGAAAACACACGGGGTTTCGCTGTGGAGTTGAAGTATTAAATGGTAAAGTACCTTTAGGATGGTCAAGGGATTTACTTCAGGGTTGAAGTATTAAATAGTCATTGGATCTTCTTTTTCCTTAATTAAGAAGTATTAAATAAGTTTAACAGTCATAATTGTGGAAATGTGGTCTACTTCAATTATAAACCATAGATATTAAGTAATTAAGAGAGTAGGCATTTTTTTTAGACTTGTATTAGGCAAGTCTAAATAAGATTTGTTTAGGGGATGATGCAACGGCAGCACTATTGGTAAACTGGTATTTGTGGAGTGGGGTTGGGCATAGGTCTGACCACCAGCGATCCCGAATGGTCATTAGCAATGACTTGGGTTAAGCCTTGACAGATTACACTCCCTAGTAGTGTAGAATCCATATGGGATACGCATAGATCACAAATTTTGGTTTCTTGTTTATTTGGTTGGAGATGGGCTAGTTAACCCTTAGATAAGACTTTGTGATGCGTTAGTAATACGACTCATTAAATTGTAAGCTGCACCTAGGAGTCATTGGCCTTCGTATTTATGGCCAGTTGATCGTCGATTACGTTACACATGGGGAAGGGGTAAGGGGACTTTGAGATCGAGGCATTACATGGTTGTTGGGTCTGCCTATTTCGTATTTAAGAAGTATTAAGTGGCTAGGGTTTCTTTTTTGGGAGTATAGCGATATATATGTGTGTGTGTGTGTGTGTAAAAGAGGGTGTGTGCATGTATGTATGTATGCGTGTATATATGTATGTATATACACACACCTCGGAGTAGGTTGGACATATCGTACGTACATATGAGATTAAATGAATAATCCGTAAATAGTAGACATAACATGTAAATAGAAATCAATCAACATAAACTAGTGTGATGGATAAGTATGTAATATAACAATCTTGTTCTGACCCTCTTCTCATTACAACCCACGGGATGAGTTTAGAGGGACATGACACTGATGCAAGACGGAAGTGGTAGGTGGACAAGTCTTCTCATTCATGTTCAGCACTGACAAGGCAACTAGATAACAAGGAATAATATTTGTTAAAAGATAGATGCCTTAGCCGGTATATATATTTTATTATTTTTTACTATTCCACTGTGAGTTCATGTAGATAGCTCTTTGATATAATTATTTTTATTTCATGTTACCAATGCCAACGATCTGTATCCTAATGAACTTAGGTTTTAAATTTAGTCGAAAAAATCAGGTCCATTAAGATGGGAGTTGTTACATCTACCTATGACTAAAAACATATTTTATCTAACCTAAGGACTCATCCACTCAATTCTCGGGTGTTGGCGTCGGTTCGGGCATCGGACATGAGGTCCGAAAGGAGGGTTGTTATAGAAAGGCTAAAACATAATTAAAGGAAGGTGAATCATATCTATCTTTAATTATCTTTTATTGTCTCTTTTATGAGATTTACTTATTAAGTGATTTGACATTCTCTTCCTTCCTCTTATCAAGTCATAGCCAAAAAAATTAACGACCTCTAGGGCATTAATTTTTAAAATCAAATAAAATAAAAAACAAAAGGTGGTTCTCATTTTTTGGTTCTTGCAAGATCCAGAGTTTGATTCAACTGAATCTAGGAGCATTGACTCATCATTCAAGGCGTACCTTTTGGTAATGTTCTAAGATAATACTCTTATTTAATTTGTTTAGGTGGTTCTCTTGTTCATATGCTTAGATTCCATACAATTCGTTTTTTCTTTTAATTGTTCCTCTTATAACATGTAATTTAAATCCTCTTTTGTCCATCTAATTAAAAGTACGTTGATTATGTTAACTTGATTTAGATCCACTTCTGTTTTTATCTCTATTCACTCTATGTTCATTATGATTCAATAAATTTTTGTTATTCTCTGTGTTATTTAGATATGAATATTCTTATTACGAATTTTCATATGCCTATGTTGTCCAATTCCATTTTCTTTTGTATTTGAAAATTTTATTTATAAAACGGTCTTTAATTGAAAACAATTTTATAGCACAAGATACGTTAATTATTTAAATTTGCCTTGAAAATCCATTTGTTATGTTATATGGTTGATGTTTTTAATATAATTTTTTTAAGGTATGTTTTCATACGAATAAAAGTTTCAATATAAAATTCATTTGTGGACTTTTGTGTATAATCAGAAATTTTGTTTCCTTCTAAATTTAAAGTTTCATGTAAATTTTTATATCTTTTGTTTCTTTTCTAATTTGAAGTTTGATTTAGATTGTTCACTTTAAATTCAAACGTATCTATACATATATTATGAATTACAATATTTACATAAGTTGCTTTGAATAAAACATTACTCGTTGGATTTATATATGTGAAAATGTATACATGTTACCTTAATTAAATTCATGAGATAGATTTTATGTAATAATATAATCTTTAATCTTAAACCTTTAAAATCATTATTATTAATATTAGATTTCAAATCATATAAAATTACCAAATATAATTTCAATAAACACACATACTGTTTTACATCTTTTATTATGTGCGTAATTTAATTCAAAACCTTAGACAACAAAGGCATGTGAATTTCTATTATGTAAAGAGGAAATGAGTTTATTGAATTGTGTATCCCAGGACTTATATGTAGTCATATTTACTATGTACACTTCTTATCTATAGCATGTGCACTTCACACAAACAAGTGTATTTGATGTCTTGTAAAAATAATAAAACCTTTTAAACATTTTGTACATGTTTCGTTATCACTTTGATAATTAGAGTCTGGTCTAAGGCCAAAAACTCCATTCATATTTGTATGTACTTACGTAGACTATGTTAAAATCCTTGGTTTAATCCAAAAAGATTTGTCGATTAACCGTTTTACTCTGCTCATAGATTTTGACATTAAGTTGATTACCAATTATGGTGATACTAATCTTATATAACGAAGGAGACAAACCCTTTCTTGGGGTATATTAGGCTCTGATACCATTGAAGAAACCGGATCAGCCCGCAACGGAACAAATGTGTGAATTTCAAAATATTTTAGCCATTCTGGATCTTTAATGGGCCTATGAAGTCTAAATATACTTAGAACTTTTCCAAGTTTCTTTTAAATAAAATCAATATTTTATTTAATTTTATAAGTAAATTTTTACTTTAATCTAATGTGCATGTAAATTAGAGTATACCAAATATACTCTTATATACATATTTGTGTGTAACAGTAACTTATTTAAATTTACTTAGAGAATGAAACTTTTCATTTTCTATCTCTTAAATTATTCAATTAATGACGGGGCATAAATTTATTTAAAGAATGAAACTTTTCATTTCCTTCCTCTTAACTTATTCAATTAATGAAGGGGCACATTATTTATATGGAGAGAGAAATCTCTTATTTCTCTCTCTTTAATTAAATTGATTGATCATATGAATGTCATTAATTAGCAACATGCATATGACATAATTGTAAGTATAAACCAATATATTATAGTGTAAATTCTGTAAGTTAAACATGATAGGTGTTATCAATTGATGGCAAGGTGTAGACTATAAACAAAATTAAATGGATAGTTAATCGCATAAAGGAAAAAATGGGATATAAATAAAGGGTAACAACGACGATTGAATCAATTTTCCATTTCGTAAACTTAATTAATGCAGCATATAAATGACAAATTATAGGCATCATAATATAAAGATATAAATGGTCGAAAATAAATGTATGTATATTTTTGCCTCATTTAAATTCTTCCCTACTATAAAGGTTATGGTAGATATATCCAATATAAAAGTTGTATTGAAATAATAATTTAAAATTAATTAAATAAGATTTAATTAATAAAATATCATACATAAGACTATCATATAAGTAATATGAAATATAAAAGTTATATAACAATAAAACTTATATGATATGAATGTATAAACTAAAGATGGAATATTAAAGAAACCCAAACAGACTTAAGTAATAAATACATATGTAAATGTATGCATATTGTGATTTTTAATGTGTTTGATAGTTGAATCATGAGGGTATTTCATAAGAAATACATTATTCCATAAGTCGATATCACTCAATATAATATATTAAAGATTATGAATCTTCAAGAAAATGTTGTCCTCTACCATATATATATATATATATATATATTAATAAATTACTTTCATACTCCTTAATTGTTGAGTAAACTCAAGCCGATGTTATGTGTAGTATTATTAATATACTGAATAGATGAGCTAAGGTAACTATGTATTTGTTAAGCAAACTCAAGGTACTTACTTAGGCCATCATAATATAGTAGATACGAGTGAATAATCTCTTTTGATTTGTTGAGCAAACTCAAGGTCGAAACGAGATTGGGATAAAGAAAAATCGATCAGGAGTTGTATGTGATACAGTGATAAGGAGTTATTCATCATTTGTGGGGCTATGATTTGTTGAGAAAACTCAAGGTCAGAATACCAAGACAGACGAGTCCTAACACCTACTAGTAAAGTCGAAAGACTTCTATGTTTCATCTTAGGGTTTGGAGAAATATAAAAGACTAGTGTGAGCTTTATTAGAAAAATGAAATGGTAACATTTAACTTTTCTAATACTGTAAGAACATATGCTAAATAATGTTATAATTATTTACAACGATAAATTTGTGTATTTAATATGATTGATAAAATGTTAACAATTAACATATACAGCTAACTGAATTGAAAGTTGACAATTGGATATATAATACCCACTATTAAATTCCTATTGCATGTTAACGTTTCAACATCCATGCAAGTGCCTGATTTTACAACTACTGAATACATTCGTGGTTTAGTCACTTACGCATTTATTTGGTTAAGGCCATGTATTACATTCTATGAGTTTCAAACTCTTTATTACGTAAAATTTAAGGATATTATTTTTAATGACTTTCTTTGAAAATATTTGCAAATAACCTTATTAATCTTAGCCGAAATAGTTACCCATATAGCATTCGGGGCTATTCATTATGCCAATACAAACAAAACCGCAGGTTCTTATTGGAGAATGAATTTCCATACAAATGACCAGGTGAAGGGACTATCTTCTGATGGGTATACCTCTAGATGGATGTCTCGAGGAACCATTACAAAGCTCCTCTACCAACACAAGACCGGCCTATCTCTATAACTAGATAGTACCAAATATGTCATCTCCCAGTCATTATCGACCCTTTATCCGAGAGCTCTCTTCACATACATCCACATTAATTTACATCCCGAATGTTATAGCGGGAAGAAATATATCTAAAAGGGAATAATCATACCCTAATTGGGAATGAACCACTTAGCCTTGCTGCATCTAACCCTGTTTCAGTCATTTTCGGTCGATGAGGCTTGAGGCAACGATTACCTTTTCACATAACACATCTTCTTTCACTTTGAATGCCACATTGCCATTCCACATTCACACGACTGATTTCTATAAACATATAACTTCCTTAGCTCATATGTCTCAGGAAAGGGTGTTAAGCTAAGAGAATGTGTCTTCTCTGCCACCGACTGATATATATCTATAGAGACCACTCATTGTGATTTAGAATGCAAGGTTGGATACTCATCCATACAAGTTCGTTCTAAGACTGAACGAAATTGAAGGCACTTTCCGTGGCCATTCTAGGCGAGAAATCCTTGTGGTTTTGAGATTTTTTAAAACAAAGAGACCACTGCTACAATATAGTGAATCAGAAGTTTATCTCTAATTAATCAATAAGTAGTCTCTCGTTATTATTCGTCTCAATATCTCTGTCTTCAAACATCTTCAATCTTCGAACATGTAAATTAGTTTGAAGTGGTTTTCGGATAGAAATCGCCCAAACCCGACCCCGGTTCCTTCGAAATCCAATCATCGATAAAAATAATGTAATTAGGTGATTGTTTTTTGATTCATTCATTTTTCTTTACCAAAATATCTTCGAGAGATATCTATTTTCAAAATATTCTTTTAATGAATACAGAATCATTTAAACCCTTTTTCTGAATATTTCTCAAATCATTTTTAAAAAGTATCTTTTGAGATAATAAGATTATAGAAATCAATCTACTTTTATTCAATATCAACTTTCATATTCAACGAGTGCTATGGGTGGAATAACGGTGAGATCACCTTTAAATTCCACGAATAGGACAAGTTTCCTCTTCGGATTTTAATAATGAAATAAGAAGATTATTTCTATAAAATCCAAGTTGAGCACCCGGACTTTCCTTTCAATATGCTCCACCCCTCGCCTAAAAGAGAAAACCGAGGCTAGGTAAGTTCAGGGCACTGCCTGCTTCATCCCTAACCTTATTTACACACCTCATTTTCACTTTTAGATCTCACGGGTGGGATAAATATACTAGTCATTTCTGCATACTCATTTTTCCTTTTTAAATCACTTTACTATTTGTTTAACCATCTGTGAAATAATGTTAAGTTGTTCAAATTTCTTTTAAAATGCTTCATTTACTTAAAAACATTTACTAAGGATTTGGGAAAGAATTGTAAAGTTTCAACCTATATTTCAAAAGTTATTGAAAAAGCGTTGCGAAAAGTATTGCAAATAGTGTTACAAAAAGTGCTTTAAAAGCTATATTCTCAAAACGACTTTTATCATTTAGAAAACCATCTTTTCAACTTAAATCGCTTTTAAAACATTTTAAACGATTTTTAGAATTTCATTTCATATTTTTAAAACGATTATTTTATCAATTTTCAACTTTGGTCATTTAGTGCAAAATTGGATTTTTCTTGAAAATTGATCTTGCCATATTTTAAAATATGCAAGATGAAATCTTGATTTTCTTTTTTTATATGAAAGATATGGATATAAGAATTCGGAAAATTCTTACTTCGAAGAATTCTGAACTATATTCCACTTCATATGTTCATTTAAACTTTTGACGTGAAAATAGGAACTACCGTTACGTGACGCGTCAACTTTTAGAAGTATTTTGAGATTCATATCCAAACTTTGGCGAGACAAGTTTAAACACTTAGGAATCATTTTTAAAGCATATTCAAACATTTTTCAAAGGTATAAATGATTCCATATCATATTTCATTTCTTTTGGAAAGTGATTTCCATGTGATTATATATCGTGTAAATCCATGACTTGTTTCAACATATATATTCAGTATGCAACTAATAAACATCCAAAACAATATTTATAACTATTTTAACATATCCTAACATGTCATATGAACTTGCAAATCAATTTAACAACTTTTTATTACAATGTCACATGGTTGTCATTTATGTACATATTTGCTAACTAACTTTTGCAAATTACTTAAAGGTGGTTGCTTTGTTTTTCAAATACTTATCAAACATCATTATTAATATCCAAACAACATTTATAACTTTTAAAAAACCATACAAACATTTCCTACTTAACAATTTAAAGTTCTCACTTTTTGTTGCTTTCAATCTAGTTTTAAACTTTTCTAACTTTGCTGAATTTTGCCTTAAGCTCTTAGAACTTGCTAAACTTTCTCATACTTGCCTTAGGAGGCCACGATCCAGCTTGAAGGGGAAGATGTGCTTGACCAAATGGAGAAAGGGGGGTATGTGCAATAAGAGCGAGGAGGAGGAGTTTTGAAGTGGTTAGGACGGAGTTTTGTTGATATTTTTCTTTGTTTTATTTTTGAAAATATTTTGGCACAACTTTGTTAAGGTGAATAACCATTAACGGATGTAAGAGAGCTTAAGAAAGTAGAGAAGAAATTGTGTAAAAGTGAAGAAGAAGAGGATGTGTATTTATAGAAAATATTTAAGATTAAAATATAGATTTTTGTTTTTACTTAAATAACCTTCCTTAAGAATTAAATAAACTTATTTAATTCAACACTTACCATCTACATCACATCACACTTTTAAAATTCAAACACTTAAGAGTTAAGTAAAGAATAAGAATGATTACTTTACTTTATGTCACATGTGATGTGACATATGTTTTGTCTTTTTTAGTTTACTTTTGCTAATTACTTTGTAGAATTTTCTAAGTGTGATTATTAAAAGTAACATTGTTTAGTTAATTGTTTACTACCTTTATATGTCAACATATTTATTAAATTGTGCACATTAAAGTGCAACAACGTCGCGACAACTTTATCGATAAAACGTTGATTTTTGACAAAATGTTTTACGGTCGTGTTTTGACGTTTTAGTCAAACTATTTACTTACGTAAACCAAATTTAAAAATAAATTTTTACAATGTTATTTAAAAATATAAACACTTAAGTAAATTAAAATAATTTATTAAACTATTTAAACTTACTTTTTTGAAATCAAGATTTTGTCACTTTTGTCGATATAAGCAAATGTTACTATTTTTATGTATATTTCTATTTTCAAATCCTATCTAATATTATTTATATTATAAAACCTTTTATATTTTATATTTAAAATCACTTTAAATGTTATATTTTTAAGTGGCCAAATTTTGGGTCGTTACAAACTATGAGCTTCTTATTAATGTCGAAAATATTTAATCGTAGACTGCTTAATTAAACTATTGAGAGTGTTGAATCTATATGGTATGATGCGCAAATGCAAAAGATTTCCAGGTATGCTATTAAAATATAGATTTTGGTGGTCGTAACTGAAGAGATATGATCCATCGATCACGATTGTGTCTTAAGCTTAATATAATGGAACTAAATGAGCAATGTTCATAAGAATAATATCGCAAATTTCAATTGTTGAAATTAGCGTAATAGATTCGAAATCCAATATGTTTAAGTTAATTCAGATTTACTCACAAAATTATCGCTTGATAAGTTCTAGTGTTTTGGTACATATGCATTGAAACAGAAAATTCTAAATAACGATTTAGAGTAAGTTGTTTACACAAATTAACCAAAAATGTCTTAAAGTCGGTGGGAGCTATATTGAGTTTGTGGATCTTCGGATATGATCCAAGAAATGATATGAAAATATCATTTTATAAGCATCAAGATTGAATAAGTGCTTTGATATAAATATCAACTAGTTTGATTTTCAATCAAAGTGTAGAAGAAGCGTGTGTTCATAAGAAACGATGTTAAAAGATACACTGATATTTCTATACTATAAATAAATAATATGTTGTTGATTTTAATGATGTACTTGTGTCGAAATTAGCCTTAGTTGATTTAATACTCAATAATGGATTAATAAATGATGTCTTTTATAGCAAGTATAAAAGATGTCGGGAATGTCCCAAATGATATGCAAGGACACCTTATTAAAATGTTTAATATGGAACATGTAAGATTGATTCCTTTGCATTGGGAATAGGAATTATCATGCATGTTATGTTGTCTACGATATCATGATTTATTTATTTATTTGATACATGAAGAAAATATCAAATCCAAATTGATCTCACTAAATGGTTGTTTGAAGTATTCTCATGTGTTTATAAAATACTAGAGAATTGTTTATAGAAACAATAAATTCATTATGAAGGAATGTTCAAACCCAAACTTTCACAAGTAATATTGAGTTTAACATGTTAATAACAAATCTTTAAGTTAGGAATGTTCCAAATGAAAGAACGTGGTCGATTCAATGAAAAAAAGGCCAAGTACATTACCTCGAATAGCGCTGCAATAAAAATAATGTATATAAAAATATAAGTGCACAAATTTATTATTGACCTGATTCCAAATGTTGAGAAACACATGACATAGTTATATGATAACAATGTCGTAATATAGTTCATTACAAAACTTGGAACTCACTTGAAGTTGAGAGGCATACTCCAAATTGTTTCACATGATTAAACAGTTTATCACCGCCAGAGAGAGTCGATTACATAATAGATAATTATAACATAATGGCATACCCGTTCATAAAGGGACTGACCCAATTGGTTTTGAGAAAACAGATTGGAGAAGTTAGAATAAGATTCCATAATTGACCCCAAGTGCAAGTGGGAGATTAATAGAGTTAGTGGTATGCCCTAGGGATAATTACGTAATTTGTTACGTAAATCTAACTCGTTGATCAATTTTGTTCGAAATAAAGGTATTTTCTTTCTATTATATACTTGATATAATGTGGTTATATTGATTGGCCAATTTAATTAGAAGTATATTTAATATAAAATCCATAAATAGTATGTTTTGTGATATTAGTTACGAAGTGTTGTAACCGTGAGTAATTCATCATAATGAAACAAATATACCATTTTAAATGTTTCTAGTCAAGATGCATCGAGATTGGATATCGATGTATCCGGTGAGACTAGAGTACGTAACACTCTAAAAATGTTGGACAGTGCATTACTCATGACTATTGGGAGCACCAGGGGGTTACCTACTGATAATTATTGGATAACTATGGAATGACTCTAGTAGATAGTTTTCTGTTGGTTAATATAACTAAGGTCAAGCAGAGAATATCGATACGAGTAATTTACATAGTTCTCTCGACTTGAGAATACCGTTGATCTTCAATGTGGAAGCTCCACTTTGATTATAGTTGAATTCTGGCACGGCATCCATCGAACGACTATAGTTGGGTTGAGTGAAAGCATTGGAAGTGAAAAACTATTTAAGAGAGAATACGTCTTCTCAGTTATATGAGGTTAATATCATAGTCAACTGAAGTCAACTTAAAATCAAAGTCTCTGGCTAGAACATTTCGATTAATAATAATTGATATTGAACCAAAGACTTTGTGTTTGGAGTATAAAGTTGAATACGGATGATATTGAAATTTTGACCATTACCAAATTCCATAAATCCAAAGTGATATAGTTTTGACGAAGAGAATTGGTGTAAATAATTGTCACTATTAGGTACCGCTTATAATAAGTAAAATTAGATTTTACCAAAAGATGTGTAAACGATAAATTCGACCAAAATGTCACACCACATGCTAAGTGATGTGTGAACATTAATATTCAAATAGTTCGATATTAATCGCTAACTGTATTTACACCTATGCGTCGTACAACTGTAATGATGAATCCTTTGAAAAACCACATGATTTAATTAATTTATAAAATGTTGTAAATTGATTAAATTTAATCGATGTTTGAGAAATATTGATTATTGTTATTTGACGTTTGGAAGTTTTTTTGTAGTTATTTTAATGCATTTATAAAAGTTATGTTTGCATGCATTGATGACGATATTTATGTAATTTAAAGATAATTGCATAAAATTATTTATGAAAAAATTATTTCATTTGATGATATGATTTGTGGAAATTTTACGTCATTTGATGACATGATTTATGCAAATTTTATGTAATTTGATGACATAGTGTAAAGAAAGGATTGGAGAGAGAGAAACAATCAAGAGAATTAATTAGGGAAGTTTTAATTAAAGAATGGAAAAGGTTTCATTTTTTCAAATAAAACATATTCTCTTATTCATTCTGTACGTACAACTCATTCTTTCTCATTCATTATGTTTCTTTCTCTCTTTTTATTTTTTCATGGCAGAAAACAGAAACAATAAAATTTTCAAAATTCTTTCAACTCCATATGAAAACATCAAAAAACAAATATAAAAAAAGTGGTTCATCCATCTCTTGCAAGGATAGGATGGGGATCATGAAGATCTGAGGAGATATCATCATTCAATGTGTGACTTCTAGGCAACATCCTAAGGGGATTCCATTTTCAAGATGTGCTTCAAGGCTTTGGATAATAAGATATACTTTTCTTAAATAAATAATGATATTTGATGCAATTTTTTTTGAAAGAGAAATTTAATTATCATAATTTGTATGTACATATCACTGCCTCATTTAAGTTGAAAACTGTTTGTGTAGCTTGAATTGTTTGTTGAATGGATCAATTGATGTTTTCTTTAATAAACCAAAACTAATATTTATATTTTTCAAATATAATGTTTTGTTTTGGAACTATATTTTTTAAACATTCAATTCAAAGTCTAATTTTTAGATCAGAAATTTTGTATGTTCAATTTAACAATTGGGTTCTTATTTTGTTAAATTAAAATTTATATATGTTTGAATACAATGTTTTACTATAGACTTATATTGTAAACATTCAATTCAAAGTATAATCCTTTAGATCTAAAACTTTATATGTCCATATTTTTTTGATTGGATTTTACTTTAAGAAATTAAGCTAAAATTTGTTTATGAATATTTGTAACGACACATCTTTTTGGACGGTTCAAATCGACAATAAACCACACATGTCAGACTCAAACCAATCAAAGGGAAGGATTGTTAATGGGGTAAATAAAAAAACAAAATACAGAATCTCACAGCGGAACAACAAAATATAATAATCAAATAAACAGTTCATGAAGCTATTTTACAAATAATATTTGATTACACTTTTACAATTCAAATTAGAGTTATACATATCAGAAATAAACAAATAATGCAGCGGAACACAAAATGCACTGGAATAATAAATAGCAATAATATACTGAATTTTCGTCTTCGTCCTCTAGAAAATAGTCTTCAATACACCGAAAAGCTCAGACTGACCTGAGCACAATGAAAAGTCAAAATACTCGAGACGGAAATAAAAGATCTTATATAAGCCAGATCATAATAAGTAAAATAGAAATATTAGTGCAATAGTTTCATAGATGTTACGGGATTTTCATCTCATATCAAGTGTATAACATGAATAAAATTATTTAAAGGGTTTCAAATAATCCGAAATATCAATCTTAATCATCTAATTAAAACAAATCTGAAGTTTGAATTAACTTAAACCCTTTAAATAATTCAATTCTAAATAAAAATCCAAATTCAAGAAATTATATCAGTATATGTTATCTCAACCTGTATCAAAAATCAACATTTCCAAATCGATGAAGACCGCTCGGGTTTATCATTTCAACCCATAAGAATAACAGAGATATAGACATAAATAACATCCAATCATGCAAAATGTCAGCCAATAACAACCATCCAATCACCCAAATATCAATAGTTGAACAGACAGCACAATCATCATCGAAATCAACCAATAACTACCAACAATTTATAGGTTATCATTAATAGGTAATTAACATGAAATTTAAATTTCAATATTAAATTAAATGGTAATTAAATTCATTAAAATTTAGATTTAACTGGAATGACAATTTAAAATATACAAACATCAACCAATCAATTTTTTATCACACCATAAATTCAATTTAACTGACATAAGAAAATATAGTAGTTATGAGTGTTTGTTCACCTTTCGTGGCTATGAAGGTGATGATAAATGGAGCAATATGGAGATTCCTAGTAAGGATCCAAATGCAAATAAAATCCAGAAAAGCTTAGACACGAACACGAATCAATAAACAAGTTTCAACTGCTTCCAATTTCCAAACAACCCAAGATCCAAACTACAGACAAATCCGAAACTTGGTCATCTTTAAGAAAATATTCGAACCAGAATATTACCGAGTCTGTAAAAGTGACTAACTAAAAAGTTGTTGTAAATTCTTTTCTCTCCACTTTCAAGAAAATAATCACTCAAAAAGATTCTGTCTTGAGGAAGTTATGGTCAAAACAAACAGAGGTATTTTCTAAGTTGAAAATCTGAGTTCAAAATACTTCGAAAAGATTTCAGTTTTTGGCAAAGCAAATTAAGGAATTTGAAGAAATGATCTAAAAGAAAGTTGAAGCCAGTGGAAAAATAAATGGTTTGAAAAAAAGAAAGACATAATTTGGTTCATTTCTGAAGGAGATATGATTGATACAATGTGGTGTATTTTCATTCAAAAGTGGACCTGTAACAACCCTGTATTTTTGTGATTTATTTAATTGTATATTTTAAAATTTTTAAATTGAAATTCCTGACTTAAAAAAAAACTTTATTTATTTATTTAAATTGGATAAAACTTTATTTTATTTATTAAAAAGAATAATTTAGTTATTTTAATATTTTTTTTTGATTTGTATGTGAATTAGAATTTCAAACATGAATAAATTGAATATTTCCAGAAAATGTGAATTTTGGTCAATTAGGTCAAACTTTGACTTTTAAATTTAAATTTTAAAAGTTTTAATTTTATCTTTTGTTATGAAAGTGAATAAAATTTCAAGAACACTGCTTTTCGTTTCGTTGAAATCCGAATAATATTGTGAAAGTTATGCTTTTTACAAAATTGGGTGTAAATTGTTTTATTTAACAATATTGTTTATTTTAAATTATACAAATAATCTTTTTAATTGCCATATCTTAATCTAAATTGTATTATATGTTATGTTACATATATTTTTACCTTTTAAATATTTTTAAAGTGATGTTTGAATTTTTCCAAAGCTTATTGAATTTATTTTCTATTTTTAAAGCCTAGTTTCCATTTTTCTTTTATTTTCTTTATTTAAATTATATTTAATTAAAATTTATTTATTCATTTTTATGTATGCATTTTATTTTTATGTTTTATCTTTATTTATAAATATGTTTCGTGTACATACAATTTTTCCAAAGTTCATTTCATTTATCTTCAAATTTTCAAGCCTAGTTTACATTTTCTTTGCTATTTTCTTAATTTTATTATATTTAATTAATATTTATTTATTTATATTTATTTATTTGTTATATTTTCGTATTTTAACTGAATTTATATATGTTTTTCAGTTATATAAAAATTTAAAAAGAAATTCCAAGAGTCCAAAAACCTTTCATTTTCTAGTGACTTTTCAACTACTCGTCTCTTCATTTCCCTTTGCCTTTTCACTTCCTTTCTTTTAGCCGTTCAGTTCTTTGCTGTAGCCATGTATAATCCTCTTCAATTCACGTGAGAAACATTTTTCTTCTCATCCTCAAAACTCATGGCAATTTTATTCTGAATTTTTTTTGCTAATGGCATCATATTGCTCAATTTCCTTCTTCATTTTCTATGATTTTGTGCTTTGCTCCTCTTCTAGCTTGCTTGGCCTAGCCCTTCTCCAGCAACTCCACCATCACCACCACCATCTACAGCAGCTCCTCCTCCTCCTTCTCTGACCAAGACATTAGCCTTGACCTTCCACTTGAAGCCATTACCTAAAAACAATGTAAACTTCAACAAAACAATGCTAGCCAAGCATGTACTTCACTATTGCCTTCATAGTTGCTTTTGGCCACCCCTTAGCCACCACCACCTTCATCTACTTCACCTTTGGCTGCCCCTTTCACTGTTATCCAGATCTGAACTAACATGAAGACCCCATGGCCGAGCCTATATAGGGTCATAGCCGAACCAAAATGCACCAAAAACTTCACCTATTTTGCCTTGTCCATTGATATGCTTCATGTTGCAAACCCTACCTTTTATATTCCTTCTAGCCGTGCTTTATAGATTCCATACCCGAGCTAAACCTGATCATGGCTGAATGTATTCTCCACTTAGGCTATGCATTTGAGTGATAAGGCAAGGTCAAGTCACTTTGCTCTTTATTGCTTTGTATTTCAACTTGTTCAATATTGTTTTGTGTTGTATATTCATGTGTTGCATTGTCTTGTTTGTGTTTATTGGATTGTTACAAGATGATCATGTAGGCTCTCTCCACTTATTTGAATCCATTGTCGTGCTTGTCTTGCCCTTGGAATCATGTTTGTGTGTCATAGTGGTCTTCAGCTTGAAAAGGTGAGTCTTTCTCACTCTGACATTTATACTTATGAAATAGTGAATTGATGACAAGTGTTTAGTAATATAAAATGTTTATGCAAGTTAATGATGATCATATGATATGCTATGCCATGTTGTTACCATGTTAAAACTGTTAATTATAACCTGACATCTGATATATGACATTATATTGTGACATTGACATTGTTTATATTGTTTATGCATATATTCACACTGCAAGTTCCCTGTTAGAATAGAATCACTATGGGTTGAAATGATACATACCCGAACGGACAATAGAATAGGAAAAAAATCGTTATGGGCTGAAATGATAGGCCTGAGCGATTTTTATGGTATTTTATTTGACTTGGGATTGCGGGTTTGAAATGATAAAACCCGGTTTTCTTTGTAAATTATGGATTGAAATGATATATATCCGTATCACTTGACCTAGGTTAGAAAATTTTATACAGACCCCGTGGTATATTTTTAAATGATTTTTTTAAATATGTATTTTCAAAAGTATGAAATTTTGATTTAATATATATATATATATTATGGTTTTAAGGAAGTTAAATATTAAATCTTGAAATTGTGAATTTAAGTGAATTCAAGTATGTAAATTTGGAGTAAATGTGACGTTTGACTTTAAATTTTATTTTAAGATGTAAATAAATAATGGAAATCAAATTTAAAGTTTTGAAATGATATTTGAAGTAAAATTTTAAGTTTATTAAATTTATAAATTAATAAACAGTGAATTTTGACTTAATAAATGAATGGAGTTTGCAAAATTGAATATTTGACCTTAAAATTTTATTGTGTTAAATCATATGTTAAAATGATTTTAAATGTGAAATTTTGAAGTCTAGAAATATGATTTTTAAGTTGTAATAATAAAAATTTGGAGTTTTATTATTATTTTTGAAAAGCTAAAATGAAACCTGGAATTTTATAGCATTTTCAAAATGCTTTAGTCTTTTGACAGCATTTTAATGCTATTGTTTTGAATCTAACAATGTTTGAAATAACTAAATATCTATTACAACATTTTATAAATGTCGCTATTCTTGAACTAAACCATTTTTGGAAGCTATAAGCTACGATAGCACTTTATAAATGCTGTCGTTGCTATAATTTGACAATGTTTGAAATGTTATAGTTTTTAACACTGTTTGAGTTATATTTTAAAGTGTTAAATGATTTAAATTTTGGAAATTGATTGATTGTGAAATTTAAGAAGTTTTGAATATATTTTTAATATTTAAATTTGAATTTTTAAGGAATTTAAATTTGAATTTGAATTTAAGTAAGGTTTACTTGGTTATGTGTTAAATGGAATGAAATGTAATGAGATAAATGAATTTTTGAATGGAATTTTTAATGTATTTTGTAATGATACTTGAAATAACAAATGAATGACTTATTTGATTTAAAAATGATATTTAAATTTGAGTATTTGAATTTGAATTCAAATAATGATTTGATAATAAGGTTTGGAAATGATTTGATCTTTATTTTGATAAAGAATATGAATTAGAATGATATGTACTTTTGATAAATGAATATTTGAAGTTTATATTGGTATGAAAGGATATTTAGTTTAATTGTAAATTGAGTTTATTTAAATAATATTGGATTTATGAAATGAATATTTCAAAACTAAGTAATAATGAAACTAGATTTGAGATATATGAAATTATAAAATTTAGTTTTGAAATGCAGGATATTAAAGCTTTGAAATTTATTAAAAATTGAATAGTTTAATTTGTGGACCAAATCTATATTTGAAAATGATATGATTTGAAATGGTTGTTGGGAAATTTAATTGAAACTGATGGTTTGAATTGAATTGAGTTGGAAATTGAAAATTTGGGATTAATTGAATGAATTGTAAAATGTAAAGAATTAAATGAATATCCCATGATTTCAAATGTATGATTTTGAAATGTTATGATTTTCAAAGTGTAATTGTTTCAAGTTTTTTTGGTTTCGAAAGAGTTATACTTTGAAAATATTATGATTTTGAAATGAATATATGTTTGAAATGTTTTTGGCTTTGAAGTATAAACTATTTTGATTGAATAAATAGTTTTGAAATAAAAATGGTTTTGGTTTCGAAGTATAAACTATTTTGAAAGAAATATAGTTTGAAATGAAATGATTTGATCCTTTTGAAATATAAACTATTTTGAAATGACCACGGCGTTATAATAACGTTTGGTTGTTAAAGAGACCGGGATCGGAAGTTGTCATACTCTCTGCCAACTCCGAAAACCACTTTAACAACCGTGTACGCAGTGGAGATTCCAGAATGAAGTAGGATGGTGGCGACGTTCTTGAGGTATATTACGTGGTCCCAACTCCCGTGAGTTGGCATAAGGTGGCTAAAACAGGAGCGATCTCGGGCCAAAGGAGGTAGCACCTCTGGTCGGACACATTCCTTCGATACTATACTCTTACTGGTGATTGATTAGATGGCCATCCTCCGATTTTGATTGGGAGTGTGTTCCGAGGTGGGCGTATGTGGCTGCTGCGTTACCACCACCCCGTGTGCGTAATTGGTATATCTACCCTGGCATTGCCTTGTGTGCCGTGTCACCTACCATACCGAGCCTTTACTACGAGTTTGTTTTTCTCCCGTAGCCCGTGTGGTATCCTCTGACAGTCACCCGGAGTGGAGATGGCATGATTTTGGATGGACTACTGGGACTATTATGTGTGAAGGGTGATATGGGTAGCCCGGAACGCTATTTAAAAGTATGTTTATTTTACTGTAGACATTATTATAATAGCGCAATATTACTACATAGTAAATAGTTTAACGGATCCTTAAAGGATGGGCGATCCCAAGCATTCTTCAAGTTACTGATGCATTTTTTGTTACTGTCCACTTGAGTTGATTTACAGTTCATAAGTATTTATGTCCTGACTCGAGTGTTTTGTGTTTTGCTTTACGCTCGAGTCAGATTGAGTGATTCAGCATTCAAGACTCACCTTTGGAGTTGGAGCTTTGCTTGAAGATCCAGCCATCTATTTGTTTTCAATATCCAGTGTTTCCAGTGATGTATTTTGATTTGTACTTGATTTATCTTGTTACTCTTCTACTGTATATTGTTTAACTCTGATGTATCTTATTTTTATATAGTAGCTTCATGAACTACTATTTCTTTTAAATTCCGTTGCATTATTAAATACTCTGTGTCTGTGATCTGTGATTATGTATTTACTGTATATTCTGAGATTTGCCAAATTTTATTTACAACGCGGTATTTTGAGCAATTCAAGTCTGACATGTGCGGATACGAATGGTTGAAAATATCGGGTCGTTACAGGACCCGTGAAAGGACTTGAAATATGGAGTTTTTTTATATAGAAATATTCGAAATGGAAAGAAGGGTTCAACAAAAAAGCTACTGCCATTGAAATTATACACGGTTTAAAAAATAATTGATTTGGAGTAATTTAATGGAATATAGAAGCCATGAAAATAAGGGGAAGAAAGAGGGAAAATAGGGAAGTGAAAAAAAAGGGAAAAAGGAGAAAGAAGAGGAGAGGGAAGGTGGAAGGAGATGACCTTGGAGATGATGGAGAGGGAGGCGGCTATAGGGGAGGAAGGGGTGAAGGAAAGGAGGAAAGGAGGAAAGGAGTTTTGATTTATGAGTTTTCTGGAGTGTTAGATCTAGAGTTCTCTATAGATTTTGAGGAGGAAAAAGAAGTGTGAAGAGAAAGTTTCTCAAAAGAAAATTCATATACGTAGATGTTATCAGATAAGAAATATAAGGTTGTAGGCAAAGGAATGGTCACATGGCTAACTAAAGTCTCTTGGTTAACTAAGGCCCATTAGACCAAACAAACCCAATATGCCTTAGCCAAACAAAAAACAACTAAACACTACTAATCCATGTTAATTTTTCACAGTAATTCAAATTTTTAGAGCAATAGAAATTTGATTTTGACGAAATGAAAAGTGGAGGGAAGATCAAAATCCATTCAGTATCATATGAAAAAAAATTCAAATTCAAATTCAAAAATTTCAACCAAAAGTCAAACTTTGACTAAGTTTGACCAAAATTTGAAATTTCACAAAAAAATTATTCTGTTAAATTTGGTTGGATAAAACACTCAACGTCATAAATTCAATTTTTTTATTTAATTTTTATTTAAATTCAAAATACTATCAATTTAAAGTTGTTAAAAGTTACGGATCGTTACACTTTATCTTAATTAAAAGATGTAATATCAATTAATGCAATATTAATTTGTTTTCCCTTATCGTATTTAAAAGGTTAGATGCCATAACTATGCATCCAATTCTCATACAATTACATTCAAATCTTTGTTATCATCCTTATTATTCAATCAACAATACTCTATGAATTATATTAACATAAGTTTACATTTTATTACATTCACTATTTTACCATTAACATCTTTTACTTTATTAACTACAATAATTAACTACATAAATTCTCATTGATTTCCAAATTAATTCCAAACATATTAAATAATGAGATATAAATGAACAATTGTTACCTTTAAGTAATTTAATCATATTTATAAGTTTATTATCTACAACAAGTGTTATGACTACTTACATATCACTTATCATATTCAATTTCAATTAACAACATAAAATTCCAACATTCAATTACCTTAATTCCATTAATTACCCATTTAATATTCAAACGGACAAGTTAATGAGAAGATAAACATCGTTTATAATAATAGTTCATATCCATTATCTTATCATTTATAACCAAGGGTTATAACAAAATGATTTTATGTTCTAAATTAACCTATTCCAATCAATTACATACCATCTCATCATTAAATGCATCATTTAATTTATTTCATTATTTACAATTATAACCAAATAACCTTACAATTATATCCATTGATTGAAATTGGATAAAAATGGTTATCAATTACATTAAATCAACATTACTATATTACATTCTAATTGTTTTATCATTGCCAATCATAAATTTTAATTTCTTACAATATTAATATTTCATAATCTTATTAAATTTAATATTTTAGTTACCGAAAATTACGGGTCGTTACACTCTTCCCAACTCAAAACTTTTCGTCCTCGAAAAAAGAAAATGATGAATTAATATATTTTATTCAAAGTATTCAATTTATAAACAATTAATTTACATAATTTAGTACTTTAGATAAAAATATACTAATTAATAACAATTAAATCTTCATATTCAAGTTTACTAAAGTTTGATAATATTTTCACTTTTCACAAAATTTTCTAAGTTAAAAATTCATGAAAAATTTCGGCAGAGTCTCCTTTGTACGGAGAGGTCCGGAAAATAATAATAATATCAATAATAACCATGTGTGTGTGTGTGTGTGTGTATCATATTTCAAAAATAAAATATCCCAAACCACCGAAAAACTATATAATATCGCTATAAAACTATAATCCGAAAACGTACTTATTTGTCGGACAAACAACACTTATTTATGAAACCAAAAGTATTGGTTATTGCTTCTATGAACCCTTATTTCACTTACATAATCCAAAATAGTGAGAATTATGTATAAGAGAGATACTTAAGTTGTTTCAATTTGCAATAAAAGCAAATCAATATAAAACATAATCAAACAAACAATACAACCATTTATGCAACCTAAGAATCCATCATACATCCATAGCAACCAAAACCAATGGTTTGTTTAGTTCATAAACTTTTAATCGTGCAAGGTGATAAATAAACTATCAAGTGTGCCCTACGCTCAACATCATTGGATAATTTCTATATAGACTATCCACAATACAACCTTAAAAAAATAGTAGTATCCTTTTCCAAACATCTCATAAGCCAAAACAACCAAGAATTTCAACACATTATTTTAGTTTATTAAATTGGTTTCTTTTCACGTCTTTATTTACTTTTTTATTTATTTCCATTCATCCATACAATGTCCTTTTTCTTTTTCTTTCATGTACTTACACGGATATTTCACATTTATTATCTAAAATAATCAACGAATTCATTATTTAAGTATTACATACATTTTATTGCAGTTTATTTCACATTGTTCTAATGTTTATACCATTTCTTGTACATCAAAATACTTATTTATAGAAATAATTTCGTTGAACACTTCCATTACTTAAGTTTTACTTGTAAAATATTATATTACATATTCCTATTTAACATTTCAACTTTCTAAACATTTCAGGTAAGTTGTGTATATGTGTATAGAACGTAATTGAATGTTACACAAGTTTATCTTATTCATTCTTAGTTAACAAAATATTCAATATCTCATATCTTCCGATTTATAAGTTACAAATTTCCAATTTCTTATATATTTCATTAATCACTTAGCATCTAATTTTCTTATTTCTCATTTTAGAAGTTTTCAATTATTAATATAGTCAAGATTTCATTCATTACCACAATTTAATTCTATAATTTATAGAAACTTAAGAACTAAATGTCTGGTTTATTTCAAATCATATAAAATTATATATATATATATATATATATATACATATATATATTCATAGCTTTATATATCCTATCACGTTTTTAAATTAAAATAAAGATTTGTTTATCAAAACAAAGGTGTAGTAAAACTACTACAGTGGCCTTCTCACTTTGAAACTCGAACATGAACGTCATGATGCGTGCACTCATCGCCAAAATTATTTTTCAGCGACAAAAGAGAAAAGTACGTAACTTATTTCCTTTTACAAATTCTTTTAAAATATTTTTTTTCCAAATCACATTTGAGAAAATTTATCCAAAATACTTCACTAATATTATATTCCAATGATCACTTGAAAACAAATTTCAACCCCGTAACTTAAGTTCTCAAATTTCCAATTAAATTCATTTTATTTATAAATCTTATTTTGAAATCAATTATTTGTAAAATTTCACTTTTGTCAAACAATTATATCACATACAACTATCAGTGCTTCGAAATCAAGTAAATATTCTAACACATACTTCCAAATAGTAATTCCAATTTATTTTCAAGCATGTTACTAAAATAAAATTCCCAAGTCATTTAATATCTTTAAAATTATACATTTAAAGAAACTTACAAAAAAATTATTTTAAATATTCATTTGAAAACTTCATTTGCAAATCAATTATCTTTAATATTTTAACACTTTTCAAAAATTTCATCCATAAAATTCCTTGCTTCATTTATAAATACATTTTTAAAAATCTTAAATAACATCTTTATAAATACATGTAAACTATTTGAAAATAATTATTTACATCATTACTTATATTTAAAAGGGGTTATTGAAAACCTTAAATCCATTATTTATAAATTTTATTAGTTTTAAATCTAAAATACTTTTCAAACATTATTTATAAATCAGTAATCATTAACTTAAATATATTTTATTGAATTGATAACTTCTCACAATATTTACAACATTGATAATTAACTATTAAACCAAGTTGTACTAAATAAACAATATTTTAAACAATTAAAAGTATTTAGAAAAGAAAATGAAAAAATGACCAAAATATCCTTTATATTTATCAAAATACTTTTATAACTCGATGTTCTAACAAGTTTATCCTCGTTCTTGCAGACTCTAGTCATGCGTTGATCAGGCGCAATGCTAGACTTCTCCAAGTACTTAGTATGCCTGTTTGAACATCTAATGAAAATACTTAAAACATTAAAAATAGATATGGAAAGTACATTCCTCTATGGATCGCAGTTATGTGATGGTTATGATGCTATCCCAGCGAAATTACTTGTAACCGTAGGCATCCCGCCCCTCGACTTACGCCATAGTTGATTGATCGCAGCTACGCAATGGTTACGCCATTATCTCGATGGAATCACTTGCAGCTGTAGGCATCCCGCCCCTCAATTTACGCCATCCAGCAATATCAAATGAATATAATAAGTAACCCACCAAAGGGATCCGATAAATGACCCACCAAAGGGGTCCGCTGGAAGGTACTTCCCATATCATTTACTTCAAAATATATCATACCATATATAGTACCATTAAGAATCATAGCTCCAAATATCGTACTTACATAAATTCCATTATATATAAGATTTCATTTTCAAATAGAGTACTTTCCAAAATCAATAGTCTCGAATATATTAAATCATTCTTATATAAATTCCATTATATACAAGATTTATCTCTTTAGATCAAAAACCATCCAAAATCAATAGTTTTCAAAATCACCTTATGCTTATATAAAGTCCGTCTTATACAAGAATCAAAAAATTTCTTCAAAATCAATTTCGCAGCATGAATAGCCATATGGGATTGAACATCTTTGCTTTATAAAAGGTTTGAATTTGGAATAGTTTTGTATATGATATAGTTTGTAAAATAGTTTTGTATGAAAAATTTGTTTGTAAAGTAGTTTGTATATAAAATAGTTTTGTATGTATAAAATAGAATAAAAATAGTTTGAATAAGATAAAGTAAAAGAAAAAATAGTTTGTAATATGATTTTAAGTTAACAATAGTTTTGCATAACAAGAAAATTTTCAATTTAAATTACAAAAATAACCAACCCAACAACTTTCAACTTCAGCGTCAAAACATATCAATAATATTAGAATATAAGATGTGCATATGTCATCATCATGCAAAATCACATTCGATCGCTCACTCGATCATACAAGTTCGTTTTCGAACTAGTATTGTTCATTCAACTTCCCTAATGCGGACTTCGATAAGGTTTCTTAACTAGAAATCATCATTCTCCTTCCATAGTCATATATTGTGATAGAGAATTTTAGAATCAAACCAAAAATCCATTTCAAATATCCGCAATCAAGAATTAAATTTAAAATCCTAACACGAAATGGTGTAATTCACCTTGAACTTGTGTACTCAAATTCGGATCAAATTAATAAGGTCTCATTGATTAACACAAATATCCCTTCATACTTTAATATTTGTTTCACAGAATTTCTCCATTTAAGATAAAACATTAATATATTCATACATGGCTTATATTTCTCTTCATTTTTAAATTACATTCAATTTCACATGTAATATTTCTCATTTAATACTACATTTATTTGCAAATCAATTCATAAGAAGTTTCCTTCAATTCATAACCAATTTATAAAAGCTTAACTTCTTTTATAAAACATTATTCGAGCTTAAAGTTATCACAACTTTGATTATAATTATTTATTACAACTTCCATTTATTTCATAAACAATTTTACAAGTCATGACTTTATTTATATTCATTTCATTTTAATTCATATTTGTTTATCCAATTAGTATTCAAGTATACTTCCCAAATTTATTTATGACACATTTCATAAATTGTTAACTAAGTTCACAACTGCAGCATTTCTTTAATCACAATTTCAATTTTAAATATTCCAAGCCTTAAAGTTCACATTTGTATATTATTAGTACATGCCAAGAATGTATACAACAATTCTATTCATTTACTAAACATAGATATAATAAATTAAATCTTGTTTCACTTGCTTTCAAATTAAGGTTGTCGAATTCAACTGCATAATTCATCATAATTACTAAGTTTCAACACATGTATTAATTCAGAAGGTTTCGATTATCCAAAATATCCAGATATTCCCTTTTATTTTAATAGTTGAAACTACCAATCAACAAAAAACAATATTCACAACCAAACATTTCAATTTCATAACCAATATCCTAATTATTCACTTTATTCTCTTTAATACATCATCATCAAACTAGTGTTTAGTCCATAAATTTAATCAACAATGATTAGTCAATGCTTATAAACTGACAAAATTCGACTAATCAACAATAAAAGATAAAAATTAAATATTACCATTTCATAAAACAAACACATTACGAATAACTATAATGGTTATAAAAATTTTCCTTATATAAGATATAATATTATGAAAATTATTTCATTTCAAAACTTATATAAAACATTTTATAACACTAATACATACACACTCTCGTATATATACACTCAGACAAACTCATTCTAGGATATTACTACCCTATATCCATTGAGTTAACCCCAACAGGTTAAGGTATGCCTAAACCTGGCTCTGATACCAACTATAACGACCCTCCTTTTTGGATGGTTCAAATCGACAATAAACCATACATGTCAGACTCAAATCATTCAAAAGGGAGGATTGTTAATGGAGTAAATGAGAAAAAATAAGAAAACAAAACACGGAACCTCACAGCGGAACAATAAAATATAATAATCAAATAAACATTTCATGAAGCTATTTTACAAATAATATTTGATTACACTATTACGATTCAAATCAGAGTTATACATACATCAGAAATAAACAAATAATGCAGCAGAACACAGAATGCAGTGGAATAAAAAAATAACAATAATATATTGAATCTTCGTCTTCGTCTTTCATAAAATAGTCTTCAATACACTGAAAAGCTCAGACTGACCCGAGCATAATGAAAAGACAAAACACTCGAGTTAGAACTAAAAAAATCTTATGTAAGTTAGATCAAAAGAAGTAAAATAGAAATATTAGTGCCATGCGTTTAACCATAATCAAAGTACCTCCTAGCTAGTGTACGTCATTACCATGAGATCATTTATTTTAATTTTGTCGTATTAACTTACAGAAAACTTTGGTCAAGTCATTATGTGGTTGTTTCAAACAACCATAAGTACGTAACCCTTTAGTGTTCCCAACAATCATGAGTAATTCATGTTTATCGTATGAAGAGCGTTATGCTTTAGTCTTAGCAGATATTGACATTCTTTGTCGTTACATCTTGACTAGAAACATTTAAGAAGAAAGTAATTATATATTGATTCAATATTCATCGTTACAAGCACATTCGTAACTTCAATCGATATTCTCTTAATGATTCTCTCTCTCTCAATATATATATATATATATATATATATATATGATAAAATACTTCTAATGATTTTTTATTTATATATATTTAATGTATTTAATTCATTATTTATATCTATATATAACAACACACAAAAAATTAATAAAACCAAAAGCATGCTTAATTTCGAACAAGATTATTTAAGAGTTAAGTTTGTATAATTATTTACATAATCGCCAATAGGGGATACTCATAACTCTATCAATGATGGATCGACACCAATAGATCTCCTAGAAATGTTTTTCAGGAACTCGATTCCCTTTAACATTTTCCTTCGCAACTTTTTTTTGATGCATCATACAACTTGCTGCATAATCCCTTTGCTAGATCTAGTTGGATAGTTCTTCTTCCTTCACGATCTCTAGCGTGAAATTTTTCTCCTTGAGGGGCTTGCCTCTTCATGTTGAATTGCCTGCCAGCTCCTCCATCGACGTCCACTGTGTTGCTTCCGTCTGTTGGTGGGCATTAATTACTATTACTTTCAATTCCCCTCCAATAGTAAGATTCGATTGAGATTGCATAATGTCATCACTAACACTTTGATTTTCCGCGCTTCCTTCACCATCAGCCCCTCTAACTTGCTTTCCTAAATTCTTTCTTATTCCTATTTAGTCTGTTCTCATTGCAGACTTATTTAAATATGGGTAATACAAGAGATCTAGCCTGATTTTTAAGTTTTCAATGAAATAACAAAAAATATTAGTAAAAAGTTGGTCTAACTCCCACAAAAGAACGCGTAAAGCCAAAAAACATGGATGTAGGTTTTGGCTATGAATCTTTGAAGGTTATAGTCTATGGTTCTTGGATTTTGATGATTTAAGTTTGGTATTTCATATCAAATCAATAGAAAAACAATAAAAATATGCAAAAATAGGAAGAGCAAATAAGAAAAAATAAGATGCACAATGTATAGGTGTTCGGTTATGCCTACATCAACTTTAGAAAACTTTTATTGCTATTTTATATAAGATTCCAGAAACAAATATAATTATAATTTGGAAATTCTATTGAACTTGATAATGACAATACTTCCCTTTAGATATCAAATAGCAAAATGTCAAGACCATTTTTTCTATTGCATGTGGACTAACATTTGTAGTTATAGTTGATCGTTATTGGGTCTTCGACTTGTCAATCTTCATTGCTAGTCTATTAGAATACATCATGGATGCAAATTCAAGCGAATAGAAAGAAGAACGTGTCATATATGTACCAAATTTATGAATCGACATCGACCCAGGGCCGGTTCAATGTTTTCCGTTGCCCTAGGCAATAAATTTTTTTTGTTGCCTCTAAGCAATGGTTAAAAGGATAAACTAAATGTCACCGCACAAGCACAAAGTGGAAGAGCGGTGACCTTTAAAGCAATTGTTGAACATTAGAGCAAATATATAGGAAAACTTGACTAAACAATGCATGAAAAAGGTGAAGAATAAATAATTAAAAAAACTGGTTGCGTTAGAAACAAAGCTAACAGTTAAAACAATACACGTTTATATAATATGTTTTCGTTGAAAAATCTCTAGAACGATGTAACAAGAAATAACAACTTCAAAAATAAATGTTTGACCATGAACCATAATATAATAGAAAACTATAAAAAAATTAGATCTACTTGTTTGTTGAACGGTCAGTATAATCAAATTTAATGTAAAATATCAACCATTGAAGACCGTGCCAGCACTGTTTAAACACTCTAATCAGTTAGTATAAAATACTGTACTCAAGTCATTGTTATTATGCCTGCTTCTTTTATTCTTCTTCCTCCAGAAACATTTCAACAAACCCATTTCTACAACTTTGATTTTTTTTAAATTATAGTACTGTCAAGCCATCAATATTTTTAATAAGTGTAGAGACGGTTGCCCCCAATTGGAGGGTTGCCCTATTCGACTGCCTTGTAGGCCTAGCCTTGGAACCGACTCTGCATCGATCCATGAAGTTTTAATGTTTTTTCTCCGTTTCTATGATATCTTAGTTGTTTTAGATATTAGTTCTTCCTTACTGTCTCTCAATAAAATTCTTCAACAATTTCATCAAAAACGATGAGCTAGAAGAAGATTTAATGAGATTATTGGACTTAAGCCGAATTTTCTTTTTATTCTCCATGTCGCTCCATGCTCATCACTTTTGAATCTAACTCCCATTCTTTCATGTTCAATATGATCAATTGATGTTTGTGAAAAATGGCCACTTACTTTGACTCTAATGTTTCGCGCAATTTGTTACCCGGATTTGATAGTACGTCCGGACAATAAAGGCTTGAATCAGCGTGGGGAAGCTCAAAGGTGCAGCAAATTTTCCTCCTCTTAATTCCACCGGTTATACTTTGCACAGTAGTCCCATGGCCAACTTTGCATTAGTTGGCTACGAGCTCGTTTCGTTGATCACTCAGGCCAAGCGTGTGCACACAAGTTCCAAGGCCTTTAAAATTTTGTACTCCCTTTCCACCCTGCCTTCCAACCACATATTACGAGACGGCCATAATCGGAGGACAAGAGAGCACCGTACGGTGGCATTTCTGCAATTTTGGAAAAACTTAGGGGTAATTTCCGGATCAAATTAGTAGTTCGAACGAGTGTTCCGCCCTCCGCCATCCGCGTGACCTCTCTTCCCTCGCTTTCCTCCCACGATTTCAGACAATTAGAACGAAAAATCAAATCCCAATTTAGTCAATAGTTTGTTTGCTTCCCTTTTGTTCCATTTTGATTTTTTAATGCTTTTGAAATGATATTTCCGATCATAAGCATTGGCCGCAGCAGCGTTTCTCACATGATTCATTTTACATTGATTTCATTTCATTTAATATTATTTTGATTTTGATTCTTCTGGAAGTAACGAACAAGTTAAAATGAGTACCTTCACAAAAGGATCAGCAGTTTGGGTGGAAGATAAAGCCCAATTATGGGAAGGAGGAGTAGTTATTGATGTCAAGGATAAGACTGCAGTTGTTGAAATCACCAATGGTAAAAAGGTACGTTTGATTGTTTTTACTTGTTTTGATCGAAACGCGTATAGTATGCGTATGTAATAATTGTATTGTCTGGTTTGCGAAGGTTAAGGCAAATGTAGATAGATTGTATCCTAGAGACCCGGATGTGGATCTTGCAGGAGTTGATGACATGACAAAGTTGACTTATCTTAATGAGCCAGGAGTGCTTTATAATCTTGCCAGGAGATACGCTCTTAATGAAATTTATGTGAGTGTTTTTCTTAAGGAATTAGTAATTTAAGAAGAAATGAATTGTTTGAGCTGTAAAAGTAAGAATGGTAGTAATGGTAGGATATAATAAGTTCGATTGAAAGTTTCCAATGTTGGATTACGCATTTCTACAAGCTCCCATCTTACTGTTCGCGGAAGTGCAATTTGTGTAGAACTATATCTAACTTCCCACATTTGTGTATCAAAACTAAACTAGCAGCAACCCACTTTTTTGGCAACTTGGTCTAGGTCACTACTTGCATTAGTAAGTTTGCAAAGGTTGTATAGATGTTAAACTTTGTCCTAGTATATTTGATGGTTGCAAATTATATCTTCGCAATTTAAGTACAACAAAATTATTTAAAAACTAGCGATTCCATGTTTGGACACAGCTGTCAAAGCAAGTAATGCAAATCATCCAATAAGTGGTGGGACGGTAAGCAATTTGATTAGAACTGCATGAAACTTCCATAGTAGCATTGCATATTCAATTTTAGTTTAACATTTGTATGGTTCTTTATATTGTACTTCCTATAGACATACACAGGAAGCATTCTGATAGCAGTTAACCCATTCACAAATCTTCCTCATCTCTACAACGGCCATATGATGGAGCAATACAAGGGTGTCCGATTTGGAGAGTTAAGTCCACATGTGTTTGCTGTAGCTGATGCATCATACAGGTCAATTATGTCAATGGTCGCTGTTGATGACTGTTTTACTTATATCTTTGAATCCTAAAATATACTTATTTTCATCAGGGCTATGATGAATGATAGTCGCAGCCAATCTATTTTAGTAAGTGGGGAAAGTGGAGCAGGAAAAACAGAATCCACAAAACTTATAATGCAGTATTTAACTTTTGTTGGTGGAAGAGCTTCCAGCGATGATCGTACAGTCGAGCAACAAATTTTGAAAGTAAGTGGTAGAAATGATATGATGTCTTATCTATATGTTTTCTGGACCTGTTTTCATTTCTCTGTTATCTTGCAGTCAAATCCACTTCTCGAGGCGTTTGGTAATGCAAAAACAGTGAGAAATAACAATTCGAGGTAAACCTTTTTCTCGCAGTATTTTCTACTACCGTATGACATAGAGAGGCAATAGATTATGAAAAAGTGGAAGGGTATGTATGCGACTTTGATGACCATTGAAACAACGGACAACGATGAATCATATAAAATCCAGTCCTATATTAATCGTAGAGATGATTGTTTTTCCCTTAGTTGATAGAACATTACCTTTTTTGGTTTAAATCTCTACTATCATTTTGTTCATTAGTTGCTTGCTAAGCGCTGCTTTGAAACAAAATGGATAATTCTTTTTTATTGATTATATCTTAAGTCCTTGTCAGTCTCATCGGGCTAAAGTTAATCCATCATGAGATTGATGTTCATGGCCTTGCCTTATATTTTAGCCTCCCATACAAACTCTGTTATTTTGTCTTTAGATAATCTTCAGGTGTATAATTTTGTTTTAACATTTAAACACAATTTGGTGATGCTTATCTTTATTCGTTGCAGTCGTTTTGGGAAGTTTGTCGAAATTCAGTTTGATAAAAGTGGGAGGATTTCTGGTGCTGCAATACGGACATATTTATTGGAAAGATCACGTGTTGTGCAAATTACAGATCCTGAAAGAAATTACCACTGTTTTTACCAACTGTGCGCTTCAGGGGAGGTATTAACCGTTAATTAATTTGTATTCTCTAAATTTATTACTTATCATATATTTCACGCCTAATTACTCAGATATAGATCACCGATGGCATTTTATTTTTAGTTGTAATACCTTTAATGTCACACATTTTTTTTAGTTGTACTTCAAAAATTTCCTATGCATTTTGCCTATGGCAAATTTTCAATCTAGGCCTAAAAAACAACTTAAAGTTTAGGCCATATTTCAAACTTATTATGAAAATATGCCTCTTTTTCTCTAAAAGGAATTTTTGTTTGAAGAAGTCTAAACAGCGTTTTTGTACATGCGCATCTTGAAAATGCGCATGTATAAATTTTATATATATATATATATATATATATATATATATATAATTGCGCCTTTTGAAAATAATGCGTAAGTACAAATCAAAATTCTGCTGCGCATTTTCAGAATACGCAAGTACAAAATGGCTAAATAATGAAAAACATGCCTATGTTCATAATAAGTTTGGAACCTAACCTAAAATAAGTATTTTTTTCGAAGGCCTATATTGAAAATTGTCCTTTTGTCTGTGAGGTCACTGGTTCAAATTTCCCTTTTAGTAAAATACACTTATATTTTTTGAGATTACGGGTTCAAACCCCGCTCTTGACAAAAATGCAATTTTATTTTTGTAAAGTCACGAGTTGGAATCTCAGCTATGACAAAAACTATATAATTTCCATATGTTTTCTATTTATTTATTTTGTACATTGTACCACATGATGTTTCTTTATAGATATGCATTCTTTATAGTTTTTTTTTACAAATATACATATAATATTTTATTTGTTAACTATTTACCTTTATCTTAACATGACAATAATTTTTTAAATATACATTCTTCATGGTTTTATTTAACAATGATAAATTAATATTTTATTGATTTAACCGTGCATCTTCATAAGTGATATTTTCTTATAAAAAATGATTCATGTTAAGTGATCTTTTTAACTTTTTATTTTTAAAGTAGAATTTTAAAGTTTTAATATTATGTAAAGGTAAGGTGGAGCCTTGGTGCAACGGTTATGTCACCCGCATGGTGATTTGGACGTCCAGGTTCGAGTCTGGAAACAGCCTCTTCGCAATGCGAGGAAAAGGTCGTGTACATTATCGATCTCCCTAGAACTCGCTATCGTGTGGGAGCCTCGTACATTGGGTTCCACCTAATATTATGTAAATGTATTTCTTTTTTAAGTTAGGAAGTGGAACTTACTTTGAAAATGTTTAATACCTTTTCTAATCTTGAAAATTTGCAAATTCCTACTCGGTATAATTTTTTTTGAAACTGTTGATCATGATTAATTTCGTAGTTTCTTTAAACTATTTATTTCATATATCTAGTAATTATTCTAATACCTTTCATGACATTTTTTGTATGCGAACTTCCGTCATACTTTATTTCAACTAAGAGTATTATAAAACTAACAAAACTAAAATGAGTAAAATAAGGATAATAAAATATAAATGAATAAAGTTCAAATAAAAAAATACTAAGAAAACAGAAAAAAAAATAGAAATGAGATAACAATCAATCTAACTTTCTTGAAATAGAATATTATGAGAAAATTTAAGTGGTGCTTGTGTAAAAAAGCTAACATATTTAGAAAAAAAATATAGCATAATAAAATAAAACAATTTTCTATCAAATTTTAGAAAATCATGTTCTGTTAGAACATTCATGCATACAAAATGGTATGATAGGCATAAAAAATGCTCATGTACTTAAACATATATTTTTAATATATTAAAATTTTAATGAATATATCATCCTATTAATTGTTGTGCGGTAATATCTAACAAAATTGTTAGACCGCACATGCAAAATCACATGTATATTATAAAATGGATATACAATTATAGTAACAGTAATAAGGTGCATTTCAATTTTTAGCTTCTCGCTTTCAAACTAATTACATAATCACTGTAAATGCTGCTGGCATTTTCAGGGAAAAAAATTGGTTTTGCAAAACAGTACAGTGAAAATTTTATGTTCACTGTGGATGCATGTTAATTCCAGACTAAATGGTCCAACATTATTTGAATAAAACCAATTATATAAAATTCTCACTTCATTAATGTTTCCAAATTCAGACAAAGTTAATTCTTCGAAATGTTGCATTCATGATACTGTGTGGGCACACATGCACAATGTGTTTATGCGGGTGTTTATATAATATGCATGCCTCCACACCTTCATAATTTAGTGGTCCATCTGCTCAAAGTATATCAAATTTTCCAGATCTTTATTTTCTTTTTACCTAGGATGCAGAAAGATATGGACTTGGGGATCCGAGCAACTTTCATTACCTGAATCAAAGCAAGACATATGAGCTGGATGGAGTAAGCAGCGCAGAAGAATATTTGAAGACACGGAAAGCAATGGACGTTGTTGGAATAAGTCCTGTACATCAGGTTTTCCTTAAAACTTTAATCAAATTGAAGTTCCTTGATGCGTTTTGAAACTTTATATCTGTATCTTTCAGGAAGCTGTATTTCGTTCTTTAGCTGCTATTCTTCATCTTGGAAATATTGAATTTAAACCAGGCAAGGAACACGATTCTTCAACGATCAAGGATGAGAAATCAGCTTATCATCTTCAGAAAGCTGCTGAGTTGTTTAAGTATGTTTCTATCATGAAAAGTTGCATTTAATTTCGTTTCATGTATTGAATAGTGGAAATTAGCCACAAGGACCTCTTTAGCAAGTGCAATTAGTTTCTAAGGCCCAAAAACCTATGAAATTATGTCCTTGAAAGTAATTTGACTGCTGACTTTGTCTTTAAAAGTAATTATTCTGTTGATTTTGGCCTTGAAATTATTTTTTGTGGATGTGTGTCCTAGAAACTAATTGGACTGCAAAGTTTGTCATGTGTCCTAGAAACTCATTAGTTAATGCATCTCTTGCAAGTAGTACCTTCATATCTATTTATTTTTTAAGCTTATGTATAAAGCTTAGGTTGGTAGCAACAACTTGAAGCAATACCTGATTGTACATTACAATATTGCTCATTAAATTTGCTAATTTCAGTTTTATTTAGTGGTATTAGGATATATTTCACATTAAAAAAGTGATATTGGATGCTGTAGTACTTCAATTAAATTTGAACAATTCTTAATAAATGCGAGTGAAGATTTAAAAACTGAATAGAGTTATGTAGGTTATTTCCCTTCTTTGCAATAAAGGTAAATGTTATGACTGTGCAACTTGTTGGATTGTTCAACTTAGTAGCAATTCATTTATCTTATGCATCCATCTCACTTCTAGTTATAACTGGAAGCTGGAATTTTAGTGGTACTTCTCTAATTGTGCAATGAGACTTCTTGAAATTATATCATTTCATATATATATATATATATATATATATATATATATATTTGAAAATGCTTGCTTGTTACCTGTTTCCAACATTTGTTATAATATATGTAAATGCTTGCTCTAAACCCCAAATATGTTTCATGGTTTTTTTCATGGCCTACTGAGCTGCTTGGGTAAAGCAGCATCAAGTGAATTTTTCACTATATAATCCTAGTGGTAATAATGATATCTTGGTTTGGATGTTTTATTATCTCAAGAGTAAATTTTGACTAATTTTTCATGAAATTGATGAAAGTTAATCTAACTTATAGTAATATGTTTCACAATTTGGATCCTTACATTTTCTAGGTGTGATTTGGATCTTTTGGTTTCTACTTTGTGCTCTCGTTCTATAACAACACGTGAAGGAAAAATCATGAAAGCTCTAGATTGTGCTTCTGCTGCATCTAGTCGTGATGCTCTAGCCAAAAATGTTTATGCCAAAATATTTGACTGGTATGTACCTTGCTTACAGTTTGGTGCTTGTAACAGCGATTCAATGAGATCCAATTCTTAGGTGAGATGGTGAGAAATTAACGTGGTCAGTCAGATATCAAATATAATATTGATGGTACTATATATTAGTTTCCATTTTACAAATAATTAAGTAAATTCATTACCAATGTAAACATGGATCCGAATACAAAATTTGAATTTTTTTTATTGTTACTCATCCGGCCTCTATTATCTGGGTCCAAATTCCGTTGCATTTTTTATGCTACCATCCATGCCTCTATTATTGTTATTTCTAGGATAAAATTTACCTCTAAGTAGGTTGAGTGCTTGAATTTTTTGGGGCTCAGTGTTAAAATGTCCATCCTGCTGTTCTTTACTCGTAACCAAGTACATAAATTAACCTGAAAATAAAATTTGGAAACATAAGTAAAGTTAATAAATCCAATCTACCGTTAAAGCGCTTTTAACAACCCACCCCAACATTTGGTTGCAAAGAAGCAACCAAAGTAACACAGCGGGTTGCTTTAGCAATCTGCTGTGTTGGTCATATCAGTCTCTAAGACAGCCGACTTGCTTGCCCAGCCTTCTTAAGGCAGGATAAGTGAGTGTAAAGTGCAAAATAATGGACCTATGTATTCTACTTGTCTGGATTACACCTACATATCCGGCTTTCTAAAAGCCTTGTAACTTGGTTTAATTTTTTTCAGTTTTCTGTAGTGGATAGAAGGAGTTATGTTGTTGGGGGTTGATCGAAGTGTGTTAACATGTTATATTGGTATAATATAGAGGGTTGGTTGGTAGTGTTGTGAATGCTTTCAGGTAGTGGTTTTTTTCATTTAATTTGTTGGGTTAGCTTCTTGAATTAGTTAGTGAGTAATTTCATTTAATAATATGTTCTGATGAGAGTATTTCTGGTTATTATCTTTAAGTCTTTCTACTAAATAAATGAAATTCAACAATTTGATAACACAATACATAACAGTTTTCTAATAAAGAAAAATGGAAGTAAAAAACTGATTTTTTTTGTGATAGAGAGTGGAAGAAAAGAATTAATTCAAGCTTGGCATCTATAGTGTATATAATAAAATTCTCATTACACTGGTACCAAAATTAGATTTAGCATAAAATAATTTAAGGTCATTTATTTACCACCCGATCCAACAAATCACATATAAATTTTTACCCTCACCTAAAAATTGTTTCACTGGTCTATGCTCCTTATTTTCAATGGCACTAATTTTTCTTGTATTCAATTTGAATATTGCAGGCTTGTGGAGACTATAAACAAATCTGTGGGACAAGACAAAAGTTCCAGGGTACAAATAGGGGTTCTGGACATTTATGGTTTTGAGTGCTTTAAAAACAACAGGTCATCCATGTTTAAGCTTGTATGTTTCTTTTGCTTTATTGTCTGATCAGATAATACCTATTACCATTTTCTGAAATATAGTCCGGCCTATTCATGTAAAACATTAGGGATTAACTCCTCTTGTTGGTTTAGCAGTATCACATCTTATTACTAAATACCAAGTACATGGTTCTTATTACTAAAATATGAGATATAACCTTTTTTTATTAGTTTTATTACTGAAGTTCTTCATTTTACATTCAAATAATAATATCATAACATTTTTTGATCAATTTATGTGAATTTCATTTGTGTTAAAGTAAGTTACAAGATAATGATTCGTTTTAAGATTAATATAATAAATCCATTACAGTAAAGTATTGCATAAAGATAACACATAATGTGGCAATTCATGGAAAGTAACAATATTAACATTTCTCATATATATATATATATATATATATATATATATAATGTAAAAGAGAGAGCATGGTGAAGTATGTGAGAGTATTATATATCACATCAAATCCATCCATTAGATTATGAAATCTAATAGCCAATATAAAGGGGTTAAAGTAAGAGGGGATATGGATCACTCCTCTCTCTCACTATGAGTGCACATGCACATTCGTGTGCACGTGTATGTGGACGTGCGTGTGTGCTTGTGCTCGAACCTTTGCAAAAACTGTAACATACAGGTGACGTGACAAAGAAATTTAATATATCGATTTGCTATGACGAAGGCACACACATTTACGACTATTGCTTTTATTTGTTAGCATTCCGAGGCATGTGCTGATTAGCAACTGATGAATAAGGGTAAGGTTGCATGTGGATACTTATGCAGTTGGGTCAAAATTTTATACGAATTAAGCGTCATTTTTATTGTTTTCCTATTCTGTTTGTTTTGTGTTGTGATTAAACTGCTAGTAAGTAGTTCTCTGAGTTGGTGCTTTCTTTGTTGGATCAGTTTTGAGCAGTTCTGCATTAATTTTGCTAATGAAAAGCTTCAACAGCATTTCAATGAGGTAACTGGTTGTCTTAAGCTGATGTGTTGTACAGCGATTGTTTTGCATTACTTGATAGAGAAGGTTTCTTAAAGTCTGTTTTGCTTTACTTGTTATGATTCTCTGTTTCAGCATGTATTTAAGATGGAACAGGAAGAATACAGAAATGAACAGATTAACTGGAGCTATATTGAGTTTGTGGATAATCAAGATGTGCTGGATTTGATAGAGAAGGTTATTTTATGTCTCATTCACCAAAATTTGGAACATGTTGGGAGACGTATTGATAGTTGTTGGCAATTCTTTAATTGGCATTATCAAACTTCCAAAATTTCTCCATTTCTTATCTAGTATCCATATTCCATTAGAAGGTCTTAGAAGCCTTATATGAGCATGTGTATCTAATATCTATTGACATGTGCCATGTCGATATAAATTCTTTGGGTAGCCATGGTCTTTACTCAAAAGCTAACAAAAGAGTTAGCTAGCTCAATGTTGAATGTTATCATATACTTGCCGAGTTAGTAGATTTCTGCCATGTGCGCACATGGAATGGCGTACATATCTTACTACAAATGCATATTAAAACAGTACTTTATATTACTCATAGGTTACATCGACATCTGATATAATGTAAATATATTTGTGAAATAGGTTTGCTTAAAGTAATGACATCTGATATAATGTAAATATATTTGTGAAATAGGTTTGCTTAGAGTAATGTTCTGGCAGTGATAGGATAACTGTATATATCGTTAATACCTGGATCTCCACTACAGCTTTTATGTATACGATGTTCTAAAATAAAGCGGTGATACTTTTGAAGCGCGGCTTAATTATTTTTTCACTTTTGCTTGCTATAAACATATGTCCTGCTCATGCATGCATGCGCGCGCTCGCACATATTTCTGTGTGTATGTGTGTAAACTTATACATACTTAGAACTCCCCCCCCCCCCCCCAAACCACACACACACACACAAACATATATGTATATATACACATGAAAGTATGTGTCTATATATAGACACGCACATACATACATACATACATATGTATATGTACATATACGTTGGGGACGGGGGTCTATGTGTGTTTGTATATATAAACTTATATATATTTAAGATGGATATATAAACTTGTATATACAAATACACTTAGACCCCCGTCCCCAATATATATGTACATATACATATGTATGTCGCGCGTGCGTGCGCGCATGTCCATGATTTCTTTTATCATATCATGTCATTTTGTTGTCCCTCACTCTTTATATCTTCTACAGAAGCCAATTGGGATAATATCACTGTTGGATGAAGCTTGGTAAATGATTTCCCCATTTAAATTATCCTTAATCTTGATATATTTTTTACATTAATTATTTTCCAAACGAAATTCTTTCAGCATGTTTCCAAAATCAACGCATGAAACATTTTCAATGAAGCTGTTTCAAAGCTTTCCAGCACATCCAAGGTTGGAGAAAGTGAAATTTTCTAGGACAGATTTCTCCGTATCTCACTATGCTGGAAAGGCATGTCCTTTGAGCTATTCTTGTAAGCAAGACAATTATGTGAAATGAATACGATGAATTCCACAAATAGATCCATAACACTTTTCAACTTTACAGGTGGCGTATCAGACATCAACCTTTCTTGATAAAAACAGGGAGTATGTTGTTGTAGAGCATTGCGATTTGTTGTCTTCTTCCAAGTGCTCTTTCATTGCCAGTCTTTTTACTTCATTACCAGAAACATCATCGAAGTCGTCTTATAAATTTTCATCTGTAGCTTCTAGATTCAAGGTACTATCCTGCACATTGCACAACTTTGGGTTACACATTTAGTTTTCTTCTGCTCCTTACATATTTTTTATTATTAACAATTGTAATAAGAGAGAGCATGAGTTTCCTAATATTTGACTCTGCACGCTTTTTTAGAGCTAAGTTAACACATGATTTATATTATCATTTACATCTCTAAGATTTGTTGCTAATCAACATTACTGTAATAATTATGGTATATGCTACTTGTGCATGCTTATGTGCTGTGTGCAATTGCCTATTTCTTTTTTATTTTATCTATCATGGATGCTAGACCTGTCATTAGATATCTATAAAAATAATATTAGTCTCCAAAATTCGTCTTTCTTAATTTTTAACTATCATGCTATTAAATTTATTTTTCATAAATTTGTATATTGTAGATTGGTGCTTATATGTTATCCCTCTTTGTAGCTACAACTCCAAGCACTCATGGATACTCTCAAGTCTACAGAACCCCATTATGTTCGTTGCATAAAGCCTAATTCTTCAAATACTGCCCAAAAGTTTGACAACCAGAGCGTCTTACATCAATTGCGATGTGGGGTTAGTACCTATATCATCTATTTAATACATCTTTATTATTTCAGCTTGCTTTGTACCACCCTCATATTTTAATATCACGAGATTTCTTGTTTGTCTTTAAATATATATTGCTGATTTAAACAGAACTATTAATAAGAGAAATGAGCTGCACACCATCATTTACATGAATGCAAATTTCCTAGTTACAAACAACTTGAGTGATGTGAACATAATTCATTAGCAGGAAGGATATTTGACAATTTATGTGAGTTACAATAGAGTTAGTTATCCATTTGTAACTTATACAAATAATGATTTCTCCTTTATGCAGTATGCTTTCATTTTTAAACTTCTGAATAAATTGTTTAAAGCTTGTTACTTGGTTGTTTTCCTCAGGGTGTTCTAGAGGCTGTTCGTATTAGCCTCGCTGGTTATCCTACTCGAAGAACCTTTTCAGAATTCGTTGATCGGTTTGGGATTCTAGCTCTTGAACTCATGGATGGAAGGTATTTTTTTTTTTTTTTTTTTAATTTCTTTCTCTATTATACTAATATATAATCCTTCCGTGTGATAACCTTATCCAGTTAGATGAAAGATGCAAACTAAAATACATTATGTTAACTCATGCTGAAGAAAAATAAGATGAATGGAAAAATCAACTTTATTTATTTCAACAGTACCTATAACAGACAATCCTCTATCTGCCTTTTAGATGGAAATAGTTGATATTAGCATGTTAAATAAGTTATATTTAAAACAAGGCACTGCAGTCTATTTTCTGAAAGTTAATATTCATCACATGTTTGGACAAATATGCATCATGCAGTGTATTTTGGCCTCTAACGATGTCAGTTTTATTTCACAAGAAGTGAGATGCTAAGCTCACACTAGAGTAAGTAACACACTTAGGGATGGATCAATGCACTGGTTCCTTTGACGATAGTCAGGGTCCAATTTTATAAATCTGGGTATACTTGTATATAAAGTTGATTTAAAACATATTTTACGAAGTAAATATATAAAATATTAACAGTGAGCCTGGGTATCCCAGGGTTGTTGTAATTCCTCCCTCCATTCATGAACACACAACCTTTTACTGAAAAGTGAATAACTTTGTATTTAATCTAGTACATGAATGATGCTTGTTTATGTTTCCACCAATCAAGATCAGTGTATTTCCCACACACTCCTCTAACGAGTGCGAGCTTAGCACCAGTGGTGGAGCTAGCACATATCTTCACATATGGCATACGTTCCATTCTATAGAATATAAACATTCAGGAGCAGTAAAAAGTACAAAGAATTGGCTCGTATTAGTTGAAATAGGGCAAACTATTATTTTGAGGTATGGCCTAAGTTGCTTCTTACAATAGGAAAATCAAAAATTGAGATGGGGCGTTGACCTTGTCTGGCCTATACCTAGCTCCGCCCCTGCTTAGCACTTGTCTTGACAAGAATAATCTTAGCTATTTAACAGTTGTTCTGATGCACATACTGTTATGATGCAAATGTTCCCTCCAGAAGTTGCCTCACTATGTCCAACGCTTATTCCACCTGACATGCACAGACTCACCCACTGAAACATGGTTGCCCCACTTTAAGCCTGTTGCTAGGAGAATACCTTAAGTCAGTACTAAAACTGTGAAAGTAAGAAACACAAAAACAGTAACGGTGAAGAAAGAATGAAATATGTCATGTAATTGATATTCGTTTATACCTTATCTTGGAGATGTTTTATTACTTGTGTATGCTTTTCTTGAGTGTTGTGATTCATCACTTTGGTCTACTCGCTGTGTCATGTTCTTATAATTATATGTATAGAATAAAATAAATTACTAGATACACGTGTATGTAAGCATTTCTAATGTTTTCAAGGATGAGAGATATAGTCCCAATTTTCCCACATGACATTTCCATATATGTTTGTGTCTTGTATCCCATGTCCCATGTCTGTATCCATATCGTATCCATATTCCGCTTTGAAGATCTAGACCCTCGCCGGAATTAGGAAATTGTGTTGAAACAAGTGAGATGTTCTATGCATGTCCAGTCAGAATTCCACGCTTCTAATACTCCTCTGAACACACTCTGACCCTTTTCTTCTGCCACTTTTGTTGTTCGAACATTTTTAATTTGAAAGTTTTTCCTTACAATTTTTCTCACAGTTTCTGTTCATTTGCAGACTTGATGAAAAAGCCTTGACCGGGAAAATTATACAAAAGTCGAAGCTTACTAACTTTCAAGTAATTTTCTTTAAATTTTGCAAATCTTCATTATGTCATATGCAAATGAGTTTGTCTCACTGTAACATTCATAAGAACATTTTTAGAAGATGATTTGGTGTTCTTTCCATATATTGTTTAAAATATCAGACATAGAAGTTTAGCATTTCAAGTTCCATATGCAAAATTTTCAATTTGTTGGCGCTAACTTTCTTATATATTTTAATTGCAACAATTTTTGGTACCAGTGGAAAAATCATAATATAATATACTAAACTTGTGAATGGACATATATTGTGCACATAAACCACATTGTGTTGTTGAACTTATTGTTTGACTAGATTGGGTTATTTATTTAATTATTATATTACTCAATGCATCATAATTGGTTAATGGCACTTTTTTTTTTCAGCTTGGCAGAACTAAGGTATTTCTTCGGGCTGGACAGATAGCAATTCTAGATGCTCGACGTAGTGAAGTTTTGGTTAATGCCTCGAAGGTTATTCAGAATTGTTTCCGAAAATTTTCTGCTCGCAAAGGGTTTCTTCTTACTAAAGTGGCAGCAATAGACCTCCAATCATATTGTAGAGGTACATTACACATATAAGTAGGCTCATTAAATGAAACTAGATTACTTCACATGGTTCATGATTTCTTTGGCTTCTGAGCCAGTTCCATTTAAAAGGTCGAATCAAGGTAGTATGTAGCATGCATATCATTTGCTTTACTTCCATTAAAGAATTTTATTACATTCTAGTTTGCATCTAATGCTGCGGTGACAAAAGTTGTGTATAAACCTACATTTCTGGTGATCATGCAGTTTATAAGCTGAGCAACCAAAGAAACACCAGACGTCGGGAATCATGTATGTTTAACAGTGTTATTAAGGCACAAGCCTAGGCAAGCCTAAGGTGCAATAAGGCTCAGATGCATCAATTGTGCCTTGTTGGAACTTGAGGCACTCAAGCTATTCAACAGGCTCAAAAAGTGCGCTTTTTGCTAAGGCGACAAAGCCCCAAGGCACCTAAAAAGCACGCCTCAACTGGGGTTTGGTTCTTTGGTTGAAAATGAGTACTTCCTCTAGTCCAATTAATTTCAAACTTATTCTCAATCCTAAGTTAAGTCAAAACTTAAGCAATTTCAACTTCGAATGCAGTAAAAAAAAAAATTTCTCTACTAAAAATCCAGCTCCAAGCCGACGTCGCCGACGCCGCTATCTTTACTCCAAGCCGCCGCGCAGTAAACTCCTGCCCAACATCCTCATCATGCTTGTAGCTCCCTCTGCCTCTTCTTCTCGGCTCCGATACTGTTTTTCTTATGCGTTTAAATAAGTTAAGGTTAAATTTAAAATAAAATTTAAGGTAATTTAAATTTTAAGTTAAACTTAAGTTAGTGATTAAAAGTAATTAGTTTAATTTTTCTTTAATTTTAAATTTAATTTATAGTTTAATTAATTTTTTAATGTTTAGCTGATGTTAATTTAATTTGATTTTAATTTTAGTTAATTTGAATTTGAATTTAAAGTTTAGGTAATACTAATTTTAATCTTAATTTGAAGTTTGATTAATTGTAATTTACTTATAATTTAAAGTTTAGTTGATACTAATTTGATTTTAATTTCTAAATTTAGTTATTTGAATTTGAATTTAAAGGTTAGTTAATTTCAAAAAGGCTCATGATGCAAATAATCCCAAGGCACAAGCTTGGCGCCTTTTTGAGCCTTAGCACCTTAACTACCTTGGTGTTTAATGATGAATAATGAAGAGTTCTGAATAAAACATGCATGCGCATAGTTAACTGGTCTGTAAAGTAGAACTTCTCGAACATATCTCTAAATCTTTTGGATTTCGAACTTATTTATGGGGGTTTGTAAATTAATGTATTTTCAGTTAAGCTTGGCAAATTGTATGGTAATTTGAACCAAAATCAAGCCTTTCAACATACTATTTTTCCTAGATTTTAAATGCCATGTTAGAAGATTAAAAAAAGAAGAAGTGAAAATTGTGATGCATGCAGAGCTTGCTTTCTTCACATGAAATTATTGGATCTTTTGTAGGCTTATTTATCAGAATCCTTCCCTTTGATTTGAGCTAGTTACCCATGTGCCTTTTAGATTAGAATTTTAATTTTGCCATGAAAATCTGTAGAACAATTTCTCAAAATATAGCATGGTTAGTCTGCGTAACTGCTTAGCTAACATTTATGTAGACTTGTGTTTCTAAAATTTTAAAGAGAAAATCGTAGTTCTAAAATTTATCTTTACATTGGTTTCAGTAGGTGTGAGCACATGTGTGTTTGTGTGTGCGAGAGAAGTTTTGAGAAATCAATCTGCCTTATTTGCCATTTTTAAACTTCTTGGCGTTCTTATGAACTTTGCTACATTTACTGAAAGTTAGTAAATTTTACTTACAATAGAGAATATGACATGTGGGACCCAGATGTACCGTGGGTTCCACATGTCATTGTATCTCTTGTAAGGAAAATTTATTTGAAATATTTTTAGTAGAAGTAGCATTTTTGTGTTCTTATAGTCAGTATGGCTTTTACCTATTGATTTATGTTTCTATGTGTTAGCTTATTATTAACTTTTATCCTGTTTCATATCTGGTTTTGCACACTCGTTATTTATCAGATGTCTTTAGTTTTTAAGTTTTTCCTTCTAGTGTCTTCTAAATTTGACTAACACAAGTTTGGGGATTTTTTTTTGTTCAGTTGATTTTGAACACCAACTGCTCTGTCTTTTTCAGGTTGTTTGGCTAGAAAGATACATGCGTTTATGAAGCTAAATATGGCAGTTACTTTTGTCCAGAAATGTTTTAGGAGATGGTTGTTACGAAAGTATTTTTTAAAACTTCGATCAGCAGCTTTGAATCTCCAATCTACCATACGAGGTTTTTCAGCACGAAGAAAATTTGCTAACATAATCGAGCATAGAGCTGCCACTACGATCCAGGTACATTTCATTGGAAATTTATCTTATAATTCTTGATCTATCAGTTATTTGATAAAAAATATCTCTTGTTTTGCTACGTTGTCTAATTTATCATTGTCTTGGTATCTTTTTCTTTGTTTGAGCATTATATTTGAAGTAGTTTATGCTTTTATGCATATTGTATAATTTGTATGGTTTTATCAACTGACATATCAATTTGGCATTTGTTTCTCTTCTATTCTTTTGTATATGCATTTTCAGGCATGGTGGAGAATGTATACAGCTCGCACAGCATTTAAACTGTATCTGAAGCTTGCAGTCTCTGTCCAATGTGCTTGGAGGTGTAAACTTGCAAAGAAAGAACTTTATAAGCTTAAAGCGGTATGAATGTCTAGTGGGTGAATTTTCAAAATGACAGTGTTTTCTTTCTTCCTCATGCTAAGGTATAACTTATTTATTTACACCAGGACCAAGAGTGTAGATGGAACTGAAATCTAAATCCTTCAAAATAATTTTATGCAACATGAAACATATTATTATTAAGTGAGTGTTAACTCGAATTTTAAAAAAATGGCCCGTGCTACTAATATAGTAGCTAAATTTATTATATGAATTTATAGTTCCACGGGAATTTGTAGACATAAACCGCCCTAGAGTACCTTGATTCAGTTAATGCATGCTCTTTATGTAGAATGCTAATCAAGCTGGTAAATTACGTGAAGAAAAGAACATGCTTGAAAAGAAGCTGGAAGATCTTACTTTGCGTCTGACTTTGGAGAAAAGATTGCGGGTAGATTTCTTTTGTTTGAATTCTTCTAGTTTCAACCTAATTACTCACAAAAAGTTGTAAAATTATGTGTATTCTGTAACCTTCTTCTTCTATAACATCTTCTAGACTATACTATCATCTGCCAATATTCTCATTCATTGCCCAACCATTCGACATATTTTCTAATACAGATCGCTAGTGAGGAGTCAAAGTTGGTGGACACATCCAAACTCCAAAGTGCCTTTGAATCTGTAAAAGCCGAACTAGATGCTGCCAAATTAGCTTACAGTCAGGAATGTGAGAAAAATGCTTTACTCTCAAATCAGATTGACTTATCAGCCAAAGAAAATGCCACATTGCGGAGCACTCTTGAAGAAATAACCAAGGAAAATTTGGTTCTTAAGGTATTGTGGACATTTTTTCTTTTCAGCATCCAAAATTTGCTTTTATGCAAATTTATATGTTGTAGGTGCAGATAGTTTCTAGGGCTGCTCTAAAGTTAACTAGACTGCAATTATTTGTTATATTATGTAGAATTCATTGGAATCTGCTGTCAAGAAGAATGCAGAAATAGAGCAAGAACTTTTGAAGATGCAAAATGGAAGTCATGACACCGTGGACAAGTTGCATAATGTTGAATCAAAATATTTGCAGCTCCAACAAAACTTGCATAAGTATTTTCTTTGTTCTGTTTGGCAAATTATATTACGACACACAAACTATGTACTGTGAAACTATTTAAATTCTTAGCTCTCTTCCTCATCTGAGTTAGATTCAGTTCTAGTGGTTAGAAAATTTCTAAATGCAACTTTCACAGTTGTCTGAACTTAGTTAAGTGATGTTATTGTAGTGTTTTTTGTCTGTGCAATGTACTAAATCTGAACACGAGAAACTCCACTATAAATATCAGTTTTCTTTATATTGTCATACCTTTCAGATTTGGAAGTCATTATTCAGAAAGTTTATTCATGTATCCCAATGCATTGACCATCGATTAACCACAGAAATGCAATGTTATATGATGTTTTATGTTCTCTTTATATCATCTCTCAATCGTCATTTCGTGACCTGACCATGATTGTGTCATTCGTTCAATCATCTAGATTGGAGAAGAAACTTACGAGTTTAGAAGATGAAAATGTTATCTTAAAACAGAAGGCATATCATTTATCTTCTAGAAGCAGCCATGGAACTTCTAAATCTTTCTCCGAGGTAAATCATCTCTTCTTGTCCAAATTGATTTACACTTTCTATCGAATCAATTGCTGATCAGTAGAGTGTTATACATATGCATATATGATGTACATCATACAAAAAATAGTAAAGAATTTCAGTACTTTATATGCAGAGTCATCCTAATTTACCTATGCTTGCAAGTATGAGCCAGCGACCTAACCTGGTATGCTATTTAATTATTACTCATCCAGATAGATTAATTCTCAGCCCATCATTTCTGTGTACTTGATTTGCTAGTATCTTTTAACTCATTTTTAACTTTAATTTGCAGGACAATTCTACTCATATGGCTTATTTCCCTCTTCAGCATAGTTTATCAGATATACGGCGATCAAGAATAACCGTTGAAAGACACGAGGTTGTTCTTTTACTTTTCTGTTCAACTTTTTATCTTGTATCTTTCTCCTTTGTAACTTTGAAAGGACCATTGAAAGACATGATAAAAGTCCTTGCAGGAATACAATGAATTACTTCAAAAGTGCATAAAAGAAGATTGGGGATTTAAGGATGGTAAACCGATTGCAGCGTGTATCATTTATAAATGCCTTCTCCACTGGCATGCTTTTGAAGCAGAGAGAACTGTCATTTTTGACTATGTAATCGAAGCGGTTAACAATGTCCTGAAGGTCAGTGCCTATTTTTCCTTCTATATTTATTTATTCCGAAGATTATATTGAGTTGTGCCAAATATTTTGTTCTCTTTATTGCTAATGGCTTAGGTGGACAGCGAGAGGGACATATTGCCATATTGGCTATCCAATGCTTCAGCACTTTTGTGCCTCTTGCAGAAAAATCTACGATCAAATGGGTTTCCTACTACACCAACCAGACAGGCTGTAGCTTCCATGGTTTTTGGTGGAAGGATGACTCAGGTCAGTCATCTTATTCGGATGTGCAATGCATGACGAGAATATATTTGAATCCTTTGTTTGTCTTTAATGCCATGGCTAAGTTTAGATGTTAATAAAAAAATTGCAATGAAAAAACAAATTCACAAATTACAAAATGCTCGCCCTTTAGAAAGAAGTCCTTCATGTCACTAAAAAAAACTCATTTAATCTATTTACCTATGTTCCATTGTGCAATATCCCTTCCAATTTTTAAACATTTGGAGAAGAAGAAGAAGTTGAAGTGGGTAAAGATACATCTTTGCATATTGATCGTCCCATTATATTTAAGTGGCTACCTCTATTTACTAGGACCAAACATAAAATTATTGGAGGAAGATTTAGCTTGTGTAATAGCCTAGAACATACATGCACAAAGTAATTCCTTAATTATTTTAAATTAAAAAGGCGATATAAATCGTACATGTAGGTTATCATTGATTCATAATGTGTCATTAAAGGGAATTACACGAACATAACTTTTCATAACGATTTAATAAAACAAAACATCATGCCATTGAGCATGACCATTGTGATGCTTATTAAGCTGTTTGTATTGTTCATCAGCATTGGGGGTATGTTTAGTTTCCTTATTGGATTTTGTTTCACACTTCCTCTTGGGATTTGTTTCACCGTTTATGAGGGATTTTGGGCTTACCGGTTTTGACTGTCAATGAGAGGTTCGGTTAGCTTTTTACGATCGGTTCTGTCTGTAAAACCATGGCTGGAAGTCTTACTTTTATGGGTTATGAAAACCGTTCTAAAATTGCGAAATTATGTATGTCTAAATAAACAAATTATACATTACATGAAAAATAACTATTAAAAAGTAAGGCCCCATTTGGTTTGTTATTTTTAGTTTTGTGTTTTCGTCTAAACAAAAATGCGCATTTATTATGAATTGTTGGAAAACACACAATTTTGAAAAATGAAACTAACATAGAAAATAGAAAACAAGTTATTTGATTTTTCGTGTTTTGAGACATAACAAAAGGATGGAAAACAATTCATCTCCTCCATTTTCCGTCAATCGTCGCGATGACTAAGAATTGTAATTTTTTTTCTTCATATTTCCTTGTATTTTGTAATGTATGTTGAAAACACAAAACACAAAACTCAAAATGAAACCAAACGGGGCGTAAGCTTTCGAAAGTAAAATGTTCGGTTTTCAGATTGTATCATAAATCCATAATAAACCATATCTTAGAAGAAAAAAATAATTAGATAATGTCTGTTTCGATTAGAGGTACAAATTGAGAAACTATAATAAATGTTGTTTAAAATTACTAAAAATCAACAATTTTCTAGTTTCTTTTTCTGGAAAAAATATAATCTTTAGTGTATCATTAATATAGTAATATAGGTTTAACGACTTTTTTAAGTAGAAAATATGAAATCAAAGTTATATTGTTAAATTTGAATTATGTAAAACAATAGTTTCAATGATGACGTGGAAAAAAAAAGAACCACCAATTTGGTTATAAAACACCCAAAACTGGTGCTTTAGAAAACTCGGAAGTATTGGTTCTCACAATCCCTTGTAACGGAGTCATCCAGAAACGACCAAAACCGATGGGGAAAAAAAGAAAAAGAAAAAACCCCTAAGCAGTGTGAGGTCTTTTAGTGAACAAACTACCATATGCTACCATCCTATACTGCATTTCTGATTTGAAAATTCGATTCTTTCACTTTTAGGCATTAACTTCTCCCCGGAAACATACTGGATCAGAAGACAGCTTGGCACATGTAGATGCACGTTACCCAGCTATGCTGTTTAAGCAACAGCTGACTGCTAGTTTGGAAAAAATATTTGGATTGATTAGGGATAATTTGAAGAAAGAGATATCACCACTGTTGAGTCTCTGCATTCAGGTTATACTGATAATCTACTACCTCAAAATTGCTTAAGATAACATTTCATCTTTGTCAACTTACATGTACCGGTGAACAAATACTGGAGGGACAAAGAAAATTGTTGCATAAATTTGGTGAATTGTATGTGTATTATAATTATGAATATTTCATACTGCTCTTGGCTAAGTACCTTGCCTAGACATTGTTCACTTAGCAAAATTATATCATTCCCCTTTTCAATCTGGTTTTGCAGCTTTATAAATTAAAAAAGGGGCACATTTATTATAACTTCATTTAGGATTCAAGCTTTTGATTGATGTGATTGAGTCTATGGAGAGCAATCATTTCTTGTGAACATTTGAAGTACTCTCTGTATATGTATGGAATGATATGGTTCCATCTTAGAACCTTTTTTAATTTGGATTTTTCTATTTGAAGGCACCCAAATCTTCTCGAAAATCTAGCAGTAGGAGGTCTAAGTCACCTGATGGACCTGCCCAGCAGCAGTTGACAAATCACTGGGACCGCATTATTGAATTCTTGGATTCATTTATGGACAGATTACAGAAGAATTATGTAAGTACTATTTACAACTTACAGCTGATCTATATCTTGGCTCACATCCATCTTAAAAAAAATAAAAAAATATGTCCCTCACATTAACATATTATAAGTTGCATCCATGTTTTTGTAATCGTAAAATTATTATTGAAAATGATTTTCAAATTGATGTTGTAATTGTTTTTCAGTCATCATTAAATCTAATATGAATGCTGAACATAGAATCTAATGTACTCAAATGGTAACATTTCTAAATAAATGCTGCCACTGTGAATATTTGCAGTGAATAATGCATGCAGTGCGAATATATACAGTGCAAATATATGCACTATTTACACTTGCAAGGAAAATGCTAGTAATGCAACCATTTGCGGTGCAAAAATTCATAGTTAAAACACAGAGACCTGAAAAATAGAAAAGCCAAATGACACTGATATGTGAAATAGTTTCCTGAAAACAAGATGTATGTCAAAACTTGTTTCACTTTATTTTTCCTATTTTTTGGAGTCCTAGACATGTTGTAATTTGGTGTCTTCAGTCCATATTATTTTTGTTGGCAGATTTACACTTTTTGATAAGTGTGCAACTGTGCATGCATTCTTTAATATCATTGTTCATGGTTGTTTGCACTGAAACTTGTTTATATACTAAATATAACCTTTGATGCATTAAGTTATTGTTTGTGTACGAATTTAAAAAGGAAGGAAAAAACAAAATCAACCAAATGCTTATGCTGTAGTTATGTTTACCAATGCATTGATGCCTTATTAAAATTATGTTTACCATTGTATCGATATCTTTTTAATATTCCTTTGAATAACATTTGATTATCTAGGTACCTTCGTTTTTTGTTCGCAAACTCATCACACAAGTCTTCTCCTTCATAAACATCCAACTATTTAATAGGTATGTTCTCACTCAAACATGAAACATGTTTCAACAAATAGCCAATTTTGAATAAAAGCATTATAAAGTTGATTCTCCAATTTCATGCAGCTTGTTGCTTCGTCGTGAATGTTGCACTTTCTCCAATGGCGAATATGTAAAATCTGGGCTTGCAATATTGGAGAATTGGATATCTGCTGCCACTGAGGAGGTGACTTGAACTTTTTCCATTGTTAGAAAGCTGAATTTATATTATTGAAATTGTTATTTATTTTTAGTACGCAGGAACGTCATGGCAAGAGCTAAATTATATTAGACAAGCTGTTGGGTTTCTGGTATATCTTTATATTCATATCACATAACTCTTCGGAGAAAAAAAAATCAATTTTCATTTCATTCATCTGATTGTGGATATTATTGTCTAGGTTGTACACCAAAAAAAGAAAATATCCCTTCAAGAAATCACAGAAAATCTATGCCCTGTATGTTTGTGCTTCATATAAGTAATTATATCTTGTTTCCAAGCAATTATTAACACTGATATTGAACAGGCACTGAGCGTGAGGCAAATTTATCGAATTTGCACAATGTATTGGGATGAAAAATACGGCACTCATAGTGTTTCAAATGAGGCATGTGATCATAGACCTTTATTTTCCTATCTACGCCATTGATGTGTATTGATTGTTACAGTTCTGAAATGGTTAATTTGTAGGTTGTGGCAACGATGAGAGATATGGTGAACAAAGACTCTCACAATCTTGCTTCAAATTCCTTCCTACTGGATGATGACTTAAGGCAAGTATCGACACTGTTTGGATAGCATTCAATATTTTCAAATTCCAACATTAAGGGGTCCTTGGGTAATCTGAGCATTGTTGTTATTTTATCAAAAAATCATTGCTTATTAAAAGTTTTTTTTAAAAAAAAAATCCAGAAAGTCAATTCAGCAAAGCGCTTATTTTCTGTTAAAAAATAATATTAGCCAAATCTACTTTTTAAAATCATAAAGTGAAAAAAGAAGAAGTTAGTTTCAAGTTAAAATCCAACATTACTTTTTTTTTTTTACTATCGTTCTGAAAAAATAAAGGTAATTTTGTGAGAGTTAATTACAAAACTAGATCTGATTGTAAGAGTTGGCTCGCTTAGAAACTTGTTACCAAAATAAACATCGTTCGAGATTCAGTATTTGCACATTTTAAAAATGCGCAATACATTTTCAAATTTGTATTTGTGCATTTTTATAGCGTGGAAGTACAAATTTAGAATTTGCATTTGTGCATTGTCAAAATGCGCGAACACGACACTACCAACGGATTCTATTTTTATATATAATAAATTTGAGGTAAGTTTATTGTTGCTATAATTTTTTTCTGCAAGCCTAACATAGGATGAGTCCATTTTGTAAAGCTATCCAAAAAACCTCTAAATTGTGAAAATATCATTATGCAGTATCCCATTTACAATGGAAGATCTATCGAAGGCTGTTCCAGCCGTAGATCCAGCAGATGTTGAGATCCCTCCATCAATTCAGCATCTTGCTTCTTCTACATTTCTCAACTCTCCTCTTCAGCCTTCTTCGCCCATGCAGAATTAACTCCACTTTTTTTAGTTATATAAATGTACAGTTTCAGTGATTCACTGACTACTTATATTTACCCAATATATAGAATATACAGCACCAATTGCTACCTTCAAGCTCTCCATGGACAGAATAGCTCATGGAAATTTTGTTGTGAGTAGTAGAAGTTACGTATTTCCTCACTGTAACCTAATTTATAGTTTGTAAATGATTCTTTCTAATTCTTTCCTTTACACACACACACACTCTCTCTAATGCTATAAATTGTTCATTTATCAGTTGTACTGTTATTTTATTGTAAATAGACAGAAGGTCGTGTATAAATGATATTTGGTGCATATTGGGAAGCCATTTTTAACCAGAAGTGCGTTTTCAAGAACTTCTCTGGAATAAAAACAATATTAAGAGTATGTGACTGTAATTAATATATTTTCTCTGTAATCGAAAAGAGTGTCCTTTGAATCAATTACATGTACTCATTTCACTTTATTGTTATTAAGAGCAATTCCATCCACATTTTTGGGTACTCTTTACCTCATTGTTGAAAAATAAGCAACCACCCATGATTCACTAAAGTTTTATTCTTTACACTCACCAAAAAGTGATCAACAAATTATCAATTGATGGTTACGATATTATGGGTTATATGTAAATAATTATACGGTGTATGTAAACAATTAATAGGACGTTGTATGTAAACTTCGTTCAAGTGGAAATTTTATGTACTCAGTAGATGATGATAAATGATAAGATGGATGTATTTTTTATTATTTATTATTGTATTTCTTTGAGTTTTCATGTGACATGTAAAGCACCAGACTGTTTTTCCTATTGGGAGGTGGTGGTATGGAGGTTGACAGGGTGGTGCAGACATGTGGACGAGGGATGGTAACCTAGTGATGAATTTAAAATGAAGAAAACACAATAAAACAAGAAAAAAAATGATAAAAAGAGGATTCCATTTTAACAATAAAACATAAAAGCCAATTTAGGTACTTTTTGGGGCCATGTTAGTTTCCCTCTTTCTAACAACTAATTATTATTTGACAAAGGAAATAACAATCCATGAGACCGCTTAGTGCTGATTAACTAAATGATCTGATACGTTACGCTTTAAATGCTTTTATTTGTGACTTTGGGTGCTATCACTGATTGATGTTGGTTCAGAATTTACTGTGTATCCCATGTCATTTGTGCATGTTGTGCATCATGCATACACTTATACACAAACTTATATTTACCCATTACTTGTAGTACATCGGTGGTGGTGCTCTGATGCAACCTTAGTTTAATTCTCTGATCAATTTTTCTGACAGCAGGTGGTTGCTGAGTAGTGAAGCATACCGTGCTATGAAATTTGACCTTGTCTCAAGGTCAAATTATGGATATTTTGCAATTAAGTCCCAATAATTTTTCCATGTGATCTCTTTTTCACCTGTTTGTTGCCATTTGATTAATGCTTGAGTTGTGATAGCACTAATTATTTTGGTCATTCTTTAAGCAAGCACTTTCTTCGCTTCTAAAGTAATATGTTATGCGTATAAGGCTAGTCAGTTTGCAAGGGAACATGAATTCCAGTTCTCTTTTTGAGTTGGAAAACATGGGAAATAATGGATCCTTGTTGGTGGCAATGCCATCGTAAGGTATTCCTCCCACCTTTTCAATCACTTCAAATGACACATAAATTTTCGAGGATAGCTTGTGGATTTGTTCAACGCCAGTAGTTAGTTGTCTCTATGATTGTAGCTTTAGATACACTTAATCATTACTGAAACTTTAAAGGACTATGCGTGTTTGTATAATGCTTTATTTCTTGTCTAAGATGTCGTATATCAAAAGTTGAATAGTTATGTCCTTAGCAAATAGAACTTCCTCTCCTTTTGTACTCTAGCTAATTTGGGGATATAATACAATAAGCTTTGTGGTTTCCTATCATACACAATTCCAAATAAGGTGAAATTTGATGTGGTTCTCCATGTAAGGTTACACCAAAGCTCTACCGGAGATAGTCACTTAACACATCCTCGAAGCTTATGATTACGAAAACATATCAAGTAATATTTTAATATTTAATTGGCATCACTTTGGGGATGATATGATGTGCTTAGAGCTAATTTACCATCCTGAATTCTGAAGAGTTCTTACTAAAACAAATAGTAAAAATTGCATCTATGACACTACTTATAGATTAGGCATACCATGATAATCAGCAACATAATCAAAGAATATTTGAGCTATTTGAGGTGTAGTGTATGGGTGAGTAAGTTGGACAAAATGTGCATACCTAGACAATTTATTCACAAAAATTAAAACGATAGTGTAATGGTTACAAGGATGAGTTGAAAGACGCAATCCATTCTGACATCATCCTAAATTTGCTAGCGATGGGGATGGGTTGTAACGGGCCAAGGGTGTTTATATTTTCATGTTTTTCTCGGACATATTTCATAAACAACCATAAAATTATGTACACCTCTCTTTATGACTTGCCAAGACTTGTTTTGTCCCATGCAGGGTCTTAGCTACTCCTGAGTGACCAACTAATAGGGATACATGGAATTCTTCAAGTAGTGTTGTTTTAATGGCATGTACTTGTGGGCTAACCAAAATTATTCCCTTGTAACAATAATACCATCAACTTTGGCATAGGTAGAGTGTATATCCTTGTTTTGTTTCTTCTTGTGTTCAATAGTGCCATAATATGAGTTAGTGTGAGCAAGTTTCTTAATGTCTAGCAACTATAGACTTTGTGCAATAGTAATTGCCTTAAGATTGATGTCCGGTTCATATATCATGACATTGCGGTCCATCGAGCAATATAGTTGGGTTTGAGTTAAAACATTGAAAATGAAATACTATTCAATAGAGAATTTGTCTCATAAGTTATAAGGAGTTAGTCATAGTCAACTATAATCAACTCTGTTGGAACCGGGTCAGCCCATAGTAGAAGATATGGGTGAATTTCAAAAAAAAAATTATCACATTAGATCATTATGAAGTCTAATTTATTTAAAACATTTCTAAATTTAATTTAAATAAAATCAAGTATTTTATTTTATAAACTGTAATATGAAATTTATTTGATTTTGGTTTTACTTAATATATATACACACACACACACATGTATCATACACACACACACATATATATATACGCGTGTATGCGTGTGTAACGTAATAATCCATGAAGGGTATAACATGCCCGTGTATAGATGCTGAGATTTATATTGCAATAGACACATTAGCTCATTTTATATGTAGTGTATGTTATCCAAATATGTGTATTTACAAACAGTTATAAATTCAAAATGATTATGTATATGTATGTATATGGTATTTATGTGTTTATATAATTATATATTATATAATAAGTAACAATTAATATGTGTGTGTGTGTGTGTGTATGTATGTATATTTAATAAAATGATTTGTAATACTACAAATTATAATAAGCTATTTATTTAAATTATATATATATGACAGTAATTATGATAATTAATGGTAATTACTTCATAATACTATATATATATAAATTATTTTTAAATTTCCAATTCAAAATCATCTCAGATTTGAAGTTATTATAAATTTAATATTAATATATGTATATTACAAATTAATTGATAGTTTTGGCCCTAATTAATTAATATAAAATAATTATATAACAAAAATTCAAATTTTAAATTTTTCAAAATTTTACATCACATTTTAAGGGGTTATGAAAAATTTCTAGATTTTTTTGAACTAAAATAATATTTTTTAAATAATTGTTAAACGACCAGAATTTATATTAATTTTAAAAAATATATAAAATTAAGTTTAAAAATTCTGAATTTTTTCCACAAGCTTTTGACATGATGAATTAATTTTAAAAACTATGAAATTGAATTTTCAAAACATTATTATTTTATATAAATTTATTAAATCATATATTGATTAAATATTGATAATTAATATATAATAATAATATATAAATTATTTTCGGCACTCATAATTCATAATAAACATAAATACGTATTAGAAATTTTTTAGATTGGTGTTATATAGTATGTATAAACATATATACTTTGATACAAATTATGTATGTATATTAATTCACTAATATATATATATATATATATATATATATATATATATATATATATATAATATTAAATTAAAAAGTTATTTAACTTATAATTAAATTGTGAATATGGACATTAAATTATATATATAAAACTAATCTCCTTTGGAACAACAACATTACATATAAAAATCTCACATAACTAACTAAATAACAAGGATGCGTTTGAAAATGCAGGTATACATGATTAGTAGATTATAAATGCATGATAATATATTTAATATATAAACAAATGTTACCTACTATAGACGCCCTTAATTCCACATTGGAATACTGAATTTCTTTCCTATGAATGTTCCTTGATCCGACAGATTGCTAGTATGGTATCACCAACCTTTCACCATCGAATAGCCTTAGTTTATACTTGAATTTGATTTGAGTGATGTAACGATCGTGAGTTTTTCGACGCTCGAAAACCGACATCAATACGTCCACTGTATCAACTGCCGAGCAATCGAATGCCGGAAAAACCGAAAAGTTATGGTTAAAGAAGAAGAAAAATATAGAAGAAGAGAGAAAAAGATAGAACAGAACAGAAAGAAACAACAGAACAATATCAAAATCTCACAATCACAGCGGAACAACATATAATAGATAAATGGATAATCTTTAAACAAAAGAACTATATCAGTTATTACATTACATCACATTACATTACATTATCAGAGTTTACAACAAAAAACAGCGGAAAAGAAATACAACATATACTAGTAATATACTACGCCATCCAGCTTGCTTCCAGATTTCTACAGCAACTCCCGAATCCAGAATGATCTGATAACCTAACTCTAGACTGCCCGTGTGGAAATTGGTGGGCACCCAGAGTTTAGGAAGGAAAACAATAACTCCAGGTCAGTCATGGGACTGGTGTGAGAACTTAAAACAGTTTATCTTTAAAAGACAACAGAGGAATATTTTAAAATAGATTTGCAATGCTTTTAGAAATGAAACTACCATAAGGCCTCACGCACACGCACACAATGCAAACGCAGAATCGGAGGAGATTTCTCCTTATGATAGTCAAAGATGCTTGATACGCATTAAAAGAAACATTTGATATTATTACAAGTGCATAGTGCAGAAAACATTTCGAAAATATAATATAAATCTTAGCCAGCATAGGCATTCCGCACTTATGCCTACTATAGCTACCATCTAAACAGTGGTGACCACCATAAGTAAATGGTAAGTTCTACAGCTAAAACCGTACAAGATCGTATTGTTTCTTTGGATTTCCAACAAATGGTCAGGCCAAGAAACTTCCCATTGCCACATGGGTACGCCTCTGGAAAGGCGACCCGAGAACCTAACCTAACATTACGGTTAGATCTCTGCCAACACAAGGCCTGGTTACCCCTAACTGGGTAAGTACTGACACGAATATGTCATCCCCCGGTCGTAACCGACCTTCATCCGAGGATCCTCGATTCCAACAACCACAAAGTAATAAATTTGCAGCAACAACATAGGTTAAGTATTTGGGCTCCATACCATGATACCACCTCTATCCAGAAGGAATGACATACACTAAAGGGGCGCTACCCCCTAATAACCTTGCTGCATTCTTCCTCTTTTGACCATTTCCGGGGTGTGAGGTCCGACGAAGTCTCGTCCACAAAGCTACGCTTTATACAAAAGCTATGCTTTGATCAACAAATGATCATCAGCACTTCGTATGCCACATTACCAATTTGGGAATGTATCACTAGTAACCATCAACTACATAACCTCTAGGGTGTTAAGCTAAGAGAATAAATTCTCCGTCACCAACGGGAACATATTTGATAGAAACCAGCTTTACATCTCAAATTGTAACGTCAGACACACATCCATACAAGTCCGTTCCGGGATCGAACGGAACCGAAGGCACTTCCAAAGAAGTCCTTGCAATCCGGATATTCACTAATCACGACCGGACTTCCCATCATAAAGGGTAATAAATTTCTATATCGGAGATCAGCCGATGCAGAAACATTCGACGGTAATCCTTCCACTTTCATAAATATCCGGTCTTCAACATTGGTGATCAATGCTATCCATTACGATGTATCACTATTCGGAATGGGTTATACGACTCAGAGGTCCTTTCCCGGCTAACCCGAATAGTGAGCGCTTATTTTCAAAATAAGTGTAGCATTCATATTCAAGTAATCATAACAAATACGCATTTAAAGGTAAATATTGATAGTTGATTATTTAACTATCAAGGCCAACAACCAAATATCCAACACCATAACAATCACTAGGCCCTTTTGACTAATCTTCCGTAAATAAATAACTTGCCAAATGTTCGTTTTAATTTATCTTTAAAATGATATATTCTCCAAACTTTTTCAATTTCTTCATTGGAAAACATTTTCAAATACTTATTTAACAATAAGTAATTCACAAATCTACTTATTTTCAATACTTCGAAAATATTCAGTATACTTAAATCACGATTAAGTATATATTTCATTCTTTAAGGAAAACATTCTCTTAAACACATTTATTTGGGACAAAACGAATGTTGCATAAAACATCGTTACGACAACCCAAAATCACTAGTATAGGAATTCGAAATTAAGATAAATATATAAATCCCAATACTATATAAAAACATTTCCTTTCGGAAATCATTTACTATAACAACAGTGTTATAGTCCATCTTTTCCTTATTTCTCGAAAACGTCTATTTTCAACAATGAATGTTGAAATCTATGTATTCGATACTTAATGCATTTTAAAACATCTTTAAATTGTTTCAATTCCCAAAAACATTTCTTCAATATATTATTCACTGTCCAAAATCGTGAATATACTTCGTTAACCAAATTTAACATTTCTACTCATTTTATTTAAAGGATTATCCACTATCCAAAATCGCGAATATATCTCCTCTAATAAGCTTCTATATTAAATTCATCAAATTTGATAAATTTCGGATTTATAAAACAATGTTTATAAATCCCCATTTATATTTTTATAAAGACTTCAATTTACAAAATTTAAAAATCTTACTACTTATAAAATTCCATTTATAACCTCATTTTCAGCATTAACAGAACTCCTTTTATAATTCCATCATTTCGATTTATAAAATATATATTTTATAAATCTCATCTATAAACCATTTATACTTATTCGAAAATCTCAATTAAAATGCCAAAATCCGATTTATAAGTTAATTACTTATAAATCTTTTATTTTACAAAATCTATTCATTTTATAACTTCACAATTTATAAAATTATAATTTTCATTTACTTATGAAATCCATTTATACTTCATTTTAACACTTATAAAAACTCGTTTCAAAATCCCAATATTTTAATTTATAAATATTAATTTTATAAATCTTTTATATAAATCGTTTATAATGATTCAAAAATCCCAAGTTAAACCATTTTACAAATTAATCAACTACTTATTTAAAAGAATCACATTTCGGTTATATTTCACAAAAATCATAATTTTTATAACATTAAAATTATAACGTTTATTTATTTAAAATGAATCAATTCAATTTTTTTAAATAAAACGCATACTTTCAAAAATCACTTTAAAAATCCTTTTAAATTAAAAATCGTTACTTTAACATTTTTAAAACTCCAAAATAGGCCCAATGATGCAACAACACCAAATAATCAATCACGGCATCCAAACATCATATACCGATATGATAATCAACAAATATCACAATATCTATAATCAAATAAATACTGGTGAGGAATCCAGTTGGATCCCTCCAACCTGTTTTCCTGCATCCACAGACATTAGCATAATACCAATTCCGTTTCCAAACGGAATATCGCGGTATATGGGATTTATAAAATATTATCCGCTATTATACGACGCAATAGGGTCTCATCCGCTATATAATGCGGGAAAATCAACTCAAAGTACATATATAATACCAATTCCAATCAAGATGGAATTATCGCGGGATATGTTTTTAAATAAATAACATCCGCTTAATATACGGCGTATAGGGTCTAATACTATACAACAGATAATAATTTATCATTCAATCATACAATCAAGCAATTTTAAATTTAACTATTTAAAAATTAAATCGAAACAAATTCGATTGAGTGAAAAGTTTTCACCTTGCTTCAAATAACAGTCGCAGCGTTTTATTTCGAATAAAATTAAACGTGCGTTTAATTTTACCCAAAATTTTCACTAGCTCCAATCGATTCCAATCTAGCTCCATTGTGTAGTGCTCGTCAAAACGAAGCCAACACGATTCGTTTCGTAATTTTTCAACCTCGTATGAAAGAGTTACAGCATTTTAAAGTTTGTACAAATTAAAACGTAAATCAATTAACATTTTCTTTTATTATTATCAACCTCAACACATCTGGGCCGCTCCTTCCTTGTGATGAAAATCTGGCCGCCGTTTATCTTCTCTTCCCAAATGCGTTACAGGTTCGAACGAACCCAATTGCCGCCATCAAACCCTAATACACGCGATCCATATACTTGCCTAGACGACGATCAAACACCGGGGTTTTGAAGCCCATCACCACGCCTACGCACGCCGAGAATTTGGTCGAGCTCGGTCGAGCATCCCTCTCGAAAAACACGCGCCAACAATGAACGAACGCGGCCACCTTGTCGTCAATTTACTTGACGATATTTGATCAACTCCGTATGGATTCGAAGTACTCGACAAGGTCTACAATTATCGTGCTGAAGGTTTCTCGAATCGATTCACGGATTGAGAGTGATTAATGAAAGAATTTTCGTGCATTTCTGGCCATGTAAATGGAGGTGGCGGCTAGGTTATTGAAATTAGGGTTTTGCTTTCTTGTTTGCAAATGAAAAATTATCAAGTCCTTTTATAGAAAATTGACGAAAACACTATTCATCCAAAAAAATTCGAACTCCAAACGAAGCGCGCCGTCTGGCATTTCTAGGGTTTACCCCATGTTCGGAACACAATGGAACATGTTTCAGGGGCTAATTCGATCATCTGTGCGAGTTACGGAAATAAACGATCAAATTTAAATTAAACCAATTAAACGAATTTCTATACGTTTTGGCTCGCCTCGGACAAACCGTAAATCCGATTGACACGAAATTTGAAACCTTACAATAACTTGACATTACGGATCCGATGAAACTGGTTTCGTCGAAATCCGAGACTGTTTGAAAAATGACAATTTTAACTCGTCAATTAAATATTAAAATATTCAATTTTCACAAATTGGCTTTTAATTCAATTTTAAAAGTTCTATAACATCATTCTAACTCCAATATGATTTATAGAAAATTTTACGAATCATTTTCAATCATATTAAACCCAATTTTCAATTATTTCTGGAATTTCAAATATTAGATTATCGATTTAATTATCCAATTAAATCCAGATATTCGAAATAAAATTTATTCGACTTATAAATTTTACTTGTTAATATTTAAAATCAATTAAATATACTAATTTTAATTGACAGAAATTCTGGGTCGTTACAAGTATTTAGGGATTATTTCAAAGAAAGATTTTGGCCAGGAAGAAGAAAGGTTATGGTGGCCAAAAGAAGTCGAAAAATTAGGGTTTAAGATCATTATTATAAATGGTTGAATAAGAGAGAAAATAGGTAAGTATCTAGTACTACTTCTCACTTAATCTTAACCATGCATCTCCAAGTTTGTGACCCCTATTTTTTCCGCGCCTAACCCATGCTAAACCAGCCGACTTTTCTCTCAAAACATCATGCGCCATTTGCCCATTTTAACCCAAATTAAATATATACGATTATATGTACTTTGTTATCGATATATCATATCGATTGATATATTTATAACTATTATAAACACACACACAAAACAATTTTTTTTCTCGAATCATATTCAAAATTTATAATTAATATTACATAATATTAATTAATTTAATCAATTTATAAAATTACATACTAATTAAATCATTTGGTCTAAAGAGAATTCATCATTTCAGTTGTATGACCCTTGGGTGTAAATTCGGTTACCGATTAACATCGAACTATTCGGATATCAATGTTCACACATCACTTAGCAGGTGGTGTAACATTATGGCCAAATTTATCGCTTACTCGGTTTCGATAAAATCCAATTTTAATTTAATTAGCGCTACCCGGTTGTGACATTTATTTACAACAATTCTCTTTGACAAAACTGTATCACTTTATACTTATGGAATTTTGTAATAGTCAAAATTCCAATATCGTCCATATTCAACTCTATAGTCCAAACAAAAAATTCTTGGTTCAATATTAACAATTATTAATCGAAATGCTTTGGCCAGAGAATTTGACTTTGAGTTAACCTAAGTTGACCGTGATACTAACCTTATATAACTGAGAAGACGAATCCTCTCTTGAATAGTGCTTCACTTCCAATACTTCCACTCGACCTAACTATAATCACTCAATGGAATGCCATGCAATGATTTAACTATAATCAAAGCGAGCTTTCATATTGAAGATCCACAGTATTACCAAGTCAAGAGAACTGTGTAAATTAGTCACCTTGATATTTTCTGTTTGACTTTAGTTATATTAACCAACGGAAAACTATCGAGCGAGTTGTTCCATAGTTTTCCAATAACTATCAGCAGGTAACCTCTAGGTGCCTCCAGTGACCATGAGTAATGTAGTGTCCAATATTTGGAGAGTGTTACATAATCTAGTCTCAATGGATATATCGATATCTAATCTTAATGCATCTTGACTAGGAACATTTAAAATGATATATTTATTTTATTTTGGTAAATTACTCACGGTTGCAACACTTTATAACTACTATCATAAAATAAACCATATATGGATTTTATATTGAATATACTTTTAATTGAATTTAATTAATATAACCACATTATATCAAGTATATAATAGAAAGAAAATAACTTTGATTTCGAACAAGATTGGTCATTGAGTTAGATTTATGTAACAAATTACATAATTGCCCTAGAGCATACTCCTAACTCTATCAAAATCAAAGTCAAAGTCCATAGCCAGAGTGGTATGGTTAGTAATATTCATTATAATTGAACCAATAATTTTGTGTTTGGACTAATCCTGTCGACGATATTGGAATTTTGACCAAAATCAAATTCCGTAGGTCCTAAAGTGATATAGTTTCGACGAAGATAATTGGGGTAAATAATCGTTACTACTAGGTAAAACTTATAATAGTAAAGTTGGATTTTAGCGAAAAGATGAACGAGCGATAATTCGGTCAAAATGTCATACCACTAGCTAAGGTGACATGTGAACATTAGTTTTGAATTGTTCCATATTAATCGTTGACTGAATTTATACAATTGAGTCACACAACCATAATGATGAATTCTTTAAAAAACCATAAGATTTAGTTAATTTATAAAATATCGTAAATTAATTAAATTAATTAATATTTGAGAAATATTAATTATCATTTCGTCTATTTGATATTTGGGAGTTTTTGTAATTATTTGAATGCATATATAGAAGTTATATATGCACGCATCAATATTTGATATCGATGTATTTTCAAATAGGTTTAAATAAAAGATAATTGCATGAAGGGATTGATGGAAATATTATGATGTTTGATGACACGTAAATTTTGGCAATGCTATGTGAAAAAAGAGGGGTGGAGAGAGAGAAAATTAAGGTAATTGGTTAGAAAAGTTTTAATTAAAAGAATAGAAAGGTTTCATTCTACCAGTAAAATGCAATTCCATTAAATCATTTTCTATAGACATTCATTTACCCATTCACTTTTCTCTTCTCTCCTTTTAATATTCCATGTCTGCTGGAAAAAAAATGAAGATTTCCAAAGTTTTATAACTCTAAATTAACGTAAATATCATATAAATGAAACATAAGTGGTTCGTCCATCTCTTGCAAGAATTGGGTGTGAATCTTGAAGATCCAAGGAGAATTCTTCATTCAAGGTGTGAATTTTAGGCTACATCATAAGGTAATTATCCAAGCTCATTTTAGTTATATGTTACATCAAGTTAGTATTGTTAGAATCACATATCTTATACATCTCATTTGATTAAATGTTAGATTTCATATGTTATACAACAAATTTATATATGTCCATGTTGTTTGATCAATTGTTTACTTTTTTTCAAATTAATGTTAGACAAAAAAAATTAGATTTGAAACTAATTTTAATTAGTTGAAATAATTTTGTAACATATTACATATACAAATATAAATAAACTACATACGCTAGTTACTTGAAATCATTTTATTAAATTTAAATAAGCTCATGTATGTATGTTATTTTTAAAATAAAAAGTACATTTGGTTATTATTTACATATATTTATATATGTTATTTCAACTCAAAATTTATAAGAGAACTTTGTATAAAATTATAAATCTAAATTTGGACTCTTCCTAAACCGGAGCTAGTTTTCAAATTGTTAATTTTAAATTTCAAAATATATAAAGTTACGAGTTATATATATGTGTGTATGTGTACGTGCATGCATGTGTGTGCTTTAGAAGTGGTATACTAGATTTTATTAGAACTTCTTGATTGACAATGATTATAAAATAAATACGAGTATCAATAGCGTACTTGGAAAATGTCAGGGAAAATAAAATAATTTCTTACTCAATTCTTTTCAATGAGCTTTTATTTTTAAATATAATCATATAGAGATCCATGAAGTGATACTTCAATATATATAAATACATCTAAATACAAATATAATCATGGAGGAAACAATAAAATGCGACAGTGAGGAAGAAAAAATTCACAACAAATGTTCAGATCCTATAGATTCTACTTCATGAAATCAATATTACAACACAACAATGTAGAATTCAAGTAGAACACGGTCAAAAACTATACTGAATTATGAAGCACTGAAACTTCGAGTAAATATCAAATATTATGCTATTGAAAAGGAAGAAGATATGGATGTTGTTGTTATGCCATACAAAGTCCAACAAGGATCAATCAATGGATGGAAACACGTTGATTTGTTCTATTTTTGGTTCTAAACCATCATACTATCAGTTTAAGAATTACATTGATGAGTTTTGGAAACCTAAAAAAGTTATGAATTACAAGCAAAACCCAATGGAAATTTTGTGGTTCAATTCACAGTACAGATGATTTTACACAAATTACATCTAATAGCCCATATACATAAGTTAAAAGTTATAACGATGAAAATTTGGAGTCCAAGTATGGATTTTACAATCATAATCATCGCATATGCCAATCTCGATCCAATTGCACAACTTACGGTTTAAATGTTGGGACGATGAAGTTTTGTGTCGAATCTAAAGTACAATATGTATCCCACTCCAGTTAGATGCAATTTTAGCAGCAATTGAGCACGTTACATATGCTTGAATCTTAGCTGTAATTGACACCCAATGGAAGTAATTGTTAGATCAAAATCAGGTGACAAAACTACAATAAGAGTTGTTTATGAATTTAAACCATACATACGTTCATTTTGTAATGGCTTTGGGCACCAATTTCAACAATGTACAACACAACCACAACCATTTTGGTAACATAAGGAAGATAAGCAACAACAAAATGAATAGAAATTGACATGCTAGCAACATAATCCCATTCACAAACAACATGGCAGCACAAGGAAGGAAAATAGAAATATACGGAACAGAAACCTAGTATCTCAAAATCATATCAGAAAATAATCAATCTCACAAACAAAGGAAAACTACTGGTAAATAAAAGTATCAGAGCCAATACCAATTTCAAATCCATTTGACACTGATGAGGAATAAATTCAAGGAGAAAATGTTCAAGGGAAATACCGCCTGAAGTCAAATTTGATGTTTAGGATGAATTTATTGAACATGTTGCTTAAAATGTTGAAGAACATGCATAAGAACTAGACCAAAACACCAAATTTGCATGACATGTTTTGGGAAATCCTTTGTATGAAAAAGAAAAAGGAGAAACTTCAACTGCAAATGCACCCGGGCCCCCCTAAAGAAGTATAAGGGTCAGAATAAATCGTAAATGACTATAATTTTGGAATGTAAAGGGGTTAACACTGATTTAAAAATGGATAGCTGTTAACTTCCTTTAAATCCACTAGACCAAGCATCATGAGTATATTGGAAAATAAACTTAATCTAAATACACCGAAAAAATGATGCTAAAATTAAATAATTCTTATTTGCATAACAATGATTATGGTTCTAAAGGCAGAATTCTAGTTCTTTTGGATACTTCTATATGGAATTTAAGCATGTTAACAAAAGTATAGAACAAATAACTTGTAAAGCAGAAAACAAGGGGTATTATTTTGTTACTAATAGCCGTATATGTTAGCAACTTTTCAAATAGGGAACTTTTTTCGCCAATAACTTGTAAATTTTTCCAGCCAAGTAGATGGACCATGGATGTTGACTGGAGATTTAACAATGTGTTGAACCCTAAAGATAATAAAGGAGGATTACTAGTTCCTTTTGCTCATCTTTGAGGATTCAAAAATTGTGTTTCACATATGGCCTTGCAAAAGCAAAATAAAAGGTTATGCCATCACATGGAGAAGAAAGGGTATAGGAACTCATACCCACACACACACAAAAACACACACACTCACAAAAACACATAAAGTACTTTTAGATAATGCCATGCTACATAGCTTTCAAATTTTATCAATAATTGACATATCATCTGCTCTTAATGATTATACCCCCATCATCATTAAACTACATAATTCAAGTGCCCAAGAAAAAGGAAAACCTTTTTAGATACATCAACTCTTGGCCTTAAATAGAAGGTTATGAAGAATAAATAAATACTACTTCTCAATATAAATCTTAAGGCAATACAATTAAAAAAATCATGATTAAAATAAGAAAAGTTAAGTAACAACTGAAGATATGGAACAAAATAAAGCCTAAAGATTCAGAAGACTTAAGGAAAGAAAAACTGTTAGTATTTAATAGAAATCCAATTGATATTGATTCATATGAAGAAATGAATGAAGCTATAGTAGCCCATCTGTTGTTCATAATTTAGAAGAGAAATGATCATTTTTTAGGTAAATAGATTCAAGTACTTCCCTACACTTAAAGCCCTACAATTATTATAATTAGTAATTGTTCACTAACACATGGATCTCATGTGTCATATTATCTCTTTTCAGTATTAATTTAGTTCATAATTTTTGGATTGAATTTTTTTATTATATACTTAAGTTAACACGTGATAAGGAATTAAATTAAAGCTAATAATAGCATGTACGGGCCACATAATTTTTTTGATTATTTACACCATTTCTGTAAATTTATTACAAGTTTTACATTTGATCATAATTTCTGTAAATATTTAAGTCAAAGTAATTTGACAAAGTTATACCATTTAACTCAATAACAAATGTCAATGATACCTCATTCTTAACGTGTTGTTGTTGATTACCCATTTTGGATTCCGAACACATGTCAGGTACAGGAATCCACTTATACTTTGTCTCTTTTCAACTTGAAAGCATTATTTTCTACATTGAGTTGATTCATAAATTTTTTCCACAATGAAAAATAAATGTAGCTAATTCATACCATAATTGTTCCCTATCGTCACTATGAAGTATTGCGATCATATGTTGTTACACAAGAAATGAATATAAACCGTCTTATTTCAAAATTGAATACCAAATAAAGTAAAAGAATATTTTGTTATACCATATGTGTTTATAGTTAGAACAAGGACTCACTATTCTCTATTATTATCATCATAATGTAATAACGTTTACCTGTTTCCCAATGATGTCTGGAGATGGATAATTAGTTATTCTTCTTGATCTGTGAAATTTCTGCATCTAATCCCTGGTCTCAAATAATTTGTCCATCTCAGCCTGCAACTCTTGCTACATCTCATTAACCTTGGAATAATATCAATGGATTAATTAATATCTATTGTTAGAATGATGAATGAAAATTAAAACATACAAAAATGCTCACTTCAACAAAGAAATAAATGTTGAAACATATAAGAAGCTAATCAGCATTTGTAGGAACGTCTTTCCAGTTCCCAGGACCATGCTTTTGCATATATGAAACTAGTTTAATATCTTCTCCTGGTGTCCATGGACATTTTTTCACTTTAAATAATAAGATTTGTAAAATTGTTAAAATCACATATACACTAAATCGTAAGAAGAAAACATACCAATTTCTTTGGCTTTTGCATAAATATTCTAAACTAGTTTAGAATTCCATTCAATCAGGTTTTAGTTTGAAAAAAAAACCATACGCACAACTTCACCCAACAAAACACTACAAATAAAGACCTCTAATTTCATCCCAAAAGGCTAGAGAAATGAAGCTGCCATCTTGATGTGGCACTAACCTATATTTTTCTCATCATCTAAAAAAGAGCAAAATAATGGAGTGGCAAAGCCAAATCTTTTTCTCTTTCTTCACCATACTTGTTTATGAAATCTTCAGCCATCCCATGCATCTAGGTCTGATTTCAACCAGTTTCATCCCCACTTTAGACATTCATCATAGAATTCAACTAAATTCTATCTAAATCAAAATTGTTTATACGTTTAATTTCATTATATATGTGTGTGTGTGTGTAAGTATCTCATTCATTGATAGTAGTATGGGCAAATACTTTAACTCGTGAGACTCACCAAAAACCATTATAAAAAATTTGGAAGATAATTCTAACCTCTTCCCTTGATTATCCACACATTTTGTGCAGAACCAACCTTGTGCACAGCACTTACTGAATATAATAACTGAATAGGAAAATAAATCATTTGTACCTTTGTACGTATTGAAATACCAATTCAAAATTATAAATTTGCTTTAGAAACTAGAGGAACGTAAACAAGATGTAAATTTTTGTCTATGAGAAAATTTAAAATCTTACGTTTTGTGTTTGTTGTAATTGAGTTATTTTCCTTCAACAAATCATTCAGCAAATATAGTGCTAGTTGCTTATGTGGTACTTCAATGGTGCTCAGACTCGTCCTGCAACTCTAGACTAGGTCACTTGCTAGCTGCATGAAGTTGTTTCCTAAATTTACATTGGGAGTTGCCTTAATTACTGTTATGTTATGTCACTTCCTTAGTGATGAGGAAACTCCTCCACTATATGTAACCCAATCATGGCCTTTGCTTAGAAATAATTCATAAATAAGTCACAGAAGTAACATGAATCAATCCGATTCATCTAGAATAAATGTTATCAAACCAATGCATAATTTTACACAATTAAAAAAAATCTTCATATTTCACAATATAGGAAATAATGATACTATAAGCAAGAATAAAACCATTTGATATTTACAAGATAACACAACATGAGCATGCAAAAGAAGAAGATAAAACTTTTTACCACGGCTGAAATCAGTTTTAAATCTAATTAATGATACGTTCAGATCGAATCTAATGCAAATGCAAGTCTGTTTACTTCTTACAATCAAAAGAACAAATAAAAACACGTAAAGTCCAAAAATGAAAAGAGTTGATGCATTGTTCTCCGCATACAAGTACAGCATACAACCATGCGTTTCGTATTAAGAGAAGCAAATGTTTATATCAGCTAAATTTTGAACTCTCTTGCAAAATTGAAAAGGGTAAATTAAAAAAAAAATTAGAACACTCTTGCAAAAATTCACAAGAAGAATAATGACTTAATAACCCTTCAATCTTTGGCAACAAACAAGTACAGTTAAGATTTTATAATTCCATCCGATACTTTCACCGTTGTAGAAGAAAACAATATAAGCCAGTAATTTCTAGCTTCTTACTATCTATTTCTAGTATCACAATAAAAGAAAACCGGTATACCCTTCAGTAGGATACAACATCACAATAATAAGCACTTTCACCACATTATTATTCTTAGTTCCATATTGTCTATTTCCACGGTAGTTTCTATTAAAATATATGCGATGTTTTATTCAATATCTATACTTTCAACACCTTCATGAATAGCAATCTACAGATATTAACGAACAAATGAACAAACACAAGTTAAAAGCACAAGAATCAACAGTCAGAGAAAGGTTGTAACTAAATCAAAATTTAAAAAACAAAATAAGCTTGCCCATGGCATCAACAGTGGCTGAGATAATGTTCTATTAGCCAAGGCAGTAATGTGCTCTGAAATGAGGAAGAAACTTGATGTGATGAAAGTCATGACTCACGAGAATACCTCACTAAATTGGCCATGATGTTGATCCGCCGCAGGGAAGACCACTGAGCGGAAGAGTGCTAGCCGCTGGGTTTTGACGTTGATGAAGTTGAAGAAGTGGCATATGTGCCGAGCCACTGCTGAGAAGCGAGTCGCGATGAAGGTAGAGAAGCAGAACATGTTGATTTGGGATTTGGGATCGTAAGACATGCAATTAAATGTGAATCAGAGCTTAGGAGATGGAGCAGAATGGCTGAAGTTCGGTAACTAGAGATGGAGATTGTAAGAGAACATCGGTTAGGGTTATTTCGTTTTGGGAGGATGATGAAAATTGTTAAGTGTTATCTGGGAGGGAGACCAAACAGGTTAAGAGTTTCAAGAGGGAGGCGCAAATTTTGGGGCCAAAACGTTACACATGTACCGTACAAAAGAAAAGGAAAGCCAATTAAAAAGAAAAGGATAGACAATTAAAACTAAACAATAAAGCTTTAGAATAATGTGTTATTAAATGACGTTATTAATAACATGTTTTCTTGTAGTGAACTTAAAAGGAAGATGCATTTAAAGTACATAGAAACAACACATAAATCAAAAATTGGCTGGTTAACACAAGGGTACTCAAACTTAAAAAATTCTATGCAAAGATGTCCATGAAGAAATTTAGAAATAATATAGGTGCACTATGTGACTCAAATGGTGAACTTATATATGATGCGGTAATCATACAACGACAAGCAATAGAGTTCTACACATCACTTATAATGATGAACCAGAAAATATAGTGGCATTTGAAGACATCCACTGTAGTAATATTGTGAATGAAGGAGGGTGAAAATATATGACTCAACTAGTTTCTGAACATGAAGTCAAAATTAAAAAATATTCAATAAGGGATGATAAATCACCAGGTTCAGATGAATTCACATCCAAAATTTTCAAAGCACATTGGCCTCTTATTAAAGATGAGTTATTGAATGCAATCAATTTTGTTTTTAATAATCAAGAAATTCCTAAAGGGCTTAGTCATACTTTTATCACTTTAGTCCCGAAAAAGATAAACCCTCATGAATTTTAGATTATAGGCTATAGCTTGTTGCAATATTCTGTATAAAATTATTTTCAAAATTATTTGCAATAGAGAAAAATGTTTCCTGCCCTATTTAATATCTGAACCACAATTTTCATTTATCCCAGGGAGGAATATTATAGAAAATATGCTATTGGCCAATGAAATAATCGGAAATTTCAATAAAAAAGTTTTAAAAAAATTCTGCATCAGAGTAGATTTACAAAAGCATATGACAAAAGGAAAATTTGTCAACCGCGTAATGAAGAGAATGGGCTTTCCGGACAAGATTATCATGCTTATATACTAGTGTATATCTACTCCTACTTATTCAATGCATTTTAATGGTATTCCAAGGGGTTTTATTACATCTACCAGAGGTATAAGACATGGAGATCCATTGTCGCCCTGTCTATTCAGTATGGTTATGGAATACCTATCTTTGAGCACTGAAAGAGCAATGAGAACAAAAGAGATTACACGAATTAATAAATGCATCTAATTATTTAACATCTATTATATACAGATGATGTTATGTTGTTTGCAAATCTGATGAGAACAATGCTCAAACTATTAAGAACATTGCAACTAAAATGGTTGAATATGATGTACTTTATGTCAATCAATTGAAAAGTAAAGTCTACTTTAGTTCAAGTTTCCAAAATAAAAATCATATTTTGGATATTCTACAAATGGGGAAAGGAACTTTGCCTATTAAATATCCAGAGGTCCTAGTCTCTTTAGATTATCTTCATTATTCGGAGTGTACTAGTCTATTCCAAAGGGTTCTAGACAAATTTGATAATTGGGACAATAACCTACTTTCAATGGTAGGTAGAGCCAAGCTCGTACAAACAGTCATCACATCAATGATTTTACATTGGATGCTAGTATATTATATACACACTACAACAATTATAAAACTTGATAGTATATGTGATGATTTATTTTGGTCTGGTAAAACCTATAAAATTGCATGGAACAAATTATGTATACTAATATTAGAAGGAGGTATTAGTAGCTTTCAGGATCATAGAAGGGTTTCTATATTAAAATCTATTTGGCAATTATTAAGCAAAAATACGTTATGGTCTACATGGATGAAGCAAAAACACTGTTACCAAAACAACTACTAGACCATGGGTATAAACAACAGTATGTGTTGCACCATGGGTAACATTCTTAAATATAGAGAAGAGGCCTTGCAATGCATGAAAAGAGAGATAATAAATGGAGAAACTACTCTACTTTGATAAACCCTTGGATTAATGGAAAAACTCTAGCAGACTTTTTTGGATGAGCTAGATACCATAGAAGCAATCTCAAAAATCTACAAGTTGCATCCATTATATCAAATTCCTAATGGAATACTGCTTTATTTACAGAAGCATGAGAATATAACACTGAAATTCAACAAATCAATGTCCTTAGAGGAATAGCAAGACTACTGGACATGGAATGAAGATCATAAATTTTCTTTTTCTAAGGCATGAGAGGTAATTGGACAACATAATGACAAGTACTATTGGTGTCCAATCATCTAGAATACAATCAATAATTGGAAAATGTCTTGTTATGCATATAGAGTTATTCTTGACAGAGTCAACACCAAAGACAAATTAAAATAATGGGGAATGGACTATGGTGAAGTATGTAAGAATAACCAGAGACAATATAACATCTTTTCTTTCAATGCAACTACAGCAAATATATATGGACTCTAGTCAAAATCAATTTTGAATTAAATGAGAACATAGATACTACCCTCGGGCTGGAAGATGGAATGTTAAGCAATTAAACTTCAATTTAGGAACAAAGATCAACTGCAGCAACTTACCTCGTATCTGCTAGTCATTACAATCTTTCATCTAAGAGAAGAAAGGAATAAACACATCTTTTATCAGAAAAGATTGAATAAAATTGAAAGGACAAAACTTATACGAAGTGACATCACGTATCTGAGTAGCAAATCAACTTTGATGACAATGAGGACCATGCATAATGAAAGAATACTAAGTAGATGGGGGATTTAACTGTGGGATAATGGATTTGACTATGGGATTTAGCTGCACTACATAGAGAGGGAAGAAAGATGGGTCGGGTTGTAGTTATGGGTTTATTTTGGGCCTAAAGATATGTACTTGTAATATTATAGATATATACATTATTTACTAGTATGACGTCGAACTCTTTTTCCTTGCTACCCTGGTAGGATTTTTTTAAGGAGATGAGTCGACTAGGTGTTCTTTTACGTCAATAATAAAAAGCCAATTTTCATATATATATATATATATATTTCAATAATTTATAAAATAATTAAATTGATAATTAATTATAAATTAGATTTTATCAACACGTTTGGAAATCATAAATAAGATTTAAAAGAAGCACAAGAAGAAACATCATAAATAAGAAGAATGAATTACAAAAGAAAAACCAAACCAAACACAAAAGGAAGGAGCAGGCCTTGAGTTGAATTGCTCTAGGTAAATTGCGATTCCTAAAGCAATTTTGCTATAGGTCGTGACATTGATCGTTCAAGGTGATTTTCGAAAACTTTGAATCAATTTTTATGATTCCTAAAATCTCAAACCACATGTGAACATTCAATTCAAACATCGATACATCCAATATACAATTGGGCAGAGTTTCTTTTGTATTTTGGACGTTTTCAACTTTTACAGTAAACACGCCATATGCTTTCAAATTAACGTCGCTCGAATTTAGTTACAAACCATATATATTCATAGATGTAGATGTTAATATTGTCATGAGTTTAAAGACTCACCTTACTCCTTTACTTATGCTTACAATTTAGTAGAAGTGCCTTGCTTTATGCCTCTTAGCCAAAAAACCTTCTTAACCTAGAACTCTCAAACAAAAGAGAGCAACAAAGATCAAATCAAACCAAAAATGAAATTGAGGCTACCTAGGAACTTACATAAGCTTGAGAAACTATTATCCAGCATTTTAACACGGTATTGAACTAATTTCACGAGATATATTCGATTGCCATCAGGGTCGATGACTCTAGAGTGATGACTATGGGGCCCAGAAATCAAGCGTAGATGATAAATATTAAGTCAAGGTTGAATGGAATTGATAGATATGCATAGTAGAATGTTCGAAGTATGAAATATGGTTCAACATATAGGAGGAATCGACATAAAATTAGCTCCGATAAGAGAAATCGTTATGTTTCAAGGTGCCGAAGCATTCTAGTAGAAAACAATTAATAAGATCCACAAGTCCAATGCATATGAAATTTTGTAAGCAAGACATGGGGACCATAGGGAGCCTACCCTGGGGATTGCACCTCAAGGGGATAAAGTTGGAGGGATCGGTATACTTCCCTTGGAAGGGATCGGCAAAAAACAACATGCAAACTATGTTGAAGCAAAGATCAAGCAATAACTCAAGCTCCACTGATCCAACTGGTATGAAATTTGGAGGCTAAGCATATTTTAGCATGAGGAAGCCATTCATAGGGATGGCACTCCAAAATTCGACAAAAAATGAGATCGATATTGATCCCTCTTCTTTGAGTATTGGGCCATGCGACCCCTCCTGTGGGCCCATATGGTTTTGAGGGTCCTTCTACTGAGTTTTCAGAGAGATATTTAGCTATCTTCATCTACAAATAACGGCTTGGCTGGTTATTTTTAGGATTTTTTATGTGGCTAGTTTCTTTATACTCTTTTGTAACTAAGGAGTTTGACCATATGCCTCTTGTACTCGGATTATAAAGTGATTAATAAAGCCATCGGTTCAAAGTGCATGTATGTAAACAACGCCGAACCACTATAAATCGTTGTGTGTGTGTTATTCTTTCAATTAATCGCTAATTTTTTGTTATTATCCACCATTTCCATTTTATTCTTCATTTAATTCTCTTCAAAAAGTTTCTGTTGGGTGTTTGTGCCAATTTTTGGTGCAAACATTTTGGTGATTTCATTGAAAACCTTGATCCTCAACTTATTAGGATATAACCAAATCCCGATGCATATTTGTGATCAAGAGCACACCAACTTCATTATCGATGTTAGTTTATATTGCTATGTTGTAATGTCATTTGGACTAAAGAATGCAGGAGTGACCTACTAGCGCCTAGTTAACAAAATGTTTAAAGATCAAATCAAATTAGTGATGGAGGTATATGTGGGTGATATGCTCGTGAAGTCACGACAGTTTAGCAACCACATTAGAGACTTGAAAGAAATGTTCGACATCCTCCAACATTATAAAATGAAGATTAATCCTCTAAAATGCTCCTTTGGCGTTAGATCAGGAAAATTCTTGGTTTTTCATCGTTAATGCCGATGGAATCGAAGTTAATCCCAAGAAGATCCAAGCTATTCACAATATCTAGGCACCAAAGACTATCAAATAAGTACAAAACCTAAATGGGAAGATTGCCGCCTTAAGCCGATTCATTTACAGAGCTATCGATAAATGCATTCCTTTCTTTGACTTGATTGGGAGAGGAAAAAAGATTATTGAATAGACATGGGATTGTAAAGATGCATTCCAAGCTTCAGTGAACCATTAAGAGAAACCCCCCATCTTATCAAAGCTAGTGTTATGGAGATTTATATATCTACCTAGCCATATTGGTACATGCTATAAGTCTCGTGTTGCTTCGCGAGGAGAATCAAATCTAGATATCGGTTAGCAAGTGATTGACAAGAGCTAAAAGGAATTACCCAAAGATAGAGAAACCGGTATACTGTTTTTTGATTGTATCATAAAAGCTCCGCCTTTACTTCTAGGCACACCCTATCAATGTTTATACCGACCAGCCATTACGACAGGTCCTGTAGCGATCTGAGATGTCTGGAAGCTTTCTCAAGTGGAATATCGAGATCAGGTAATTTGATATCACTTATCTTCCTCGGAGGGATATCCAGGGTTAGGCATTAGCATATTTTATAACAGAATTTACTGCATAAGATGATTTCCCAAAGAGTAGTGAAACCCCTACAACACAATGGAAGTTGTATACAGAAGCAGCATCGAATGATCGTTGTTCCGGAGCTGGGATTGTGCTTGTAACTCCTGAAAGATCGATAAATTTTCTATGCTTTAAAGCTTGATTTCCTTGCGACAAATAACGAAGCCGGGTATGGGGCTCTGATTGCTGGTCTTAAACTTTTTAGAGAATTGGGAATAAAGTCTCTTGAAATCCTTTGCGACTCACAATTCATAGTATACCAAGTCAGGGGAGATTACCAAGGTAAAGGACAACGGCTTGCCCCATATCTCACCCAAGTCCAAGAGTTGTTAGCTAATTTTGGGTACTATAATATTATGCACATTCCTTAGGATCAAAACAGAGAGGCTGATTCACCGGTAAAGTTTACTAGCACCAGGAATGCACAATATATGGGCTTGGTTCCAATCGAAGTATTAAATGCCCCGAGTATAAACCTGATAGAAACCGATCGGGTACTAGAGACGGAGCCTGAGAGGGAATAGTGGATGACTCCGATCAAATCTATTTGCTACAAGGAGTCCTTCTTGAACGAAGGAATGAAAAGCGATAAGTCCTTTATAAAGCTTCACGATATATCATACAGGAAGGAGTTATGCGTAGAAATGGTTTTTCTTTTCCCTTGCTCCGGTGTATCACTCATGAGGAGATAAAACGAGTCCTAAAATAAGTTCATGAAGGAGAATGTGGTGATCACATTGGGAGGCAAACTCTAGCAAAGAAAATACTCCGTTATGGGTATTATTGGCCAACCATTAATCAAGACGTTGTTGATTATGTAAGACGATGCGACAAGTGCCGAATATATGCAAAATTCCTAAGAGCTCCGCTAACGGAATTAACACAAATGATCAGTCCATGGGTGTTTTCCATATGGGGCATAGATATTATTGGTTCTTTATCGATCTCTAAAGGTGTTGCGAAGTAAGCTATCGTCGTAGTTGATTGCTTCGCCAAATGAGCCGAGGCAAAACCATTAGCTACGATCATAACTTAGAAAGTAATCAACTTCCAGAACATCATCTGTCGTTCTTGTCTTCCACAAACTACTGTAACAGACAAGGGACTCAACTCGAAAGTGCTGAGTTCAAAGACTTCTATCGTCGACATCCTATTGAAAAAAGATTTGCGATGGTCGCTTACCCTCAAGAGAATGGACAAGTTAAAGCTGTGAACAAAATCATAAAATCCATTCTGAAGAAGCATTTGATAAGGCTAGAGGCAAGTGAGTGGATGAATTCCTAACATCACCGTGGGCTTATAGGACCACCCACAAGCCTACGACCGGCCATGCTCCATTCGCCCTTGCTTATGGTTCCGAAGTTGTTATTCCTGCTCGAAGTTCCTTCCCATCGAGTGGCTTTACCACGATCCCAGAACAAATAATGATATCCTCTTGGAATCTCTATATTTTGTAGATGAGAGGCGCGAGGAAGCTGATTTGAGGGCGACAGCACACCGACACCAAGTCGTCCGATACTACAACATTAAAGTCCAACTAGAACCTTGGAAATCGACGATCTCATTTTAAAATGGGTTTTTCCTGCCCCGTCGCATATGAATCCTACTTGGGAAGGACCGAATGTTAATGAGCAAAGGCTTGGAGCGAAAACTTTCAAGCTAGCAACTGTTGATGGTATCACACTCCCAAAGGCATGGAATAGCGAGCATTTACGATGCTATTTCATTTAGTTTGTTTCTTTTTCATTCAGTTGTTTTTACTTTCAGAATTTGTTTTATCATTTTATTTTACGAATATGTAATAAGATAAATTATGTCATTTCCTTCCATTTAGCAAATAAAGTTTTAAACTTCCTTTATATATGTGTTTCCTGTACCATCACCTATTAGTTACATTGCGAAACCGACTGATGATGGTATGTCTAAACAGGTTCCTAGAGTTTGGAACTAACCAATTACGCTAGTTCCCTATTGAATTAAACAAGATGAGCATGGTACGACCGTTCATTTGATAATTCTCATTCATAACCTGATGGACGGAATACATAATGAGGAATGGATGTGACTCGACCATCTGATGACCGAATAAATCCTTCCAAGTGACGGGACTGAAATAAAACAAAAGCAATCATACATGATTGATCGCTCACTAAATCAAACCTTGGAACTTGGAGGCAAAACAATCAATTAAGGAAAGTGTGATTCGACTATTTTCCGAAATGACTCTGAGACCCCAGAATGCGGACTGGAGTATAAACATGAATTGGGTGTGAATCGACCACCCACAAACTAACTCCAAGTCCCTAGAGTGCGGACTGGAGTATAAGCATAAATCAGGTGTGAATCGACCATCCACTAACCAACTGTTATCCCCAGAGTGTGGATATGAGTATAAACAAATAGACGAGCACAGTTCAAGTACTCATTATTTCGTGAACTCCGACCTGAAACCGATAGGAGTGTAAGCTCACAAAGGATGAAGTTCAACCATCCATTGTCTAACTCCACTAACCTAAGTTTGGGAGCAGGAGTGTATACCCTCAAACTGCTGAATCCGACAATACAACATTAGGGCTCAAGCCCCGTGTTTGGTACGATTCAAGGCCACGACCGCATGGAGGATGGGGATAGAATTAATGAAAGCAACGTGTGATGAATTACAAGTACATTAAATGGAAGGTAATAACTCAACTACTTAGATAACAATTCACACGAGGGCTTAGCAAAAAAAATTTATTCAAATAATAAGATTCAAATTGTGCTACAAGTTTATTCACAAAACGGGGGTCGTACCTTTACAATCATAGCTAACGAAAAGAAAAACAACTACATAAGCTATGTGCAAACAGAGCCGAAACGATGGCTATTTCTTTTGTCTTCTCTCTTTTTCTGATTTTTCGAGAGTGGCGCCACCCTAGCTTCCACCTGTCCTCTTCCTTGATCCTTTATCGTCTTTGGCGGGGGAGCTTTCAAAAATAGGAGGGAGTTTTTCGAAAATCGACCTGCCAAGTGGGATGACTTGTAATGGGATGATTTGGATCGTCAATATCCACGTCGATGGATTCAAACATGGATTGTTACTTCAACAACTCCTCCCTCTGAACGCGCTCCTTTAAGCTGAGCTCATCGGTGTGTTTAGTGGCACCAGTGATCATAACATCATTAGATTCATCCAGTGGCAGCAAATCTTCAGCCTCATCGTCATCCAGTGCTCCAATGACTTGAGCATCCGGCCCTGGAGCATTAGTGGCCACCGGGATCTCAATTGATGTTGATTGTTACTTCTCGACGACACCACTTTTGGAGTTTGGCCGGGACCCCAAAGACCTGTATATTCGTGAAAACAAGAGAATAAGCCCATGAATATTGGTCATGAAGAAAGAAATCGGTCGAAAAGTGAAAGATAGAGTAGAATACCTGCACCCTGCTAACTCATAGTCGTCACCAGGGTCCCCCTCCCTGAGTAGAGGTCGCACTTTAGATTGATAACAGGGTTTGTCCAGATAATAGTTTAGATCCTGTCTTGGGCCAAAAGAAACTAATGCTCCGGCTGCTTGAAAAGAAGAGGGGCCCTTAGGATCAAACTTCGAAAATTCAGCGATATTTTTCCCGTTGCCAAAAGATTTTAGAATGTCGAAGAATCGAAGTCTCGTGGCGGCAAGGTCTAGGGCTTTATTTCCACAAAGGATCTCCCGACACTAATTTCTCTTTATCTAAATCGACTTAGCCAAGGTCTCTCTTTTTCATTTCAACGATATACTCCCAGATCTCGGCGAGCGACTCAAGATAACCCTCACCAAGAAATCTCATATCACGGTGGAGAAGGACTTTAGCATTGTATTCGATGATTAGGGGATCAAACATGTCCTTGATTTCATTCTGACCGGCTTCCTTGGCATCCTCTACCTAGGCATCAAGTTGTTCTGTCATCTCGTTGTGGCCCGCTTTCCTCGCCTCTTCTTTGAGGAATTCAATCTAGGCAAGTTGCTCATCAAATTAAATCTTTAAAGTTTGGGCCTCAACAGCTTCATCACAATATCTCTACGATTCTTCTTGATCTTTGTTCTTCTCTTCCCTCTCTTTCTTAACAAACTCTTCAAGCTCCTCAACGCGACGGGCCAAGATATTTTTCTCCTTTTATAAAGAATCTTTTTCCAAGGTAAGTGCGCCATGCGGTTGAGGGTAGCATCAAGTTATTTTTTATGGGCAACTTCCAAACGCTCACTACTAGATGTTCCTTGGCACTTTTTTCTACTTCGGTTAGTTTTGACGTCAAATCCGAGATCTCATTATCTTGATGCTTAATATATCTTTATCATGATTCGCCTCTAGCTTGAGATAATCTATCATGTTGTCGCTCAACAGACACCTCAAAGATTTTTCCTACTAAGTGTTGGAACGATTCACGCTGTACAAAAACATCATTGACACATGCGAGAGAGCTTGCTATGATAGTCCCTGAGATTGTATAGATAGAGGGAAGAAACTTAAGCCCATCAAAATAAATCTTTGGGAAAATGATCTTAAGCTCCACCACCAATTTCTCTGCTGTGGAAGCTTCAGGAGCAGCAGTCGGCAAAGATGGATCAGAAGCAACGATTGGAAGTTTGCTCTATTGAAACCGGATCAGGTCGCAGCAGAAGAAATGGGTGAATTTTAAAAAAATTACCATTTTGGATCTTTAATGGGCCTATGAAGTCTAAATACACTTAGATCTTTACTAAATCTTATTTTAAATAAAATCAATATTTTATTTAATTTGGTGAAAAATTATATCAAAATGGTTTGAATATTATATAAATTTAAATGAATGGGTATATCAGTACACCTACATGTAGTTACTTATTAAAATAAATATGAGAAGGAAACCTTTAGTTTCCTTCTCTAATAGTTATGCAATTAATTAAGGAAGTAAACAATATTAACTGAAGGGAGAGAAACCTCTCAAATTTGTCTTTGATTATATTGATAATATGTTAAACAAACATGTTAACATTTCAAATGAATGTTTTATTAGGAATGAGTTAGTCAAATTTGATTTAATTAATTGCAAATGATTCTGAGCACATCACATGCATACATGTGTATAGTGTAAGTGTAGCAAATGAAAGTGTATAACTAATGTAAACATTGCATAGGCGTTGGGATTTACACCATAATGGACACATTTCCCATCTATATATGCCTTTGTCGTCCTAAACATGGACACTTTTATTTATTTATTTATTTATTTATTAATATATAAATACATAATATATACATACATACATATATATATATATATATATTGTAAATATAAACACATACACACACATACAATTAATGTCTAGCATAACAGTTCAAATAAAATATACTTCATTTCAATTACAAGTAGTAAATAAAAGAATATTAAGATTGATGAAAAGAGTTTGAAACAGTTGTGAAAAGATTCCTTCGTTTTAAGCATAGATATAAATTTTTTAATTAAATGGAATTGCAAATCATGGAATACATCAAGCATTAAATCAAAGAATATTATGACTAATGGAAATGTAAACAATTGTGAAAAGATTCCTTCCTTTTTAAGTAGAGGTATAATTTTTAACTAGATAGAATTGCAAAGCATGGAATATATCATTGATTTAATGTTTCCCTTTATTTTTTAAAAGAAAGAGTTTATCTCAAAATGATTTGAAACATGACAATTAAAACATCATATTAATTGGATGACAAAGATTAATTAATGCAATTATTACCAAATTTTAATTACATAGCAACCCATGTCCAAACTTTGTAAACAATCACATAGATTAGAAAAAATAAAATTAAGCAGGTCTAGATCTAGTTAAATTAGTTAATCAAACAATCATACATGAGACAAAAAATGAGATGTTATAATTCGTAAAAAATAGCAGTGAACAAAAAAAAATATTCTATGTTTTAACATGATATAACAATTGATTCAAGCAAGGGAATGGAGATATTCAAATCAAGATTCAAATTCACAAGTGTTAACAGAAGGAAAAGATGGAGATTAACGGGATAAGAACAAATTATAAGATATGAAAATATATAATTATACACATATATAATTACCTTAGAATAAAACATATAGAAACACATTGAATGATAAAAAATAACAAGATCCGATTGAACACTCTCTAGATCCGATAGACCTTACCCTTTATCACACCTTGATTTGTGGCTTCTCCTCATATTTCAAACAAATCACCATCCCACTTTGCAAGAGAAGAATGAACCACCTTTTTAATTTAGTTTGATGTTGATTTGAATTAGTTTTTGATGTTCTTTGGATGAAATTTTAACGATGAATGAATGATAGAGAAGAGGAAGAAAAGAAAACAAAAAAATTCACATTATGTCTATGTTCTTTCAAAAACGAGGTGGTTTTGTTTTAATAGAATTAAAGGAACCTTTTCCTATTCTCCTATTAAAACTTCCTACTTCATTTCCACTTTTTAAATTTCAATTAATCTGATTTTCTCCTCTTACCATTATATGGCTAATCCAAGCACATTCTAAATATGCAATTTTTTCAAATAAAAGAAAACAGCCTTTATGTAATTATTTTATTATTTAAAACTTGTTTGAAATTATACCGATATTGCATATTGATATATGCAATTATAACTTTTATATATGCATTAAAATAATTACCAACAACATTCAAAACATCAAATAAATTAACAATAATTAATATTTCATAAATATTAATGCGTCTAATCAGCTTGCAACATTTTACAAACTAATTAAATTGTATGGTTTTAGAGAAATCACAAATGCAGTTGTGCGACTCAGCTGTATGAATTCAGTCGGCAATTACTATTAAACAATTCAAATATTAATGTTCACACGTCACTTAGCATGTGGTATGACAATTTGGCCGAATTCATTGCTTATAGGTCTTTTCAGTAAAATCAAATTTTACTTATTATAAGCGGTACCTGTTAGTGATAATTATTTACACCAATTCTCTTTGTCAAAACTATATCACATTAAGACTTTGGAATTTGATAATGGTTAAAATTCCAATATTATCCACATTCAACTTTATAGTCCAAACACAAAGTCCTTGGTTAAATAATAACTATTATTATTAACCAAGTTGCTCTGATCGGAGACTTTGACTTTGAGTTGAATTTAGTTGACCATGATACTAACCCCATATAACTGAGGAGATGAATCCACTCTTGAAAAGTGCTTCACTTCTAATACTTCCACTCGATCCAACTATAGTTACTCGATGGAACGCCATGCCATGATTTGACTATAATCAAAGCGGAGCTTTCATATTGAAGATCCATGGTATTTTCAAGTCGACAGAACCATGTAAATCAGTCACATCGATATTTTCTATTTGACCTTAGTTTTATTAACCAACAAAAAATATCGAATGAGTCATTCCATAGCTATCCAATAACTATCAATACGTAACCCATAGGTGCCCCCAACAGCCATGCGTAATACAATGCCCAACATTTGGAGAGCGTTACATACTCTAATCTTAACGGATACATCGATATCCAGTCTCGATGCATCTTGACTGGGAACATTTAAAATGGTGTATTTGTTTTATTGTGATAAATTACCCACATTTACAACACTTTGTAACTACTGTCATAAAATACACCATTTATGGATTTTCTATTAAATACACTTTTAATTAAATTAATTAATTAATACAACCACATTATATCAAGTATATAATAAAAGGAAATACCATTATTGTGAATAAGATTAGTCAACAAGTTAGATATATGTAACAAATTAAATAATTGCCCCTAGGGCATATCCCTAACTCTATCAATCTCCCACTTGAACTTGTGGTCAATTATGGAATTTTACTTCAACTTCTCTAATTGGTTTCTCAAAACCAGCTGGGTCAGTCCCTTTGTGAACGGGTATGATATTATGTTTCAATTATCTATTATGTCAATCAACTATCTCCGACAGTGATAAATTGGTTTATCACATGGAACAACTAGGAGTATGTCTCTCGACCTTTATTGAGCTCTAAGTTCTATTACGAACCGTATCGCAACATTGTTATCATATAACAATATTATGAGATTCTCAATATTTGGTATCGCTCAGTTATAAATTCGTGCACTTTTAATTTTATATTTTTTTATTACGACAATATTCAAGGCGATATTCATAGCCTTTTTTTATTGAATAAGCTACGGTCTTTTATTTGGAACATTTCCTACTCAAAGATTCTTAACTTGAATTTATTATTGACATACTGCATTCAATATGACTTATGAAGTTTGAGTTCGAACACTCCTTTATAAGGAGTTTTTGTTTCTGTAAACGATTCTATAGTATTTCATAAATACACGAGAACATTTCAAACAACCATTTAGTGACATTAATTTGGATTTGATATTTGCTTCATATATCAAATACATAGACAAATCATGATATCGTAGACAACATAACATGCATGATAATTCCTTTTGCTAATGCAAAGGAATCAATCTTACATATTACGTATTAAACATTTTTGTAAGATGTCTTTGCATATCATTTCAGACATTCCCAACATCTTTTATACTTACTAAAAATACATCATTTATTAATCCAATGTTCGGTATTAAAACAATTAAGGCTGATTTTAAACATAAGTACATTGTTAAAATCAACAACGTGTTGTTTACTTATAGTTTAGAAATATCAATGTATCTTTTGACGTTTTTTCTTATGAACGCACGCTTCCTCTGCACTTTGATTGAAAATCAAACTATTTGATATTTCCACCAAAATAGTTGTTCAATCTCGATGCTTATAAAATGATAATTTCGTATCATTTTTTAGATCATATCCAAAGACTCACAAACTCAATATCACTCCCACTGACTTTGTGACATTTTTGGTTAATATGTGTAAACAGCTTACTCTAAATCGTTATTTAGAATTTTATGTTTCAATACATATGTATCAAAACACTTGGACTTATCAAGCAATAATTTTGTGAGTAAATTCAAATTGACTTGAACATTTTGAATACTGAATCTATTATGCTAACTTCAACAATTGAAATTTGCGATATTATTCTTATCGACATTGCTCATTTAATTCCAGTTGCATTACTCTTACTCATAAAGGCACAGTTGTGGCCAATGGATCCTATCCTTTCAGTTATGACCACAAAAATCTATATTTTCATAGCGTACTTGGAATTCTTTTGTATTTGCGCATCATACCATATAGAGTCAACACTCTTAATGGTTTAATTAACAATCTAGGATTATATATTTTCGACATTAATATAAAACTCATAGTTTCTCTTCGATGTGCGAGGATGCTTATTAGACATTTTAATGCTATGTGTTCATTTAGGTTAGTTAATTTCATTTCATCTCATATAATCAGTTCTATCTACGGGTCATATCCAATCCAATTTTACTACCAATAATTCCTCAAAGAAATTTCTTCACAATGAAGTTGGTATATCTTGAAACAACAATTGTTTCTCAGTGTACTAGAATAGGTATTCACAAACGTTTTATGAATTTCTTTAGTTATAAAACTAATTTGGTTTTAGTTTGCAAAAATTATGTTCGAAACATAAATATGCCATCCAATGACAGTCTTTTCAGAATCTTTTTAGGGAGATTCATACAAGATCCCCCATGAACGATTATCACATGCAATCTTTCGACTCGCGCAACCTACCAACTTCTTGGTGTAGGATATGTTGGAGTTTCTTATAAACCCTTATCTTGTAAAATTTTGTAAAATTTTATTTAGAAGAAATAATATTAACCTTGTGTACTACCCTTAAGTACATTACCTTATAGAAAGAGAATAACTCAACTTCACTCATAATTAATCATACATTGTCCAAAAAAGTTTGATTATTCCATATCGATGCATCATTATGTATCACATAAAGGAATAATTTTGAGATTGAATATTTATTCATTTTAGGTAGGCTCGAAACATTTTCCAATATACTCACTCATTCGATCAAATCAAATCATTTCTGTAGCATGTTATTTTATTTACTTCTCTCTTATATCCTATAAATTTACCGTAGACATGCTACATGTGTATCAAATACATATGTCCATGTTGAGATAATTCATCGGTGAATATGACGAAGTGAGCCGTTTTGGTATTTATAGAATTGCGATTGCATACATCTATATGTGTCAATCTGAAGAGTTCATCAACTCTTATGATGCTCCCACTAAATGGGTACATAGCCCTTTATTATTTGAGATATAATTAACAAGTAACATGCAATAAAATTATTTTTCAAAACTATGGCTTAGTCTATAATTTCAAAACAACTGCAAATAATTGTAGATGCTTTTGTATTTTCCAATGCATCACTTTTATTTAAAAAAATTACCACATTATAATTTTATTTCACAAAGAATATTCATATTGAAATATAGATATGTTTATTTTTTCACTCGATACCCAAAAATAATCATTATTTCAGAAATAATATATGACAAGTTTTATGAAAACAATTTTTGTACTATAATACAATTAATAAGTGTTATATGGCATAATATCACTATTTCCACCATTACTATAATAGTGTACTAAATTCGGAGGTCCGTCATTCACTTAATACAATTTGTTATTTCATACACCGCAACTATTTACAATGGAGAGTTCATTGATCATATATCTTGTGTTCAAAGAAATAATTCTCATAGAAACCTATTTTCTATACGAAAATACATTTTGGAATATAAATCATATTTTTTATTCCAATATTAAGTATATCAATTATTACTACAATTTCCATTTCCAATGTTTCTGTATGAAGCAGAAGTGACTACTAATTTTCTATATCCCAACTATACCTTAAATTACATCTATTCTTATACATTTGTTTTCCTTTGTAAATGGTTAAAACTATTTAAAAGAAAGTCATACTGCAATATCATAACAAACTCTTTACAAAATCGCATTCAATTATCCTTATCATTTAAAGACATCAAATATGTTGCACTATACGTAAACCGATCAAAATGACATTTCAACGATTGAGTTCTTATATCTATCTTGTATTTTTTGGTCTTGTGTTACACTAACACAATATGATCCCTTTCGTAATCAATCAGATTGAATACTCGATCTCGCACTAAGGTTTAATTAGTTTTTCGGATGAACTAATTTCATCAAAATTATTATACATTACAAACTTTGACCATCCACCATACAACATTTATATGCAATTGTATATGGATCAAATATCCATAGTATTGTATCGCTTTTAGAGTTCGAAACTCATAGAACGTAATACATTGTCTTAACCAAATAAATGCATAAGTGGCCAAACTACGAATGTATTTAGTATTTGTAATATCAGGCACTTGAATGGGTGTTGAAACATTAACATGCAATAGGAATTTAATAGTGGGTATTGTATTTCCATTTGCCAACTTTCAATTCAGTTTGTTTGTATATGTTAATTGATAAACATTTTATCAATCCTATTAAAAGCACAAATTTATTATTGTAGATAACTATAACATTATTTAGCATATGTTCTTACAATATTAGAAAGGTTAAATGTTACCTTTTCGTTTTTCTAATAAGGCTCCAGCTAGTCTTTTATGTTTCTCCAAATGCTAAGATGAAGCATAGTAGTCTTTCGACTTCACTAGTGGGTGTTAGGACTCATCTGTCTTGGTATTCCGACCTTGAGTTTGCTTATCAAATCATAGCCCTACAAATGATGGATAACACTTTATCGGTTGTATCACATACAAAACCTAACCCATTTTCCTTGTCCTAATCGCATTTCGACCTTGAGTTTTCTCAACAAATCAAAAGAGATTATTAACTCATACCTACCACATCGCGACGGCCTAAGTATAGTATATGTACCTTGAGTTTGCTCAACAAATACATATAGATATCTTACCTCGTCTATTAACTATATTAATAATACTACACATAACATTCCTAGCTTGAGTTTGCTCAATAACTAAGGAGTATGCAAGTAATTTATATTAATATGTATGTGGTAGACGACAACATTATATTGAAGATTCATATTCTTCAGTATATTATATTAAGTGATATCGAATTATGGAATAATGTATTTCTTATGAAATACCCTCATGATTCAAGTGTCAGACACATCAGAAATCATAGTATATGTATATATATATATATATATATATGTGTGTATTTATTCCTTAAGTCTATTTGGGTTTCTTTAATGTTTCACCTTTAGTTTATGCACCACAATGGGCTCATTTCCCATCTATATATGCCTTTGTCATCCTAAACATGAACAATTTTATTTATCTATTAATATATAAATACATACATATATACATACACACACACTCTCTGTATAGACACACACACACATACAATTAATGTTTAGCATAATAGTTCAAATAAAATAGATTTCATTTTAATTACAAGCAGTAAATCAAAGAATATTAAGATTAATGAAATTTGTTTGAAATAGTTTTGAAAAGATTCCTTCCTTTTTAAGCAGAGATATAATTTTTAATTAGATGGAATTGCAAATCATGGAATACATAATTGATTTAGTATTTTATTTCATTTCAATTACAAGCGGTAAATCAAAGAATATTAAGACTAATGAAAATGGTAAACAATTGTGAAAAGATTCCTTCCTTTTTAAGCAGAGATATAATTTTTAACTAGATGGAATTGCAAATCATGGAATATATCTTTGATTTAATGTTTCCCTTTATCTTTTAAAAGAAAGAGTTTATCTTAGAATGATTTGAAACATGGCAATTAAAACATCATATTAATTGGATAACAATGATTAATTAACGCGATTAGTACCAAATTTTAATTACATAGCAACCCATGTCTAAATATTCAAGTGTAAACCTTTTGATATGAAAAATTGAATTACGAATATTAAAAAAATTCAAAGTTCAATTATGTTCTATTTTTTTTAAAATAACAAAATCAAACGACATAGGCATATATAGATTTGAGATAAGAATAACTAGATCTCGATTAAACAAACTTTGTACACAATCACATAGCGTATAGAAAATAAAATTAAGAAGGTATAGATCTAGGTTAAATTTGTTAATCAAACAATCATACATAAGACAAAAAATGAGATGTATGATTCATAACAAAATAGAAGTGAATAAAAAATTCTATGTTTTAACATGATAGAACAATTGATTCAAGCAAAGGAATGGATATATTCAAATCAAGATTCGAATTCACAAGTATGAAAGATAAAGATTAAGGAGATAAGAACAAATTATAAGATATGCAAATATATAATTATACACACATATAACATGTAAAAATACATTAAATGATAGAACAATAACAAGATTTGATTGAACACTCTCTAGATCCGATAGACCTAGCCCTACATCACACCTTGATTTGTGGCTTCTCCGTAGATTTCGAACAAATCGCCATCCCACTTTGCAAGAGAAGAATGAACCACCTTTTTAATTTAGTTCGATATTGATTTGAATTTGTTTTTGATGTTTTTTCTGGATGAAGTTTCAGCCACGAATGAACGATAGAGAAGAGGAAGAAAAGAGGGAGAAAAATTCACGTTCTATTCTCTATACTTTCAAAAATGAGGAGGTTTTTTTAATAAAATTAAAGAAGCCTTTTCCTATTCTCCTATCAAAACTTCCTCCTATTTTCCACTTTTTAAATTTCAATTAGTCTCATCAATTGATTTTCTTCTTACCATTATATGGCTGATCCAAGCATATTCCAAATATGCAACTTTTCCAAATAAAAGAAAATAACTTTTATGTAATTATTTTATTATTTAAAACATGTTTGAAATTATATCGATATTTCATATCGATATATGCAAATGTAACTTTTATATATGCATTAAAATAATTACCAATGATATTCAAAAAATCAAATAAATTAACAATAATTAATATTCCACAAATATTAATTATTTTAATCAGTTTGCAACATTTTACAAACTAAATAAATTGTATGGTTTTTGAAGGTATCACAAATGCGGTAGTGCAACTCAGAGGCGTGAATGCAGTCGGCGATTAATAATGAACAATTCAAATACTAATGTTCACATGTCACTTAGTAGTTGGTATGAAAATTTGATTGAATTCATCGCTTACAAGTCTTTTCGGTAAAATCAAATTTTGCTTATTATAAGTGGTACCTGATAGTGACAATTATTTACACCAATTCTCTTCGTCAAAACTATATCAAATTAGGTCTTTTAGAATTTGGTAATGATCAAATTCCAGTATCATCCACATTCAACTTTATAGTCTAGACATAAAGTCTTGGTTAAATAATAACGATTATTATTAACTAAAATGCTGTGGTTTGAGACTTTGACTTTGAGTTGACTTTAGTTGACCATAACTGAGGAGATGAATCCTCTCTTAAAATAGTGCTTCACTTTCAATACTTTCACTTGACCTAACTGTAGTCACTTGATGGAATGTCATGCCATAATTTGACTATAATCAAAGTGGAGCTTTCATATTGAAATCCACTGTATTATCAAGTTGAGAGAACTGTGTAAATCGGTCATATCGATATTTTCTATTTAACCTTAGTTATATTAACTAACAAAAAACTACCGACTGAGTTGTTCTATAGTTATCTAATAACTATCAGTACGTTACCCATAGATATTCCCAGTAGTCATGAATAATACGCTGCCCAATAGTTGGAAAGTGTTACATACTCTAGTCTCAATGGATCATTGATATCCTGTCTCGATACAACTTGACTATGAACATTTAAAATGGTATATTTGTTTTACTGTGATAATTTACTCACAGTTGCAACACTTTGTAACTACTATCACAAAATATACCATTTATGGATTTTCTATTAAATATACTTTTAACTAGATTAATTAATTAATATAACTACATTATATCAAGTATATAATAGAAAGAAACACCTTTATTATGAATAAGATTGGTCAATGAGTTAGATATATGTAACAAATTACATAATTTCCTCTAGGGCATATCCTTAACTGTATCATTGTCAACCAGCAGTCATAGGACTGCTTAGAGCTAGATGAACCAGAATATTGCTTGGTGGTATGGAAGCTGAAGGATCGTAAAAAGAGGTCTGATCGCCACTATGCATAAGAAGATTAGTTTGGACTTCCTAATGTGACGATCGAGATTGGGATTTATGTTTTGAAGATGAAGATTCCCTCGAGCGACGACTTCTTTCTCAGTCATTGTCCCTCTCTATGCCTACCCGATTCTAGACCACAACTGGATCCATATCACATCAAGGAGCCCCTCAAGCGATCAAAAGGTCGAGATTGAGACATCGAACCTGCAAAAAACCAAATACTAGAGTATAAGTAACCATTGCATTAAAGAAAGATGGAAATTGTGTGGTGAAGGGCGTGTTATTATAAGTCTCATATTGTCCCCCAACGGACCGGTTGCTGCAGCCTTGCTCATGGGAGTTTTCTCCCTTTTGCTGGTAGAAAGAATGTTGTCACCGCTTCTGGTGGGATAATTGATCCCATCAATGTTGATGTTAGGAAAGTCATACGTCATAATGTCATCGGGAATTTGTAGATTTGAAAATAATTTCATTGAACTTTGTAAATGTTGGGAAGACGATTCTTCACAATTGAAGTGACAACGAACTCCAGATCCTTGGCAGTTTTTCTCCTGTGGAGGTTATATGCAAGCTTCTTTCTTCTCTTTGTAGGTGTTTGGGGTTGCGCCCTGTGATGGTTCGATCATGGGGGCCTTGCCTAGGCCTGCATTAGCATCACCAGGCTCATTGATCTGGGTAACCCTAATTTCGTTTTCTTTGATGTCATCTAGAGTTCCCTCGATTGGGGGCACGACAGGGTTACTGATATCCCTTTCTTGTTCAACAGCTCTTCTTGGTAATGCAACACTTCTAGGAAGCCCAATGTTGCAGCCTTCTTTCAGTAGCCAAAATAGAGATGATAACTCGTCGGTACGAGAAGTTTAATGTTCATGTCTTCGATGGGGTGATCGAATTATGGAGATTGCTCTTGAAAAACTACTGCCCTCTGGATGTGGGCGGACACCTATAGATATTTAGAATGTTAGTTGCTCTAGAATATGATTCGGATTAGAGAATTTGAAAATGAAGCGAAGACGACACTTATGTCCTTCCAACCATCGCCTTGCAAAGCCAGGCGGACATCGAACGTAGAACAATTCCTGTTTGGAAAGGATAAGTTTGTTCCAAGCATCGGCTAAGATTTAACAGTTGGGTGAAGGCTCAAGAAAAACATAGGAAGGACTTCCTGATCATCGTTTAAAGTTTTAAATGAACTTTATATTCTTAGGAGTTGGCGGGCAAAGCAAAACGCTCATGAATAGTAAAAAAATTCATGGAGAAAGTCGTAGTTGTTCGAGTGAAGTTGAGTAGGGACTATTCCTAGATATCTTAACATTTTCCGAATAAAACTATTGAAGGTCGGCATGCATCCGGCCCAACTCATGAATTTGTTACATGTTGTGTACCCCCCGGGGGCAAGTGAGCCGTATCGTTTATCAAAGGAGCCAGGACGTCTTCGAATGGAATTTCATGTCTGGAACATAGTCTGTAAAGGACAGCCTCACCAATTCTAGAGGCTTGGGAATCTATTGGGTTACCGAAGAGTACAGCGCCTTCTACTGCATCAGGAGCTTGACTTATATCTTTCACCGGGAGGATGGAATCATCAGAAAACGATTGGCTAACGGGACAAAAACTTCCATTTGTTCAGTTTTATGACCAGGGAAAAGCCTGGTAGATATGGTAGCGGAACTCAACTCAGCTTCGGGGTTGCAATGTTGCAAGGCCGGTCTAGAAGACATTGCAGCTAGATGCTATGAACGTCTGAAGTCCATCTTATCTATACCCAGTAGATAATCGAGATTATAAAAGTTTACCTATCCCCTATGCTAAGTGTGAGCTAGTGTGGTGCAGTGTGGTGTAGTGTGATGTTTTACAGAAATAAGCAGCCTAAAATAAGAAAGCTAAGTGAAATGATGAGACTTTGAATTCCAACCAGAGTGAACGCCATCGCTGAATGTCTCAAATGGCGAAGAAATTGATCTGCTGTGTAAGCTTTGGGATCAACTACCTACATATCAAAGTGTGAAATCTTTTATTTAAGTCCATATGCTAAGTTTTAGTTCATGTTCTAAGTTCCAAGGACTTGATCGTTTAATTTTGAGTGCAATAATGAATATACAAGTCATGTTGTTCATCTCATCATATGTACAAGTTCATTGAGATGGGATTGGTTGTAATTGCTCAAACAAGTAATTATGGATTATGTTTTGAGTTCAATTCAAAGTACATATATGTTGATCCCAAAATGTCGACCCCTATACGTCTATCCATATTTTTCGATCCCTATCCCAAAGCAGCTCAACCGATCCCTTGCTCCATACAAAGGGTACCGACCCCTTTCCTTAAACAAGATTTGCCAATCCCACCATGCTAGCCATTTTCACCAATCCCACTTTCCTTCACCAAATAATACCAATCCCTCTTTGTTATTCAACTCCACTGACTCCTCTCCTACTTAGCCAGTCCTCCCGACCCCTCTACTTCACTATCTTCCACCAAACTTCCAGTATCGATCCTTCCACGTTAGTTCACTCTAACGATCCCTCCACTCCACTGTTTTAACCTTCCTCCTATCAAACTTCCACACCAATCCCTCTCCCATGTCATCAAACAAGGGATCGGTATATCCACGCCATACAACAAATCCCAACCACTCCCTCCTCTACTCTCCCTCTTACTTCCTCTTTACTTCCTCCTCACTTATTCTGTAGAACCGATTCACACCCCATGACTCACCTCCTCCAGGTCACTTTGACCGCCATTTCATCGTGGCATCAAGCACCATCGTAATCGCCAATGGCATGGAATCCATTATCTCATCATGAAATCAAAAGTTATAAACTAAAACCTATCTACATGAGTGTATGGGCTAGAGGTATTGGTGAGTGGTTTGGAGATGTTTGAAATGGAAGGTGAGAGGAAGTTGGTTCATGAGGCAAGTTGAATTGCAGAAGGATTTCGTTTTGATGCTAAGGGAAGAAGGGAAGGAGGATTCGATTTTGATAAAGGAATGAGAGGGTTCGATGCTTTAAAGGATGGTAGAAAAATGAAGCAAGTAAGGTTGGAAAGAAGGGATATTAGTTTATATAAGATAGCGAAGGGGTCGGCCCACGTTTTCAAGCAAAAGAAAAGGGATCAGCATAAAAGGCACCAATCCCTATAAACACAAGGAATGGAAATGAGGGATCGGCTAAACATATGCCGATCCCTATAAACGTTTAATAAAAGATTGAGGGATCGGCCATAAGTATGTAGGTAAACAAATATAGGCATGGAAATTATTAAAAGCATGAACATATAAAATATAGTGAAAATTGGCAACGACCCATGAACCTACGAACACGTCCAGGAGCCGACAACAAGAATGTGTATATAAACATGCACGTGTATGACCTAAAAGTTCAATTATTAAAATCGATGGAAATTGAAATCAAACCTAAAGCCTTCATGTTCAAGGCTAGACCAAATAACCAAAGATTTTTAGTCTTATAGAACCAGACTTGTATATATCAACTGATGGAGTATAGCCTTGGATTTAAACTATTGGAAATCGACCAAGCGTCATAACGATCGATGACACCTTGAAAAAATAATTCGAAAAAGGGATAGAAACTGTTCAAGAAGCTAAATTGATTTCTTCCTGATGACTCTAACTTACTTCGATTCAAAGCACATCATGTTCATCACAAGATAAACTTTGGGAGGCAAGTGTTATCCGACATTTTAACCCGACAATATTAAACTAATTGCACGAGATAGATTCATTTGCCATCAAGCCGATGACTCCAGAGCGATGCTTGTGGGGCCTAGAAGTCAAGTGCGGATGATAATATGAATTCAAGGTTGAATGGAGCTAATAAATATGCAAGATAAAATGTTCAAAGTATGAAATATAGTTTAACACATAGGAGGGATCGGCATAAAATTGGCTCTTATAGGAGAGATCGGTATGTTTCAAGGTATGGAAGCGTTCTTGTAGAAAACAATTAATATTTCAAGATCACAAGTCCAACGCATATGAAATTTTGTGAGCATGACATGAGGACCCTAGGGAGCCTACCCTAGGATTGCACCTCAAGGGGATAAAGTTAGAGGGATTAGTATACCTCCCTTGGAAGGGATCGGAGAAAACAGCATACAAACTATGTTGAAGAGAAGGTTAAGCAATAACTCGAGCTTTATTTATCCAACCGGCATGAAATTTAGAGGCTAAGCATATATTAGCATAGGGAAGCCACCATAGAGATCACACCTCAAAATTCAACCAAGAAGGTACCGGTACCAATCCTTCTTCTTTGGGAATTGGGCCATGCGACCCTTCCTGTGGGCCTATATGGTTTTGAGAGTCCTTCTGCCAAGTTTTTAAAGAGATATTTGGCTATCATCATCTGTAAATATTGGCTTGGTTGTTCATTTTTGAAATTTTTTACGTGGCTAGTTGCTTTATACTCTTTTGTACCTAAGGATTTGGATCATATCCCTCTTGTACTTAGATTTTAAAGTGATTGACAAAGCAATCAATTCAAACTGGATGTAGGCAAACAATATCGAACCACTATAAATCATTGTGTGTCTGTTATTCTTTCAATTAATCATTGTTTCTTTGTTATTATCCACTATTTCCATTTTATTTTTCTTTTAGTTCTCTTCAGAAAATTTCTATTGGGTGTTTGTGATAATTTTGGTGCAACAAAAACATAGCTAAATTTTATAATTTTTTTATAGATTTTATCAGAATTGAAAAATAGGATTTTGCTCTAGGTTTTCATGGAATATGAAGAAAAAGTTTGTTTCTGTTTCTTATAGTAAAGTGAACTGAACATGAATTATGACGAGAATGTGAGAGTACCTTTTCTTTTGTTAGCTTAATGGGTCTAAGGGCAAGTGAAATTAATCCACTTACCCTTTATCAAAATACAAGTTCATCTTATTTCCATTTGTTTTTCATACAATTGTTGTAACAACTTGGAATTTCGAACACTTTATATTTAAACAGCTTAATTATTTAAATATTTGAATCTTGGTTAAATGGATTTTACAACCTTTTTAACTCCCTTTTAATTAATGACAAATGGTAAGAAACTTGTTTTTGAAATATGCTTACAGAAGTAAATAATTCGAAGAAATATCGATAATGTGACCGGAAATCGTTTTATCAATAAACGGCTTTTTACTCGATATAAGTTGTTCGAACTTTTTAGACATGTCTAATATATTAATGTGTAATTAATTACAAACTAAAAATATTTTCATGGTTTATGGCTAACTAAATCACATGATATTAGTAATGATGTCATAGAAGATATTTATGGAGAAGGGTATTTTAGAAAGCCTTAAGGGTAAAGTAATGGTGTGTAAAGGTGAACACATAGGGGGAGGCGATGAGCTCTGTGGCTAGTCAAGAAGGATAGGAGGTAGAGATAACATCTTGTTAAAGCTATTTGACTTCTATGTAATGTTCATAAAGTGCCTTGCTAATTTATAAGACATAAAAACATAATGTCTTCATCATCTTCTCTCTTCTCTTTTACATTTTCAAATCAAAACAAATGAAATTCAAACTTTACAAAACATTAGCCAAGGGCCTAAGAGATCATGTGAACAAGGAAAAACAAATCAAATTTGGAAAGAAGTTGGCACAAAGTGGTGCATCATTTCTGGCCATCAGCCAAAGGTAAAGGGGAAAGGTGGTTGAGAGCATAAATGAAGGAAAGGTGAAGTATTTTGGCTTATTTTGATTGAGGTAGGAAGTTATGTTTGAGGCAGGTGCTTGTGCTTGGTTGTAGCTTGGTTTTGGGGTGAGTCAACTCACCATCGAAAAGTATATATTGTACACATATATTTATGTGTAAAAATAAAGTATTGACATTAACTAATTAAAGTTATGATTGGACTCCCTTGCTATGGAAAGCAAGTGATGACTTTATATGTAGTATATTCACTTCTATTACACTCTGAAACGTGTGCTGTGGCCTAGACATAATGTTTACATGATTGGTGTGGTTGTGTGTTCGATTAAAATGTGTCAATTGTTTGAAGCGAGAAAGATTGCTATCAATACACTTTGGATCGCTTATTTTGGTGAATTTTTATAGAACTTTGGAAAGTCATCCTTAGGGATTTCCTAGCATGATTATTATGTATTATATACATACTACATACTGTAAAAGTATCAGACCTTAAATCGATTGTTATCATATAGAAAAACGGTCAAGCTTTCTAGTGTTTGAATATATTCTCCGACAAGTTTGTTTGATAGAACTTTTTCAGCATTTGGCAGTAGCATTTTTGACCTACAGTGGAACTTCTTGACCTTTCTATAGCACTTGCCACTTTTCATTATTTTAGCAATTTTTGTGACTTTAAAATGTTTGAAAATGATAAATTAATTATTTAACTGGAATGTCCTTAGAGATATTTAATTAATAACATGTATAAGAGTGTTTTAAAAGTGGTTTCAAGTTTGAAAATGTTTTTATAAAATAATTGTGAATTTGTAAAAGTAAAGGCTTTTAAAATTAGTTTTAGGGCAAAAGCATGAAACTGCAACATTTTCCAATTGCAACACTTTCTGGATGTTTTTAAACTTTTGACAACACTTCTGTTAAATGCTGTTGTACGTCATTTGAGACTTTAAAAAGTTTAAAAATAATATATAATAAGGTATTTTTTGAAAATCTTTTTAGGGATGTTTAGTAAAATATATTAGAGTATTTTAAAAGTGGCTTGAAATTTAAATATATTTTTAATAATTATTTATGAATTTTTAAATTAAAAGGTTTATTATATGTAAGACATACTTTTTAGAAGTTTTAAATACATTCTAAATTAGTTACTTTAAAGTAATACTTTATATAGATATTTAAAATCTATTTATAAGCAATTTTAAAGTACTTTATACATATTAGTTTGGAAAAGTGAGTTAAGTATTTTATAAAACGATAAGTGATTTTGGTTATAACACTTAGTTAAATTGATTGGCTTTGATAAGTCAATTTAAAGTATTGTTAGAACCATATTTTCCAAATATTGATAAAGGGGAATTAATGCAAGCACTAAGCCAAAAAATCTACTTTCGCAATAGAAATTGAACTATGAAAAGGAAGCAAGAATAAAAGGCAAAGTCCAAATAGTATTGGGCTAACATCTTAAGACATGACATAAGGCCTGTGCCTCCCATTAAGCATAATTTGACACTATAACACTACATGGTGTCCTAAGATAGTCATAAAATATAGGAACCGCTCTGCATCCTAACACTTACTTCAATGGGCAGAACCGCGGCCCATCCTTCAAGTACCAAGTATGAAAGCTATGTTGCGGTTCCAAAAATAAGCCTTAATATAAGTTAGGACTATGGAACAATCTTTAAATGACAACAAAATGTGTAGATTACCCCAAAAGCAATATCAATGATGTAGAACTGTGACGTATTCTTTAAAGCAATAACAAGCAATATGGATCCGTCGCAATCTTATACTAACATTAAAGTGACAGGGCTGCACCATAATCTTATATTAACAATAAAGGAACAAGAATGTGTCATAATCCTGAGTTAATGTTAATGTGATAGAACAACGCTGCAATTCTAAAGATGTACTATCCAACGAGTACAAAGGCTCGAAGGAAGAAACAAATCAACAAACTGTCCACATGCATTGACAAAGCCATAAAAAGAAACTGCCCCCAACATGGGAGGACTACATAGTTATAAGCACTCCAGAACTTCACTATCAACAAAGGACCAATGAGAACAGCGCCTCCATAATTGTATAAGAAAATAATTTACACAACATCCGAACTGCACTAACCCTCACGAAGCCGTATTGCACTGTTCAATCCAAAATAACAACAAAGCACAACGTCACTAGTAATTTAAACCAAACTATATAACTCAGTAAATATGACTGCATCACCAGTTTGAAGCCTAGCTACGTCACCATAATCCAACCTAAGCTATTCTAACGATAATATGTACGACAGATCCGCCCCCATAAGAACAAAGCTTAATGAGGAAAGGCCAATAGTGCTCAACCTCCGTGGTCCCAAACCAACAAAAACCCGTATCAAGTCATAGCTTATTTAAATTTGGGTTTCCTACTTTAATTTCAAGCTTCCTACCCAAGTTCAAAATCCATCAATCCAAATGAAAGTTTCCCATCGAAGACCGTTGTCAATCCGTATATAGTCGACAAGTAAGATAAATGATCGACACACAACATAATCCAAAGGCGGGAATCAAAAGAGTGGAAGATGGACATTAGCGATCCATGTGAATCTCTATGTACTATAAATGAACGTGGAACTGTAGAGAATAAGGAGGGATTTTACTTTACCCGTTTTTAGGCACTGAAATTAAAATGGTACTCTCTGCCACTTTTACCCGTGCTAAGAATGAAAGAAGAAGATAAGGACATTTTCTCGTGGACGTAGGATTCATTGACATTCGAACCATGTAAATTCTTTGTGTTGTTTATTGCTTATGGTACTTTACTTTATTTTTAATGTCTTTAGAGTAAAAAATGGAACGTATTATTTAATGAATTGGATAAAGACCTTCATAAAATTTTGAACATTTTCCCTTAATTGTATAACATTACAACACATAATTACTTCCTTTAAAGGCAATTTTAATATGCTTAATCTTGTTAATTATTAATCGAAAGCATTTAGCATCGTGGTTACTTCGAAAAAAACTTGGGTGTTTTTTAGATGAAAAATCTCATTAACATTTTTGATACTAAAAGGAGGGCCACTTTCCTCTCTAACAAAGTTCACATATATTTCCTTAAACTTCACTATAACACTACGAACCCTATCGGTTCCAGCACTCCTCCTAACCGAGAACAACTTCACCTAACCTCAAAAAATACCGAAAAGGAAACTCCACACATCCATAACCCAAAGTGAGGCAAGGTGCATCTATAGAGCCCACCTCGAATCTTGTCCTAGTGGCTCTCCAAGCTTTCACAAATCGACTAAGAAAACGCATGAATGGACTAGAAAGGTCCATGATCTAATATCCTGCCCTTAAACTAATCTCCCCTCGGCTTTCTATAGCTCACCGCCACTATTCACCGACTGCACTGGGTATGCAATGTGTGAACGATAACAACAAACTCATAAATGAGAACGGTGATGCTGGTCTAAAACAAACAAACACCAAGCTCAAAGGTAAATTCAAACCAATTCGTAGATCAAATCGAAGCTTGTGAACATCAACCCATTATTAATGAAAATCATGCACAAACTACAGTTGACGATGTTGTCACTTTATTCTGCAAATAGATCGTAAGGAGGATGAGATCCGTCAATTAAAATCTCACGTAGAGTAGCTGGCGTGATTTTACCAACAAAACAATAGAGAGGAAGTAAGGGAAGTGGTTCTTCCCTATTTAGCGTATTATAGAGGCAGACTTCCTTGATAACTTCAAAGCCCCATCAATTGGCAAATTTGATGGGACTACTAACCTAGATGACCTTGCACTTTTAAGTACTACGTGGACATTCCAAAGATTGGAAGGATGGCTAGGTGCAAACTCTTCCTAGTATATCTATTATGGGCAGCCTCCAGATGATTCAGGAGGTATGGACCAGAGGAGGTTCATTCTTGGCTACAGCTAGTTGTAGATTTCTTAAACCAGTTCAACTTAGGAAGAGAGGGCCCTTAGACATGAATACCATATTGTAGCCACTCGAAATTAAATCGCTACATAAATGAATATTTTAATATATTTAAATAATAAATAAATGAATTTTTATTAACAAATAAAACAATTTAAAAATAATAATTAATGATGATAAAATTATTTTCAAATTTTGTTTACCAATATATATAGTTTAGAACAAAAATATAAAATGTGACCGAAAATTATTTTCCGTAATATTGACTTTTCATTGGCTAAAAGTTATTTAAAAGGTCATAACACTATTGTAAACATGCATGCACACACTACAAACTATCTTAACATGGTGTGTACATGTATATATTCATGTACATATTTGCTCACTTGCGTATATAAACACATAAGATAAAAGGAGATTTCATTTATAAAAAGTATGTATATGTTAGCATCTAAAAATATCTTTTTCAACACATAGTACATGGTGCGTTACATGTATAGTTGCATGAGAGGGGGGAGTACACGTAGTGGATGGAAATGAGGGGGAGGGATGGAGTGCATGCATATGCATACATATTTAGTTCAAGCATTTATATATTTTTAAATATTTTCCTAAGCCTATAAATACCAGTACTCTTTCATGTTTCTCGTTTTGCAATCTTTATCTCCAATTTAAATTCCTAAGAGCTTAAGAAAAAAAAATCCATGGCTTCTCTTCATATTTTCTAAATTGAGAAAATTCACTTCTTTCCACTTAAAGCACTTCAAATTCTTGCTAAAAACACTTCTACAAGCTCTACAACCCTCCTCTTCCAAAATACAAGCACCCATCATCTACTAGCCTACATGGCTGAGCCCAAACTCCACATGGCCGAGCCCAACTAGCCCCTGGACGAGCTCATTTAGGGTGTTCAAGCAACCAAAATTTTCAAATTTTGCGAGATCCTATGTTGTTTTCAAGTTTTAGCAAAAGTTCACCTTGAATTAGTAAAGTTTCAGTTAGCAAAAATCTTATTTTTGGAAAAGAAAATAACTTGATTTTGTTGAACTATGTGTTGTGAAAATATAATGTTTGTTGTGTTGAAATATCATGTTATTTTGATGGCATATGGTTACAAGTTTGTGGTTGAGCTTGGATTTGTGAATTGGATGTTAAATGTGTCTGGATATGGATATGCGAATGGTTGGTTATGATATGATGGTAGTGTGTTTATAAAACAAAACCAAGTGTATGTGATGTAAATATTGTGAAGTTGGTACATTGAAAAGTCGCAAAGGACTTGAGATCTGATTTGAAAATGAAAGTTTGTTTTCCAATTTTGGATTTAGTAAATGTTTTCAAAGTTTTCACCTTATGTTTAGGTTTTTAAAACTCTTCCATTTGTGTTTCAAATATGTGGTAGCTAGAGTTAAAGTGAGGTTTTCACCTAGAAATCAATTCTAGCGAACTGCCTCATAGCGATAGTCGCTATGGATGTAGTTAGGAAAATTTTACGATTTAAAGTTTTAAAGTGGTATCATTTCAAACTAATTAAGTAAAAAGGTAAAGTTTTTTTATTTATTTAATTCATTAATTAGGTTAATTATTAATTTATTAATTAAGTAATTAGGTTAAGCAAATTGAGTTTAAGAAATTATTAACTGAGTTAAATATTTTTAATTAAGAAGTTTTCAATAATGATAAATTAAGATAAAAGAAAATTAATTTTTATTTAACCAAGTTTATTTACTTTAATTAATTATTTAATTAGAGTTAATTATTTAATTTATTATTATTTAATTAAAGGTTAACTATCCACTTGATTAGGGTTAAATTGTTAAATGAATGTTATTTAATTAACGTTTAATTATAAATAAATTTTTAATTAATTGAGGTTTAAATTATTATTATTATTTAATTAAAATTTAATTATGTGTTGAACTTATGATTCAATTATGTTTATTTATTCTAAAGTTTCTTTCAAACTCTATCGGTTATTTATTATTAACCAACTTTCTTGTTTTAAGTAAATTATTTTAAACCAAAGGATCTTTTGTCTATGCTATTAGGTAGACAAATGAATTAAAGTTGTTGTAATAAAACGTTGACACATTTTATTGAAAGTAAGTCGACTTGTAGTTATCACAAATGCCACATTTCGGGAACATGATGAATACAAGGGAATTAATTTTGATAGCAGGTCATAATAATCTAAGCATATGGAACATATGTTAATATGTAAATCTTACACCCTGATAGTGAAATGGTCCACTATAAACAATTTGACCCTTAAAATTATCGAATATTGGTTTGGAGAGACCGGGATAAGATATCAGTTGTTATCCGAAAACCACTTCGAACTAACATAAGCGTTCAAATTAGAAATAGTGAAGCAAGATTCAAGATGAAGACTTTGAAGTGCCAGGGCTATTTGCTACTAACCTTGAGGGTGATTCCAAAATGGGTGTAGTGGAAGTAGTGCTTTCGTTTCATTCATCTACTGGACGACTTGTGTGGATGAATGCTGACATTATGTCAACATCTAGAAGGCAATGTTAGCATTCCAAGTGACAGTGCTATAGTAAAGGTAAAATTAGCCTTAGGATTCATCAACCAGAAATGACCATAACAGGGTATTTAGTAGGGATATAAGGATTGCTCCCATCAAGGTATGTCATCACTATATTTAGAATCGATATTTGACCCATTTTGTATGCTTCGGTATGGTTGCCGATCCTAACCATAGTGGTGATGTATCTCATGCTACTAGTCAAGTGGTAGACCGGTTCTATGTAGTAGGGGTACAAGATGTTCTTGTCAGACCCTAAGTGTATTTTATCTAGAGGTACACCTTTTAGAAGGTAATTCCTTTCCTGGCTATCTATGGAATCCATTTCCAATAAGTACCATACAGATTTTGTTGTACCCAGATATGTTGAAATGTGAGATGCAAGCATTTCAGCTATGTTCTATTTCACTTGAAAACCCTAGACATTATCATAATATCACTGGATATCTACATAAAATGTTTTTAGTTATCGTAAGGTAAAAACCCGTCTGTGTTAATCTACAGCGTGGTCTTAGGGGAACCTTAATGTGTTTTTTAAAAAAAAAGAAACTTTTAAGTTATTTTGAGTTAACTCACACCAGACCCATGTCTGACCCGGAGTTATTTTTTTTTCCTAGAACTCTTGGGTACTCAAACTTGTATGAGTAGCCAAGTGATCCACATTTCTTACGGAAGCATTTTGAAGGAGCTAGAGCAGGTGGCTTCATAGTTAGCTATTTATTATCTTGTTCCGCTATTTTTATGTATGATCTATGTATTTTTTATGTATATGTAGTTATAATTGTATTATTGAAGTCTCTGGTGTATTATTATCATGGAAATGACTATGTATTTCTTATGTTATCTACTATATATTATTCTGATTCGTGGTGAGATTTTGTGATTGTGTAGTTTCTTCTTATCTTTCTTTTTCTTCTACTTTAATGACTCATCTTCGAAGTAAGAAAGGCGATTTGTCACACATATCCTGCGGAAGCAGGATGAAAATGAAAGCTTACACAATTTTATAAAATGCTTCAAATCTAAGTCTCTTCGGATCGGAGCGACTTGTTAAGAATCCCTACCGATGGCTGCACTTTCATGGATTAGAAGGAACACCGCTCTATGGAAAAAGAATAGCAAGAAGTTGTGACATAGAGTGAAGGCTTCTACGAATGGGATAGTGGATACATCCAAGTGGAAAAAGTCAAAGCTGTAGCATTACCTTCATCTGAAAAAACTTCTGCTGTACAAGCTCTCTACAATGAAAAAAAGAGAAGGGGCAGAAGGATACCATCTACCTACGAAGTGGTAGAAAGAATTCAACTTTGCAGCTAAAACTGCCCTCACCCATACACCTGATTAGATATTTGAGATGACCAGAACCGAACTAGCCTATAATGTCTTGAACAAAGGGAAGAAGCCAGAATAGAACATGAGGGAGCATATGGCCGCTTCTACAGAGCCAATGGTCAGCATACTGATAACTGCCGACACTTGAGGAACGAAATCGAGAGATTGATTCAAAAGGGTACTTAGGCGGCTATCAAAAGGAAAGCAATAGGGAGAGAACCGGTAATCTTTCTTGAGATCTGAATGAAGATCTAGTAGGGCCTCCCCTCCAATCTTATAGCTATGATCCACGGAGGACCACACCTTGATAGAAAGAGCAAAAAAGCACAGAAGCGGTATGTGGAAGAGGCTAAAACAGAGCAAAGAACCATATTCTATGTAAAGAATAAGCCTACTCAAGACATAGTCTACACTGTTGTTGATGCCGCTGGGGTGGATTTTCCATATTAAGACACAATTATAGTTACGATGCAGATCTCAAATTGCACCATGAAGAAAATCTTTGTAGATTCTAGGAGCTTTATCAATGTTATATTTAAATATTCACTTGATAGGATGAAGCTTCCAACGAAAATACTAATGACGAGCCTTGAACCAATTTACAGCTTCAACAATACTGCGATTGTTCCTATCGGGTCAGCTTGTCTTCTTGTCATTGCTGGAACTGCCTTTCTTCATAAATCAATTTATGTAAGCTTTCTGATCATTGATTATCCGTCTTCATATAATGCATTCTTGCAAAGGCTAGCACTAACTAACATGGAGTATTACTTTTCTAGAAAGGCTTGCTTATGAAGTTTCATAATCATACTAGAATAGAGTTAATAAGGACGAATAATTATTAGCTAGAGAATTTTACAGTTTAAATATCAATCCTAACAACAAAATTATTTAAAAATATTCTATTATCTCCTCTAATAATTGTGATGATGGTAATGAAAATGAAATCAAGCCTGTTCCAAGAACCGCATCGGTACAAAGTACAAAGACTGATGTTGAAATAGGCCACTTTATGACCACATCATCAATAAGAAGGAAAAAGAGGGATTATGTGCACATGATCGATATTAATAAGTATTGCTTGATTTGTTTGCAAAATTATTTCGAAGAAGCTCAGAGCAAGCTTTCTCTATCACTTCCCAATCCAAAGAAAAGGAAGAAAGTGAAATAGACCCGAGATTAGGAGAGACAAGGAGAGAGTCGAAGCTATTAAATGATCTCGAGGACATACAACAAGTTCCTTCTAAGGTTATCAAGATAGGAAAAACCCTCGGTGTAGAAACCAAAATGAAATTGATAGACTTTCTTAAGAGATCGGTGGAGGTGTTTGCTTGGGCATACTCAAACATGGCAGGAGTTGACCCAACTATCATCTGCCACGCACTCAACATAGATCCTATTGCTCATCTAGTCAAGTAAAAGCATAGAATTTAGATCGGGAAAAGTATCTTGCTCAACATGAAGAAGTTAAGAAACCGATGACAAATACGCTCATCAGGAAAGTGTATTCCCAAAGTGGATTGCCAACCTTGTTCTTATAAAGAAGTCCAATGGGAAATGAAGAATTGGCATAGACTGCATCAACCTCAATAAGGCATGCCTAATGCAGAGCTTTCCTCTATAAAAAATTATTAATTAGCGCATGCAATAAGTGGAAGTGGACAAGAACTACTCTCGTTCATGGATGCATACTCAGGTTACAACCAGATCAGGTGCATACCAGTTTTCTGATGTTCAAAGGCTTATATTGCTACAGGGTTATGCCATTTGGACTCAAAATTGCTAGAGCGACCCATCAAAGGTTAGTTAATATGATGTTCTCTTATCAGATTGGTAAAAACATCAGTATACATGGGAAATTTGCTCGTTAAGTCAAAACCAACAGTGAGTCATGTGAAGAATTGGAGGAAACCTTTACAATTTTGAGACAAGATAACATGAAGTTAAATCTCTTGAAGTGTACTTTTTCCATTCAGTCAGGGAAGTTTCTAGGGTACATAGTAAGTGTCCCCGACATTGATCAATCCCATAGCAGATTATTGTCATAAGAAAACAAGAAATACCATAAAAGCCAAAGGATATCATGAGCCTAAACATTAGAGTGGCTGCTCTAAGTAGATTCATCAAAAAAGCAACCATAAATGTATATTGTTCTTTAACCAAGTGGAAAAGGGACAAAATTTCAAATGGACTGAAGAGTGCGAAATCGCGTTCCTGAATTTGAAGGATCATTTGATTAGTATTCCTATCCAGTAAAAATAGGTAATAGGTAAGGACTTATATGTGTATTTAGTTGTAAGTAATAAAGCTGTTAGTGCTACAGTGGTTTGAGAAGATAAAGGGACCCAAACGCCTATACACTTCACAAGTAAGCACTTTTTAGGGTACAGCTCAACTACTCAGTCATTGAAAAGTCAGCCTACAACTTATTCCTTATAGTAAGAAAGCTGCAGACATACTTTCAACCTCATGGACTAACCACTGAAGTGTAAAATATAGAAACTAGAGATGTCAGTCACTTGCTAAGATAGACAATGGAGCCGAGGTAATATGATATCTACAACAACCCAAGAAAAGCAATCAAAGGACAGCACTATTGGATTTCATCATGGAATGCATGCTACCTACTGAGCCACAATCCGAGGAAGAGATGCCCTCTCCTAAATTCTAGCAACTATTTATGGATGGGGCATCAAATAAATAGGCGGCAGAGATTGGATCTGTATAGATCACTCAAGATAAGCAAAAACTATATGGGGCAGTGCGCTCAGATTCAATGCTACCAATAATATGGTAGAATATGAGTCTCTCCTCGTAGGCTTAAGGGTGGCTCAGGTAATGAAAGTAACCCATATTAAAATTCATAATGATTCCGAATTAGCTATAAATCAAGTGTAGGGGAATTACCAAATAAAGGAGCCAACCTTAGCTAAATATGTGGAACTATCCAAAAGATTGCCGGAGTAGTTTGATCTATATAATATAAAGAAAATCCCGCACGAGAATAGTTCTTATATGGACTCATTGGCAAACTTGCTAGTATTGAAGTAGCACAGAAAATGAAAGCTATCCCAATAGGACATCAAGATAAACCAAGCATCACTGAGTCCAACCAAAAACTAGTCCTAACTAGAGCATAATGTGCTACGGTCGGAGAAGATTAGGACTAAGAAACGGCTGAAAATCAAGAGAAGTCTCCAACTGCACCTATCCCTCAACATATAGATGAAGATTTATAGATGATCCATATCAATATTGGAAAATGGAGTCCTACCTCCAAACAATAATGAAGCTCACAAAATTAGATACCGGACTTTGTATTTTTCCTTCTCTGATGGCATGTTATACAAAAGAGGGTACTCTATCCCTTATCTTAGATGCATTTTCAAAAAAGAAGGAATACAAGTCTTGAACGAAGTACATGAAGAACAGTGCTAAGATCACTCTAAAGTGCTAAGACACGGTTACTACTATCTCACCGCACTTTATGACACCTAGGAATACGTAAAAAAATGTGATAAACGTCAAAGGTTTGCTAGTATCAAAAGACTACCTTCCCCGAGCTTATCCCATTTGCTAGCCTATGGCCGTTTGACATATGGAACATAGATTTGACATGACCATTTCCTTATATAAAGGAGGGGCAAAGTACGTTGTGGTGGCTGTAGACTACTTCACCGAGAGGGTAGAAGCAGAACCACTAGCTACAATTATTGCAAAGAAGATAGTCACTTTTGTTATGAGAATATAATTACTAGGTTTGGAATCCCCCATAAAATAATTTCCAATAATGGAACTCAATTTGAGGGTAAGAATTTTACGGAGCTTTGTGAAAGGAATGGAATAATAAAAAGTTTCTCTTCTGTTGCGCACCCACAGGCAAACAGGCAAGTCGAAGCAGCAAACAACATTAATGAGAAACCGCTCAAGAAAAGACTAGAAAAGGTTAAAGGAAAACATTCAAAGGTGTTACCTTAGTATTATGGGCTTATAGAACCTCATCTGGACCCCCAACTGGCCAAATATCTTTCTCGTTAACTTATGGATATGAAGCGATGCTCGTAGATGAAACAAAGTTCCATCACACAGAATAATATGTATGTGGCAGAGCATGACAAGGAGTTAAAAGAAGCTGCCCTCGATCTTATTCAAGAAAGAAGAGATGAGGCGACAATCCGATCCACCGCATACTGACAAAGGATGTCGAAGAATTACAATTTTAGGCTCAAAGAGAGAAACTTTAACAAAAGGGATCTATCGCGAAGAGCAGTGGCTAACATCAAGGACCTAATAGACGGAGCTTTGGGCGTAAATTGGGAAGGCTCGCTAGTCGTAGATGAAGTGTTAGCTAATGGAGCCTATCGACTATCTAGAATTGATGGAAATCTAGTTCTAAACTTGGAATTTCGGGCATCTCAGGCCTTACTTTGTATAAGCAGTGTTATTCATATAGAAAAATAATAAGTATTGTAATTGTTATGAGAAGTAATAATACAATGAACTAGACATAGGGATATTAGACGGTCCGAACCAATATAAAAATCTCTCTGTGTTAATTTCACTAACATAGCTAAGAACATTGAGTTGTATCACACATGACTTAGCTTTCGATCCAGATAATTACACTAGACATAAGGATATTAGACGGTCTGAACCAGAACTAAAAACCATATGCATGTATTAAGAAAGGTTGTAAATATACGAACTTACTTTATAGTCAAAATATAGTCTTCCTGAAGTAGCAGGGCAGACCATGCCAAGTGCATGGAAAAAACAGATGCAAAGTTGAAAATCAAGCAAATCCAGAAAAACAAAATTAAAAGGAATTGCAAACAAGCTAAAGCCTACGAGATAGTCATACACATTTACAAGAGTATTCAATTTATATGGTACCTTTATAGATATTTACATAACAAAAAGGGAATGTTTTTTACCACATAGTCTTACAAAAGTGTTCTAAACTATAAGTTCCAAAATATTGCTATGATTATGAAGTATCGAGTCTAAGGGATGCTAGCCAAAGGTCGGTCCATTTTAATACAAAAAGTCTTCCTAGGTTCATAGTTTGCACCCATCCATAGATCCATTGGATCCTCCCCATTCACCACAAAGCCTTCTTTATCATACAGAAAACTCATATCATGCTGAAGGTAAAAATAATTAAAGAATGTTATAGCTTGTTGCAAAGAAATCTACTCCATCTTACATCTGACATTCTCCCTTTCAAGCTTTTCTCCGAGATTAGCAATTTGATCCTGCCCTGGCGCATTTATAAGTGTTATATGCAACAATGGAGATAGCCTAAGCTTCTTACGGTTGATCTTCGAGTTCGTAATTCTTAAGTATAGCGGTGCCTCTCTTCTGTTCTAAAGTCTTTATTAGTCTAACCCTTGTCTTTTTTAAGTCTTTAGAAAAACCACAAAAATACTTGAGAGCGTCTGTTTTCTATCCCTTCCTTTATATACGGGGAAGCACCTTTAGCCCCGGTCACTCTAACTGCTACTTGTAATGGTCTTCCAATTCTTCTAGTCTACCTTGATAGTGCAACTCTAATTTCTCTTTCCACTCATCCACCAATACAACATCCATGCCTGTAGGAAGAATGAGAGCTTCACCCACACTGAGCTCCTTAACCACCTCCTCCTTTGCAGATCTCCCTTTTCTTTATACCGTCGAGCAGCCTAGAGAGACAAGTCTTTTATGGTATTTTTAACCTCTTGGTCTCCTCTTCATAGATAACTCCATCAAGTGCTTCACTTTCCTTTACCATCTGTTGTAATTCGACCACCTTTGAATTTGCAACATTAAGCTTAATGCATGGTTTGAAATTTTATCGATATTGATGCTTATGCACATCCTTAGCTTTCTCAAAATCAGAAAGGGCATTCCTCGGATCTCTTTTAAGTTTTTCATTAGTGAGGGTTAGTTAGAGGGTCTCCGCCTCTAAGATTACAAAGAAATTATAGCCGCAACCTCAGGTTCGGGTATACCAGAATCATGCATTTGGACCATAGATAGTGGGAACCGTAGGTGCATCGTATTCGAAATTTTTGATAAATTTAGAAGGAGGCCTATAAGGAGGAAGCGAAGCGACGTAGTTGATAATCGTTGGAAGTAATTTCAATGAAATTTAAATCACATAAGGTTATGGTTGAAAAGATGAGTTGCATAAGACAAGTCTTATATGAAGATTGAACTAAACCACAAACAAACAACACAGAAATAATAAAAATACATAGTGTTCACTCCTCTTTTTAGTTTTTAAGCCTAAACCATTCCAAAGAAGGGCTGTTAAGAGGAAAAGAACCGTGTGCCAACGGTGCAGTATGTAGTCACTAAGTGTTTCCTTCTCCTTAACTATTTGGTCGATTTTGGAAAGCAACCTTTGGATTTCTTCTTTAAGTTATACAGACATATCATTTAACTCTTTCTCTCGCTTGCAAATCACTGGTGTGCTAAGGCTAAGGCGGTCTACAATTTGAGTTGGAAGTTTTTCCATGCTTTTCATAAAGAGTTTAGTAAAAATTTCTTTCTTAGAAGACTGTAAAGAACAAAGGAATGAAAACACTACGGTCATTCATAGTGTAGTAATAAAGCAGTAATACAATCAAAGGAATTGGACATAACAAGACTGGAAGAGAAGTTTACGGTATTATATACCAAAATATTCAAGAAAGACGAGGGAAATAGTGGGATTATTTACAAAATTTCAGTAGATTATATTGACTTAGGAGGTAGAGATGGCCTCAGTCCCCTTAGACAATGCATCTTCATCACCCTAATGTAGCATGGTATCTTAAGAAGCAGAAGGGGTTCCCCTCTCCTTAACCCACTCGGCAATGCAATAGGCAAGGGACACTTCAATTTTTGAAGGGCCCTATAAGAAGCCAAGATCCACCTTAGAAGCAGCATCGGTTAGGCGGTTGGAAAAAACTGGTGCTTAACCACATCATACATTTTGAAGCGGACTCGGTAAGTAATTTGGTTAGGTCTATCCTTAGTTACAGCCAGCTCTTGGGCTGCTCGCTCCAACCTTTTCTCTTTCTCTCCTAAGGCTTTATCTTTCAACCTCCTCTGCTGCCCTTGCCCCATTCTGCCCCCTCAGCTTCTACCCCCGAACTCTAAGTTCTTCATCTACCTTGGTTTTCTCAAAAGCTGCCATAGCAATGTCCACCTCAAGCTTAGCGATTTGAGCAGTGAACTAGACCAGGTCATCTATAGCCCTCTTTCGAACGCAGTTGTGTAACGCTCTTGAATTTTCGATAACAAATTAAAATATTAATAAGGGTAAAATCGTAGTTTCACATAAAAACAAAAATTGTAAATTTCCACAAAGAAGGAATTTGGAAAATCCGACTTTTCCATTTTGTTAAATATATCTTTCTAGTCCAAATTCATGTATAAATGTCAAAAATGAATATCGTATAAAGAAGATACAGAACGTTTACCGTAGCATGCATTTCGTGTTTTGCATCTTTTTTGGAATTAAATTTAAGAACTAATGCAAGAATAAAGTAAAACTTAATTGTTAAGAAATAAGTTGAATATGTATGAATTACTCTAAGAAAAGGAAAAAAAGAGGGTACGATGGTGTATATGCATTTCGAAAATAAAAGAAAACGTATTTACATGCACAAATTTGAAATTGTTTCAATGGGAAAGCATTATGATGAAACTATTGTTGTAATTAATTTAAAGTATAAGTTGAATATACTAAAAAGGGATGTAATAATGTATATATTAAGAAAAGAATGTATCTACTTTTATATAGTTAAAAAGTAAAGAGAGTGGTATATGAAAGTAGCTAGTTATTGTAAAAGAAAGACAACGTAACCATGTATGTATAAAAAGAAGGCATATAATAAAATAAATCTTACATGTTTTGAAAAATAAAGACAAGAGCGTATTCAAGGAAGCAAAGCATTTATTAAAGAAAAGGGTAAGGTATGTTATTACTTTATTATTAAAGAATAAGGGTAAGTTTGGTTTTTGAATTTAGAAACACTAGTACCTATCAATTAACGTAATTGATTGCTCAATTTATGGTAAAGAATAAGGTTTCCAATTAACAGATACACACATAGAGATATACACACACGTATGGATATCAATCAAGGATTTCCCATAAAGGTTAAAGATATATGTACATACATATATATATACACATATATGTGTATATGATACCAATTAATGAAATTGATGGGAATTATAACTAATGGATTCGGTTTGAAATGGGAGATATAAATGCCAATTAATTGGTAAGAGATATAGTTTCCAATTAATATAAACAAATAAATACGAACATATAAATATATGTAGTATATCAATTAAGGATGTTGATTAGCATTATAGTTATTATATCCATTTAAATTGGTGGAAATTAGGTTGAAGGGCTTATAATTCTAAGGTAATAAGTTTGAAGGACAGTATTTCTGAATAATTAGTTTTAAGGACAATTTACAGCTAAATGATAAATTCACTTATCTTTTAAAGTTATACAAGAAAATGATAAATTCATTTATTATTATTTCAATATAACTGAAAATATAACTTCATTTATCTTTTTACTGTAAATTTTCCTTAAAACTAATTTTTCAGCAGTGTTGTCTTTAAACTTATTACCCTGCATAAAGAAGACATTCGAGTGAAAAACCCTTTAAATTGTAACTAATTAACTTAAATTATAATTAGTACCATTGATTAAGGTAATGTGACCATTATATTAACAAAGGAAAAGTGAAATAGCTTTATATGTAGGTAAGGGTAAAAGATATGAATGAATTGATTTTCTAGAAATATACTTCACTTAATTTCCATCTATAAATACAATGCAAATAAATATACATATATATATATACATACACATGTAATTTTGAATACAAATACATGTTTCTCTGTCATATTCAATAATTGTCATGTTCAATAATAACAAAAGTACAAAACATTTAGGGTAAATAATTAAGGGAAGGAAATAAATTTAAATTAATGGTTATTGATGACATTAAAGGGGGAGGATAAATATGTCACCTTCTTAAATAAAAAGAAAAGGAAATAAATTCATCATACGTAAAGGTAAATAATTCGTAGATAAACATGAATTTTTTTAAACCTAGTTTTCAACTATAAATACATAGCTAAAACCCATCCTTTTCATTTTAGAAACATTAATCTCCATCTCCTTCTTCCTCCTCCTTAAAATTTCTTAAAACATTTCATATTCTCTTCTCTAAATTTTCTTAATAAAAATAAAAGAATACACATCAAATTAAAGGAGGGAGAAAGAATCAAAATAAAAGAGAAAGGGGAAAGGAAAACAAATCAATAAAGGAGAGTGGTAGTGAAATCAAATCAAGTTAGAAGAGGAATCCCTTCAAGGTGCGTAGGTTTGTAATTAGTATGATGTGTTGTATGTAATTAAGTTTTTTTATACGCTATTTGATCCAGAACTGTTCAATGGTGCACGGGTTGGGAATGTGACATGACCTTTCAATGATAACAAAATGTAGAGAATGTATTGTTTCCCAAAAGCTATATTGGTGATATAGAACTACAACATATTCTTTAAAGCAATAATAAACAATAGGGATGCGCCACAATCTTAAACTAACATTAAACTGATAAGGATGCACAACAATCTTATATTAGCATTAAAGCAACAAGAATGTGTCGTAATCCTAAGTCGATGTTGATGTGACAGAACAACGCCGCAATTCTAAAGAAGTACTACCCAAATAGTATAAAGGTTCGAGGAAGAAGAAAATCAACAAACCGCCTACATGCATAGACAAAGCCATAATAAGAAACTAACCCCAATATAGAAGGACTATATGGTTATAGGCACTCTAGAACTTCGCTATCAACAGTGGACCAATAGGAACTGTGCCTCCATAATTGTGTATGAAAATAATGTTACATATCATCCGAACTACTCTAATACTCCATAAGCCATATGGTACTGTTTGATCTAAAATAGCAATAAAGCACAACATCATGAGTAATTAAAGCCAACATCAACAACTCAGTAAACAAGACTACATCGCCCCTTTGAAGCCTAGCCACGTCACTAGAGCCAACCTAATCTATTTTAGCGATAATATGGACGACAACACCACCCTCATAATAACAAAGCTTAATGATTAAAGGCCATACTACTCGACCGTCTTAGTCTTAAATAGATAAAAATCCATATCAAGTCTCGGCTTATTCAAATTTGGGTTTTCCACTTCAATTTCAAGCTTCTCGCTTAATTTAAAATCCATCAACCCAAATCAAAGTTTTCCTCCGAAGACCACATTAGAATTTATACATAGTCAACAAGCAAGGCAGCAGATCAACACATGGTATAATTCAAAGGTAGGACTCAAAAGAGTGAAAGATGGATGTTAGCAATCTATGTGAATCTCTCTGTACTATAAATGAATAAGGAACTTAAGTAAATAAAGCGGATTTTACTTTTTTATTGGGCACTGAAATTAGAATGGTATTCTCTGCCATTTATCGCCTGTACCTAGAATGAAAAAAAAGAGAATGATATTTTTCCATGGATGTAGGATTCATTAACATTCGAACTTCATAAATTTTTATGTATAGTTTATTGCTTTCAGTACTTTACTTTACATTTTCCGCCTTTAGTGTTAAAATTGTATGTATTGTTTAACGAATTAGATAGAGACCTTTCATAGAATTTCAAATACTTTCCATCATAATTGTGTAAGCATCACAGCACATAATTACTTCCTTTAAGGCAATTTTGATATTACTTAATCTTACGGATTCTTAATCATGAAAGCATTCAGCATCATGGTTGCTTCAAAAAAAAATACATGGATGTTTCTAAAATGAAAAATCTCATTAACAAGTATATTATCTTGTTGATAACTATACCCAGATTTTTAAAAGGAATGTTTTAAAGATAATGGGAAGTATAAAATGTTTAGGTTTATGGTAAATAATGTTTTAATAACATTTGTTTTTAACCCTTTTGTTTATACTTTCAAACCGGAAAATCTTGTTAAGTAATTTTTGAGTATTCTTATACTTTCAAGATAAGTATATGAATATATTTCTATACATGTATGTATCTTTTGTAAAGGTATTTTAAATATTGATATAAGTATATACAAATAAGTAAGTTCAATTACGGGGATTAGAAGTCGCTTGTGTGACTTAATCATGCTTTATGTATTTACTCGTTTATGGAAGTATTTAATCCTGTACTTAGCACTAAAAGCAGATAAAGTAAGATTGTTCTATCTACGAAAGTTAAGAATGATGTTTGAGTAGGGTTTAGAAGCATACTGTGCTCTGACCTACTGGGCTTCACTCTTGACCAAGGGATGTTGGAAGTTAAAAAGCTCGAAAATGTGATAAGTATACGAGACCTGATTTTCATATGCGATTGTTTCTATTTCGTACTAGATAGTCGATTAGTGGACTATCAAACTTGATTAAAATTAACTTAGAAAGTATATAAAAGCTTCGCGGCTTCATATGGTTTGGGATCCCCCAGGAAGGACTCGTTAGTATGAAATGTCTTTCGCTTTAGGAACGTACATATACGAGATATCTAAGGAAGATTCTTATATATTGTGCGATTAATTCTAAAAGAACTGGAATTGAATTAATTGAAAAAATTCACTGATTTAGTTTTGAAGAGTCCGAGATCAGATTAGTATACTTATGTATTCTTTACGAAAATCCATTTCAAAACTAATATATAGCTCTATGTTTCGGAAGTGGTTGTGGAGAAAAATGTTATAGAGTTGATTATTTATCTTAAGGTTAAGTCCAAGGAAAAGGTCACTGCTAACATTTCAAACTATGCTAGCAAGGGTACTGTCTATCTTGGGGTTAAGTCTAAGATAGATGACAGAGTTAGCATTCATCGAACGACTTGTGCTAGAATACATGGAAAGATTTGAGATATATTCAAGCGATGAAGACTCGTATGATGAGATATTGAACGTGACTTCACCATCGAAAATGATAGAAAATAGAGTATGCCTCATAGCCCAGGGTTTAGCTCACCTAAGGGTACATCAATTCCAAATATCCAGAGATGCTTTTGAATTTCGGTGCATATGAATTGTTGGTATTCAATATCACGTGTACGGGCATGAACCATCTATGTTTCTCATAGTGTATATTTTATCTTGAGATATACATGGTTTTGCAAGTACTTTCTGACCCTTGTCAGGAGGCCCATTCTGGTGTACCGAGGGCACCTTTAATGGAAATCCATATGCGAACATAATTTAGAAGTTTCAACTGTACTTCTAATATTATTTTATTGAGAGGTGCAAGAAGCACAACTATTTTTAGATGTATATTCTACACCCTTGACATTATCTATTATATTATCATATGTACTTATTAGATATGTTTGGTTCTTTTAAGGGGAAAACCATTCATTGATTTGGTCGGTCCCAAATGATACTATTATACATTGATCGCATATTTCTTGAATTTCTCATACCAAACTTATATCTGACTTGCAATTTTAGCTTTTCCTTGATTCCTTGAGTGCTCGTTTGGACAGTTAGAGAAAGGCAGGCTTTCGTTGATATTCTTTGAAGCTTAAGGAGTCGAGTCGGATGTTGTCACCTACCCTAGTATTCTTATTCACTACATATTTACTACCTAAACTACTTTACTCCACTCAAGTTTAGCATATTTACACCTAATTTGATTCCATGACAAGGAAAAACCGAATTGACCACTATTTTCTGGTAGCCACAACAAATAATCCTCGTCCTCCTGCCAATGAATTTTAATAGTGCTAATTTTTTGGCTAACCTAGGTAGGAAAACAGCTTAAGTTTCCACTCCATTTCTTATTAGAAAGGAGGGAGGAGACTTTCCTATTTGGGCCATCAATCATGGAGACATATTTCCTACCATTTTTCTCAACAAGAGAAGATCCACAGATCCAAGGATCAAACCACATATCAGTATCCACCCCATTAGCAATTTTCTTATCAATTAAGTCCTTATAGCATAGCCTAGCTTTTAGGAGGATTTTCCAAGAATAAGATGCATTGTTGTCCACCAATCTAGTCCAAAAATTCTTCGTTTTACAGTATTTGTTTATGCATCCATTTAGCCCATAGACATTCCCCCCGTAAAAATCTCCAAACTAACTTGATAGCAACATCATCTAGTTTTCTAATGTCGAGGCCACCTTCATTCTTAGGTTTACATACATCATCCTAACTCATACAATGGACCTTCAATTTCCAGATAAGTTAGCACAAATAGAATTGATTTTACTTATGTTTATTTTGAGTAATTCAACAATAGTTTGTTTGTTTTTTGTCCCCTTGTTGAAAAATGGATTAGATTTTGATTCATTTAAGGCAAGCCCAGTAGCATCGAAAACTTATTGAAATACCTTTTGTATAGATTTGGCATTGTTTTTTTCTATGGCTTTAGCTATGATGAGAATTTCATCTATATAGAGCTGATGTGTAATGCATGGTTCAACTTAATAAATAGGAGTAAGACTGCACTGCAGAAATTCAGTGCCTAGTTTGATGGTGAGAAATTTCAAGGAAATAAAGAACAAATATAAAGGAGGGGGTCACCCTATCTTAAACCCTAAGTACTTCCAAAAAACCAAAAAGGAGACCCTCAACTAGGACAGAAAGGAAGGGGTAGATATGCGTTCATAGATTAGATTAGCAAAATTAGATGGAATAACCCATAGATATCAACATGTGATGAATGAACTCACAACTAATCTTATCATATACCTTGTGTAAGTCAATTTTCATACAAAAGTTGTTTGAGTTTTGCCTATTAAAACTTCTGACCATTTCATAGGCTAATAAGGAGTTTTCAGTAATTATTTTCCCTAATATGCAAGCATTTTGATAAATAGAAATTAATTCATTCATGTATGATTTCAAACTATTGAATAAGAGGTTAGCTATGATTTTTACAAGACATTACATAGGGAAATCAACCTATAATTTGTAATAACATCTATATCCAGTCTTTTGGGATTAAACAGATAAAAGAGTGATTTATTTCTTTTATAACTTTACGTGATTATAGCACCCCATCCATAGTTTCCCGTAAGTCTGATTTAATGAGCTCCCAATTAAACCTTGAAATTTTTTGAATTCATCCCATCGGAGCCAACAATGTTATTATCATCAATCTGAAATACAACAACTTTGATTTCATCCATGGTAAATGGTTTGCGTAGGTTGATTCCTACATGTCAATTAGAATTTTCTTGCATGTTACAACTGGAAATTGAGGAATTGTTTGTGATGAGTAAAACATGTCAATGAAGTTGACAATCGCTTCTTGAGCCAACTGTTCAGATGTTGATATAAGTTTCCTATTTGATTTCAGGATGTATCTGCTTCTTTTATTAGTTTTAGGACTAGCCATTTTACTATAGAAGTAGTTTGCAGGCCTATCACCTAAGGTCTGCCATTTTAACTTCATTCTTTGGTTGTTGTCAATTGCAAATTTCCTTATGAGGTTTGATAACTGACCATTTTCACTTTCATATTGAACTGCAATATTTGGATCGGTTGGATTTTTAACAAGTTGTTCATAAAGTTCATTGGTTTCAACCGTGAGTTGTTCACTTTTAAAGCTAGCAAATTCCCTTTGTTTTTCCACCACACTTTAAGTGTTGATTTCGTTGCCTTAAGTTTATGAATAAATTTGTACAGACAATTACCAAGAAAATTGGCATTCTAAGCATCTTGTACAATATTATTGTAGTCATTATGTTGTCTAAAAGGAATTCTTGAGTTAAACCTGGTTATGGGGAAGAAACTTAACAGAAATGGTAGTATGGTCACTTAAAGAATGATAACCAAAGTGAACTCCAAATTGCAAGAATTTATCCATCCGAGTTGAATTAACAAACACTCTATCAATTTTACTATGAATAGAAAAGTTTTAACCCTCTCCAAGTAAAGAAGTTATTACCCGAAAAATCAGGTTCAATAAAATTAGAAGGTTGATATAATTAATGAAATTAGAATCACCTACAGAATTGTAAATCCCATTATTTATTCTATTCTGCCTTGATAGAATGGCATTGAAATCCCAGGCACAATCCACGTAGGTTAATTTTTCAAGATTGTTCAATGAGATCATTCAATAATTCGACTCTCTGATCCTCCTTATGAAAAGCATAGACTACTATGCACAAGACACTTAAACCACTAACATCTATAAAATACAAGATATAAATTGGTCATTAGAGTGTAAAATAATGCTAGACCACTAAGTTAAGTCCTCTATAATTGAGATTCTACACTTTTGAGGGTAGCTAATATTATGCACTTACCCCCATTTACTACTAATCCTTATCGTAAAATTTTCAATACCATCTGAATTTAATTTATTTTCAACCAAACCAATTAGTGAAAAGCGATTACTATTTAAAAGCTGCATGGTTTCCAACTGCTTTGAGGAGGAGTTCATTCCCCTTATATTCCAAACAAAAACTCCATTTAAGATATTTGGCTTAGGTTGCTGCTTGATTCTGGGGCAGTAGCAGTCCCATTCGTCTTTGCTTCCTTTGACTTTCTGTTTTTTTCCTTTTAATTGATTTACTAAAAAATTCCATGTAGGGTTTTCAATCAACTCTAGAGGCATTGTGGCTTTGAAATCAAAGGGTGTTTCCTCAGCTCTCATATGTCTTGGATCTGGTTGAGTACCGGCTTTGGGATGGGGAGTCAATATTACAATGATTGTGTGAATCTGCAGTCCTTTTAACTTGATCTGTCAATTCTGTGTCAACGGAGTCTCTCATATTGTCTGTACTAACAGGGTTGGACAAAGTACTTTTGTCCATAGTTTGAACTTCTTTGCATTTTGCACTTGCATTTGTTGGATTAATTATGGAAGCAAAATAATCAATATTGTTTTCTTATGTATTAAAAGGACCGTGTTCAGCTACACTTGATTTTGAACAATTATAACAAATATCTGAGTGAGTTTCTGTTCAATATCAATGTACTGTATATTTTATTGAACTGGGTAGATTTATTTATTTCATTTAAATTGGCCATATTCACTGCCTTGTCCCGTTATCGCATGTGCTTTTAACCATGTTATATACAATATTTGTTGTAGTGTTGTTTAGACTATCTTCTACTTCCATGTCATCTGCATTGCTACTTTGACTACGTTGGTTTTATTTAGGAATCCATTCTTTAGTAAACTGGCAATACGTGTCACTATGACCAAAATTATTGCAATTCGAACACTTTGGAGGTTTCCACTCATACTCAATATCTTGCGTTAGTAACTAGTCATTTTCAGTTAGAATAGGGACATATTTTAGGAAGTTAAAATCGCTAGATACTTTTACTAACACTCTAGCACAAGCAATTTTAATTATACCTTCAGTAATTTTATCTAGTTTAATTGGAACAATCTAGGGGAGATTAGGAAGGCGAATCCACATAGGAATTGTATAGAGCAATTCCATATTTAACCTCATACCTCATGACCATCTCTTCATCATCATCAGTGTTTTATTATAATAATAGGAACCTCCCTTCAGAACTTTATCACAATTTTCTTTTCTTTTGAATCTAATAACATAGAAGCCATTCTCTTTAGAATAGATATTGAAATCATTTGCTGGTTTCCAAGATCTAAGTATGTAATCCTTAAAAAATGGATAATGTGGTTTAGGGCCTACCACATATGCAACAATAGCTTTGTCCCACTGTTTCCTAGCATCTTGAACAACCTAATCTATCATTTTGGCATATTTAAGGGCATTAAATTCCTTTGGGTGGTGAAATTTTAAAGGCATATAGATCGAACTATTGTTACCTTTAACAACATCATTTCATGTTCTGCTATTTATGGAGGCAAAAGGCCATGCATTAGGGATTGGGGCTTGTTGGTTTGGATGTAGATTCAGGTTGGGAGGATGTTGAAGTGGCACGCGCTGAAGGCTAAGCGACTGGTGGGCAAAAGGCAAAGCAGAGACCTCATGCGGAGGGTGTAGGTTGGCATGGCTTTTGGACTGGACAGAGGGAGGAACGAACTTAGATTGACATCGCCACTTTTTGGATAGGATAGTGGTAAACCCATCAATGTCTGGGTATGGGAATTGGGGCATGGAGGAGGAGTCGGGGAGGTGGATTTTAGGAGGTAGATCCGGGGCTGGGGGTGGCAGCTGGGAGAGTTAGAGGAGGACATGAATAAGATTTCGTCTTAGAAATTTAGTTTTAACACACGTAAAAATCACAATATTTTCAAATACCAAATTTTATTTTAAATCCTAATTTAAAATTTTCATATTTAGTAGGTAGTTTCTCAAAGCAGTGTTGTCAAAGAAACAATATGATGAAAATAATGGCATAGATACCATGCAATCACCAAAAGATCTTTTAGAGTCAATTATTTTTTGTATATTGTGGATCATGGTTTGTCATCACTTGAGAGTAGATTTGAAAAAAATTAAAATGTATGATGAGATATCTGGATTTTTTTATGCTCTAGAAAGTTTGAAACATGCTTCTTAGGATAGTTTGGAGTCTTCATTTGATAATCTTGAGAATTATTTGAAACATAACATGATTTTCGATATTGCTGGAGTTGAGTTATTTAAGGAGTTGCAAATCATTAGTGTGTTTTTACCAATAAATGCAAAAAGGGCAATTGATGTGTTAAATTATGTTGAGAGGATGAGTTATATTTATATCAATACATGTGTTGCTTATATAATATTATTGATTATTCTCATAACTATCGGTTCAGCGTAGGAAGTTTTTTAAAACTAAAACTAATTTAATCTTTTCTTTTGACTATGTTGCAAGAAAGAATGTAGGGATTGGGCATAATATCTATTGAGAAAAGGATTTTAAAATCACTTGATTTAAGTATTTTGCTTGATAATTTGACTATACAGAATGTAAGGGGATTAAGTACAATGTGAAAGACTTTTATTCCATTTCTGTGTAATCACAACTACCATTTGTATCGATGGAATATTTTTGTTTTATCAATTTTTTCTTTTTATCGTTAATCATTATTTTTTACTAGTGTAAATCGCAAGTACGTGCATCTAATAGTTAGAAATATTTATATATTTAGTTAACAAATAACTCATGAACGGATGTATGTTATAAAGATAAAAGATTTGATGGTCATAACACTTTTATTTCAATAACACTTTTATTTCAAACAAATTGATGGTGAATTCCGTTGATGAGTGATATGAAAGTGGATAGTGGACAAGCACCATTGTCCAAGTGGTTAATTGATTCGGCTTTGGTGCAAGAGGTCACAAGTTCGAAACTTGCTTTCGAACGTTTATTGACATGAGATATGTTGTCCCAATGATTTGTTGTATATAAAGTACAATTTCAAAAAAAAAAGTGGATAGTGGTGGAGGTTGTAAATCAACGGTGACATTTCATTGACGAATGTTGGGTTAGGCCTGTCAAACAGGTTGGGTTGGGTCATAAATGTCAAAACGAGTTAGGTCGAGTTTGACCCAACCCATTTATGACCCATTCTTTTTTACTCATTTATGACCGAACCCATTTATGAAAACGGGTTACTCAGTTAACCCATTTAAAGATTTAATTTTGATTTGATAATAAAAACAAATAAATATAAAATAATTCTAATTCTAAATTTTATGTTTTGAATTCCGATAAAGTTTTAAAATTTTAATTCTAATTTTATTCAAAATTCAAATATGTGGATGTGGTAGCCTATTATTTTCTAAGTACAACTATCAGTCCACTTGAAGAACTACAATGTACATTCACAAAATGAAGTATCCGAGTGTTACATACTATCCGTAATTTAGGTGGGAGTTCATAGGTCGAAGTCTCGCCTGAATTTGAGTCGGTATAAAGAAGTTATTGCAGTATGAACAAAAAAAAAGCAGCTTCTGCACCATGCGAAGTTCAAACATGGGGATGTGGTAGCCTGTTATTTTCTAAGCACAATTATCAGTCCCCTTGGAGAACTACAGTATGCCTTTACAAGATGAAGTATCCGAGTGTTATATACTGTTAACCCATCTTTTGGCAAGGTCGTAGACAGGTGGATTTAACTAAATCGACTGCTCGTTTTTCGAGGCTGGAATACGATGGGTTTGAGTCGACTGGATGGAGATACGATCAATCATGGATGATATATATATGATTACAGAGCTGGGGTTCGGCATAACATGGTTTGGTCATTGGAGTTCGACCACATGGGTCAGCCGTTCGGTCAAGGTGGCTCGGTCATACATGGCTCGGTTGAGGAGTGGAGATCATGCATGGTTCGGTCTTGGTGGCATGGTCCGGTCTTGTTGGCATGGTCCGGTCTTGGTGGCATGGTTCAGTGATGGAAGTGGTTCGGCTGGGGAGGATCGATTGGACAAAGGAAGGAAGGCCATGTCGTTCGGTCATGATGTAAAAGCTAAGGCAGGTCGGCCAGATATGGTTCGACATTGATGGTTTGGCATGAGTAGCTCGGCTTGAGGGTCCGCGGACGTAGCTCGGTTGTGATCTGGATCGGCATTTTTGATTCAGTCAAGTTAGAGTCGATCAACATGGAAGGAAATGAGTCGATCAGCGTGTGTGGATCGGTTAAACCTGTTCAGCTAAGGCGGGTCACTTATGCATCGTTCGGTATGTGCCACTCGGTCACATGAGGTTGGTCAGAGAGGATGGGACAGAGTGGTTCGGCATGAATGGTTCAGGCCTCAAGAGGATTGGAGCATGTGGATTGGCCATATGTGGTTCGGCAATAGTGGGTCGGCCATGCGTGACCGTGGTGGATCGATCATGATGAAGGGTGTTGGCTCGGTTATGGTCTTGATGAGCCTGGACTACTCAGGAAGTCCAGTAACTCAGGTTTTGCCTATATATACAACATGTAGGGCTTTAGAAAAAGGATATTCATTCTGCTTCCCTTCTTCTTCCCTATCAAGGCTACTCTGCCATTGTTACTTTAAAAATTCTGGATTGTAACTGTAATTGATTCAGATATCAATAGAAAGAAAATTTTCTAGAGTGAACGTAGGCCGGAGTTAGCCGAACCACTATAAATCCTTTGTTATTACTGTTTTCTTTTTAATTTTTACCGTTCTTCATATTTATACTCTCTACATACACTCTATCTGTAATCTATAACGATGATTTGGTGCTTTCATCCGGATTTGGGTGTTAGTGATCAATTTTGGCGCCAACATTTTGGTGCTTTCACTGAGAAAGCTAGCACTTAGGGATTCTGAAGCTTGGATTTTGGATTTAAAGGCTTAGGAACTTGGATTTTGAAGACTATAACAAAGAAATCAACCAGGAGACAGAGGACGAAAAGAAGTCAATAAGAGGGAAGTCAAGAGGCTTCCTCTGGGGCTAATCAAGCCTCCATCTATATCACTAGGGTCGAGAAGGAGATGATGATGGGAGCTATGCAGGAAGAATTGCTGAAAAGACAGGAGGAGATAATGCAGAACCTACTTCGACAAGTTGGACAAGCTGGAGTACAAAGTCAAGGGAATGGAACAACCGTGGCTGCTGGCAATGCAGAACAAGGAATCAGAACCGTAGAAGTTTCTAGGGGTCAAAACTAGAACCAGACCGGAGGGATTGAAGGAAATCAGCAAAGGCCTGGGGGCAGACGCCCGAGCTTGGATACCAGGGGAGCTGTGAATGAAGCTCAATGAGCAGGGGCCAACGTAAACGTAAATGGCCAACATGAAGAGTACTACCCAGAGTACCCTATGGAACATGGGGCAAGGTGGAGATGCGAACAGGGGACTACCCCCGGATGGAGACGAGCGGATAGCTGGATTAATAAGAAGGATTATGAGAGGAGAACAACTGAGCAGAGGCTTGGAGGAAGTCAGTCAAAGTCCGTTCACTCCAGATATCAGGAATGCAAGGAACCCTCCATAATTCAAACTGCCAACACTTGAGGCCTATGATGGAAAATCAGATTCAACTATGCATGTAACCAGATACATCAGACATATGAAAGTGCTGGGGGCATTTGAGAAGGCGATGGAAAGATGTTTCCCTTTATACTTGATGGATTTGGCTGCGCTTTGGTTCAGGCAATTGGAGAATGGATTGATCAGGACATAGGGCGAGCTTGTGGAACGCTTCATGAGATAGTTCAACGTCCATGCGACGCGACCCAAGAATGTAATGACACTGGCATCGATGAAGAAGAGGATAGGAGAGTCCGTGAGAGGTTTTCTAATGCAATTTAATGCGGCTGTGGCCTCGGTAGATCACTGGATTCATCAATGATTTTAATGGCGGCGGTAGCAGGGATTGCGAAAGGCACGAAACTCAAGGATTCATTAGCGTGGGATCCATCATAGGATCTTGGAGAGTTCTATCATGAGGCGGAAAGATTTATTCGGTTAGAGGATTCATGGCCGAAAGGCAAGAGATAAACGTCGTACAAGGCGAAGGAATGTCCGATGAAGGATAAAAACTGGATAAAGGAAAGCGTAAGTTGGACGATGGACTTGGTGGTTTAGACAAATAGAGGAGAGGTCGAGAACCCAAATTTGTGACGTATACGGATTTAACATATAATTTGGAATAGATTTACTTGGACATTCGGGGGCAGCTCCCCTATCGGAAACCATCTAGAAGGTATCCCACTGAACGGGAATGTAGGAGCGGGAAGTACTACCGATTCCATGAGCTGGAAGGGCACCCCACAGATGAATGCCGCCACCTGAAGGATGTGGTGGAGGAACATGTTAGAAGTGGCAGGTTGCCACAGTATGTAAGGAATCAGACAAGAGCAGTAAAACACGAGCAACTACCACTTGGATCAAACAGGAACGACCCTGGAATGGGGTCACGACTCGTCATCCGCTGATCGCGATGGCAAGGATCAAGTTTAGGATTCAGACTCTAGTCATCGAATAATCTTTTCTGATTTTGTTTTAAAAAATAAATAGCAACTATGCCACTTACACATGTAAGGGAACCAGAGTAATCCCCAATCTTGCTCTGAGATGGTGATAGGTTACTTTGCCCGGAGAGGCAGCCTTTAGCTTTTTCTGTTTTTCTTATTGGACGTTTGGACCTTGGATTTGATAAAATGGATTTTGGTTTCATGCAATGAATACCTAACCGGAGAGTTATGGGACGTACATTGGAAGTCAATTGGAAAGTAATCGCTTTATGTTCAGGGACACTGAACCTGGTGTGTAGGGAGCGATGCCGCTTCGCCGGAGAGCGACAGGATCGGCTCGCTCATCGTTGTTTCACCTTCACCGGAGAGTGATAGGATGGGATCCAACAAGAGCCCGGAGAGGCTATAATCGGTCTAGGACTTAGGCTATGACATCGCTTAATGTTCGAGGATATTGAACTGGAGTGCAGGGAGTGACGCTGCTTCGCCGGAGAGCAATAGGATCGGCTCACCCAACGTTGTTTCCCCTTCACCAGAGAGTGATAAGATGTGATCCAGTAAGAGCCCGGAGAGACTGATATCGATCCAGGAGGATCAGAACATCGCTTAATATTCAGGGACGCTGAACTGGAGTGCTGGGGACATGTTGCTTTGTTGGAGCGCGATAGGATCTGCTATTCAATCGTTAAGTTTGGATCGAGCATAGCAAGGGTCCGGAGAAGCCGTCAACGATCTGGAGAGATCTAGAATTCGATTACTGACTTCCAAGGTGTGAAATAGATTTTGATAGCGGCTTCAAACAACTACAGATTTGGATAAGGACCCGGCGGGGTCCTGGATATGGGTTTTAGGACCCGGTGAGGTCCCGGCTTAGGATTTGGATTCAACAAGGTCCTCAATTTGGACTAACAGAACCCGGAGAGGTCCCGGACTCGGATAAAATGATCCAGAGAGATCGTGGATTCGGTTAGTTGATCGGATGGATGTTGAATTGGAAGAGGATTTGGTTACTGGATAAGAATTGGATATCGACTCAGAGCAGTTGTAGATTCGGATAAGGGTACGACAATGACACTTAGATAAAATGAATTGGATTTTGAATCGAAAAGTATGGCTATGGATAATATATGGACTTCAGATATCGAATTTGAGGTTATTCAAAACACACCTTCCAACAGCAAGGCATGTTTTTTGGAGGGGGGGGAATATTAACCCGTCTTTTGACAAGGCCGTGGACAAACGGATTTAACTAAATCGACTGCTCGTTTGTCGAGGCTGGAATACGATGGGTTTGAGTCAACTAGATGGATAGACGATCAATCACGGATGATATATATATATATATATATATATATATATATGATTACGGAGCTGGGGTTTGACATAACATGGTTTGGTCATTGGAGTTCGGCCATATGGGTCAGCCGTTCGGTCAAGGTGGCTCGGTCATACATGGCTCGGTCGAGGAGTGGAGACCACGCATGGTTCAGTCATGGTGGCATGGTCCAGGCTTGTTGGCATGGTCCGGTCTTGGTGACATGGTTCAGTGATGGAAGTGGGTCGGGTGAGAAGGATCGATCAAACAAAGGAAGGAAGGCCATGTCTTCGGTCATGGTGTAAAAGCTAAAGCACGGCCAAATATGGTTCGGCATTGATGGTGCACGAGTGGCTTTGCCTGAGTGGGTCGACGGACGTAGCACGGTGGTGACCTGGATTGACATTTTTGATCCGGTCAAGTTAGAGTCGATCGACACGGAATGGAATAAGTCGGTTGGCATGTGTGGATCAGTTAAACTTGTTTAGCTAAGGTGGGTCGGTTATGCATGGTTCGGTATGTGCCACTCGGTTACATGAGGTTGGTCAGAGAGGATGGGACAAAGTGGTTCGGCATGAATGGTTCTGGCTTCAAGAGGATTGGAGCATGTGGATCGGCAATAGTTGGTCGGCCATGCGCGGTTCGGTCGTAGTGGGTCAGTTGTGATGAAGGATGTTGGCTCAGCTATGGTCTTGATGGGCCTGGACTACTCAGGAAGCCCAATAACTTAGGTTTTGCCTATAAATATAGCATGTGGAGCTTCAGAAAAGAAATCTTCATTCTGCTTCCCTTCTTCTTCCCTATTAAGGCTACTCTGTCATTTTTTCTTTAAAACCTCTGGATTGTACTGTAATTGATTCAGATATCAATATAAAAAAATTCTGGAGTAGACGTAGGCCGGAGTTAGCCGAACTACTATAAATCCTCTGTTATTACTGCTTTCTTTTTAATTTTTACCGTTCTTCATATTTATACTCTCCGTATACACTCTATCTGTGATCTATAACGGTGATTTGGTGCTTTAATTCGGATTTGGGTGTCAGTGACCAATTTTGGCCCTAACATATACTGTCCGTAATTTAGGTGAGAGTTAATCGGTCGAAGTCTCGCCTGATTTCGAGTCAGTATAAAGAAGCTTTGCAGTCTGAACAAAAAAAACGACGGCTTTTGCACTAGGCGGAGTTCAAATATGGGGATGTGATAGTCTGTTATATTCTAGGTACAACTATCGGTTCGTCATGGAGAACTACAGTATGCGTTCATAAGATCAAGTATCCAAGTGTTTCATACTGTCCGTAATTTAGGTGGGAGTTAATCGGTCGAAGTCTACTCTGATTTCGAGTTAGTATGAAGAAGCTATTGCAGCCTGAACAAAAAAAATAGCGGCTTCTGCATTAGGTGGAGTTCAAATAAGAAGACGCAGTGGCATGTTATTTTCTAAGTACAACTGTCAGTCTTCATGAAAAACTACATTGTATGTTCAAAATTCCTTTTTTTTTTAAAAAAAATTATACTAAAAGTTAATGTTCTTAATAAATTGGTAAATGAGTTAACCACTTACCACCATTTTAAACAGCCCATAACTTATTTAATAACATTTATAAATGATTTGACTCAACATATTTAAAAGTGTGGTAAATGGGTTGGGTTATATTTTGGTAGGTCGATGTAGGGTATTTCGAAATTTTATAAAGACAATATGTAAATCTATTTATTGAATAGTCTTTATTAACCTTAACGATAAAAACATGTCAGACATTAAAATATTTTTTGCTTGGGATCTGCTGTGTGGTAGGACTGGCCTGTGCACGTTTTACACGCGGATTCAAATGAACTCTTAGTTTTGTTGTGGCAGTTATCACATTTATTATAATACATTTCTAACTTTGATTGGCCCATTCATTACCTGTAGCCCAACCCAATAACCTTATTTCAAATCCAAGGGCTGAAAACCATCCATATCTTAAATAAATTTGCCATCGTCCCTATCCTCAGCAGCCTCCACACACTCAAAACCCTAACCCTAAAATTCCCTGGTCCACTCCCCAGCCCCCAACATGACCACCCGCTTGAAGAAGAATCGCAAGAAGAGGGGCCACGTCAGCGCCGGTCACGGACGTGTGGGAAAGCACCGTAAGCATCCCGGAGGTCGCGGAAACGCCGGAGGCTTGCACCACCACCGTATCCTCTTCGACAAGTACCATCCTGGTTACTTCGGGAAAGTCGGTATGAGGTACTTCCACAAACTCAAGAACAAATTCTACTGCCCGACCGTCAACATTGACAAGCTCTGGTCTCTCTTACCCGAATCAATTAAGGAGAAAGCGGGAGAACCCGGATTAGCTCCGCTGATTGACGTAGGGCAGTTTGGGTATTTCAAGGTTTTGGGGAAAGGCCAGTTGCCAGAAGGTAAGAGCGTTGTCATCAAGACCAAGCTTGTGAGCAAAAATGCGGAGAAGAAGATCAAGGCCAATGGCGGTGCAGTTGTGCTGACAGCTTGATTTGTTCGGTATCTTTATCAAGTTTATTTTAATAGAGTGTTGATTTGAAACGTTTTGTAGTTGGATATGAAACAATTTGCTTTAATGTATTGTTTCCATGTTTTATTATGGTACATTCCTATGTCTTTGTGTTTGTTATTGCATGATTTGATTTGATAGAATCAGGTTAATTAAGTTTGGATTGAAGTTCTTTTAGTATGCTATTAATTTTTAGTAATTGATAATTGATAAGATCACGTTGTTCATGCCAAAAGATACTTAAATTACATAATGTATCATTTTGTGTGTAATGTACACATATAACGGTCGATGTAGATAGGTCATAATAGGTAGTTTGTTTGGAAGTTGAATAAATTACTAGTTGAATGAGTTTGCTTAAGCTGAATTTAGGAATTTGGGTCGTTTTAAACTCGGTTTTAGCAGGGCACAGAGCAAATAGTAATTGGTAGAATGGTTGGGTTAGGTCCATAAAAAAGAATCAACCAACAATTATTCGTATTTGGGCAAATTATCTTGTATTGTTATCTTACAAAAGAATCAAAGGGGCATATATACTGTCGAATGGGTTGGATGGACAGTTTGTCGAACTTGGGGACATTCAGGCATTATTAAAATTTCCAATTTCCTAACAAAAATGCTTTATTATAAATATTAAGCTCGGTGTTCATTCATATTTATGTTTATGTGTCTGAAATTGGTGTTTTGAACAATATGTTGATGAACATATATTTGTCTTGTTATGAGTTTAAAGGAGAAGCATGAAGTGCAGAAATGGTGATCATCTTAGTGTCTTATTTCGACCAACGTTCTGCTAGCGAGCGATTGTGCAAAGTGAGTTTGTGCTGGGATAGCCTTCTCTGTTTATGTGAGACAGATGTTGTAAGGTTACTTCATCTGTTTATATGAAACAGATGTTGTAAGGTTACTCCATCTGTCGAAAAACCAAGCCAATATTTTTGACATATTTTTGACCTTGTTTCTTAAGTTTCTTTTATCTTTTCATGTTTTGAAAGATGGAATAATTAATATATATTATTTAGGCAATCAGCAAGGGTTATAGATTGTGATTTCAAAGCTTTTGATTTGTGCACCCTGAGACGTTTTACACGACTACTTTAGTTGGATAAAGGTCACTTCTGTTCTTGAAAAATTGTGTCCGAACAGCTTTCATTATTCTGCACTATCGTTCAATTTTTTATGTGAAAAGTGCATATGGTACTTGTTTTGAAAAAGCTAGGACCTCGTTTGCCTTTTAGTTTTGTGTTTTCATAATAAAAATATGCACACAATTCATGTATTTTTCTGAAAAACAATCAATTTGAAAAATGAAGGTAACTATAAAATAGAAAATAAATTTATTTTATGCATTTCTCTCGAAAAGAAAACAAATTTATTTTGTTTTTTGTGTGTGAGAAATAATAAAAGAATGGAAAATAATTCATCGTTGTCCATTCATTCCCTTCACCCGTCCTCATCGTTGTTGCAATGGTTTAAAAATTTATATTTCTCTTTTGTATTTGTCATATTTTGTCGTGAAGGTTGACGACGGAAAACACAAATTGAAATTAAACTGGCCCTAAATTATTTTTGCGCAAAGTTTTTTTGTATATAATATGTTATTATGTCTGGACAGAGTCCTTATAATTTTTATATATACCGTATGGATTTGACTGAATTAATTATAGGTTTTAGCACAAACTAATCAGTACTTTGTTTACACAACTTTTCGTTATACACACACGCGAGCACTACGGCACGCACTTCGAGCGTGATGAAAGCATCTAAATTGTTTTTCAACATATTGTATTTGTGTAATACGTTCAAAAGAAAATAATTTTCACAAATATTTAGTTATATTTTTGTGTTGAATCAAACGAAGTTAATTTGAATTTTTATTTCTTTTCTTGTGGTATCTAATTTGTTATTAGTTTAAATTTTTATTTATATTATTAACTAATAAAAAACGAATTTGTAAAGTATTTTATTTGTTGGACTTTAATTTTAAGTGATATTAAGATTTGTTAAATATTTGTAGAGGAAATTTTGAATTTGTAAAAAAAGTTTGATTGTCAAATTCTATTTTTAAGTGATGTTAAATTTTAATAATATCTGTATAGAGGCATTTTTGGTATTTCATACTGGTATCAAAAAGAGTGTGACGGCATATATATTACATCTATTACTAAAATAATACATATAAAGGGCAATCTTGAAATTTCGTGGCTGGACCGAAAGATGGCGGTTTATATATGCGTGCGCGTGATAGACATTACACATATGTATATAGTTTTGAAATGAATTATATTATTATTCATGTGCTGATGTATACCATTTCCTATTTTATTTTATTTTTACTTATGTTTATGTTCGATCAAATTGCTATATTATTTAAGTTAAAAGTCTACTTAGTCCAGTGAAAATACCAGATAAGTATAAAAGGGTTATGAAATGAAAAGGAGGGAAACAGATAACGCTAAACAGAGGTTGATGCGAGTGACATGATGGTGGTCTCTAATAATCTCCGTGTTTTGTTGGAGAAGATAAGAATCAAGTTGCTTAAAAAAATAAAATTGTCATTTAAAAAATTAAAATTAAATGTTTATGTCGTTGTCACTTACAAACCGTCTCAAGTAATAAGTTGAAACCTTTAGGCTTAAATAACGCAACTCGTCATCTTCGTTAAACTGTAAACAACAGTATAATGGAATGAGACAATGGATAAATGGAAAAAATGAGGAATTTAGGGAGAAGGCAATGGATAAATGGATCCTCATTTCATGTTGTATCCTGGACGTTTGATACAATTATATGATGCACCGTTCACCTTTGATGACATGAAGGTCAGGTCTCAATACCTCATTTCAAAACGCAAGGTCCAAATTAAATAAACCCATGGTTCCAATTCTCATTGAGGCCTTGCGTTTGGTACTCACATCTCTCGAATTTGATACAATTTGCTTCATATATTTGATACAATTTGCTTCGTGTGCGCGCGCGCGCGCGCAGACATACACACATATAGTGTGCTGCTATATGCATCCCTGTTTGGTTTTTTCAACATCATGATATGGTGGCCCAAAACATAAAACAGTATGCATTTAGCTCCACCGGAGGGTGTGGTGCTAAATGCATCTCGTTTCGTTTGGTGCTTCTGGCTACCACATCATGGTGTCGTTAAGAACTAACTGAGGTGTATATAGCTGTACAATATTTTTTTTTTTTTTTTGAAATGGGTTAATGTATTAATGAGAGTTGGACTTTGCGGCCAAAGCAACAAATGCAATCTCGATTTAGATGTTACAAAAGAAGGCTAAAAGACAAAAAAGACAACAGACAAAACAATCTTCCGCAAACTAAAACCTTCCATCTTTAGAGTTCAGATATGGCGGCTCCCAATTCTTTGATTGAACTCGTTCGTTCATCGCCTTCATCTTCAACGTCTACATTAGTTGTTCTTCTTGTGCCGTTACAATAGTAAGTATTTTCTTCGGTATCCGTCCGATTATTAAGGTGATATCTCTGTTAATCTATTTCGTGAGTGCTAATACATCTTGTTGTCTATTGTCAAAAGCCCGACAGTTTCTCTCCTTCCAGATGTACCACATGGAGGTTGCGAGGACAATTTTGCCAGTTTCCTTCATCAACTTCGTGAGGTTGCTTCCTCCGTTCAGGTATTCTACTTCTTCTACAAGGTTCTGAACATTGTTAGTAAGTAGGCACCTCAGTTTTTGAATGCGCCACACTCTTTTGCTATATTCACATTCAAAGAATAAATGCTCATGAGTTTCATCTGCAGTGTGACAAAAAAACAAGTTACGTTGTCCAAAACTCTCCATTTATGTAACCTATGCTTAGTTGGTACTTTTTTAAGAATGACCTTATATAGAGTGTGTGCCATTTTGGGGTTGTTAGATCTGCTCCAGACTACTATAGATCAGTTAACCAATGGATATTCGTTTTTTCACTCCTTCCATACTTCTCGGAACCTGAACTGACTGTTAGAGTTCCTCTTCCATGTACATGTGTCCTCCAATTTGTCTGTATGAATGTTTTTGCATCAAATCTCCCTTTGTAGTTTAGGCTTACTAAGTTGTTGTCACAATGCCATTCCATGTTGTATATAATATCAGCTACCTTACAGTTTGAAGCTCTGTATGCTGAAAAAGTATCCCAACCTAACCTGTCAATAATGCTTTTTGAATTCAACCAAGGGTCTCTCCATAAGTCAATGTTTCTACCATTTACAATCTCTCTATCTAAATAAGACTGTAATTCATCCCTGGTTTTTAGTATATTCTTCCAAGTGATAGAAGCATTATTGTCAATTTTAATAGTCCAAAAATTACCTTTAAGATACCTCGACTTCATCCATGTAGCCCATATATTATTTGATGTTAGAACATTCCAAGCTAATTTCAGACCATATACTTTTTAAAGTTCAAAGAGACTTTTCAGCCCAACACCTCATTTCTCCTTTTTCCTCAATATATTTGAGTACTTAACTTTGTGCATCCTCCCTTTCCATATAAAGTCTGCGCAGACTGAATTAATTTTTGCAATAGAGCAGTCTGGAATTTGAAAAGATTATAGCCAAAATCCGACTTTAGATATGATAACTGTATGATCCAATTCTACTCCACCTGCAAATGATAGAAGCTTGGATTTCTAGCCTTGTAGTTTATCTTTGATGTCATCAACTAGCTTACCACATTCAACATCTGTGATAGTGTTATTTGAAAGTGGAACCCCCAAGTATTTGACTGGAAGGTGACACTCCGAGAATCCCATTCTTTCTAGCATAACCTGCTTGTTTGGCAGTATTTATTAAAGTAGCACTTAGTTTTTGATTCATTCAGTTTAAGCCCAGCAAATATCTCTAGTTCTGTAAATATAGCCTTGACTTTGTCAATTGCCTTCAAATTTTACGAGTAGCCAAGTGATTCAGGTTAGCTTTGACGAATTATGGAGGAGCAATGGAGCAGAAGGCTTCGACGTTAGATATATAGATTCCGCTGTGTGTTTTCTGTATTAGTATCTCTTTGTTGAGTTGTAATAACTAGACATGTGTTTATGACTGTCTAGAATGTGTTGTATTATCTGTGTAACTCTGATAGTTGTTGTATACTATGTAATATCTTATGTTATTAATATAATTTATTCGTTCCGCTGTTTAGATTCTGATGTGTTGTTTCTTTTCTCTTTCTTTCTCTTTTCTATCCCTTTCTTTCTTATTAATGATGCGTCATTCTGGGAAAACGGATGACGGGTCGTTACAGTGAGCACCCAAGAGTTTAAGAAAACAAAAGATAAACTCCGGGTTAGAAATGGGTCTGGTGTGAGTAACAGGTTAAAGTTGCTTAACTTTCAAAAACCTTTTGAAAAGAAAAGGTATCACGTAAGACTTCCCACACATAAACATGTAAATTTTTTTACCTTACGCTAACCAAAACATTTGATAGGAAATCCAGTGATATTATAATAGGTCTAGGGTTTTCAAGTAAATATGAAATAGCCTAAATTGTTACATTATTAAATTCCAACTACTAGCCACAAAAGTGAGTAATACAATCAAAACCGTTGGCATTTATTGGATTTTGGATTCCATACAATGGCAGGGCTACTGAGGTATCGCCCATCACAGTACGTGGCCTAGATCACCGTACCGAGGATATCACCATCAGTAAATGATCTGCATATATTAAGTGTGTAATTCCTGGGAGGTTATTGTAAATTGGGTGAATGTATTCGTGAAAGCATGCCCCCGGTGTATGAACTGATGATAATCACGTGTATATAGACCTGTCAAAATATGATTCAACCTATTAACCCAACCCATTTACCCTACTTTTAAATGGGTTGGACCAAATTATTTATGCATTTTATTAAATGAGTTATGGGCTGGGTTGACCCATTTTTAAAAGGGTTATAAGTGGGTAACCCATTTAATCATTTATTAAAAACATTAAATTTTAATATAAATTTGAAAAATAAGAATTTTGAACATACAATGTAGTTTTTCATGAAGACTGACAGTTGTACTTAGAAAATAATAGACCACCGCATCCTCATATTTGAACTTCACCTAGAGCAGAAGCCGCTATTTTTTGTTCAGACTACAATAACTTCTTCATACTAACTCGGAATCAGGCGAGACTTCGATCGATTAACTCGCACATAAATTACGGACAGTATGAAACACTCGGATACTTGATCTTATGAACGCATATTGTAATTCTCCAAGGGGACTGACAGTTGTACTTAGAAAATAACAGGCTATTACATCCCTGTATTTAAACTCCGCCCAGTGCAGAAGCCGCTATTTTTTTTGTTCAGATCGCAATAACTTCTTCATACTGGCTCGTAATCAGGCGGTACTTCGACCGATTAACTCCCCTCTAAATTATGGACAATATGTAACATTCAGATATTTCATCGTGTGAATGCACACTGTAGTTCTCTAAGGGGACGGGCAGTTGTACTTAGAAAATAACATGCTACTACATCCTCATATATGAACTCCGTCTAGTACAGAAGCCGCTATTTTTTTGGTTCAAACTACAATAACTTCTTCGTATTGACTCGGAATCAGGCGAGACTTCGACCGATTAACTCCTACTTAAATTACGGAACAATATATAACACTCAGATACTTCATCGTATGAATGCACACTATAGTTCTCCAAGGGGACTGACAGTTGTACTTAAAAAATAACAGGCTACTACATCCATATATATGAACTCCGCTTAGTGTAGAAGCCACTATTTTTTTGTTTAGACTGCAATAACTTCTTTATACTAACTCAGAATCAGGCGCGAATTCGACCGATGAACTCCTATCTAAATTACAGACAATATGTAACACTCGGATACTTCATCTTGCGAATGCACACTGTAGTTCTCCAAGGGGACTGACAATTGTACTTAAAAAATAACAGGCTACCACATCACCATATTTGAATTTTGATAAAAATTAGAATTAAAATTTAATTTTTTATCGGAATTCAAAACATAAAAATTAGAGTTAAAATGATTTTATATTTATTTGTTTTTTTATTAGTCAAATCAAAATTAAATCTTAAATGAGTTAAACGGGTAACCCGCTTATTAAACGGGTTGGTTCATAAATGGGCTGGGTCATAAGTGGATAATAAAGAATGGGTCATAAGGTTGGGTCAAACTCGACCCAACCCATTTTGACCCAAGCCAACCCGTTTGACAGGCCTACGTGTATAAACCAATTTTTCTAGTAATCATCATATGTCCTTCTACGGCACATATGTTAGGGTGGATCTATAGGAATAGTTTCCTCAATTAATTATCTTAATTAAACGCCTCTCTTGAGTACAAATCATAAAACATACCAACTAAGCACAAGCGGAACAAGTCCTTTTAATGGTAAGTTGCTTCACTTTAGGTTCACCATACGCTAAAAAGTTGTTCCATCATGAGCTTGTTTACGATCGATGTGGTAATAGTGAATGAGTCAGTCAAACAACCGATATAATATTATCTCATTCAACATTGCAGTTCGGGTACAAGTTGTAGAGAAGCCCAAAGCCCACTGTTCATTTCTTCTTGTAACCATCGTGATCATTCTATAAACGGAGAAGTGTACAATGTAAACTATTATCTGATTGAAAAATCAATAAATAAAAGGGATTTTTTTACCCTCAAGGAAAAGTTAGAGAAAATTTTAGTTTTAAGAACAAGAAGTTTGTTTTTTAGGTTGAAAGACACTTTATAGGGTAAATCACAGAATGATAGTTGCAACTATCATTTTCTGTTTACATTAAAATGTGTCGTTTAGACTAAAAAACAAACTTTCTATACCTGAGACTAATTTTTTTTACAACTTCTTCCATGTGCCTATTTTCCTATAAATTAAAACTTCTCATTCTTTTCACAAATATGAAACTCTTATATGGTATCGGAGCAATACCTTAACGACATCATCGGCTTGAAAGCAACCACCACTGTAGCAACTTCATCAAAAAAAAAATTCATCAATTGGAGCTTTTGACAGTTTATTCTCTTTAGAAGTTCATTTCATCATCAGAGAAGGTATTAACCTTTGTTTACTCGCCGTTGTGATTAAGATTCTGGTTCTTGATCAGTTTTCTTGAAGTGTGCCTCGCCAAAGCATTCAGTCAGTACACTTGTGTAACAACCTGCATATTTTACGATTATATATTTAAATATAGTATCGTTGATTTAATTTAAAGTCTGAAATGTGACTTTTTGTAAACAGTCGAATCTGGACTTGAGACCACTTTCATTGAGTTCAAAATGACGTTTACAACTTGTTTGAGTATAAACATCGATATGTTTGGAGTTAATTAGGATTTTGGTATTTTCATTTGGACTTTGGGTTTGGTACTAGCCCACCAACCCAACAAGGTAACCAAAACTCCTCTACCAAATATCATAACTTCACTCCTCTTCATTCTTTCCTTTCATAATTTCCCAACACTTTCAAGCAAAAGGAAAAATGTGGGAAAAGAAAGGAAATTAAAATTTCTAAGCCCTAATTGTCTTAGGAAATTCAAATTCAAGTTCCAAAATAAAGGAGAAGCTTAGGTAAGCATCTTCTTCATCTTCTACATCTTAATCACTCTTCAATTCTTGATTTTTCCTATAACCCAACTTAGGAAAAACTTTGCATTTGATAATAGATTGAAGATTCTAGAGGGGTAGTGAAGAGGAATTGGCCTTGCTTTGTTTTAGAGCTTCTCATTTCTTGTTTTTGAGTTTAAGTGTGAGTTCTTGAACTCACATCTATGTCTATATATTTCATTGTTATTAGGTATGAATTCCTAACATCTATTCCATGTTCATTTGCTTTTGATTTGAATTGATTTGGTGAATTTTTCAATTTGTTGTTTTGAAGCCAAAATCTTTAAATATCCCATCTTGAATGTTTAGACATGTTATTTGGGGTGTATCGAAGATTTAATAGGGCTGTGATGTCGCTTGGCATTAATCCCTAGCCTCCATTGCTCGTCCGACCGCTTTCGAATTAATTTGGCCATCAATGGCCTAGGCATATTGTTGCCTAGTAAAGGCAACTGGACGTCTGGTTGAAAAATCCAGACGTTTGGTTAGGGCACCAGAAGATAAAAAAAGAAACGGCAGAAAAATTAAATGGCAGAGCCAAGAACCAGACGTCTGGTTAAACCGGTCAGACGTCCGGTAGACTACAGGGAACAAAAAGAAAAAGGAGGACAAGTATAAAATTTTCCAGTACCCCGGATCAGAAGTCTGGCCAAACCAACCAAACATCTGGTTCTGTGAAAATTTTCCTATTTGCCTATTTTTGAGTGGATTTTCAATTTTTATCGATTTTTGTTGATCTGGTTAGTTGTTGTCATTTATTATCGATCTTGATGACTTCTTTTCTGGGTTTTTGGGAATATCCATTTAATTGGATTTGACATTGATTTTTATGGTTTTAAATCACATCATCGAATGTGAATTTTTGGTGATTGATTGCTTTTACAATCTTTTATGTGATTTGTCACTTTTGAAATACAAAGGTTTCTATACTAGTAGTAAATACTCAAACTCTTTCACGAAAATGATTTCAACATTACTTTTAATACAAAGCTCGTTTTTAAAACCGTTTTCTATTAGTATATACAAACCTTTACCTCATTCATATGGGAAATCTAATTAAACGACTTAGCAAAACAAGTGGTATGAAATGCTTGCGTTTACTTCGTCGATTAATTCTTGAACTTGTTCGATTGATATCTCGTGACAAGTTTCAAGTGGAAATGTACAATTTGTTCGTAAATATTTTAGTTAAGCCAATTGTTATGGGACATAAAGCCTAACTCATTTATTTACTAGCTTAGTGTAATTTACACCTATTGATCTATGATGATCATTCTTTGAAGTTTCGGCTCAATTTGGTGGGTAGCGACCCATGGCCTTTTGATCGTTCGTGGAGCAATCCGCTCAACGAGTCTGTATATGAGGCGTATCTTTTTAAGTACGTCGATGTTTGGTTCAATAAGTCTGTGCATGAGGCGTATCTTTTTAGGTGCGTCAATGTTCGACTGTGCAGGGGGCGTATCTTTTTAGGTGCGTCAATGTTCGACTGTGCAGGGGGCGTATCTTTTTAGGTTCGTCGATGTTCGACTCATTCATCCCAAGGGGGGACTGTACCCTGTATTTTTATGGTCCGCGACCCATGAGATAGCGACCCATTTGTGATACACGTATTGGTGAGTTTTCATGCTCCCGTTTATGATAGGCCTCCCCATTTATGTTTTCAGGATTTCTAATGATTGATTTCTGGAAATTGTGTTTCACCAATTTGTGCGATTTGCATTGATATGTTTTGTCAATATTTGAGGTTTGGTGAATAAGCTAGAGAATATGATACTTTTTTTTGGATATTTGAGGAGATTCGAGATATTACATGATTTTCATTATTATCAAATATATACTTGGCAAAGCATGACATTATTGTTATCTTATATTTTTGTCATATCTCTTATCATATTTCATATTGTATGGTATTTATAGCTAGACTGATCCATTTATTATTTTTCTTCTTAAATAATACTCGGGTCAGACCAAAGTGTTTCTGGTGCTTCCACTTGACTTCTTAGCAGGGACTAACTTTTGACTTTTGGCTAAACTACTTCAGCTTAGTAGTTTTTACTTTTATACATTCGAGATAGAGACTCATTGATGTATACATATTCCTTTGTCTAGCACTTGTATCTATTCTTTTGTGATGTAGTGGATCTTGTGTGACCACTACTTTGATGTACACTTCTATATGTTATATTCATACATGTTACCCCCTTAGTGATATGAATATGTATGACTGATTTGTGTTATGCTTATTTATATTATTTTTTTCCGAAGACCACATAGCTACTGTGTAGTTGCTTTGAGTTTGTATTTGATATGATAGATTTCCTCTTGAAATGAAATGCATGACCTTCTATCTGGCATATCGGTACTAGCACAAATCAATTATACAGATGGTCGCTTGTCAACAGCCTTATTCTTCATGCTAGTTGACGGTATTACTCTGTAGTTCCCTTGGCTAGTGTGAGTATAGAGGTGATGCGTCAAAGCTTGGTATCGGTGCCAAACTTTGGAACAATATAAATATTATAACAATAATCATTTCCTAAGTCTCTCTTAGGAATCATGCCTTAGCACTTAATTCGACTCTTAGGACCCGTTCTATCCTACTTCCTTTTATGGTGCCTGGTTTATCAATCTAGTTTATTTGAATTCATTCTGAGAATAACATTTTTCCTCTTCGTTCTTTCTTTCTTTCTTAAAGAAGAAGAGATGGTTAGAACTGACAGTCCTAGTGCTGGTCAATCCAGTGGTCTCCTTTGGATGGCGTATTCATGTCCGTCCAATAACTTTTAGATCTTGTAAAGAATCAAAGGTTTATCTGTGCTTTGAATAAGAACTCCAAAAAGGTTTTACCTCTGAAATTAGAAGTACCTTTCGATCATCTTGTAGATATCACTTTTCGACTTGAAGAGGCCGATAAAGGAAGTGAAAGTGATGTTGGAGGTTCCAAAAAGAGCCTTAATAACAACAAGAAGATGCATATTAAGTTCAAAAGCCCTAATCCTGACAAGAAAGGAAAGCAAGTAACTTCGATAGCAAAGACTCTTACCACTAATCGTGGAGTATGCTACAATTGTAGTTCTAAGGACCACTATGCAAATAAGTGTCTGAAACCCCTTTATTGTCGCTATTGCAGAAGTTCGGGTCATCTTATATCTTCATGTTCCAAACTTCAAAGTAGGAAAGAGGGAAAGCTGAATGTTGTGCAAGCCACTAGTAACACTTCCCTTGGTTAAGGTATTTCTCATTCAGTCCTTAATGGAATTATTTTGTTTCATGATCATCATATTCGAGTTTTTTTGATATGGATGCATCTCATTTTTTATATCAAAAGAACTTGTTGAAACTTTTTCTTTAAATATTATGGGCTTGATGACTTCATCGAGAATTGCGAATCCGATTGGTGGATTCACAACACTCATTTTACTTTGTAAAAGTTGTCGAGATTATTTTATGTGATTATGCTTTACAAGCCAATTTGCATGTTATGCGCTACTTAGGTTTTAGAATTTATTTTGAGAATGGATTGGCTTAACCATTATGAAGCCCACATCCTATATCCCGAGAGGACTATCCATCTTTGACATCCCCAATCTGTTAAGCATACTTCAATTGTTCTTAAAGATTCAGATTCCAATTCGATAGCATCATTTTATTCTTTAAACCCGCATGATGAGTAAGATGTTATTTCCCTCATTCAAGTAGTTCCTGAATTTTCCGCTATCTTTGAGCCTGTCTAAGGATTACCACCTAAGCGATCAATTGAGTGGTGCTAAGGTCTTTTCAGCTCGACCTTGTCACCGATTTTCATCACCTACGAGTTGCGGAGGATGGCGTTCCGCTTACCACATCCCGCACTTGTTATTTTTCTTATGAATGGCTTGTTATGCCATTTGGTTTAACGAACCCTCCAGCTTAATTCATCCATCTTATGAATCGAGTATTCTATGAATATCTCGACGAGTCCATTCTTGTATTCATTTATTATGGGTGAAAATAACAATTTAAAATTGCAAATCTTTCTAATAAGATATATTAATAAGTATAATTGGATTTTGTTCTTAAAACGAGCAAAGAATATTTGTAAAATTTTAAGAAACATGTTTATCATATAGAAGATGATTTTGTGTTGTATTGCCCATTGAGTGCTTTAAGAATTCTGGTTGATGCGTTTGATCAACGTTATCGATAGGAGTCTCCTAAACTCTACGATGAGACAGTCAGACATGGTAAATTGACTCGCAATAAGTAAATTTTTCTAAAAATATGATTACATAAAGTTAATTATAATTTTGAATGTCTTAGCTTTTCGGGAAAGCGGATCATGAAATAAATGATTTAGCGTAGAAGCTGCTTTTCAAAAATCAAAAGAACTCCTTTCCGATGCTCCTATTCGTGTAATTCCCAAAGGGAACGAAGACTTCACAGTTTGTACCGATGCTAGTCATATTGGTTTGGGTGTCGTTCTCATGCAAATGGAACATGTTATCGCTTATGTTTCAAGGCAGTTAAAGCCTATCGAGTTGTTTTCGCTCTTAGAATTTGACGTCATTATCTTTTGGGAGAGAAATTTTTTCTCTACACCGATCATAAATCTTTGAAGTATTTGTTCTCTCAAAAGGAACTTAATTTGTGTCAACAACGTTGGCTCGAATTCCTTGCATCTTATGATCTTGATATTCTCTATACTCCTGAAAAGGGAAATTGTGTTGCCATTCCCTTAGTCGTAAGCAACAAGCGGTTGTTTCCATGATGATATCCGAATAGAATGATCTCGAGACTTTGTCCACTTGTGAGATTCGAGATCGTGAATCTGATTCATGTTCATCTCTTGTTTTATATAGCCTTGAGGCTCATCCTTCTCTTTTAGACTATATTCTTGAAGCTCAAAAGCATGATCCCGAATTGGCTCATCTTAGCCAAAGTTATACGGGTAATAATAATATTGATGATTTGAAAGACTTTAAAATCGATGCTCGTAGTGGTATTCGAAAATTTGGTGGACTTATTGTGCCAAATATTAATGATATCCGTAAAGATATTTTAGAAGATTCTCATTGTTCTAAATTTAGCATTCCTTCCGTTAGTAGTACAATGTATGCGGACATGAAGCGACTTTATTATTGGAATGGAATGAAATCTGATATTTCTAACTTTATTAAGCATTGCATGACTTGCCAACTCGTTAAGGCCTAGCATCAAAGGCTCGGTGGGTTATTGCAACCTTTAGACATTCCCGTTTGGAAGTGGGATCAAGTCTCCATGGACTTTATTGACGGTCTACCCCATTCTCGTTAGGGTCATGACAGTCTATGGGTGATAGTAGATAGATTAAAAAATCCGCCATTTTATTCTCGTTCGATCCAATCGGACCGTACCTTTTTTGGCTAAGCTCTATGTTAAAGAAAATTTTAAATTGCATGGAGTTCCTACTTCTATTGTTAGCGATCGTGATTCATTATTTACTAGTGGTTTTTGGAAAGGTCTTCAAAAAGCTTTGGAAACGAAGCTTAATTTTAGCACAACTTATCATCCTCAGTCCAATGGACAAACAAAGCGTGTGAATCGAACTCTTGAAGATATTCTTTGTGCATGTGTTCTTGATTTTGATGGAAGTTGGGAAGAGCATATTTCCCTTGTCGAGTTTTCTTATAATAATAGCTTCCAATCTAGTATTGGTATAACACCTTTCGAGGCACTCTACGGAAGTCCATGCCAATCTCTTTCGTGTTGGCTTGAAGCCGGTGAGAAGCCGGTTTTAGATCCTGATTTTATTCGTGATTCTACGAAAAAGGTTGACCTTATTCATCATAGGATGAAAGAAGCTCAAAGTAGACAAAAATCTTATGCCAATAACCGAAGAAGGAAATTAGAATTTACTGTGGGAGATTTGGTGTTCATTCGTGTTTCACCAATGAAGGGTATTGTGCGTTTCAATCGTTCGGGTAAATTAGCACCTCGATATATTGGCCCATTTTCCATCACCAAACGCATTGGTCCGTGGCTTGTCGCCTTTTATTACTGGCTCAATTTTCTGCTATTCATGACATATTCCACGTTTCTCAACTATGGAAATTCCTTAGAGATTCCGATTCTATTCTTGGGTCTGGTGTTATTGAAGAAATTGAAGTTTCACCTAATTTGACTTATGAGCAACATCCTATTCGTATCATTACTACAGAGGTTAAACACCTTCGAAATAAATATGTTCCGCTTATGAAAGTTCAATGGTCCTCAAATCCTAAGGATTGTTCTTGAGAATCTAGAGAATTCATCGAGCGAACACATTCAGATTTACTTTCTCGTGCTCCTTAAGGTGAACTTTTCACTTCAAAATTTTCTTGTGTTGTTATGCCTTAGAGTGGTTGTTACTCCTTATTTTCTTCTTAAATATTGCGAGGATGCAATTTCTTTAAGGAGCCGAGGCTGTGACAACCCACATATTTTACGATTATATATTTAAATATAGCATCGTTGATTTAATTTAAAGTCCAAAATGCAAATTTTTCTAAATAGTCGAATCCGGACTCAAGACCACTTTCATTGAGTTCAAAACGACGTTTACAACTTGTTTGAGTGTAAAGATTGATATATTTAGAGTTTATTAGGATTTTGATATTTTCATTTAGGCTTTGGGTTTGGTTCTAGCCCACCTACCCAACAAGATAACCCAGACTCCTCTACAAAATACCATAACTCCACTTCTCTTCATTCATTCCTTTCATAATTTTCTAACACTTTCAAGCAAAAGGAAAAATGGTGGAAAAAAAGGAAGTTAAACTTCCTAAATCCTAGTTCTCTTAGGAAATTCAAATTCAAGTTCCAAAATCAAGGAGAAGCATAGGTAAGCATCCTCTTCATCTTCTACATCTCAATCCCTCTTCAATTCTTGATTTTTCCTATAACTTAACTTAGGAAAAACTTTACATTTGATAATAGATTGAAGATTCTAGAGGTGTAGTGAAGAGGAATTGGCATTGCTTTGTTTTAGAGCTTCTCATTTCTTGTTTTTGAGTTTAAGGTGAGTTCTTGAGCTCACATCTATGTTTTTATCTTTCATTGTTGGTAGGTATGAATTTTTAACATCTATTCCATGTTCATTTACTTTTGATTTGAATTGATTTGGTGAATTTTTCAATTTTAGCATTTTGAAGTGAAAATCTTTAAAGATCGTATCTTGGATGTTTGGACGTGTTATTTCGGGTGTATCGAAGAGCCTATAGGGCTGGATTGTCGCTTGGCACAAATTCCTAGCCTCCATTGCTCGTCCGATTGCTCGTTCGATTGCTTCTGAATTGATTTGGCCATCAATGGCTTAGGCAAATTGTTGCCAAGTACTGGCAACCAGACGTCTGATTGAAAAATCCAGACGTCTGGTCAGGGCACCAGAAGAAAAAAAAGAAATGGCAGAAAAATAAAATGGCAGAGCCAAGAACCATTCGCTGGTTAAATCTGTCAGACGTCTGGTAGGCTTCATGGAATATAAAGAAAAAGGAGGACAAATATAAATTTTCCAAAACCCCAGGTCAGACGTCTGGCCAAACCAACCAGACGTATGGTTCTGTGAAATTTTACCTATTTTCCTATTTTTGAGTGGATTTCTAATTTTTATCGATTTTTGTTGATTCAGTTAGTTGTTGTCATTTATTATCGACCTTGATGACTTCTTTTTTGGATTTTTAAGAATATCCATTTGATTGGATTTGACATCGATTTTTATGGTTTTAATTCACGTCTTCGAATGTGAATTTTTGGTGATAGGTTTTTTTACAATCATTTCTGTGATTAGTCACTTTTAAAATACAAAGGTTTCTATATTAGTAGTAAGTACTCATACTCTTTCACAAAAATGATTTCAACAATAATTTTAATACAAAGCTTGTTTTTAAAACCGTTTTTCAATCTATTAATATGTACAAATCTTTACCTCATTCGTACGAGAAATCTAATTAAATGATTTAGCAAAACAAGTGGTATGAAACGCTTGCGTTTACTTCGTCGGTTAATTTTTGGACATGTTCGATTGAAATCTTGCGACAATTTTCGAGTGGAAATGTACAATTTGTTCGTAAATATTTAAGTTAAGCCAGTGGTTATGGGATATGAAGCCTAACTCATTTATTTACTAGCTTAGTGTAATTTACACTTATTGATCTATGATGATCATTCTGTGGAGTTTCGGCTCAATTTGGTGGGGTAGCGACCCATGGTCTTTGGACCGTTCGTGGAGAAATCAGCTCAACAAGTCCATATATGGGGCATATCTTTTTAAGTGCGTCAATGTTCGGCTCAATAAGTCTATGCATGGGGCGTATCTTTTTAGATGCGTCAATGTTCGGTTGTGTATGGGGCGTATCTATTTAGGTGCATCGATGTTTGGCTCATTTGTCCCCAAGGGGGTACTATACCTCATATTTTTAACGGTTAGCGACCCATGGGATAGCGACCCATTTGTGATACACGTGTTGGTGAGTTTTCATGCTTCCGTTTGTGATAGGCCTCCTCCTTTGTGTTTTCTAAATTTCTAATTATTGATTTCTGGAATTTTTTTCATCAATTTATGCAATTTGCATAGATATGTTTTGTGAATATTTGAGGTTTGGTGAATAAGCTAAAGAATATGATATTCTTTTTTGATATTTGAGGAGATTCAAGATATTATATGATTTTCATTGTTATCAAATATATACTTGTCAAAACATGACATTATTGTTATCATATATTTTTGTTATATCTCTTTTCCTATCTCATCTTGTATGATATTTATAGCTAGACTGATCCACTTATTATTTTTCTTCTTAAATAATACTCGGGTCAGACCGAGGTGTTTCAGACGCTTTCACTTGACTTCTTAGCGGTGACTAGCTTCTGACTTTTGGCTAACTAGTTTAGCTTTGTAGTTTTTGCTTTTATACATTCGAGATAAAAACTCAGTGATGTATACATATTCTTTTGTCTAGCACTTATACCTATTCTTTTGTGATGTATTGGATCTTGTATGACCACTACTTTGATGTACACTTCTATGTGTTATATTCATATCTATTTCCGTCTTAGTGATATGAATATCTGTGACTGATTTGTGTTATGCTTATTCTGTATTTATTTTCGAAGACCACATAGGCACTGTGTAGTTGCTTTGAGTTTGTATTTGATATGTCAGATTTCCTCTTGAAATGAAATACCCGACCTTCTATCTGGCATATCGGTACTCGCACAAATCAATTACACAGATGGTCGCTCCTCAACAGCCTTATTCTTCGTGCTAGTCGACGGCATTACCCCGTAATGTTCTTGGCTAGTGTGAGATAAAGGTGGGGAGTCACAGCTTGGCTGCTCACTGCTGCACCACCAGAAAAGAGTTCTTGAACTTCTTTTCATCATATGATCATCTCTGTATTGACTGCAAATTGAAACCCAGTTTGCTACTGCATTTCAACCTGCCTTGCCAAACATCATCATTCAGTTTTTCAACTCAAAGATTTAATTATGTCTATAAATGATGAGGCATCATCCACAACATCACCCACTGAAACCACCAACCTCACCCACATAAATCCTCAACATCTATACGACTTGATGAAAACAATTTTTTATTGTGGAAATACCAAGTTGAAACTGCCATGAGAGGATATGGTCTTGAGGATTTCAATAATGGAACTGCTGCAATTTCACCCAAAATGACTGTAGATAAAGAAGGAAAATTGATAAGTAATCAAGATTACATAATGTATCGAAGACAAGATAGTTTACTATCTTCTTGGTTTCTTTCATCTATAAGTGTAAGCCTTTTATCTCAAATCGTTGGATGCAATTCATCTTTCGAAATATGAAATACTGTAGAATAAATTTTCAACTCACAATCAGCTGTAAGTATAATGCATTATAAAAGGCAATTACAGAATCTCAGGAAAGAAAATATGTCAATGAGAGAATACCTAACAAAGATTATAACATGTTGTGATTTGTTAGAAATTGCAGGTCACAAGTTTTCTGAAACTGGGCAAATTCTTTTGATAATGAATGGGCTATATGAAGAGTATGGGTCAATAATTGCAGAAATATCCTCAAAGGAAGCATTATCCAACATGCCGTATGTTCACTCTACCCTTCTTACTCATGATGGAAGGATTGAACAAAGAAAAACTACATCAACCGATTACACAGTGAACTATATATCCAACTTCAAAGGAAAGATTCAAGAGAGGTCTTCATACAACAAAACTAATCAAAACATCAAACAAGAATCACAATGTAATATCCCGGAATTTTAGCAATATCAATTTAATAATCTGTAGTTAAAATTAAATTGATATTGATGTTCTGTTAATAATTATTCAGATAGATTTAATAATCTTCTTCAATAAATATTTAAATTGTGTATTTTATCTTTTAAAAATAATAAATTGATTTCTATTTATAAATAAATATATGATTTATATTTTAAATAGTTTGGTATTGTTTTAATTTTTCTAGTTTAATATTTGTAGTAATTTAGAAAAATTGTTTTATTTAATATTTAAATTTTTCAAAGTTATTGAATAAATGGTTTTGGTTTAAATTTAATATTGAATCATGTTTTAAAATTCTAATATTTACATTTTAATTTGGGAATCTTGTTTTAAATTAGTATTGAGTTTTAATAACTATTTCATAAATAAATATATGATTTTAGAATTGAAAAGAAAAATATTAAAATGCTTAAATTAAATTTGATTGAGTTTTAAATTTAGAATAAATTCAATAAAATGTTTTATGGCTTAATAAATAAATAATTTATTGATAAAAATATAATTTCTTTTAAAATGATTTTTATAAAAATAATATTGATATTGTATTATAAATAGAGTTTAAATAGGATTTGTAATTTTTATTTCAAATTGAATTTATATTTATAACTTGATTTGAAAATATTTGATTTTGAATCTAGTTTGAATTTAAATTCAAAAGTATGAAATCTTAATTGTTTAATTGTTTTAATTTTTAATATGTATAGGTTTATTTATAAAACATGATTTGTTTTTGTTTCATTTATAGATTCATACACATATTCAAAAATAAATTAACAAGTTAAATTAAGCTAATACACACACTAATTTGTAAATTTAAATACTAATTATCTTAAAAAGAAAACAAGTGTTTAAAATTAGCATTTACAAATAGACAAGTGTCTAACTTTTGACAAGTGTTAAAAATTTAGTTTTAAATTTTCTTTTCTTTTATAAAATCTGAAATACATTTGTATAGTTTACAATCTTCATTCGTGCATATATTTTTCATTCCCCTTAATCAAAAGAAGAAAAAAGATCAAAACTCCTCATCAAATTCAAGAAACCTGCATATTCAAATCTTCCATCTACATACACAAATTTATCAAACCCTGTACAAATCCTTCAATCTGCATTTCCTTAAAAAGAAATCCACAAATCTGCATAATCAAAACCATATTCAAATCTGCATACCTCAAATTCAAGCCAATCTGCATATTCACTTCCTAAAAATGCATTGATCTGCATGCCACTTTTTTTTTTAAAAAAAAAGTGAGAAGCATGCACTGTTGTTTTTCTGCATTCTGTTTTTAAAATCTGGGATGTTGAGCATCTGCATGTATTGGGAAATTTAGCAACTACATCTTCTTTCTACATGCAAGCAATTAGAGTTTGGATCATGAGCTTTCAAATTCAACTCAGATTAAAAACAACAGAGGGGTCAAGTCTGCATTCTTTTCTGCAAAATTCAACTGAGCTCTGCATTGGAAAAAAAAAAAGGTGAGTAACATCTAAATCTTAAACTATATTTAGGATTGCTTGATGAGTGTTTGTGATAAAATATGTTGTGTGCTTATGAAAAGTCTATTGTGATTATAATTGTATATGCATGTTGATTATGTTCTGCAGTGTATACTCAGATTCACATCCTACTTTAAGAATCTTCTACCATTGATCTATTTTGAGGTAGTAACTTGGTTTTAGGATAATAAAAAGGGTTTGCTGATTATAAATTAGTGTTAAAACTTATAAAGTAAAGTGTTATTTCCTTAAGATAAGGTTTTAAAAAAAATTTAGAAGGGTTAAATTACAGAGTGATATCTCTGTAAAATAGGTAATACACTATATGTTGAACTTGATTAAATCCAGTCATATTAACATTGAAATCCAGTTTTATAAAATAAAAGTATTTACTGGAACTTGATTTTTAAATCAAGTAATAGGAATTTAGAGTATTGTTTCATTTACTGTCTGTTCTTGAACAAAAATATGATTTTGAGAAATTACTTGCATTCTGTAGTTTAAGAAAACTCAAAACTCTTCTGAGTTATTAAGTAAAGATCTTAGATCCATAGAAAAATCTGAAATGAGAATAATAATTGTTAGATTGGTTGTTGTGGGGAAATCTTGGTATGAACCCTAAGTTTTGAATAGAGGGTAAAGTTTAGGACAGTGAGAGGTGAAGAGTGGATCGAGTGACGTGATACTGGGTGATTGTGTAGCTGAAGAGTGTTGGAACTCGTGGCCGGAGGGGTTGGATGCCAGATGATCAGAATGGCGAACTATGGCCGTTGACAGGTTTGAGCAGAACCTGTAATATCTTTATCCAGGTTTTTGAATTTGGGGTTAAATCTGACCACGTGGATGTAGCTTGATTTGGATGTTCGTAATGGGTTGTAGGATGGAATTCTGGTGAGTAGCGATCGTTCTTGGCGATCAACGTGGGCTGGAGTCACCGTGCATATGCATGGCGACGAAATTCTGGTGATCTGTTATGGGGTTGGGGGTGTTGCAGGGAAAGGTTGGGTTTTTCTCGAAGTCAAGCAGCTATAAACTCGAAGTAAGGCCACTTTTAACTCGAAGTAAAATGGTGTTTTCTCGGGTTAAACTGCAATTCCAGGTTTTAGAAACTGTATTTTTAAATCTGGGTTTTTAAACTTTTAAAATCTGTAGTTTTAGGTTTAAACTAAGATTTAGGTTTAAAATTCAATTCTAGTTTGAATTTCTAATTTGAATTCGAATCCCAGTTTAAAATAAAATTAAAGTTTCAGAAATTTAAACTTAATTAACCATTTGGTTTGATAAAATAGTTTAAACACTTTTAGTAATGAGATTTTAAAAATATGAATAGTTTTAAAGTTATTTAAAAACTGGAAATTTAAAAGTTAAATTTGAATTTCGGTTTTAAATTTTAAAGAAGGTTTAGTTTGAAGTTTTAAATTAAAATGAAATTTAAATTATTGAAGGTTTTGAAATGAATTTAACTTTTAAGATTTTTCATAGCATTTGTTTGATTTGCAATTTAAAAAGTTTTAAATTATTTAAAACTTTGATAAGTTTAAAATTATTCTATTTAAACTTGAATTTAAATTGAGATTTAAAGATAATTTCATAAGTACTTAGTTTTGAATTAAATTGTTTAAAACATAATTAAGTTATGTTTGTGAAATTTAAATTAAGAATAATATTTCATAATTAATTTAAATTAATAAGGTAATTAAGATTAATTAATTAATTTAATTAATTAATTAAATTTGGAATTAATAATTGATTAATGATTAATCAATTATAATTAAGATCATTAATTATATTATTAATTAATGATAAATGAAAATTAATTATGTGATTAAGTTTTAAATCAAGGTTAATTAATTTAATAATTAACTTTAATTAATGAATGATTAAAGATAACTTAAATGATAATTAATTTAAGTTAATTACTTTATAAATAATTTGAGGATGGTTAATGAGGACATTAACCAGGATTATTTAACAATTAATTAATATGGTTAATTTTTTATAATTAATTAGATTAATTAATTTAATAATAATCAATTGTAAATGGTTTGAGTAATTACTTGATAAAGTAATTAAGAAATTAATTACTTAATGTAATTAATTTAGTTTAATAAGATTGTTTAGTTTAATTAATTAAGTTTAATTAATTTTAAACACTTGGGTTTTATAAATAATTACTTTATGTAATTAATGATGTTGAAATTACTTAGTTAAGTAATTGTTTAATAATTACAAATTGTAATTAAGAGGAGATGTTGAGAATGAAGTAATTTGGATTAATTATTTAGTAATTAATCAAATAATTAATTAAGAAATTAATTTAAGGATAATTAATTTGGTTTATTATAGTAATTAAGTTAGTTAATTACTTAGGGTAATTAATTTAAGAAATATTTAAGGATCATTAATTATTTAATTAATGATGTAATTAAAGATGATTGATTATGATTAATTAATCAATGATAAATAATTAAGGGTAATTAATTAATGTAATTAATTAAGGATTAATGTAATTAATTATGATTAATTAATTAATTAAAGTAATTAAAGGTTAATTACTGTTTGGTTGTGAATAATTAATTTGTGAAATTAATTTAGGATAATTACATGGATGTAATTAAGGGTAATTAATCAAGAGTGATTAATTAGGATGATTTATTTTGAATGATTAATTGATTGTAATCAATTAAATGGTTGAGTAAGCAAGTTATAATTTGATGAAGTAATTAATTTAATTTATTTTAAATTAATTAAAGATGAAGTAATTAATTTAATTCATTTTAAATTAATTAGAGATTAGTGATAGTTAATTTAATTCATTTTAAATTAATTAGATTATGGTATGAGTAAATCTTTGCTTATGTTGAATGGATGTCATTGATTGACTTGGATGCTTTGTGATCTCGGTAATGAGATAAATGGTATTGTGTGGTATGGATGTTTGATTGTATTGTGATGATAACATGGGTTATCTATTGTGATGGTATTATATGGAATATCTATTTGATATTGATAATGTGGATTACCTGTTATGTGATAATGTTGATTATCAGTTATGGTTTATGAATTATCTATCTGTGTGTATATAGATACTGTATTGAATTGTTTTAAAACCTTTAAAACAACTTGAACTTAAAGGACACGCTTTGGTTTTCGATGAGACCGGGATCGGGTTTCCATATTTGGATATCCGAAAACCACATCGATTCCAAATAACGTTAGGTCGTGAATAAAAGTGGTGTTTTGTGAAGACTCGAGGTGTAAGGACTATGAGTCAATATAACTCTGTGGGTGATTCCGTAATGAGTTGACGGAATTAATTCTTATAGTTTCGAGATGGTGGTTCAGAGTGCAAGGGTTATTGTCGTCAACTCTGAGGGTGATTCCAAAATGAGTGTAACGAGATAATGCCTTCGGTTTCGTTCGAACCCGGAACAAACTTGTATGGATTGAATGCTTTCAGAACATCGCCAGGTGGACGATGAGCATTCTAAGTAATATGTCCTATAAAGGTAATCGTAGCCTCAAGCCTCATCAACCGGGAATGGCTAAAACAGGGGAGGTGCAGCAAAGCTTCGTGGGTCGCACCCACTGGAGAGCAAGATTGATCCCTGTCTAGAAGTCCCTTTATATTCGGCTGTGTGGGTGGTTGCTAGCTACAACCACGGGGTTGTCTTGTTTGGAACTATTAAGTAAGGAATGGGTCCGGCTTTGTGTTGCAGGGGGTCGGGTGTGATCCTCGGTACGTTGATCTAGGCCACGTACTGTGACGGGCGGTACCCCAGTAGCCCTGCCATTGTATGGAATCCAAAATCCAATAAGTGCCAACGGTTTTGATTGTATTACCCACTTTTGTGGCTAGTAGCTGGAATTTAATAGATGTAACAATTTCGGCTAATTCTTATTTATTTGAAAACCCTAGACACTATTATAATATCATCGGATTTCCTATCAAATGTTTTGGTTAGCGTAAGGTAAAAACTTTTTCATGTTTATGTGTGGGAAGTCTTACGTGATACCTTTCTTTTCAAAAGATTTTTGAAAATTAAGCAACTTTAACCTGTTGCTCACACCAGACCCATGTCTGACCTGGAGTTTATTTTTGTTTTTCATAAACTCTTGGGTACTCAAATTTTTATGAGTAGTCAAGGGAATTCAGGTTAGGATTCAGGTTAGCTTTGACGAATTGTGGAGGAGCAATGGAGCAGGAGGCTTCTGCGCATAGATATATAGTATTCCGCTGTGTGTTTTCTCTGAGTAGTTCTCTTGTATTGTTTTGAGTTGTATAACTAGACAGGTGTTTATAACTGTCTAGTATGTGTTGTTTTAGCTGTGTATCTCTGATATTTGTTGTAAACTATGTAATATTTATGTTATTATTATAATTTATTCGTTCCGCTGTTAGATTCTGATGTGTTGTTTCTTCCTTCTCTTCTTTCTATTCTCTTTTCTATCCCTTTCTTTCTTAAAGATGATGCGATTTTCCGGGAGTGGAAAGTCGGGTCGTCTCAGCTGGTATCAGAGCATTAGGTTGAGTGAATACCCAGGCTCTGTAGTGGTGTCTTTCTTGAGAGAGCGTATTTGTAATTTTTAATATATATATATATTTCTACCTATCTGTTGGGTTACCTGTTCAGGTTTTCCAATATAAGTTATAAAGGTAGATGGGGTAGCAGTGTGTGTAACACGACTACCATTGGTTGGAGTTTGAATGTTTGAGGTTGGAAGTGTATCTGGCGAGACTGTAGACCTAATACCGTCTCGAGTGAGTTTTGTAGTGATGAAGGACTTCATTGATCTCTGAAGGTAACCTGTGAAGGTTCGGAGTTCATTTCTGAAGTTGATAAGTAGAGTTTGGATTTGTGGGTTTGCAGAAGCGAGTGATGGTATTTTGGATACCTCAGGGAGTAGTAGCTGCATGATGAGATGTAGTGACTAGATGTTCCCGAAGATGTTTTCTTTGGAAAAAGTTAAGGAAGTGAGTCTGCTTCAGTGTTGTGGCTGTGGTCAGCTTGAGTTTCTGTTTGCTTTGAAGTCCGAGTTTCTCGGAGAGCTTTGTTTTGGAATTCTTTGGCATCTGTGGCAGCAGTGTAGCTTGGAGTGTTCTCGTGGCAAGAGATCTTTTGGCTTAGCAGTTTTTCTGAAGTGGTGTTCAGGAGCAGTTGAGTGGACCCGTTTCTTTGATGGGCTGGCCAGTTAAGTTTAAGCTATTCTATTTGGTTAAGGAAGAACAGTTTTTCCTTGGATTTGGTTTAGGTGGTTCGCAAAAGTGACTTGCGATTTGTTTGAGTTATCTCTTGGGTTATCTGGGTTTTTCTGGATGTCATCAGGAAGCCAGAGTTTTGTTCGCATCTGGAATTTGAGCTTTCTTATCGACTGGAATTCCAGGACTGGAACCGGTGGTTCAGCTTAATAGTAGAATGGTTCCAGGAGATTGAGTTGATGTAGCAGCTTAGAGTTTTGGAGGAATTTCTGAATGATTTCTTATGGATTTGTTGAATCATATCTCTGGGGTGTGTTGTCCTGTTTGTGCTCGTGTTCTTCTTCAGCATTTTCTTCTACTTTGGATCAGAGTTGAGCAGCGGAAGCAGTTTGGAAGTGTATCTGCTTTTCTTTTCCCGGAGATAAGAAGTTGTTGTCTTCTGATGTTGAGGAGTTGAGTTTGAGTTCTTGATCTTGGTTGATCTTGAGGAGATCATTTTGTTCAGTTGATTGGTCTAGTTTGTTTCTAGAAGTATCAACGAAGGTTGAGCTGAGCAGTAAGTTTGTAGACAGCCCAGGATTGTCCGAAGAGTTTTGTGGATAAGAGTCGAAGGATTTTGGATTCTGAAGTCGGAGGTTAATTTTGGATAAGTTTTCTTCGATCATAAGTGAGCTATAAGTTTGGGTAAGTCTGAGAAGTTAGCTCTGAAGTGTATTGGATCTTTTCTGTATTCTTGGAGATTAAGTGATTGATCTACAGGATTGGATTGCCAGTTTGGATAACTGGGATTCGATGAGTTTCACGTATCTCTAAGGGAGTACGTGTATGATCCATCTCTGGTTGTGGAACCAGCAGTTCTGGAGTTTTGGTTGTTGAGTCAGACTCGTTTGTAGTCTGATATTTTGTCTAGTGTTATAGATATAGTTGTATAGGAGCTTTGTAGCTTCATAGTGTTGATTGTTTGGATTCTCTGGAGCGAGTATCCCGGTATATATATATACCTGGGGAAACTCGATGAAATTTTATCCAGAATTTTATCTGGATAATTAGATTTGTTATATTTGTTTGATTGGTTGTTTTTGGTAGTTAGCATATGTTTGATATATGCTTGTGTTTAAAATTTAAATTAAAATTTAATAAGATTATTAAATTACCTTTGTTTTAAATTTCGAGGACGAAATTCTTTTAAGGGGGAAGGATTGTAATATCCCGGAATTTTCAACAATATCAATTTAATAATCTGTAGTTAAAATTAAATTGATATTGATATTCTGTTAATAATTATTCAGATAGATTTAATAATCTTCTTCAATAAATATTTAAATCGGTTATTTATCTTTTAAAAATAATAAATTGATTTCTATTTATAAATAAATATATGATTTATATTTTAAATAGTTTGGTATTGTTTTAATTTTAATAAGTAAAGCATATTTTTCTTGTTTAATATTTGTAGCAATTTAGAAAATTTGTTTTATTTAATATTTAAGTTTTTCAAAGTTATTGAATAAATGGTTTTGGTTTAAATTTTATATTGAATCATGTTTTAAAATTCTAATATTTACATTTTAATTTGGGAATCTTGTTTTAAATTAGTATTGAGTTTTAATAACTATTTCATAAATAAATATATGATTTTAGAATTAAAAAGAAAATTATTAAAATGTTTAAATTTAATTTGATTGAGTTTTAAATTTAGAATAAATTCAATAAAATGTTTTATGGCTTAATAAATAAATAATTTATTGATAAAAATATAATTTCTTTTAAAATGATTTTTATAAAAATAATATTGATATTGTATTGTAAATAGAGTTTAAATAGGATTTGTAATTTTTATTTCAAATTGAATTTATATTTATAACTTGATTAGAAAATATTTGATTTTGAATCTAGTTTGAATTTAAATTCAAAAGTATGAAATCTTAATTGTTTAATTGTTTTAATTTTTAATATGTATAGGTTTATTTATAATACATGATTTGTTTTTGTTTCATTTATAGATTCATACACATATTCAAAAATAAATTAACAAGTTAAATTAAGCTAATACACACTAATTTGTAAATTTAAATACTAGTTATCTTAAAAAGAAAACAAGTGTTCAAAATTAGCATTTACAAATAGACAAGTGTCTAACTTTTGACAAGTGTTAAAAATTTAGTTTTAAATTTTCTTTTCTTTTATAAAATCTGAAATACATTTGTATAGTTTACAATCTTCATTCATACATATATTTTTCATTCTCCTTAATCAAAAGAAGAAAAAAGATCAAAACTCCTCATCAAATTCAAGAAACCTGCATATTCAAATCTTCCATCTACATACACAAATTTATCAAAACCCTGTACAAATCCTTCAATCTGCATTTCCTTAAAAAGAAATCCACAAATCTGCATAATCAAAACCATATTCAAATCTGCATACCTCAAATTCAAGCCAATCTGCATATTCACTTCCTAAAAATGCATTGATCTGCATGCCACTTTTTTTTTTAAAAAAAAAGTGAGAAGCCTGCACTGTTGTTTTTCTGCATTCTGTTTTTAAAATCTAGGATGTTGAGCATCTGCATGTATTGGGAAATTTAGCAACTACATCTTCTTTCTACATGCAAGCAATTAGAGTTTGGATCATGAGCTTTCAAACTCAACTCAGATTAAAAACAACAGAGGGGCCAAGTCTGCATTCTTTTCTGCAAAATTCAACTGAGCTCTGCATTGGTAAAAAAAAAGGTGAGAAACATCTAAATCTTAAACTATATTTAGGATTGCTTGATGAGTGTTTGTGATAAAATATGTTGTGTGCTTATGAAAAGTCTGTTATGATTATAATTGTATATGCATGTTGATTATGTTCTGCAGTGTATACTCAGATTCACATCCTACTTTAAGAATCTTCTACCATTGATCTATTTTGAGGTAGTAACTTGGTTTTAGGATAATAAAAAGGGTTTGCTGATTATAAATTAGTGTTAAAACTTATAAAGTAAAGTGTTATTTCCTTAAGATAAGGTTTTAAAAAAAATTAGAAGGGTTAAATTACAGAGTGATATCTCTGTAAAATAGGTAATACACTATATGTTGAACTTGATTAAATCCAGTCATATTAACATTGAAATCCAGTTTTATAAACTAAAAGTATTTACTGGAACTTGATTTTTAAATCAAGTAATAGGAATTTTAGAGTATTGTTTCATTTACTGTCTGTTCTGGAGCAAAAATATGATTTTGAGAAATTACTTGCATTCTGTAGTTTAAGAAAACTCAAAACTCTTCTGAGTTATTAAGTAAAGATCTTAGATCCATAGAAAAATCTGAAATGAGAATAATAATTGTTAGATTGGTTGCTGTGGGGAAATCTTGGTATGAACCCTAAGTTTTGAATAGAGGGTAAAGTTTGGGACAGTGAGAGGTGAAGAGTGGATTGAGTGACGTGATACTGGGTGATTGTGTAGCTGAAGAGTGTTGGAACTCAAGGCCGGAGGGGTTGGATGCCAGATGATCAGAATGACGAACTATGGCCGTTGACAGGTTTGAGCAGAACCTGTAATACCTTTTTCCAGGTTTTTGAATTTGGGGTTAAATCTGACCACGTGGATGTAGCTTAATTTGGATGTTCGTAATGGGTTGTTGGATGGAATTCTGGTGAGTAGCGATCGTTCTTGGCGATCAACGTGGGCTGCAGTCGCCGTGCATATGCATGGCGACGAAATTCTGGTGATCTGTTATGGGGTTGGGGGTGTTGCAGGGAAAGGTTGGGTTTTTCTCGAAGTCAAGCAGCTATAAACTCGAAGTAAGGCCACTTTTAACTCGAAGTAAAATGGTGTTTTCTCGAGTTAAACTGCAATTCCAGGTTTTAGAAACTGTATTTTTAAATCTGGGTTTTTAAACTTTTAAAATCTGTAGTTTTAGGTTTAAACTAAGATTTAGGTTTAAAATTCAATTCTAGTTTGAATTCAAATCCCAGTTTAAAATAAAATTAAAGTTTCAGAAATTTAAACTTAATTAACCATTTGGTTTGATAAAATAGTTTAAACACTTTTAGTAATGAGATTTTAAAAATATGAATAGTTTTAAAGTTATTTAAAAACTGGAAATTTAAAAGTTAAATTTGAATTTCGGTTTTAAATTTTAAAGAAGGTTTAGTTTGAAGTTTTAAACTAAAATGAAATTTAATTTATTAAAGGTTTTGACATGAATTTAACTTTTAAGATTTTTCATAGCATTTGTTTGATTTGCAATTTAAAAAGTTTTAAATTATTCAAAAACTTTGATAAGTTTAAAATTATTCTATTTAAACTTGAATTTAAATTGGGATTTAAAGATAATTTCATAAGTACTTAGTTTTGAATTAAATTGTTTAAAACATAATTAAGTTATGTTTGTGAAATTTAAATAAAGATCAATATTTCAGAATTAATTTAAATTAATAAGGTAATTAAAATTAATTAATTAATTTAATTAATTAATTAAATTTGGAATTAATAATTGATTAATGATTAATCAATTATAATTAAGATCATTAATTATATTATTAATTAATGATAAATGAATATTAATTATGTGATTAAATTTTAAATCAAGGTTAATTAATTTAATAATTAACTTTAATTAATGAATGATTAAAGATAATTTAAATGGTAATTAATTTAAGTTAATTACTTTATAAATAATTTGAGGATGGTTAATGAGGACATTAACCAGGATTATTTAACAATTAATTAATATGGTTAATTTTTTATAATTAATTAGATTAATTAATTTAATAATAATCAATTGTAAATGGTTTGAGTAATTACTTGATAAAGTAATTAAGAAATTAATTACTTAATGTAATTAATTTAGTTTAATAAGATTGTTTAATTTAATTAATTAAGTTTAATTAATTTTAAACACTTGGGTTTTATAAATAATTACTTTATGTAATTAATGATTTGGAAATTACTTAGTTAAGTAATTGTTTAATAATTACAGATTGTAATTAAGAGGAGATGTTGAGAATGAAGTAATTTGGACTAATTATTTAGTAATTAATCAAATAATTAATTAAGAAATTAATTTAAGGATAATTAATTTGGGTTATTATAGTAATTAAGTTAGTTAATTACTTAGGGTAATTAATTTAAGAAATATTTAAGGATCATTAATTATTTAATTAATGATGTAATTAAAGATGATTGATTATGATTAATTAATCAATGATAAATAATTAAGGGTAATTAATTAATGTAATTAATTAAGTATTAATGTAATTAATTGTGATTAATTAATTAATTGAAGTAATTAAAGGTTAATTACTGTTTGGTTGTGAATAATTAATTTGTGAAATTAATTTAGGATAATTACATGAATGTAATTAAGGGTAATTAATCAAGAGTGATTAATTATGATGATTTATTTTGAATGATTAATTGATTGTAATCAATTAAATGGTTGAGTAAGCAAGTTATAATTTGATGAAGTAATTAATTTAATTTATTTTAAATTAATTAAAGATGAAGTAATTAATTTAATTCGTTTTAAATTAATTAGAGATTAGTGATAGTTAATTTAATTCATTTTAAATTAATTAGATTATGGTATAAGTAAATCTTTGCTTATGTTGAATGGATGTCATTGGTTGACTTGGATGCTTTGTGATCTCAGTAATGAGATAAATGGTATTGTGTGGTATGGATGTTTGATTGTATTGTGATGATAACATAGGTTATCTATTGTGATGGTATTATATGGAATATCTATTTGATATTGATAATGTGGATTACCAGTTATGTGATAATGTTGATTATCAGTTATGGTTTATGAATTATCTATCTGTGTGTATATAGATACTGTATTGAATTGTTTTAAAACCTTTAAAACAACTTGAACTTAAAAGACACGCTTTGGTTTTCGATGAGACCGAGATCGGGTTTCCATATTTGGATATCCGAAAACCACATCGATTCCAAATAACGTTAGGTCGTGAATAAAAGTGGTGTTTTGTGAAGACTCGATGTGTAAGGACTATGAGTCAATATAACTCTGTGGGTGATTCCATAATGAGTTGACGGAATTAATTCTTATAGTTTCGAGATGGTGGTTCAGAGTGCAAGGGTTATTGTCGTCAACTCTGAGGGTGATTCCAAAATGAGTGCAACGAGATAATGCCTTCGGTTTCGTTCGAACCCGGAACGAACTTGTATGGATTGAATGCTTTCAGAACATCGTCAGGTGGACGATGAGCATTCTAAGTAATATGTCCTATAAAGGTAATCGTAGCCTCAAGCCTCATCAACCGGGAATGGCTAAAACAGGGGAGGTGCAGCAAAGCTTCGTGGGTCGCACCCACTGGAGAGCAAGATTGATCCATATCTAGAAGTCCCTTTATATTCGGCTGTGTGGGTGGTTGCTAGCTACAACCACGGGGTTGTCTTGTTTGGAACTATTCAGTAAGGAATGGGTCCGGCTTTGTGTTGCAGGGGGTCGGGAGTGATCCTCGGTACGTTGATCTAGGCCACGTACTGTGACGGGCGGTACCCCAGTAGCCCTGCCATTGTATGGAATCCAAAATCCAATAAGTGCCAACGGTTTTGATTGTATTACCCACTTTTGTGGCTAGTAGCTGAAATTTAATAGATGTAACAATTTCGGCTATTTCTTATTTATTTGAAAACCCTAGACACTATTATAATATCATCGGATTTCCTATCAAATGTTTTGGTTAGCGTAAGGTAAATTTTTTTCCATGTTTATGCGTGGGAAGTCTTACGTGATACCTTTCTTTTCAAAAGATTTTTGAAAATTAAGCAACTTTAACCTGTTACTCACACCAGACCATGTCTGACCCGGAGTTTATTTTTATTTTTCATAAACTCTTGGGTACTCAAATTTTTATGAGTAGTCAAGGGAATTCAGGTTAGGATTCAGGTTAGCTTTGACGAATTGTGGAGGAGCAATGGAGCAGGAGGCTTCCGCGCATAGATATATAGTATTCCGCTGTGTGTTTTCTCTGAGTAGTTCTCTTGTATTGTTTTGAGTTGTATAACTAGACAGGTGTTTATAACTGTCTAGTATGTGTTGTTTTAGCTGTGTATCTCTAATATTTGTTGTAAACTATGTAATATTTATGTTATTATTATAATTTATTCGTTCCGCTGTTAGATTCTGATGTGTTGTTTCTTTCTTCTCTTCTTTCTATTCTCTTTTCTATCCCTTTCCTTCTTAAAGATGATGCGATTTTCCGGGAGTGGAAAGTCGGGTCATCTCACACAAAATCAAAGTGGAGGTTCAACTCAAAGAGGAAGAGGAAGAGGAAGAGGTGGAATATGGAACAACAATAATAGGGTTAAATGTTCAATTTGTGAAAAGACTGGTCATATTGCAACCAATTGCTATTTTAGGTTCCACCAAGAATTTAGCAGAAATAAGCAAAATCAAAACATGCAGAGGAATTACTACCCAAATATCAATTTTTCTCAACCAAATCAGCAAGCAAAGAATCTATCTGAAAATTCAAGAAATCAGCAATTAGGTTTAGATAATCTCACAAGATCACATGATATACATAATGAGAAATGATACCCAAATTCATGTACAACCAATTATCTTACAAACAACGTTCATAATTTAAAACTTAGCAATAGAGACTACACAGATACACAAAATATACATATGGGTAACGGTGGAGCTACAAAAATAACACTTGTTAGAAGAGGTAGCAGTAGAGGTAAAATACAATTATAGCTCAATAATCTATTGAGAGTACCACAAATTAAAAAGAATCTTGTAAGTGTATCACAATTTGCCAATGACAACAATGTGTACTTTGACTTTCACCCAAAATTTCATTTAGTTAGAGACATATGAAGTCAAGATATACTTTTACAGGGTAGGTTGCACAAGGGATTATACAAGTTCAATAGTGGAAACTCAAGAAACTTTACTGATATTGGCACATGGTGCAATAATGTTGAATATAATTATAATAAAAGCGCACTTGATTTGTGGTATTGTAAACTGGGACACCCTAGTATTAAAGTTGTAAAACAAGTATAATGAATCATAATATTTATTTTAACGACATTTCTACTCCTTATATTTGTACATGCTGTTTGTTAGGTAAAAGTTATAAATTGCCATTTATAGATTCATCAACCATTTATAGCAAACCATTTGAACTTATAGCTAAAGACCTTTAGGGACCATCTCCAATAAGTTCAGATTATGGATACAGGTGTTATATCTCTTTTATATATGCTTTTTCAAGATTTAAATGGATATATTTTCTTAAATCAAAGTCTGAAGCATGTAGGACTGTAATACAATTCATTACTCAAGTTGAAAGACAATGTAACAATGAGGTAAAAGTTATACAAACTGATGGGGGAGCAGAGTTTAAGTCATTAAAAAGGATATTTTCAAAATAAAGGGATTATTCATAGAGTTACGTGGCCTCACTCTTCTGAAAAAAATGGTCTAATAGAAAGAAAACATAGACATATAGTAGAAACTGGATTAACTCTATTAGCTCAAGGCACTTTGCCTTGGCCTGATGCATTTGATACATCAGTTTACATAATCAATAAATTACCTACCAAGGCTTTAAAAGGGAAAAACCCAACATAAGTACCGTTTGAAGTAAAACCTGATTATACCATACTAAAAACCTTTGGTTGCATACGTTTTCCTTATCTTAGACCACACACTTCACATAAATTAATCTTAGATCAACTTCCTTTACATTTTTGGTTTATGCTAATAACCAAAAAGGGTGCCAATGTCTTAGTAATGATGGGATAATTTATGTTTCTAGACATGTTATCTTTAATGAAAATATTTTCCCTTATGCAGAGAAAGGAATAAAAACTACACAAAAAATATATAATGCTAAAGTATCCATACCACCAATACCTACCTTGTTTGATTGGAATACTGGGCAGAATCATGAAAGTGCTAAAGATGATCCAGGATCACAACACACTTTATCTGAAAGCAGAAGTCACAATTCAACTAGTTCTCTTGACAACTTCAATCAACCACATCCAGTAATTCCAACCCAGATGAAGATCCAGGACATGATAAAAGTAATACATCTACTTCTCAACAATTGAGTGAAACAGCAAGCAGCCATGAAATACCTCTTGTAAGAACAGAACATCACATGATGACCAGAGGCAAAAATGGAATATTTAAACTCAAAGTATACTCTACACAATTGAATGATAAGGAGCCTACCACATATGAAGAAGCTATCAAAAGAAATCATTGGAAAACGACATTGAATGAAGAGTATGATGCCGTCATGAAAACTAAAACCTGGAGCTTAGTTCATCCTCACAACCATAAAAATATTATAGGTAGCAAGTGGACTTATAGAATTAAGAAAAATTTAGATGGAAGCATATCTAAGTATAAGACAAGACTTGTGGCAAATGGTTATGCTCAGCATTATGGTTTTGACTTCAAAGAAACTTTTTCATCAGTAACCAAGCCAACCACTATAAGAATTATTCCCACAATTGCACTACATAATCAGTGGAAAGTCAGGCGACTAGATGTTAATAATGCTTTCCTGAATGGGGTTTACAGGAGGAAGTTTACATGGAACAACCAAAAGGATATGTCCAGAATGAGAATGCACATCTTCTGTGTAAGCTACATAAAGCCATTTATGGATTAAAGCAAGCACTCAGGGTTTGGTATGAAAACTAAGGCTAATATTAATCAAGTTGGGCTACAAATCAATCAAATCCGACAACTCCTTGTATATGAAAACCAGTGAAGGAAAAATAGCATACATACTTGTGTATATTGATGACATCTTAATCACAAGAAGCAATGGAAAGGAAATCAGCAACACTATTTAGCATTTAGATCATATTTTTTCTTTCAAGGATCTGGGTGACTTAAATTATTTTTTAGGCATAGAGATTATAAGAAATGGCGATTCAGAAATGATATTAAGACAGAAGAAACATCTTGCAGAGATACTAGTTAGAGCAAAAACGGATGTACCCAAACCACTTCCTACTCCTATGACTACCAATCTGCATCTTTCCAAAAATAAGGGTGAACACATTATTAATGGAAAGCAATATCATAGTATAGTTAGAACTCTACAATATGTCACAATTACTCGAACGAAGATAAGCTTCAGTGTTAACAAGTTTTTTAGTTTATGCAAAATCTACTAAGTGAACATTAGAAAGCAGTTAAAAGAATATTACGCTATCTAAGAGGAACTATCAACCATGGATTACTGCTAAAGTCATGCAAAGAACTAAATTTACAAGCTTGCGCTGATGCCGACTAGGCCACTGACCCAGACGATAGGAGATCAACATTTGGTTACTGCATCCATCTGGGTAATAGCCTGAACTCTTGGTGCTCAAACAAGCAAGCTACTGTCTCCAGATCCATCACCAAAGCTGAGTATCGATGCTTCGCAAGTACAACCATAGAAATTATATGGATATAATCTTTACTTCATGAACTTGAGATAGATACTATCAGAAAGCCTATCATTTGGTATGATAATTCAGCACCGTAGAACTCTCAGCAAATCCAATTCTTCACTTGCATACAAAACACGTTGAAATTAATAATATATATTTTGTTCGTGAGCACATTAACAGAGGAAAGCTTGAAGTCAGACACGTTCCGGCAGCAAAGAGCAGATGTGTTAACAATGGCTCTCTTTGCAGGGAATTTTATAAGATTAAAGGAGGAGATAAAGATAATTGATGGTGGCGATGAGAAAGAGGGAAAAAGAAAAGCCTAGATAATTTAGAGAGGAGGTAATAATGAATGAATCAGTCAAACAAGCGATATAACATTATCTCATTCAACATTGCAGTTCCGGTACAAGTCGCAGAGAAGCCCAAAGCCCACTATTATTTATTCTTGCAACCAATGTGATCATTCTATAAAAGGAGAAGTGTACAATGTAAACTATTATATGATTAAAAATCAATAAATAAAACTTCTCATTCTTTTCACAGATCTGCAAATTCTTATATTGACATTGCTGGAGAAAAACATGTTTCATCTATGTTATTCTTATTTCCTTTTCCTCAAGTTTTAAGGACATGATGTTCGGTTTACATTTTCTTCAAGGATATATTCGCAAACAGTAATGTACTCTAAAAACCTCTATCACAAATATAAACAATAATATGTTAGTTGTGTATGAATATTAATTTGAGTAAGAAATATTACTGGAACTTATATGACTATTTTTCTGTAGTAGGTCGATAAATCCTGTGACGTGACCTCCTTACCAACTATACAAGTTTGGTACAAATATCTCACTTTAGGAAAACAGTCACCGGTCCCACTTTCCATGGTTCATGGTTCGTTTGAATTCCACCTATTCATTTTTTTACATTCATAATTTATTACTAGTACAATCGTATATTGCATTATCTAAAAAATAATAAAAAGGTTCGATGGCTCTTTTTATAAATGTTTTATTACTAGTACAATAGTTGGACCGTTATATTATATTATCTAAAATGTTTTTAACTACTTTTAGTTAAATATCAAATTGTAATATGTTGGAAAAAATAATAATTAAAATTTAAGATATCCATGGAAACATCAATGGAGAGACTAAAGTAAATAACAATAAAAAGGTTTAAGAAGACATATTATAGACATTTTTCTTGCTTTTTTAGCTTCATCCAATTTGGTTGACAAGCCTATAGTAGATAAACATTAATAACGATCTATTTGACAAGCTATGGTAGACAAACATTTCAAAAATATTCATGCCGGTCGGTTTGACAAGACTACAGTAGAAAAACATCTCTAATTGCTTGTTTGATAAATAAATAAAAAATGAATTGGTGACGATTTGTGTAGTATGGGGGCGTTACCTGTGGTTTCCACCCCTCCATAATCTAATTATAATATTGAGTGAAATCCAAATCTATGATTTCCTTTAAACATCCAAATCTAATGATATCATGAGTGGTCGTGAAAAATGGTCCAATCGTGAATAGGAATGAGCAATATGATAATTCATCCATATGATGCATTATTATTATTTCTCATTCAAATGTTCCATTATATAATTTTCATCACAATGTTTCATTAAATGGGATATTTTCATATTTCCTATTTGAATAATAGCTCTTTTCATAAAACATCGACTAGACATATCATAATAACTCCAATGTTCATCATAGGGTATTTTTTGAGTGTCTTAACCAACCTATATAGTTGACATTGTTAAATATAACGGTGTAGAATCTATCTCGGTATTTTATAATAAAAGTTATGTGTAGTGTACCATCTGGTTATCTAAAATATTAAGCTTTAAGTCCAATAAACCAGCTAAATAACAACGCCATCTTTTGTGGGTATTTATCTGTTAGTAACCTCCCTTCATTACATGATTCATTCAAATCTTTTACGTTGATTTGTTGTATTCATTGCATTGATAAAATACGATATTCAATTACATTGATATTTCTTCAAGATCGACGTAAGGCAATGCCACCGTGAAAGATCGAGTTATCGTTAGTAGATAACCACAACCCTTGTCTTTGTTATATACAAAAGCAATAAAGTTGGACATAGAAATTACTTAAATAGAAAGTTGTTAAGTAGCTTGTCACCTATAACTCTTCAGAAAGCCTTATTTACTAAATGGAAACCTATCAAAGCCTTACTTTCAACCTATGCAAATGAGTGACGGAGAGTTTATGGAAAAGTACAAAAAATTACCAGTCATACATGAAACTTGATGTGAATAATATAAACTATCATTTTTCAATATCATCAATGCTTAGTGAAACCACGATGCTGAGTAAGGAACGTTTTCCCCCTTTACCGATATTTTTTATAACCATAAAAGAAGTCATATATGGCCTTTTCCTCCATCATATAATTGAACATGATATCCAATGTTAGATATCGGATTTATCATGAACAATTTTATTTCCTAAGTTAGTGTTTTCCATGTCTTGTTCCTAATTCCAAATGTGTCCATTTACCTTTTTCTACACTTCATCAATCAATTGTGTTACCAGATTATTAAAGGCTCCTTCATTTTATCAAGTGTTAATTCATTGTGCTAGTTTTATTTTAGGATTACTAATAACCTTATAGTTTTATAGAACAACTTAAAATTCATCGAATTGATTTGGACCTAAACCATATTAAGAAGTTTCCTTTCCATTATAAGGACTGTCAACCAACATGTTATATTTATCAGTGTCACTCAGTCCACTCCGTGTGCTCATTATCTTGTCTTGTATCAGTGCCAATCGACTAGGAACCATTGACCTTGCGATTGGGGGGGGCAATGGAGTTGTGACTTACAGAGCTATCTTAGTATTAGTTATTCTGTTTTGATTTTCCCAAATGGTTTACAATCTTACATGTCATTATTTAGGTTAAGTTTTTGTTCCATAACTATTTAGTTGATTACAAGAATATTCAATATTAAACAACCCTACATTGGTGGTCATCGATTTCCATAAGGCCCTTGAAACTTCATCCCTTAAATTGGGTAAAACTGGTTCATTTTATCGATATTAGGGAGGATATTAATTAAGAGTCAACGATCAGGTACTTATTAGATAAACGTCAAAGGCTTAGGTGCTTATTCAATAAGCCCGACATTGAGAGCTTATATGATATGCTCTTTCACCATTTTTCGCACTCCTCTCCCTTAATTTTTCTTGGTTCTATTCAAGAAAATGCTAACATTGCTGCCATGATCGTGAAAGACTAGAAGATGAACCATTTGTGCATAAACTAATGTCATGATCACGAAAGACTAGAAGATGAACCGTTTGTGCACAAACTGATCCTTTACCAGCACCTGGCATGACATATCATAATCCTCTCTTTCATCATTTCCCCCCACTCCCTTCTCTTAGATTTTTTTATTTATATTCCAAAATGGCTAAAATTGCCACCATGACCATGAAAGATAAGAAGATGTATCATCATTGCATGGAGTGATACCGAGGCTGAAACGACACATGCTTCACTAACACCTATCACGATGTATCATAATGTGTGTGCTCTTTATGAGCTACTTCCTGGAGTTCATCATAGGATTACTGCCGTTCTATCGACAGGTTGGTATTTTTTTACATTTGTACTATAGTATGTTGGTATGTTATGTAGTTGCCATATCGTATCGATCAGTGTATAATTGTTATCATCATTTTGTTGTAAAATAAGGTCGGTATTATTATAATATTATATGGTTCTTAAACACCAAACATGACATATATATATATCAAATTGGCGAAGTACATTAGTGTTCGAGACTGTTGATCCAGCTGCATTTATAATTTTTAGAATACACCTCCACACACCATATTCGATAGGTTATAGGAGAGTCATTTTCCTCTTTTCCTATTGGTTAAGCCGGTACAGTCCTTCGATCGATATATGCTTTAGGCATCGTTAGAGAGATGGTGGCTAACTACCTATACCTTTCACTTCCTAGATTTTAAGCTAGGCCTTAGGCCAATTGACTTATACATGTTGATGGGCATAGAGATAGGTCCGAGGGATATATTTTGTATGGATTTCGATGATGCATTCGAGTAGGCATCCGTTTATGGTTAGCTTTTACCAGACTTCGATGAGGGTGCTATCAACGGTATAGTCTTTATGCTCTCATACATTCAACAATGCATAAACACACATTGAGGTATAATAGAGATGAGCGATGATGTTATGCGCGATTTCCTCCTAAACCTTTTTGGTTCAACTTTCTTATCAAAATAAATGAGCACGATCTGTTAGGATATTTTGTTACGACTACTGATCTAATGTAGTATTTGAGTATTGAATGGGGAACAATTATATTGGGTTCTCTTTATTTATCAAAAGGCTTCTGTGTTATAGGATGGGTTGCATGTCAGATTGATTTTTAGTACATCTTGCAGAATTGGTACTGTGAGTACACGCCAAGCATGCATCCCCTTTTTTTGAGATCACTGCAGGTGAGCCAGAGTTGTTCTTCATTGAGATGAGACACCTGGAGATTGTCCAGTTTAGATCACACCCTCCATGCGGATCAGAATGAGTTTACGTAGGCTTATGAGCAATTGGATATGTGCCGAGGTAGCCTCATTCAGACATCGTGGGCTGGATACTGCACCATATTATTTAAGGAAGGGCAGTTGTTTGACATTTATCCTTTAGTCACTTCATACTGTACGACCAAGCATCGACAGCCTCTACACACACTTGGATCATTTTGTACTTGGTACTTAGGGAAGCGATGTACTTTCTAGGCACCAAGTTATTTGTGTATTAGATTTGATTTCCTATCTTGCTATGATATGTTTAGTTTGTACAAGTGGATTTGACCTATGCACATTGCTCAACGTAGAATCAGGTTGAATTTAGCTTCCTAGTTCTTGATTAATGGGGATGAGTACGATTCATATTGGTTTTGAGTGGAACATTCACATTTCTTTCTAATAGATTATGCACGAGGATTGAACTCTGATCATACCAGTCCTCATGTTTCAACTAATAGAGTGTCAGTTCCTCAAAGCACATTTGATCCACATCCCTCATAGTACACTTAACCTCGCCCACTGCACATTCGAAGCCACATTTTAAAGATGTATGTTGCTTATGGTTCAATAGTTGAGTATCCTTTTGAGCATCCACATGATGTTGATATATCAAGTGTTCCTTTCTTTGGTCCACATTGTTAGGGCGGGATTCCAACTCGAGACCACTCAAATCGAAACCCCACAAGCACATCGGAAGACATGATCGTGGTAAGAAGTGTAAAAAAAACCAATCAACAACTCAAATTTAAATCTCAACCTATCCAAGACAATCACAATCTCAAACAAGCAATATAGAAATCAACGCAATAACGAAAAATAAATCACACAACGATTTATAGCGGTTCCACTAATGTTGTGTTAGTGTACATCCACTTTAAGAGTGAGATTTTATTAATATTGATGAGAAGAGTACAAAAGATTGAATAAAATGATCAAAATTCTAATTATAAATTGATTAGTGGAGAAGAGAATTGAAGAAAATTAGGTTTTGATAAACGCTAATTGATGGAGGCTAACCTCTTGTAGTTGTTTTCACCGCTCCTTAGATCTGGAACCTGAAGCTAGCTTATATAGGAGAATAGAAACCCTAGGCAATGTTTCAAAATTTCCCCTGCAGTTGTCACAAATCTTCACGCCAAATCCACACGTGAAAACAGGCAGAAAGTCGCCACAGACATCTAGCCAAAATGGTCAGACGTTTGACTTAAGTTACAGAAAAGTTTTGCTTTAGCTCAGACGTTTGACCGTTTGGTCAGACGTCTAACTACAGGCTCTGGAACCAATTCTGCACAGACTCAGACGTCTGACCCTTTTGGTCAGACATCTGACCTCATTCTATGGAACAGGTCTGCTGAAGGGTCAGACGTGTGACCCTTTTCCTCAGACGTCTGACCTTGTCAATTCAGCACACTTCACCTTTTCCCTCATAACTTTCACCTCCAAACTCCGATTTGTGAATATTTTCTCCGTTACGAAGCTACTTCCGGCCTCTACAGATCCTCATATAGTGTCGCCAAAATTTAACATTCCACCTCGACACTATATCCATCTCTAACTCCATTGGTACCATACCATCAACAACAACCGATAGCATCAACTATCACTTCTACCTTCAACCAAACATGAATGTTTTCCTAATAAGCTCCGACAAAGCCACCGCCCATTGCACTCCACCAACGAGCTCAGGCAAAGCCCTCACCCGCCAATGAAATGTTGAAAACATCCAAATCCTAAGCTATCTCACCAAAGACTAGCACTTACCAAGGAGATAAACCTCAATCTCTCACTGATACTCTTCCTCATCTACCACTAAGCTTCTCCCTTAACCGTGCCATCCCGTGGCACCTAGCACTTCTCTAAGCGAATCAAGTCCGAGCAATGCTCGAACTTCCCAACCGGCAATGCCTTAGTGAACATATCTGCCGTGTTATCCTTTGTGTGCACTTTCCGAAGATATACTTGCTTATCTCATCCATGGTTACTAGAAATGACTCTCTCACCTCAACATGCTTAGTCCGTGAGCTAAACGCCAAATTCCATGCCAAGTGAATAGCACTCTGGCTATCACATCAAACATCAATACTATCATGCCCAAATCCCAAATCATACAATAATCGCTTCAAGTCAAGTGTCTTCTTTGCCGCCTCCACCGTGGCTATCAACACCGCCTCCGTAGTGGATAAAGCAACTATGGTCTACAATCTAGATCTCCAACTTATGGTTGTACCCCCAAGTGTGAAGACATACCCGGAAGTTGATTTTCTTCGATCCCTATCACCGGCGTATTCTGAATCACAATAACCAACCTACTAGCAATCCATCACCTTACTACCTCCAAAAACAAGACCATGAGATGATGTGCCTCTAAGGTATCTCAATATAAGCTTCATAGCTTCCCAATGCGATTTTCCTGGATTAACCATATATCGACTAACCATCCCGACGGCATTTGCAATATCGGGCCTTGTACACACCATAACATACATTAGACTTCCAACCGCACTAGCATATGGCACATTTGCCATATAAATCTTGGCTTCCTTCAAGATAGGTGATCCTTTACTCGAAAGCTTCATATGCAAAGGTAATGGTGTATTTGACGCCTTTGCATTCTCCATGCTAAACCGTCAAAGCACTTTCTCAATATACTCCTTTTGAGTTAGTTTCAAATCAAAATGCTTTCAATCCTTTACAATTTCTATGCCGAATATCCTTCTTGCTTCTCCAAGATCCTTCATTTCGAACTTCAATTTCAAACTCAGTTTTCGCTTGTTGATTTCATTCTTATCCTTAGAAGCAATGAGCATGTCATCCACATACAAGAGTAAATACACCCAACAATCATTTTTCAACTTCTTGAAATAAACACAAGCATCCTTGAAGCTTTTATCAAAACCATTTTCAAGCATAAAATGATCAAACCTCTTGTACCATTGTCTAGGTGATTGCTTTAGACCATATAGTGATTTCTTCAACTTGCAAACCAAATTTGACTTACCATCTACAACAAAACCTTCCGGTTGCTCCATGTAGATGTCTTCATCCAAGTCCTCATGCAAGAAGGCGGTCTTCACATCAAGTTGCTCTAATCCAAATCGTGAATAACAACAATAGCAAGTAATATCTGGATAGAAGTATGGCACACAACCGGTGCAAATATCTCATCATACTCCTTTCCCTTCCTTTGTGCAAACCCCTTAGCCACTAGCCTAGATTTGTATCTTCCATCGTCCTTCACCTTATATATCCATTTGCACCTAATAGCACGGTTTCGTTTAGGAAGTGGAACCAAATCCCAAGTTTGATTCTTCAACAATGATTGCATCTCTTCCTCCATGGCACAAATCCATTTCAAGCTATCGCTCTAATTCATGACATCATCAAGGTCCATCGGCTCATCTTGGACTACATGAAGAGCATAGTCCAAATTATCACAAAAGCTAATATAGTTCCAATCACTATATCTTTCGGGTGGTCTTATAGTACGACGACCAACCCGAGTAGCAATACCATCACCCAAACTCCCTTCGGCTCCGCCTTGAACCAAATCTTCTCTAGAATCATGTACATCATCAACACTACTAAAGGAACCATGTGAACTATGTGATGTAAAATCAACCGCTTCTTCCTCACAAGCATCTACAACTACTCTAGTCTCTCCACTCCTTGGACAAAATGTGGAAATAATTTTCTTCTCCTTTGATTCACCATGAACCAAATCCGGAACATCCGATGAGCTCACATTCTCCTTGAACATCGCCGACTCATCAAAAGTAACATGACAAGAATTCATTACCTTCTTCGTTTCCAGATTCCAAATTTGATAGCCTTTTACTCTGTCCGTATAGCCAAGCAAAATCCCCTTGAAAGCTCTAGAATTAAGCTTATCATTTCCCGGATCATGCACATAAATAGGACTGCCAAACACACGAAGATAACTTAAGTCAATTCTCTTTCCCTTCCACACTTCCTTCGAAATTTTGTTATCAATAGCTGAGCATGGAGTATGATTAATAATATGCACTGCGGTTGACAAAGCTTTAGCCCAAAATCCATTTTCCAAACCCGTTGTCAATCTCAATCATCGAGCTTTTCCAAGTAGAGTACGATTCATTCTCTCTGCAACACCATTCAATTGCGGATCTCCAGGTGTAGTAAAATGCCTCTGAATAAAACTCTAAAAATTCTCTGAAAATATACTCTCCACCATTGTCAGACCTTAAAACCTTCAAAGACTTTCCACACTTATTCTCAACAAGAGCCTTCTATGCTTTGAACTTTACAAATGCCTCCGACTTGGCCTTCATTACATACACCCAAACTTTTCAAGAAAAGTCATCTATAAAAGAAATATAATAGCGAGCTCAACCTAAAGAAGCTACAGGTGCTGTCCCCAAACATCCGTGTGAACATACTCAAGAATCCTTCTCGAGTCATGTTTTTCCTCACCGAATGAAACTTTAGTTTGCTTCTCCATGAGTCATTCTTCGCAAAACTCTAACTTGTTGAAACTTTCTCTGTCGATCATCTCTCTCTTCCGAAGAACATCTAAACTCCTCTCCGAGACATGACCTAACCTCAAATGCCACAACCTAGTCGCATCCAAGCCACGAGAACTATCAACTCCTATACAAGTTTCACCTTCTACAGTCACTACTTGAAGCGAATAAATACCATGAGTCCTTGCACCCTTCACACCACAAGCGCACCCTTCAATACCCCAAGCTATCATTCTCAATAGTGATCTTACAACCTAAAGAATCCAGCTGCCCCCAAAGAGCTAAGAGACTTCCTAAGTCCCAGAACATAGTGCACATTAGTGAGAGTACGAACCACTCCGTCAAACATCCGAATTTGCACGGAACCAATGCCTTTCGACTTACAAATAGTACCATTTCCCATAACAATTGAATTTCCTTCTTTGTCGATGTAAGAAGAAAAACAATTCCTATTTGGCGTCATATGATAAGACCCCCTGAATCGAGCAACCATTCGCTGCCCGAAACATCCGATGCTACCACCGACAAAACATCTACATCTCCCTCATCAACTGCACTCTCCACCACTACTGATGAAGATGCTACTTCCTTCTTTGCCTTCTCCTTGTCCGGACACTCATCATTCCAATGTCCGGGCTTCCTACAAATATAACAATTGCCTTTTCTTTCCTTCGACTTTCCTCCCCAACCGGGGTTCCTTGATTTAGAATGCCCCCGGTTCTCCTTCATCACATACCTATCTCTCAACATCCAAGAAGTCCGCTGGCTATAGATGTGTATCAAACACTACCCAATGCACCCAATTCCTCCTTAGTACCGCTTTCATCTTCCATTGCCATTTTTCTAAATCATGATCGCCATTCCACTTGTCTATTACCAATTATGATCCTAAAGTTACGTACGAACCACCTACATAAGGAGATACACCACTTGGATTACCCATTGAGGAACTACTTGAGTTACTACTTGATTCAGGCATTTCTGCAACTACCTACCAACACCAAAACTCTGATACCAATTGTTGGGCCAGGATTCCAACTTGTGACCACTCAAATCGAAATCCTACGAGCATAGCGGAAGACAGGATCGTGCTAAGAAGTGTAAAAAACAACCAATCAACAACATAAATTCCAATCTCAACTTATCCAAGACAATCACAATCCCAAGCAAGCAATATAGAAATCAATGCAATAACGAAAAATAAATCACACAGCGATTTATAGTGATTCCACTAACGTTGTGCTAGTGTACATCCACTTTAAGAGAGAGAGCTTTTATTAATATTAATGAGAAGAGTACAAGAGATTAAATACAATGATCAAAATTATAACTAGAAATTGATTATTGGAGAAGAGAATTGAAGAAAATTACATTTTAATAAACCCTAATTGGTGGAGGCTAATTTCTTGCAGTTATTTTCACCGCCCCCTTAGATCTGGAACCTGAAGCTAGCTTATATAGGAGAATAGAAACCCTGGGCAATGTTCTGAAATTTCCTCTGTAGTTGTTGCAAATCTTCTCGCCAAGTCCATATGTGAAAACATGTAGAAAGTCGCCTCAGACGTATGACCAAATGGTCAGATGTCCGAGCTGAAGCAAAACTTTTCAGTAACTTAAATCAGACGTCTGACCATTTTGGCCAGACGTCTAAGGCGAGTTTTTGCCTGTTTTCACGTGTGGACTTGCATGAAGATTTGTGACAATTGCAGGGGCAATTTAGAAACATTGCATAGAGTTTCTATTCTCCTATATAAGCTAGCTTCAAGTTCCAGATCTAAGGGGGCGGTGCAAACAACTGCAAGAGATTAGCCTCCACCAATTAGGATTTATCAAAACCTAATTTTCTTCAATTCTCTTCTCCACTAATCAATTTCTAATTAGAATTTTGATCATTGCATTCAATCTCTTGTACTCTTCTCATCAATATTAATAAAATCTCTATCTTAAAGTGGATGTACACTAACACAATGTTAGTGGAACCATTGTAAATCGCTGTGTGATTTATTTTTTGTTATTGCAATGATTTCTATATTGCTTGTTCGAGATTGTGATTGTCTTGGATAGGTTGAGATTGGAATTTGAGTTGTTGATTGGTTGTTTTTACACTTCTGACAACGATCCCATCTTCTGCTGTGCTTGTGGGGTTTCGATTTGAGTGGTCTCGAGTTGGAATCCCAACCCAACACACATGAGCCATATGAGGTAATTATATAATCATCCAAGCACATTAAATATCTTATATGAACATGTTATGTATATCTGAGAATATTATTCATATGTACAATATTCAGCTCTTCTTGGCGAGGCCAAATAAGGCCTAACCATTTTTTCTAGTATGATGTTAGCTTACAATCACATCGTCCATGAGGTTTTTGTTGATTACCATCAGTATTCGAGTCCCATATTGCCTATATTGTGGCTTAATTAGTTTATTTTCTTGTTGATACTCCGTCTTATCCAAGCTATATAGATTATGCTTTTTTTGACTTAGGCGATGATGTGGATGATGATGCTGTTGGTGAAATGGTACAGGATCTCTATAATCTAGATGTTGTACATCAAGTCATTTTTGTTTGATGCGCGTAGACTTCTAATTTATATGGATTTTATTCTAGACATACTTGATGTATCGAGTTATCTCCGTTTGACGTTTATGTATCTAATTATGGACATGATTGTTATACTTTTGCCTCATTATAGATGTTTGTGTTGTTTTATGTATTATGGACATGCTTGTACGATATTTTTCTTCCCCATTTTATGTATGTGTGATGTTTATGTAGCTAACTATGGACATGCTTATACGATATACTATGGTCATATTATACTTATATGTAATGTTTATGTATTTGATTTTGGACATGATTTTATGATATGCTTGGCCTTATTATACATATGTGTGATATTTATATATATGATTATGACATGCTTGAGCAAACATTAGTGTGTTTTCTTACGATTGCAAGGATGATTGAGATATATGTACAATCGATCGGCTGACATAACATTAGTGTGGATTATGGGGTTGTATCTATAAGACACACAATTGTTTCTTTGTTCAATTTAAATGGATGAAATATATATGAATCAACGCTTATTAATCATATTGTTGAGAGTGTTCGGGGTATGCCATAGGGAAAATAATGTAGTTTGCTACATATATCTAACTATATAACTAATTTTGTTCGCAATAAAGGTATTTGATTTCTATTATTAACTTTATTATATAGTGGTATAATTAATTAAGTAATTAATTTAAAGTATATTTAATAGAAAATCCTTAAATGATATGTTGTAAGTACAAGGAGTTGTAATCTTGAGAAAATTGTCATAATATAAAGTAACATATTATTTTAAATATCCTCGATTAACATGTTTCGAGAAAGGATATCGATATACCTGTTGAGACCAGAGTACGTAAAGTTTTCCGAATGTTGGGCAGTATATCACTCATGGATGTTGAGTGAATGCTAGTGGGTTACATACTCATATTCATTGGATGGCTATGGAAGGACTCATCCGAGAGTTTCCTGTTGGTTAATAACACTTGGTCAAATAGGAAATCTCGAGTGACGATGTTTCATAATTTTCTTGACTTGAGAATACTATTGAGCTTCAATATGGATACTCCGTTTTGATTATAGTTAAATCATGGTATAACAACCATCGAGCAACTATAGTTATGCAACGACCTGCCATTTCGAACCATTCAAATCGACAATCATTCACACGGTTGTTAAAGTGGTTTTCGGTATTGGTAGAGAGTATGACAATATCTGATCCCGGTCTCTTTAACAACCAAATACTTATTTCATACCATGGTCATTTTCATTTCAAACAGTTCATACTACTTATCAAAATATCTTATTCATTTCAAAATTATATCACTTTCAAAATCATATTCACTTTTGAAATCATATCACTTTTGAAATCATTATTCACTTTAAATCATAACAGTTCCAACTTAAACAGTTTGAATATTGAAAGTAGTTTATATACATTGAAATAATTGTAAATTTTTTTTTATATTTAACAATAGGTTATAGATTTAAATAGTTTATGTATTAAAATATATACATTGAAAATAGTTTCAAGTTAGAATTATTTCTTCCTATTTCACAAATCAATTCAAATCAACTTTAATTTCAAAATTCAATTTAAATCAATCTCATCTCAACAATTTCAATTAAAAAGGTTAAATATTCAATTCAAATTCTCATTAAAACCATTTTTTAATTTATATTGATTTCAAATCTAGGTTTGTACTACAAATTTAAAGCACTTCCAATTCAATAGGTTTCAAAGTTTAAATATTCGAACATTTACAATAACTCAATTTAATAAATTTCATTTAAATTTCAGAATTCAACTTTAATCTTATTTAAAATTGAAATATTCACTTAATTATTTTTAATAATCTTTTAAATAAAATCCTAGATTACAAATTTAAATCAAAATTAAATATTCAATTTCAATTTTATTTAATTTTAAAAATATTCATTCGATCCTCTTTAATCAAAATCAATTTATCAAGTTATAAAAACGTATATTTAAAATCTCAAAATCAATAAGTTCCAAATCAATCCTTATTTAAATTCAATTATTAACCAATTTAAATTTCAAGTCGACTTTATTTTATCATTCCAACCTCTTCTATTATTAAAGATAATACAAAATCTATTTTTAAGAAATTAATATAATTTTAAATAAATACTTAAACATATATATATACACTAATTAAATTAAATTTTATTGAATTAAATTATGTTAAATTAAATCTTATTATTAAATTTATTTAAACCTTATTTTATATATTTTAAAATAATAAAAATATAAGTAAAATCTTAAAATACACATTTTCACAACTTAACTTATAATTTTAAAATATTCAAAACATGTAACTTAAAATCTAATTTTTTCCATATTAAAATAAAATCTTTATATTATATTTTAAAAAATCAATTTTTACTAAAACCCATATATTTCCTTTCAAACTTTGGAAATCATTTTCAAAACTAGACCAACGGTGTTCGTATATAATTTTCTATCCTATGGTCAAGTGATACAGATATTTATCATTTTAATCTGTAATAATTTAATATTTACGGTATATATCATTTTAATTCGCAATCCCAAAATTTCATAAATCAATAAAGCCGGTTGGGTTTATCATTCCAACCCATAACGATTTTCCCTTATATATAATATCGTTCGGGTATGTATCATTTCAACCCTTAGAGATTTCCTAAAATAACAAGGAACTTGCAGTGTAAGAACAATAAATAATAATATAAAATGACATACATATCAATAGCAAGCATATATCATATAAAATTTAAATATAATATATTCAATGGGTTATGGTGTCATGTGTCAATTAATATAGGTAAACAATTGCAGATAATAACATATCATATTCAATGATCAAATTACTACAAATTCAAATTTAACAACATATTAAATCGTCACTTCATGTGAAATCAATTTATTAAACATAAAAATGTTAATCGTGGGTGATCGCTCACCTTTCGAGGCTAGAGAAACAACGAGAATGACAGACAACTGACACGGAGACATGGCTATGGACATGCATGCGAACACGCAAAAAATGTTATAACGACAAGGCAACAGACTACTGTGATAAATTCCGAATAGCAACAAGAAAAACTGAACAGCGACAAGGTAGATAACTTGAATTCGAATTCGATGAAAACCAAAAAAATAATATAAGTAATATATACACCTATGTTTTTTTATATAAGGTGAAGGCTGCAAAGGGAAGACAATGCTGCGAGCGTATATATGCAAACACACACACACACACACATATATATATATACACACACATACATATATATACATATATATACACACACACATAAACACACACACGAGCACATCTGTTCAAATATATAACATATATAAGCTGCTATTGCTCAGCAAGGAGTTGCTGGAATGAGTGGAGAAGATCGGATAAGCTGAGACGGTGGGGTTTGGTTTGGGCTAGAGTCCGCAGTGGTGGTAGCGGCTACTGTTGTGGAGTTTCGACCGTTGGAGGGTGCTGTGGGTGTGGGATTTTAGAGAGTCACAAACAGGCAGAGAGGTCGGAAAAATTTTAATTTTTTGTTTTTTGCTACAGTGATTGCTACAGTGGCTGCTACAGTAGGCGCCACGGCGTATTCCGTTTTGTACTACTTTAGCGGCAACTTGGAAGATTTTATCCTAAGGGTGCGCTAAATGAATGTTTAAGAAAGGAATTAGGAACCTAATTACCTTTTCTTTATCCAATATTTCAGAGTCTTCTAATTTTTTACTTAACATTCTGTAGTTTCTCTGTCTTAATAGTAGATTTTTACCAGTCATGGTAAAGATCCATATCAAAATCATATTCTGTGGATCGGTTTCTTTCTTCATGTTGTACTAACATATTCATCCATTCTTTATGAAACTGTTTTAGAAACCTTTGGATCAAGGTTATGTTCTTATTTTTTGTCCGTGTAAGATAATGAAATATGTCTATTTCATTTATTACTTGATATAGATTTAGTGAGGAATCAGTTAAGTCTATTAATTCATTTGCATATTTGTCTTTAAATATGTTTGCAATGGTATATTGGTCTTTTTGACTTAAGTCCATATTTTTTAGAACAAAGAGTATTTTTGTGAGAAAATCTTCTTCTAGATGATTTTGTAGGAATTCCATTAGAAGGTTTGTAATTTTTACTGGTTTTTGAAAATATGAAGTGAGAAACAGACTTGGGTCTTAGAATACTTAGTGAAAGCAAACTTTTGTGATGGTTTTTATTTATTATCTTCTCATCCTAATTACTTTCTCAAACTTAGATGTTTTCTTCTTTTATAGCTAATTCGAATTCTTCATGTGACAAATCCTCACCTTGTTACTCTAATAGTTACTTCCCCTAAAAAGGCCTAACGACGTCATGTCTAACGGCTAAATGGGTACTTTACTACTTCAAACGAGCTTACGTCTGTTGGATTTGATTTCATTACGAATAAGAATAGATTTAAAATACAAAACATCTCATCATCATCAGTAAACATTTCAGGAAGATAGTAAATAATAACCATACCTTGGTCGCTTCACTGTTCTTCTTTGATCCAAGTCTTTAAGTGTTTAGCTCATATTTATAGGATTCGCCATTAAAAGAAAAGATGAAAACATGAGGATTTTATTGCTTACTTACTTAATACAAACGTTTGCAGCAAAGGATGCTATCTCCTTCCACACATACTGATGCCATATATATAGGCATAAGACTAAAATATAAACATACAGCTGTCAGTAGGAACTGGCAGCTAATACAACATTCTCGAAAAAGGAAAGAAAACGTGGAGAAAAAGATTCTCCACTTACAATATTATACAATATTTTTTACAAAGCTATCACATCTTTTTTCTTCTTTATGTCACATCTTCTTTTTCTGCCTTTGTCTCTTTGTGCCGAAAGGTTTGTGAGGTTGGTATTATGTCATGTCATTAGGTCCTCTTCGTCCTTTGTTTTACTGCTGCCTGATTCTTCCTTATCTTCACGTAACTTTTGTTGCAGCTTCCTGTATATGTTTATTGCATTTGGTCTGGGGTGAAATATATCAAAAGGTCTGTATCCCGGGCCAAATTCTTCTATGGATGATGATATGTATATCTTTGTTACTGGAGACTCAGCATATAAAGTGAAACTTTGGTTATCAGTTCCGTCCCAGTTTAAGTTTTTTCCAATTATATAAGCTCTATATTTTTCGTAATGCTGTTGTTCGTTCATTCTGGGGGTAGATCTGTCTTGGAATTCTATAGGATCTTCCCATTCTAGACAATCAATGTCAAAGTTTTGTGCCTTTATCTTTATTATATGTCTGGCAGGATCTATTATGTCGTTGCCAAAATGTGGAGGAACAGTAGTTATATCAAGATGTAGATCTGTATCCAATACTTCAGTAAAATATTCTGTAGTAGAACCAAGAGGTTCTAGAAGTTCTGTGTGATTCCATCCTCCAATAAATATCTCTTTTATGAAGCCATAATTTAATAATGTTGTTGGATCCAAAGTACATTTGTTATGCACCAAATATTTGTATTAAGATAGCTTGAGACTTATAAGTGGCATAGAAGCAATTATAGTGCACCTGCAATCTGTAGTATATTCTTGACAATCTGTAAATTGTTTTGTACAGGGAATATTTTGGTTTTTCAATATTTCCCATGTTATTTTGAATCCAGGGATTCTTTGTGTAGAAATTTTTGTCAGAAGAGAATAAATTTCTTTGTAAGTAGCAGCATTTTGTTCTTTTGTGGCTTGGAGAAATTGGATTTCTCTATTAAAAGTTTCTGGAAAGGATATTACCGGTTTATTTGTTTGTATAGAAGCAATCTGGGGAATGTGGCCTAATTGGACCATATTTCCTTTTTGGACCTCTTTTGTAATTGCCGCAAAAGATGTTTTGGGCCTTAAGCTTATTTCTGTGACATTTGTTGGCTCTTCCTTTATCTTTATTCCAGAGGATATAGCCTGAATTTGTTTTATGTTGTCTGAGACTATATAATCCTTACCAAGGATTTTTTCTATAGCAATTCGTGCAGTCTCATATGTGTAAAAACCTTTGTAGTAGGGTCTTCCGTATTTGGGATTTTGTTCGAGTTCCTTAAGTTTAGGAACCATCTCCTCCCAAGAGAGATATATGCCCGCACTAGGTCCGTTGAACAGACAATAGTGGGTGAATTTTTTTGTGGCCTCCGAATTTGTAAAAAGCTCAACAAGGGTATATAGAATGCTGAGTTTCTGTTTGTTGTCTTGAGGTGCTGTAGATAAATTCCATATGTTATCTAACACCATTTGTTGTTCGTCTGTGAGTCGAGCATTTGTGACAAATCTATTTTGTGCATATGTCTTTAGGAATTTCCTGCTATTTGTCGACTGGTTTGTGAACGACATATCTGTATCTTCTTCTCTGTTGACAAAATCACATTCTTTTATAGAATCAATAAATAATCTTGATAATTTATCTGGTAGTATATTTGTATTTCCTTTAATGTGTTCCCATACGATTTTAGTACCACAATTTAAAATTGAGTTTTTAAATTTTAACCATCTATTGCTTATTATACTTTTTTCTTTCTTATTATTTGCATACCTTACTATAGATTCACAGTCTGTCCTTATTGTTATTTCCTTTTGTGAGATTATAAAAAGTCTAAAGAAGTCATGTAGCCTTTTTCTTTATATGTTCCCGAAGTATATCTACATATTTTTTCAGTGGATTTAGGATCATTTTTGTTTTTTTTGCTTAATAGTATTCCTCCCCATCCCAAAGAGGAACCATCTGTCTCTATAATTAAATAGTCTGTAGCCAATGGTAACATTAGAGGTTTTAGGTTTCTTGCTATTTCTTTAATTTTTTGGACTTGTTTATGTCTTCACTGTTAAATTCCCTTTTTCCTTTGGGGCTTGCTTTGTTATACAAAGGTCCAGTATATTTGGATAAATTTTGTATAAAAGGTCTTGCATAATTTATAAGTCCAAGGAATGATTGTAATTGTTTTAAATTCTCTATTTTATCTGGAAATTCTAATATTTTTCTGGATATATGGGGCTGGAGTTCTATTTGTCCTTTTCCTATTTTTACTCCTAGGAAGTCTATGGAATTTTTGAATAATTATATTTTCTTTTTAGAGATAATTAGCCCATGTGCTTCAAAGAGCTTAAATATTGTGTATAGGTGTGCTATATGTTCCTTTTTTGTTTTTCAAAAAACTAATATATCATCTATATATACACATGTAAATTTACTACAGTGTTTAAATATATCATCCATTTTTTGTTGGAATATTTGTGGCGCATTTTTTAGTCCAAATGGCATTACCAGCCATTCATAATGTCCTTCTGAACAGGTGAAAGCTGTCCATGGTATAGAATCTGGGTGCATTTTGACTTGCCAAAATCCAGATTTTAAATCAAATTTAGAATACCAATAATTATTTTGTATTTTTTTAATTAATACGTCTTTGTTAGGAATACAATATCCATCTTCATTTGTATTATCATTAAGTCTGGTATAATCCATGACCATCCTGCTTTGCCCTCTTTTTCTTTCAGATTCTTTTTGTACTATAAAAGCTGAGGTTCTATGTCTGGAATCTGACTTTCGTATAATTCCTAGTTTGTTTAAAATATCTATGTGCATTTTAAATTCATCAATCATCCAATTATCATATTTGGGTGATCTGGTTTTAATAGTAATGTCTGGGTTAATTATGTCTAGTTTGCAGTAAATAGAATCTTTTTCCCAGTACTTTAGTGGTTTTTCTCCTATTATTTCTATTTTTTCAAGTCTGCTTATAATTTGGTTTATATCATCAGTTGTTAAAAGGATATTGCTTATTTTGTTTGGTTGGATTAAATCTATTTCTATATCTTGCATGTCTTCATAGCAATATAATTGTTCTATTGTTAGTTCATTAGTTTCTATTTTATTTTGTTGGCATTGGCCTGCAATGTTACAAGTACATTCTTTTTGCTGTTTTTGGGTTGTATTACTATCTCCACCACGCTTCTCAGGTAGAAACTCTGATATGAGGGGTGTTAGTGTTGTCTTTTTGGCTATTTGTAAATAATCTTTATTAAAGGAAAAACTTCCATTGTCGCTTAAGAGAAAGTCTAATCCGAGTATTAGATTTATATTTCCTAGATTTAATTTAGTAACCCATAATTGTTTTAGGTGGTAATGTGGTGACCAATTGTTGCAAGTAGTATGAAATCGTAGTTGTACGTTAGAGATTATATCTGTTATAATATTGGTCGTTCCATCAAATTGGGTACTTTGTTTTGGTTTATTAGCTTTTGTAATCAAGTATTGGGGTATTAGTTCAGAGTTTATTGTTGAACTGGTTGCTCCTGTGTCTATAAATGCTAGTAACTGAATTTCTAATCCTTTGATGTTTATTAGGGTTAATGTCCTAAGTTCTCTTAAACATTCAGGATTGCATATTAAGGGGATTTGTATTAATTCATCTGTATTAGTGAGATTATTTTCTTGTATAATATTTTTCCCTTTACTATATTTGTTTGTTTCTTCTAATATCTTTCTTAGTTCATCTATTTCTATTTCAAAATTGTTCATTCTGTCTTCTAAGGTTTTTATTCTATCTTCATTAATTTTGTTTTTATCAATATATTGTAATTTGTTTTGATTAGGAGTTTCTAAGTCAAAATGTGTTTTGGCGCATTTATAACATATTTCTGTGGTACATTTTATGCATTTAAATCTTACACACATACATATATATACATATACACACACACACACATAAACACACACACGAGCACATCTGTTCAAATATATAACATATATAAGCTGCTATTGCTCAGCAAGGAGTTGCTGGAATGAGTGGAGAAGATCGGATAAGCTGAGACGGTGGGGTTTGGTTTGGGCTAGAGTCCGCAGTGGTGGTAGCGGCTACTGTTGTGGAGTTTCGACCATTGGAGGGTGCTGTGGGTGTGGGATTTTAAAGAGTTAAGGATGAAGGTCTAGGAGATTGAAGGTCGGCGATGGAGAAGGTCGTAGGGAGGTGGGAGAGTTGTGATGGCAGCATGGAGGTAAGTGGTGGACAAAAATAAAGATGACGAGGTGGAAGCATGCGGAGGGAAGGAGGCTAGGGGAGGACTGGGTCAGCGTGTAGCATGCCGACAAAGGGCTTGGAGTTCGATGATTTGGCTCACTGGGTGGAGGGGGAGACTTGGTCGGTAGTGGGTTCGAAGTAGGTGGTCGGACCTGGATGTTTGACTCAGTTATGGAGGGGGCGGCTGCTCAGGTGGGAGGGTGGTTAGTGGGGCCTGCTGTAGGTGGAAGGACGTGGGTGAGTTGCATGAGTTGGAGGCAGGTCATGGCCAGAGCAGGGAAGGCTGCTGGGTTGAAAACTGCTGTGACGTGCGGTTCAGGGAGAGGGAAAAGTGGATATGGTGTGCAGTGCAAAGCAAAGGGAGGGTGTGGCGTTTGGTTTGCTCGGAGGGCTGAGTTCAGGTTCGTGAGAGCGAGGGTTAGAAGTGAACGGTAGAGGGAAACTGTTAGGTGGCAATGATGGGGAAGAATGAGCAGACTCCAAACCAATATAAGATTGCAACCGCTATCTTATTTTATATATATATATATGTATGTATGTATGTATATATATATATATATTTCCGTCCTTTATTATTTTTCGGAAGCAAGAATCGGAATGCAAATTGAAAGGAGGGGGTAGTATTATGAATGGAGGAACCAGAATTATAAATCAAAAATGAGATTAGTGAAGGTCAAGTGACTATTCTGAAAATATTAAAGGGCTAGTGGCTGTTACATTTTTCACGATGGTCAATTGAAAGGACATAGGATTCAAAAAGGCTCAAATGCGGAACCGATGCGGTCAACTGTTTCGCAGATTTTGCCATGTACCGGACACCGAAATACAGAAATGAATATATTGCTAAGATCAACACGATGAGATGAATAAAATGGTACAAAGATATAAGAGATGTGACCATCTTAGCAAAACACGATATTTGCTACCGAAAATGCCGCTAAAACGCCAAAAATAAGATAAACGGGGATAGAGCAGTTCAAATTCAACGGAACGAATTATGACGTCTCACTTAGAAAATGATTTACATTTTTATTATGTGAAAATATTCAGATTTCAAAAATATTTATTCCCATCAAAGTAATCAATTTTAAAATTTTAAATTGAAATTTCACAACCAAATAAACTTTCATATTTTCAAATGAAAATCCGCCACTTTCTATGCTTAAATAGACACATACCAAATATCAAATTTTCATTGCTAAAATTTAATTTTTTAATTTCAAGAAAATTTTAGTTAATTATGTTATATACGTTAAAATTTTTGGATCGTTACACTCTCCCCCACTCAAAACTTTTTGTCCTCGAAAAGAAACAAGATAGGGGAATAGAAGCACAAAAAGTAAAGATAGATTCCAAATACATATACCAGATACAACAATAATTCAAAACCATACAAATTTTATTTTTGGACATTTTATCACTTACATTTATATTGTATATTATTCAATTACATATTCTCATTACATTCAAACCTTTTTCCTAGGTAACTTTTATAATGATTCCGAATGTAATTGAACACTATACAAATATACCTTTTATTCACAACATTCTATTAAGCAAAAATTTAGTTTGAACATTTCTTTGTTACTTAAGTTTTCTCTTATATAACCTTCAACTATATATTCACGTTACATTTTAGCTTTTTGAATATTTCAGGTAAGTTATATGTTTTTAGAATGCAAGTGAATATTATACAAAGTAATTTTATCCTAGTTAAACTGTTTCAAGTTGTTTCAATTCCATTTCTCATTTAGACGCTCCAATTATTTAATTTTTTTTGCTTCATTTCAATAATTGAAAACCACCACTTAACATAGAACTTAAGAGTTAAATTTTCGATTTCACTTCAAACCATTTTGAAATAAATACATACATACATACATACATACATGCATATATATTATTCATTAAGTCATACTCAAGAAATTCAAATCAAATCCATTTTCCAAAACAAAAGTGTAGCAAAGCTACTAGGTGGTCTTTCCACTTTAAGACTAAAAAATGCATGTCAACGATGCTGCAGTCATCATCAAAATTATTTTCCAGTGATAAAAGAGGAGAGTACCGACTTACCTCTTTAAAATTCTTTGGAAACAATTTCCATTCAAAAATATTCTCAGATAATATATTTACAAAACTTTGAAAACCAAATTTTGAAAAGCACCGAAATTTAATTCTCAAATCCTTATTTATATTCATTTCATTTGCAATTCAGATTTATAAACCATATTTACAATTTTTCATCTCCTTATAACATACAATAATAGTTAATGGTTTAGGAATGTTGGCAAAACAATAACAGTAAACTAGTACTATCATAATAACAGTAAACTAGTACTATCATTTCTACCAACCAATTCATTTAGCTATCTAATTTTAGAAAATTATACTCTTATATATAAAATATAATCACACATAAAAATATTTCATCTACCAATTTCAGAAACAATATTGTGTCTTTGTTCAAGTGTTTTGGAATTCCTATCGATAGCGTTAGCTAGACTAATCGATCGAAACCTAAAATTCAAACTTAACAACTCAAACAGCACAGTATAGAATATTTTTATATAAAACATTTTTATATCAATTAAAAATACGCTCCCTCGTAGGATGATTCACAAGGATAGAGATTCAAATTTAGAGGGACCCAAATCAAAGAGAATTCTAACTATGAAGATAGGCTTCAAAGGAAGATAAGATAATTAAATTACAAAAAAGGAAAGATGGATAGTCCTATATTAATCGTTGCGACCTTAACCGGGCTAACCGAGACTCCATTTTCGAAAACAATGTGCCCAAGGAGTCAGACTTCATCCCTTCTGAAATGGCATTTTGAAAATAGCATTTCAACCGATGACTCCTAAGAGTTTGGAGGACATAGCTCAAATGAGATTCATGTTCCTTCTCAGAATTAGAAAAGACGAGAATATCATCAATGAAAACCAGGACGAACTTGTTGAGAACATCGCAGAAAATGCAATTCATAAGATCAAAAAAGAAGGCAGGAGAATTGGTTAATCCAAAGGGCATGGCTAACCATTCATAAAACCCATTCATCTGGAAGGAAGGACAACAGGTCGAGCTCCAGGAATAAGATTGATGTAGAATTCAAATTCCCGATTAGGAGAAGAGAAGTGACTTAACCGAAACATCAGGATAATCACTGATTATCAAGGTGAAGTCAAGATCACTAGGCTGAGAATCAAGAGAGAAGATAAAACTGCCTACATAATCCTGAGGCAATCGACATTGATCACAAGAGAATTACCCTGGTCGTCTACCAAAGAAACAGTTACGGCTTTACAAGAAATAACAACATCATAACACTTTAAACAATCACCCCCAAGTAAAATATCTTCACACCAAATCTGAGGACATAGAAATCTCCAGTGAATCCTTTGCAAATCATATTAAGGTTAGCAGGACCTCGATGAGATTAGTCACACATAAGGATGAAGTTGCCAATTGAATTTGCAAGATGTGCTTAAATTTATTACAGAGCTATGGGATGCTCCAGTATAAAAAAGAACACGATAGGAAAAGGCAAGAATGGATTTTAGAACAAAGGTAAAGGTCCAAAATTCAAAAGAAATCCAAATCAAAGAGGATCCTAACAAAGAATTTCAAGCTCGAATGAAGATGGTCCATAATCAATTCCACTCATTCTAGGGTATTACTACCCTATCTCTAATGAGTTTTTACTCCTTATGCTAAGTTTCTCCTAAACAGAGCTTTGATACCGCTTGCAACGACCTGCCATTTCGAACCATTCAAATCGATAATCATCCACACATGTCAGACTTGAATTGCTCAAAACAATAGATTGTTAATTTATATTCGGAAAAACTTAGCATATACAGTAAATAAATCGATTACAGAATCATAGACAGAATAATATAACAATAAGCAGCGGAATAGATAAATATTAGTTCATTAAGCTACTACAGAACATCAGAGTCTAAAACAAAATATAACAGAATCCTATACATAGAAGTCACCAATACAAAATCAACTGACAAGTCTGAATATAAACAACTAGAAATAACTGGAATAACCAAAAGAAAAATAGATAGTCCAAGAAAAGCTCCAAGCTCCAAAGGTGAGTCTCAAATGCTCTGACACTCAATCTGACCCAAGCATAAAGCAAAACACAAAACACTCGAGTTAGGATTAATGTTCTTATGCAAGTAAATCAACTCAAGTGAAATGTCCAAGCAAAATGCAATATAACTCAAAGGATGCTTGGGATTCCATTCCTTGAGAATCCATCAAACTATCTACGTACAATATGCTACATATATAACATCTATAGTAACGTAAACTATTAAGATAGCATTAAGGGATTACCCATATCCCCCTTAACACATTTTTATACAAATTCCATAGTCTACACAGTACTATAAACTCCACCAAACCGGTTGGCAATCAGGGAGCACTCCATAGGTATGACAAAAAAAATCGTAATAGGCTCGATAAGGCATGTGACAAGGCACGCGAGGCAATTCCCAGGATCGGATACTACAGTTTTGCGGATCCGGACTGGTGGCAACGCATATCAGCAACTACCGCCTACCTCAAGACACACTTCTATAATCAAAGGTGCACCCAATAATAGAATGGTATCGAAGAAGCATGCTCGATCGGAGGTGCGACCTCACATGGCCGAGTGTGACTCCTGTTTTAGTCACATCAAGTTGACTCGTGGGTGTCATGGCTGTATTCATATCTCATATAGACATCTCCAAACCATTCTACTTCATTCTAAATTCTCCACACGTACACGATTGTTAAAATGGTTTTCGGTATTGGCAGTATGACAATATCCGATCCCGGTCTCTTTAACAACCAAATGCTTATTTCACATCGTGGTCATTTTTATTTCAACCAGTTCATATTTCATATCAAAATATCATATTCATTTCAAAATCATATCACTTTCGGAATCATATTCACATTCGAAATCATATAACTTTCGAAATCATGTTCACGTTTGAAACCATTATTCACTTTAAATCATAACAGTTCCAACTTAAATAGTTTGAATATTGAAAGTAGTTTATATATATTGAAATAGTTATAAATTAAAAATAGTTTATATATATATATATATTTAAAAGTAGGTTATAGATTTAAATAGTTTATATATTAAAAATATTATATATATATATCGATAATAGTTCATATCTGATAATTAGTCAATTTTCTTGCTAGGCAAGAACATTCTCGATAATGTCCTTGTTACTCATGAACTTCTTCATGGCTATAAGCATACTATGGTATCTCCTAGAGGCTTTTAAAAATTGATATAAGTAAAGCTTTTGACACTCTACATTGGGATGCAATGGTTCGAATTTTGGGTTTCATGAATTTTCCTTCTCATTTCATCACCTGGATCCATGCTTGTACCTCTACTGCTAACTTTTCTATCAAGATAAATAGATCTGCTGTTGGATTTTTTAGAAGCAAAAGAGGAATTATACAAGGATACCCCATGTCAGCTTACCTCTTTATATCTGTCATGGAATTTCTCACTAGAATACTTGATGTTCTTGTCAGTCAAAAGCTCTTTCAACTCCACCCTCACTGCAAAAATCCACAAATAACATGTCTTATGTTTGCAGATGACTTGGTCATCTTCTGCAAACCAACTATTGAAACCATTAATCATTGAGGGTCTTAACCTTTTCTATAATATAACTGGACTAAAGGTGAATTTAGAAAAATTTGACATCATGTTAGTTAGGCTTCGGCTTGAACTGAAGGAAATAATCTATAACTCCACTGGTCTAGGGCCGAGAGAAGAGACTATCTCCTACCTTGGGGTTCCTCTTACAACATCACATATTATAATGAATCAATGCTTGCCTTTATTGAGAAGAGCACTACTATAATGGAGTGCTCTAATAGTTTGCTTAGTCAAGCGGGGAGACTAACTATTATAAAGTCTATTATATTTTTAATGTCTGTATACCGAGCTAGATCATTTGTTCTACCTCAAAAGCTTATTAAAATGATCAGAAGTGTTATCATGAAATTCTTTTGGAGGGGGTGTACTCTAGGTCAGTTCATGGCGCCAATATCCTTGAAACAGGCTGAAAAAACCACAAAAAAGGAGGTCTGGGCAATCTAAACCTATCCGTATGGAACAAAGCAACAGTTGCCAGATTTTTTGATAAATTCTTGAATAATAAAGAGAACACATAGGTGAACTAGTCCTATAAATACATGACCAAAGGAAGGAACTTTTTGGAAAATGCAACCCCTGTCGAATATAATTCGGACTTAGCATAATATCTTCAAGATTAGAGAGTAGATTCTACCTCTTATAAAGTATGTTATTGCTCCGCAAAACAAAGTTAATTTTCGAAAAGACGCTTGGTATTTGCAAGATTGCATTCTTGGTAGGATTGTTCCTCAACATGAGATGATACAATCTGGTGTAGGCATTTATGCTTGTGTTAACAACTACATCCAAAATGGAAGCATCGTCATTTCAAACAATTCCAATAAAAATATCACTTTGCTCTGGAACTCTCTACAAGCTCTGGTTATTGATACTTCAGGAAATGCTACCATAACCTGGGGCCAATCTAAGTCTACTTTTAGTTCGAAGTTGCTCTACAACTACCTGATGGGCACTCACATTCAACCTAGTTGCAAATGGCACCAAATAATTTAGAGGAAAGAAAGCCCTGTCAAAGTCAAACTCATGTTATGGAGAATAATCAATAATGCTCTTTTTACTAGAGTTAAATTAGTGAGCAGAGGAATGAGCTTGAGTGTAAGATGCGACTTATGTAACGATTTCCTGAAACCATCAAATACTTGTATTTTGACTACTCTGTCACCTCTTGGCTCTAGAACAAAGTGCAAAATGGTACTAGTATTAAACAAGAAGGGATGAACAGATTAGATGAATGAGAGATTCTTCGGAGGGTGTCTGCTAAGAATGATGATCATCTAATAAATATATAGCCGTTTTAAAACATTTCGTCGAGCTAGTTTGGATAGAACGCAACATAAGGATTTTCAATGAAGTGAGAAGCAAAAATTGTAATCAGCTGTTGTGCTATATAATGTTTGAGGTATGAAGAGGCCTATTTGATGCTAATATACCCTTTGAACCAGGGGAAGGTGAAAGGCAACGCTGACTGCCTGCTAAAATGTTTTGTGCTGCACCTTTATTTTCTCCTTTCATTTTTTTGTGCCTTCCCCATTTTGATCCATTATCTTATCATTTTTTGTTGCTGTTCAGTTTGTTTTTTTATTTAGCTTTTTTCCTATGGTGGATCAATAAAATGGTAATAGATCATTTAACCCCGTCGGCTTTGCCGAAAAAATAGTTTCAAGTTACACTTGTTTCTTCCAATTTCACAAATCAATTCAAGTCAACTTCAGTTTCAAAATTCAATTTCAATCAATCTTAGCTCAAAAATTTCATTTAAAAAGATTAAAGGTTCAATTCAAATTCTCATTAAAACCATTTTTAATTTATATCGATTTCAAATCTAGGTTTGAACTACAAATTTAAACCACTTCCAATTCAATAGGTTTCAAAGTTTAAATATTCAAACATTTACAATAACTCAATTTGATAAATTTCATTTATATTTCAAAATCCAACTTTAATCTTTTTTAAATTTGAAATATTTATTTAATCATTTTTAATAACCATTTAAATAAAATCCCAGATTACAAATTCAAATCAAAATTAAATATTCGATTTCAATTTTATTTAAATTTAAAAATATTCATTCAATCCTCTTTAACTAAAATCAAGTTATCAAGTTATAGAAACATATCTTTAAAATCCAAATCAATCCTTATTTATATTCAATTATTAACTAATTTAAATTTCAAGTCAACTTTAATTTATTTTTCCAACCTCTATTATTAATGTTATTACCAAAATCTATTTTTAAATATTAATATAATTTTAAATAAACACTTAAACATATACATACTAATTAAATTAAATGTTACTAAATTAAATTTATTAAATTAAATTTATTAAATTAAATTTTATTAAACTAAATGTTATTATTAAATTTATTTAAAACTTATTTTATATATTTTAAAACAATAAAAACATAAGTAAAATCCTAAAATTTACATTTCACAACTTAATCTATAATTTTAAAATTTCCAAAACATATAATTTAAAATCTAAAATTTCACATATTAAAATAAAACCTTTATATTATTTTTTTAAAAAAATAAATTTTTATTAAAACCCATAGGTATTTCCTTTCAATTTTGGGAATAATTTTTCAAAAATAGACCAACGGTGTCCGTATATAATTTTCTATCCTATGGTCAAGTGATACGATATTTATCATTTCAATCCGCAATAATTTAATATTTACGGGTATATATCATTTAAACCCGCAATCCTAAAATTTCAGAAATAAATAAAATAGCTTGGGATTATCATTTTAACCCATAACGATTTTCGCTAATCTATAGTATCGTTCGGTTATGTATCATTTCAACCCATAGGGATTTCCTAAATTAACAGGGAACTTGCAATGTGAGAATAATAAATAATAATATAAAATGACATACATATCAATAGCAAGCATATATCATAATTAACAATTTAAATATAATATATTCAACGGGTTATGGTGTCATATGTCAATTAATATAGGTATAATTGCGGATAATAACATATCATATTCGACGATCAATTTATTAATAAACTCAAATTTAACAACATATGAAATCGTCATTTCATGTGAAATCAATTTACTAAACATAAGAATGTTAATCGTGAGTAGACACATACGCAAATACGCGGCTATGGACACGCACGCAAATCATTGCTTCATATCATTGCCTGCGCTTAATCTTTGAGCCTAATAATCATCTCTCTACGCTGTCTTCCTCGATGACTGTCTAGTCTAACTTGTCCACTCGGTCTGTTTATAGCCGGGCCAAAAGGTCGGATAACACTTGTCCTCCAAAGTATGTCTTGTTGCATACATAACGTGCTTTGAATTGAAGCAAGTTAGAGTCGCCAAAAAGAAATCCATTCAGTTTCCTGAATAATCGCTATCCTTTCGTTGAATTATCTTCCCAAAGTGTTATATCCCTCTTTGATCGTCATAACGCTTGGTCGATTTCTAATAGTATGAATTTAGGATTGTTTCCATTAGTTTCTATCGGTGTCCAGTTCTATAGTGCTAGTATGCTTTGGCTATCTGATCCAGTCTTTTTATCAATAACTCCAGGTGAAAATTCAATTTCTTTCAATTCTAAGAAATCAAATTTTTTGAATATACACATGCACGTTCAGGTCCACTTTCTTGTCGTTGGCTCCCAGATGCGTTCTATACACTCATGTGCCCGTCACCAATTCCTTCTAGTTTAATTGCAATTCGACTGTAATTCCTAATTCCTCATTTATATTTTTTGTGAAATAGGGGTCGTAATTAGCCATTTGATAAGAGAGAACTTCAAGTTCTACACAGGGATGGCGGCCTCGGAGCCTTGAGCAAGGATGAACGGAGTATGATCAGTCGCAGACTTGTGGGTGGTTTTGTAAGCCCATAATACTGTTGGGAGTTCATCCACCAATTTACCTCTAGACTTTTCCAAACGTTTTTCAGAATGGACATTATGATATTGTTTACAGCTTCACCCTGCCCATTTGCTTGAGGAAGAGCAACTGCCGCAAATCTCATTCCAATATGATGTCGATAGTAGAAGTCTTTAAATTTAGCACTGTCAAATTAGGTTCCATTATCAGTTATAATGGTCCGTGGAAGGCCAAAATGACATATGATGTTTCAGACAATGAAGTTGATTATTTTCTTTGTCGTGATCGTGGTTAAAAGTTCTACTTCAGCCCATTCAGTGTAGTAATCACCGCTACAATGGCGTATTTTACACCATCTTTAGAATCAGCAAGAAGCTGATGACATCAATACCCTAAGTGGCAAATGGCTATGGACTGGCCATTTGAGTAATTTCCATCGGCAGGGCTTTAAGAATTTTTGCAAACATTTAGCACTTGTTGTATTTTCTGGCATAATCAGCTACATCTCAATTGAAAGTTGGCTAGTAATACCCATAGCAGAGTATTTTCTTTGTCAGGGTTTGCCCCCTGGTATGATCGCTGCATTCTTCTTCATGGACTTCCCTTGAGACTCGTTAGATTTCGTTATGGGTAATACACCAAAGCAGGGGAACGAAGAAACCCTCTTTATACATGACACCTTCTTGGATGACGTAGAGTGAAGCTTTTAGGAGGATCTACCATTTTTCATTCCTTCATTCAGGAAGAATTCCCCATTGTAGATAGTCTTTGATAGGAGTCATCCATGACTCCTTTTCAGGCTCCGTCTCTAACTCTAGTCGTTCTCTATCTATCAATGCTTAGAATGTTAAGTATTTCAACTAGGGTAAAGCCTATTTGTTTCACATCCTCGAAACTGGCTAGCATGGTCAGTGACTCGGCCTTCTCATTTTGTTCTATGAGGATGTATGTAATGATGCAATATTCGAAGTCGGCCAGTTGCTTTTGGACCCAGCTGAGATAAGGAGCAAGACAGTGCCTCCTAGCAAGATAATCTTCGCTGACTTGGCATACTACTAACCAGGAATCACAGAAGATATGTAAAGTTTCTACTCTCAGTTCTCTAGCAAGTTTGAGGCTGGCAATTAAGGCTTCATATTTAGCTTCATTACTGCCATAAGGAAGTGAGTTTCAATGCGTAACAGATCGATCATTCCTCAGGAGTCATTAACACAACTCCGGTGCCAAAACAACGATCATTGGATGCTAAATTCATGTACATTTTCCATCGGTCGGTCAATTCTCCACTGCTCTTTAGATAGTCATCTGATGTAGTGAATTCAGATATGAAGTATGCTAATGTTTTTCCATGGATAGCTCTATAAGGGAGATAAGTGATATCGAATTGTTTTGCTCGATATTCCATTTGAGTAATCTTCCATACGTCTAAGATTGCTGTAGAACCTATCGTAAAGGCTGGTCGGCATAAACGTTAATGCGTTGAACTTATCAATCGCCTGGTTACATAATATACCGGTCTTTGGATCTGGTTCTCTTTGCATAGCATTGCGGCGCTTATGGCATGTACCAACATGGCTAAATAGACGTATAAATATTTATGATCCACCGACTTTGACAAGTTAAGAGATCTCTTTAAGTGCTTCACCAAAGCTTGGAATGCTTCTTTACAATCCTATGTCCATTCAAAATTCCTTTTCCATCTCCTGATTAGGTTAAAGAAGAGAGTACACTTATCAGTGGCCCTGGAGATGAATTGACTTAGGGCGATGACCTCTCGTTTAGACTGTATACCTGCTTGATTGTATTCGATACTTAGATGTCTTTGATTGGCTAAATCTCCTTAGGGTTGGCTTTAATTCTGTGAGAATTGAGCATTAAATCCAAGAACTTCCCAGATGCAATGCCGAAAGAGCATTTCAAGGGATTGAGTTTCATTCTATATCTTCAAATCAAACTAAACATCTCTGCTAAGTCATCTATATGGGCGTTTGATCATCGTGACTTTACAAGCATATCATCCACATATACTTTTGTGATCGCTCGATTCGATCTTTGAATGTCCTATTGACTTGTCTCTGTTAAGTAGCTTCAGTATTATTTAGTTTAAATGGCATCACAACATAACAATATAGCCCTAGATCGTTAATGAAGTCGGTGTGCTTCTGGTCGAGGACGTGCATCAGGATCTGGTTGTATGTGGAGTACACATCTATAAATGAAAGTAGTTCATATCCAACGGTTGAGTCTACTAGCCGGTTGATCCTCGAAAGTGGAAAGCTACCTTTTAGGCATTCCTTGTTTAGATAAGAGTCGTCGATGTATGTCTATCACTTTCCATCAACTTTTCTCACAGGAACTAGATTGGATACCCATTTCGGGCAAAAGGTGTCGCGGGTAAACATGTTTTTTTTGAGTTTATCTACTTCCACTTTAAGTACATCAGATATGTTCAGATCCATGATGCGTTGCTTTTGCCTCACCAGGACATGCCTAGGTCAATATTCAATGCATGGCTCATGATAGTCGGTGAGGTCACATGCATGCCAGAATGGGTCCAAGCGAACACATCAAGATTCATTCAGATAAAGCCAGCGAATTCCTTCATCATCGTTGCTCTGAGCTATGATCCGATCTTCAATACCTATGATGGGTGACCATGGTTGAGTGTAATGTCGATTGTTAGCTTAGCGGACGCAGTCTTGGATTCTTAGAGTTCAAATGTAACTATTTCATGTAATAATCAATGTAAAATTTGGTTGGGACGGTCAATCATGACGGTTACTTCAGTCGAATCCTAGAGTCCTATCATGAGTTATTAAGTCTGATAGTGAAGGGATCTAAATGCTTTGAGCATTATATGCAGATGGCCAAAGATCAGACTTGGAAGGACGTTGAAGCAAATGTCGAGTAGGGGTCAGCCTCGAGTTGCGTGCAGCTGCATAGATGGATCTTCCTTTGAGTTTGATCTACTTTTGTATTCGAGTAGTGTTCTTTCCATTCAATGTACCGGCGATCTATTACTCGTCATTCAGATTGGAGTGATGGTTTGTTACCAATGGGCTTGGGCATCGATTCGACGATTCTATCTCTAGGCATTCTTTCGGTCGTAGCCTTGAGTCATTGTAAAAACCATGTATAAATTATAATAGCTATCGCAGCTAGTCTTTGGATGATCACACTTCTGCTCCCAGTCTCGGGTTGATAAATGTACTACATGAACGGTCGAGTCTCATCCTAGCTATGCTACCTAAGCTCAAAAGACATAGAGTTGATCGATGAATGGTCAGTTCATATTCATCTTGTTTCTCGCTCGTGCCCTTAAGGATGGGGCATACATTGACAAGTAGGAAGGCAAGCCATGTCCACTTTAGCTTTACACTCTTTCCTGTTGAATCGTGGGATTAGGTTAATTGATGGAAGGTTGAGTTTCGCCTATCCTGAATTGTACTCTAGTTTTTCCTTCCTGGAGGAATACTTCGATGCTCCATCGGATTTTGGGAATGATTTAGGTATTGGATGACCAACCACGTCAGCTTTGATTCATATTCTCTAATCATATCTAGAGGTAGAGTTGGCTCAGGTGCAGTCGGGTCATGCTCATTCGGTTTCGTACTTCTCCTGACAGATTGAAGGAAGATGCTAGAGAATTAATGATCAAATCTTTGTGGTTTATTCTCCTATCCGCACTTTGGTGATCATAGTTTTTCGAGGGACATCCTGGTCACATCAGTTTGTGTTTAGTGTTGATCGATATCGATTGTCGTCCTGGTGGCACAATATTGTCAGTCGCCCGTAACATCGGACGTCATTCTGATTAGTTTTGTTTTAAGGCCTCCTTGTGGTCATTGCCTTAAGTTGTAAAGAACACTAAGCCGGAGCTATAGTTAGCTGTTGTAGTCAGATTTTAGTGATTTGTATTCCTGCTCCCAGCATTGGTTTAGCAAGGGCATAAGTCGGTCGTTCGAATTCCATCCTTACCGAGTTTGTACTCCTCCTGTCGATTTCAGACCAGAGTTTGTACAATAGAGAACGGTCAAAATCCACTCATCTATTCATTCATGTTTATGCTCTACTCCGTACTCTGGGGACTTAGAGTTATTTTGCAAAATAGAGAACGGTCGAAATCCACTCATCTATTCATTCATGTTTATAATCCGTCCACACTCTGGGGACTTTGAGTTATTTTGTAGAATATAGAACGGTTGAAATCCACTCATTTATTCATTCATGTTTATACTCTAGTCCGCCCTCTGGGGACTTAGAGTGGTTTTATCGACAGTCGGTATCCGCCTGATTTATATTTATACTTCAGTCTGCACTCTAGTACTTTAAGTTGTTTCGCGAGCAGTCGGTATCTGCCCAATTTATGTTTATACTCTAGTCCGCACTCTGTGGACTTAGACTTGTTTTGTAGGCATTCGGTATCCGTCGAATTTATGTTTATACTCCAGTCCGCACTCTGAGGACTTAGAGTTATTTCGTGGGCAATCAGTCGCATATGTTTTTTATTTACACTCCATCTACCAAGTCGGGGTAAGAGTTATCGAATGAATGGTCAAATCACATTCATTCATGGAATGGAATTCTACCTCTAACATGAAGGATAGAACTTGGAAAGTGAGACAATCGATTCATATTCCCTTGGTAGCTGTAACTCCTTTTTCAAGTCAAGGAAGGGAGTATGCGACGGATTGTCGATTCGCATCCATGCTTGGGTTAGAAGTTCAGGTTACATCCACCTCAAGCTACAGTCGTGTCCATGTGTTGAGGGTGGCAGTTGATGAGTAGGTAGTCGGTCATCCTACTTTAAGTCGAGCTTTCGAACTGCCTCCTGTTCAGGGCAGGAGTTAATGTATGGACGGTCGAATCGCATCCATTTTAGTTGGACCTCAGTTATGCTAAGCTTCGGTAGAGGCATAAGTATTTTGGCGAATTCAAGTATGAGATGGGGAGTGGATGGTTGGGTTTCATCCACTCCAATCTTTCTTTGGTCTCCAAGTCAGGTGTGAAAGTTGATGAGTATACGGTCAATCGTGTCCACTTTTTGCTGGATCCCGACTTTATCAGGCTCTGAGTAAGGCATAATGTTCTATAGAACTACGACACGGAGTAGGAAGCGAATGGTCAAGTCACACACACTTTCTATTTTGAGTCCTTGCCCCCAAGTCAGAGGCATACGATAAATGATGATTGGTCGATTCATGCTCGTCTTGTGATGCTTTGAAGGTCCGATCATGGTCCATAGAGGTTGGTTAGTGCCCAGGTCTAGGTACTTGGTTACCTACAACATATGCAAGTAGTTTAATTCAAGTTGGTTGTAGTTCACAACATAATTGAAATTGAAATAAAATAATTTAAAGAAGATTGGAATAAATCTCATTGATAAGTGAAGCGGTATCGTGTGGTCGCTATTCCACTTTTCCTCTAGCTCCTTTCAGCGAGATGTTGACTATCAGCGACGCAATTGATAATCAGAGTTCTTTACTGATAGACATCGGATGTTCCATACCCGCCATTATATAGGGCTTGCATATATTATTGAAGCTTTCCCTTTTCGAATCGGCATTCCAATCACATCTCGGAAGCGTTTGCAATCGCCAGCATTAGGACCATGTGTATCTTGGAATATACAACATTCCTCGGATTTTCTCTGGGCGTCGGTGGACTCTCTCGAGGCTAGTTTTTAGTATTGCTCCGAGTCTTGAGTCTCCAAATAGATATTATCGATTGAATTGTTCAAAGGGGTATATGAGTCAAATTTTGAGATTTTGGGTGGTCTCGTGGAATTTGAGTCCTTAGCCAATAAGCTTGTATTGTTCTTTCTCCTAGTCTGCTCTACCTCCTCCTTGCTTAGGTTATGATTCACTTTGTAACAAAAACAATCCAAGGTCGTAGGAGGCTCTCCAGCTAACTAGCTGCCAAAATATATCTGGAGTTTGGGGATTGATTCCCTTTATCAACTCCATCATTATGATATCCTCGTTGGGATTGTTCGCTTTAGTGATGATGACATTGAATCTCTACAGGAAGTCTCTGAGTGGCTCACCTAGCACTAGAATAAATTGGATAACGACATCACGTCCTTAGTGTAAGTCACATGCATTTTGTACTGCTCGAAAAACTTCTGATCCGGTTGATTGAATGAGGAGATGGATTTAGGCGATAATCGCATAAACTGCATGATCAATACACCTTCAAAGAATATAGGAAAGCATATGCATTCAATGGCACATATCACTCTAGCGAAATTCATATGCCAATTTCATGATACGTAGTCCAGGCTCAGTTCTCCTTGATTAAATCGATATGATTGGTATATTGAATCTACTTGGATATTCTGCACACTGAACGACTTCAATGAATAGGCTTCGACTGGGGGAGATGCTTCAGTCATCATCAATCCGGTTCGTTTTTAAGTTACAACTGCCTGTTATGCTTGTGAATGATGTATGCATGCCCGAGATATGAGTAAAGCAAGATGGACCAGTATTGACGGGTTAGTGGTAAGTTACTTGAAGTCGGACCTAATAAAATCTGCTATTTGCTTGGAGTCAGCAATTGGTTTGCTTGGAGTAATTGAATTCGAAGTGCTGAGTCAGTGAAGAAAGGTTTTTGGAGTCATCTTGGCATTTGCTTGGAGAAAATCTTGGTTTTACCCGAGTTTAGCTTTGGGCTAAATTTTCTTCGGTTTGCTTAGAGTCACATCACCTATGTTCTCCAACCTTTGAGAGTATCGTTTGAGTAGAGGTTGCTTGTTCGTTCCCTGGTTGCAATCCAAAAGCTGTTGCTTGATCCTCTATGCCTTGGTTAGTCACATGATGTAAGAGAAGTAGATAGAATGTACCATGCTTAAGTTGAGTTTCGAATCCAGAATGTGGGGCGCTGCGCTGCAGCATAGGAATTGTACCGATTTATAATTTTTTAAAATGGATTGTACCTGATCCATACTTTTTTGGAATAGGGATCGGTTAAACAACGGTTCGGTTCTGCATGAATGAAACATAGGGATCGGTAGTATAGGAATCGGCAGAATTGCCTCGATGAAGGATCAGTAATTTGCCATATGAGAGGGATCGGCTATGGGGACGTGAATGAGGGATTGATCGTGAACCAATTTGTAGAGGGATCGGTAGTAGGAATGGAGGAATCGATCATTATTCGATTTAGAGAGGGATTAGTATTGAGCATGGCTATCAGCCTGAGGGATCGATATAGCTTGAGGGTTAGTATATATACATTGAAGATGGACCGGTATATACACCTAGTAGAGGGATCGACATATATACCTAGGGAGAGGTCGTTATATATACTTTGAAGAGGGATCAGTATATACACCTAGCGGAGGGATCGACATATATACATTGTAGATGGATCGGTGTATATACATTGTAGAGATGTCGGTATATATAATTTGAAGAGGGATCTGTATATATACTTCATGGAGGGATCAGTGTATATGCTGGTGGGATCAGTGAAGAATCAATTGCGAAGTCGCTTGTGATGAGCCGGAGAGGACAAATTGTGTATAGGGGTCGGTCATAATGGAATGGTGATGGATCAGAATGTACTAGATAGAGGAGGGATCGGTCATGTAAGTGGACGAGGGATCAACTATGGGAACTTAACCGAGGGATCGACCAAAATGCAGTAACTTCAACACTTGTAAATTTCATACAACCGATCCATTTAATCACGGCCAACCGTATCTCACAGAAGTTGAACATATGGAAGAGTGTCGTGAACTACAACCATGCTAAAACTCTAGAAGCATATGGCTGAAGCAATCCGAAGGAGAAGAATCGCTATTGACCTACACCCAAAAAGATCTCCAGTCTACATGTCTTCTGGCATACCCTATCCATAATATGCCAGACAATAATATATATAATAGAAGAAGATATTTTATATGCATTATTAAATGTTCTTAGAATTCTTTCAAGCCTCAAACCCAACTAGTGATTGTGTAAATTGAATCTATAGGATTTCTAGTTGATTGACAGAAGTTTAATCTAAAGTGGTTCCAATATTCAAAAGTTGGAGGAGTAACGGTATTTTTGGTAATGTCAAAATATTGTGTAAACTTATAAATATGTTGGGTGAATGGCATCATAGAAAATATACCGAGTAGTTTCAAGGTATAGATTATAAAAGTAGCACATATAACATTATTTGATAATTTAGAGTTAAGTCTATTAATAGTGTTTACTTTATCATGTAGTACAATACACATGTGAAACTTGATTTAAGGGGAACCCTCACTTTCTAGATGTACTTTAAGTTTCGTTGGGTTGAAACACCCAAAAAGTCAAAAATTTGTACATGGAATTTGAAGAGTATTGTTTGCGGCAAAATTGGTCACAAACACCCAATTGCCAATGAAAGCACCAGTTCACAATCACAGATCTCATATGACAATTATGTAGAGAATAAAAAATGAAGGACGAAAATTCAGAAGAAAGCAGTAAAAAACACAGAATTTGTTGTGATTCAGCGACCTGGCCTACGTCCACTTTGAAGTTGGTGACTTTATTGATATTCACTTGCTGTTTATAACTGATTGTGATGGTTTACAGCGGATTATAGTGTCGAAATAGGAGTATAACAGCAACAATGGAGTACAAAGTTGAATTTGATAGAGTCTGGATGTCTAAAAGCCAAAAGGACCATTCTTCTGTAGGCCCTGGGGCTCTATTTATAGGCACCCCATGCAAATATCTGGCCCAAACTTTGGGAGACTTCTTCTGGCATGTGAGCGGGTCCACGCGATCGATCCCATGCAATTTTGACTCGATCCGTGATCAATACGAACCTAATTCGTATCGATCAAGATTTTATAAAATGGATTTGAAATTTGGCGTGAACATTGTTTAGCTTGCACGTAAGCTCCTGTGAAAATTTCATAGCATTTGGACTTGTGGATTATAAGATATGATCGATGCAAGACTGTGTTTTCACGAATGCTGTCACGTTCGAATCGATCCTTCGTGTCGATCTATTCGAATCGATCCAGACACGTGCTAGCAGGTTGACGTGGCATGCACTCTTCGGATCAATCCACTTTTTATGCCGAGTTGACAAAGTCATTCCAAGTCCTTCGCCTTGTTTGTATCGATGGTTTGTGTTCCATTTCGTATCGATCGAATCCATTGATTTCGTATCGATCATTTGTAGCTCTGTTCGCATCGATGTTTTTAGGTTACTTCGCATCATTGGCTGGGGGTCATTTCGTACTGATGCTTGGGGGTACTACTTCGTATTGATCGTTCGATGGTCCATTCGTATCGATCGTTAACCATCGATACGAACTGCTCAATTGGGACTGATATGAATTGACTCCGAGTGATGGATGCGAAGTAAAACCAAGCCGAGTGGATACGAAGCAAAATGTTCGTGATGGATACGAAGTGGATGTTGCTGATCGATTTGAAACTACGGGTAAACGATGGATACGAATAGTTTCACTCTGATCGATATAAATCGGATGGATGCAAGGCGAAGTTACTTTGATCGATATGAACTTGATCGATTCGAACAGATCGATATCATGGCTCTCTGATGGATACGAACAGCGTGCCTTACTCAACCTGTATCGATCATATCTCGATCATACGAACTCGGATTAACTTGAAATTTGAAATGCTAGCTTCCACGGCTTTGCTCGTCATGCCACATCAATTATACCTCGATCCGAACTTGGACAAAGTTCGTCGATATCCATAGCGATCCTGCGTACGACCGATCTTTGAGACGAACTGTCTTTGGTTATCAGTTGACCTTTTGGTGTCATGGCCATGCTAAAAGGCAGGATAACACTTGCTCCCGCAAAACATGCCTTATGGTAAAAAGGTGTGTTTTGTAATGCCATAAGCTGGATGTTCATATCCTGTTGATGTGCAAAGGAATTGATAGTCTTATCTGACCACGATTGATGATCGTTCGGGATCGTATGTCATTTGAGGTGATATGTGATCGTTCGCGGTCGGACGCCATTCGCGGCGAATGGTGGTCGTTCGCTATCGGGGTGCCATTCGAGGCGATTTGTGATCGTTCACGATCGGGTGCCATCCGAGGCGAATTGTGACCGTTTGCGGTCGGGTGACATTTGAGGCGAATTCCGATCGCTCGCGATCGGGTGCCGTTCGAAGCGAATTGTGACCGTTCGCGGTCGGGTGCCGTTCGAGACGAATTGTGATCGTTCGCGATTGGGTGCCGTTAGAGGCGAATTGTGCATGCCCGGGGGAGACTTAGTATCGTTAATGTCAGATTTCACGTTCAAGTGAATTTCTGAATTGTTGGTTATGACGGTTTATCGCCACCTCAGAGCATGCCAGAGGACCGTTCGCATCCTGTACATGCGTAAGTGACTAGGCCGTTTCAGAATTATTAAAAGCAAATATCCATTCAATTGAGTTTTTCAACAGAAATGTTCAACAAAATCAAGTTTCAACATGGGAAATAGAAAACAAAAGCAAAACAGGGACGTCAGAGTGCAAACACCTACATTGATGTGATTTATAGTCATAGAGCATGCTTGATGATCATTCGCGGTCATGTACATGTGTAAACAACTTAATCGCATCGGTGTGGATTTTGCCACTCCTTCATCGTTATCTCAATCAATTGATAATAAGCTGAAGCCCAGATCCTGAGCCGTTCCCAGTTGATGCAGGTGGTTGCCGCTCACGTTCCACCATTTGTTCCCCTTCTTACATACTACGATAACAGACCATTCTGGATATCACCTCAATCTCATCCTTCAGGTGCCTGCAACCATTTGTACCATGACCATTCAGCTCATGGAATAAGCAATACTTGTCTGATCTCCCCTCATTGCTGGTCGGATCCCTTCTCATCAGTTTTCGATAAGGAACCTGCCCCTGGTGTCCTAATAGATTCGTTCCAAAGTCTCGTTCAGCTTCGTGTATGAGGTGAATCTTAGTTCCTTTCGTGGTCGCGTTGATCCATCACCATTATCCTCAGTCTTTCGTTTCCCTTTACCAGTTCATGTACCTTTTTCAGGAGGTTTTTTACCCTTGACTGCATAAACATCAATTCCTTCCCCTTCCTCTCTTTCAGCATTTGCATCCTCCGATCGTAAAAATCTTGCAGCCTCATAATAAAATTTCCTAGATTCATAGGGGGATCCATTGTTAATGAATTCTTGAATTCTATGACCGTCAGCTATGCCAAATACACTGCCATCAAAACCATGGATGGATCTGATCGATCCACCGATGTTGCCGTTGCATTGAATCCTGTCGAAAAGCTCCTCAAAGGCTCCTCGGTTCTTTGCTTCAGTGCTCCAAACTCATCATATTCTTAGGTCTCGAAATGTGAACTCTAAACGGCCTCATAAATCTTTCAGTCAAATCGGACCACGTTCTAATGGAGCCACTACTAGTTGTCTAAACCATAGCGCCGCTGCCAAATACAATGGGAAGCACCGGGCCATGACCTCCATATGCCATATATATTTCGTTAGATGAACAGCAGGGTCTGTCCTTCCATTGTACATCTCCAGTCGGTAGCTTGAATTTTGGTGGATTCCTGGCCTGCCTAATCGTTGGAGCGAAAAGGCTCATGGTAACATCTTCCCGCACTCTGTTCACTTGTCCACCTCTCATGGCTCGTCAGACCATCTCTGCCAATCTGTCGTCAAGTTTTAGCCCTTGTCTGTTGCTTCTGCTTTGCCCCTCGAGTTCATTAGGGATCCCTGGGATCTGCCCTCCTAAATGAGTATTCATTTCTCTGTCAATGCCGTGTTGCGCAGCCCCACCTGGTATCCTGCCCATGATTGGGTCAACATGCTCTGGGTAAGTGCCCCCTAGCTCTGGAACCGTGCTAGATGGTCCAGCTCCATTCTGAATTCTATTTGTTCCGTTCTCCCAATCTCTATCTCCCGCATCTCCTGCAGTTGTGTTCCACTGATTCTGCACTCCAACTTGTCCAACTTGTCGAAGTAGGTTCTGCATCATCTCCTCTTGTCTCTTGAACATTGTTTCCATCTCGTCCCTAGTGATGAAGATCGACGTCTAATTTGCTCTTGGGGAAACCTCTTGACTCCCTTCATGTTGACTCTTTTCTAATCTTTGCCTTCTACTTGATTGCCTTGTCATAGCTGTTCAGATCTGAATCCTTAGGCCTATAAATTCAACTTCCAAGTGATAATATCCCTGAATTAGACTTCTCAGTGAAAGCACCAAAATGTTTACGGGAAAATTGGTCACAAACACCCAATTGCCAATGAAAGCACCAGTTCACAATCACAGATCTCATATGACGATTATGTAGAGAACAAAAAATGAAGGACAATCAGAAAATTCAGAAGAAAGCAGTAAAAAACACAGAATTTATAGTGGTTCGGCGATCTGGCCTACGTCCACTTTGAAGTTGGTGACTTTATTGATATTCACTTGTTGTTTACAACTGATTGTGATGGTTTACAGCGGATTATAATGTCAAAATTCGAGTACAACAGCAGCAATGGAGTACAAAGTTGAATTCGGTAGAGTCTGGATGTCTAAAAGCCAAAAGGACCATTCTTCTGTAGGCCTTGGGGATCTATTTATAGGTGCCCCATGCAAATATATGGCCCAAACTTCGGGAGACTTCTTCTGGCACGTGAGCGGGCCCACGCGATCGATCCCATGCAATTTCGACTCGATCCGTGATCGATACGAACGTAATTCGTATCGATCAAGATTTTACCTAATGGAATCGAAATTTGGCATGACATTCTTTAGCTTGCACGTAAGCTCTTGTGAAAATTTCATAGCATTTGGACTTGTGGATTGTGGGATATGATCGACGCAAGATTGCGTTTTCATGAACGCTGTCGCGTTCGAATCGATCCTTCATGTCGATCTATTCGAATCGATCCAGGTACATGCTAGCAGGTTGACGTGGCGCATACTCTTCGAATCGATCCACTTTTTATGCCGAGTTGACCGACTCGTTCCACGGCCTTTGCCTTGTTCGTATCGAGGGTTTATGTTCCATTTCGTATCGATTGAATCCATTGATTTCGTATCGATCATTTGTAGCTTTGTTCGCATCGATGTTTTTAGGTTACTTCGCATCGTTGGCTGGGGGTCATTTCGTACCGACGCCTGGGGGTACTACTTCGTATTGATCGTTCGATAGTCCATTCGTATCGATCGTCATCCATCGATGTGAACTGCTCAACTAGGACCGATACAAGTTGACTCCGACTGATGGATGCGAAGTAAAACCAAGCCGAGTGGATACGAAGTGGACGTTGCTGATCGATTCAAAACTACGGGTAAATGATGGATACGAATAGTTTCACTCTGATCGATACAAACCAGATGGATGCGAGGTGAAGTTACTCTGATCGATACGAACTTGATCGATTCGAACATATCGATATCATGGCTCTCTGATGGATACGAACAGCGTGCCTTCCCCAACTTGTATCGATCATATCTCGATCATACAAACTCGTATTAACTTGAAACTTGAAATGCTGGCTTCTACGGCTTTGCTCGTCATGCCACTTCGATTATAGCTTGATCCGGACTCGGACAAAATTCGTCGATATCCATAGCGACTCTTCATACAGCCGATCTTTATGACGAACTGTCTTTGGTTATCAGTTGATCTTCTGGTATCATGCCCTTGCTAAAAGGTGGGATAACAAGTATCTTTTGTTATTATCCCACCACCAAACTAAGTTATCATGCTGGTCGTTTAAACTTATATGGTCAATAAAATTAATCAGTCTTTGAATTGGGTAAACTTGTTCCCTACAAGTTTAGTTTATAAGAAAAATTTTAGTTAAAATTTTCATGAGGTGCAAAAATGCCTACAATATGGTCATTCTTGTTGGAAGCTAAAAAAAGGTTATGAAACCCGTGTTTTAAGGAGATTGGCAAGGCCCAAGGATCCTTTCAAAAGGAGGTTTTTATTACTTTCATGTATGTTAAATTTAAAACCCGATTTAAATATGTGCAACAGGTTGCAAATATTTTTCCAGAAGAAGGAAAACAGTATCCATTTATAGTTAACTATATATTTATTTTTTATCAATATATAGATATATTTGTGTGTGTTATATAAATATTGCAAATAAAGTTATTTTTGGCATTGTTATATATATATCGTTTTAAAATATTATTACGTCAAACTATGATATTTTGAAAATCTGAATATTAGACCTAGTTTTGGAATTTGAATCTTGTTTAATAAGTCATATTAGATATCTAAATTTGAATTAATTTTGTGTTATATTTAAAATCTATTTACAAGTTAACTTCATATTAAATATTTAGAAAAAAAAATATTTTAGATATTTCTTTTATTATGAAACATTTTATTAAGGAAACTGATATATGTGTAAGAGCGAAATAATATATACATAGTAGTTATAAATCCCGACATCCACTTTATATAAACTTAAACATCTACACCTTTATTATGTTGCACGTGCACATTATACATATATGAGTATATAATGATACACTCATATAATATAAATATTAGTTTATTAAATTTATTAATTAAATAAATCAAAAAATCAAATAAACATGATTTTCAAAATAAACTAGATTGGATCTGGTACAACTCTTTATACTTTATAGGTGCACCATAGCCCAAAATAAGATTTTTTTTGAAATCTACTTATTTAACCCTTTGCAGATCGGATTAGTTACCTAAATGGTATTAAAGTCCAAATCGTCTGTACGGTCTAAATTAGCAACTTTAATGCCGACTAATAAAGCCTACCTATATAATGGGTGCCTAGAATTGTAGTGTCTCGGCTTGGGGTTGGATAATCAAATATCCTCCCTTACTTGACTACTAGTCTGACCTAATGGGTGGAGTAAGTCTTAAATGCCCAAACTGATTTGGGTATTGGGCTAATTTTCAAAATCAGTTTAAAATTTTTAAAATGAATTTTTATACTTAAATGTTAAATTTGAAATATAAATATAAAACAAAAATCTATAATAGCTATAAAATATATTTGAATATTTCAAAAATGGTTTGAAAATAAATAGATAATTTTGAATTTTCAATATATATTTAATTAGTCCAAATAATTAAATAAAATAATTAATTAAATGGTTAATTAATAAAACATATATATTGATGTACATATGTAACATAGTTGTCATACATATATATATATATATATATATATATATATATATTCTTAAATTTGTTTAAGATGAATTATTTTAAGATTATGAATTATTTAATTAAATTGTTTAATTAAATTAATGAATTGATTAAATAAAATTAATTAAAAAGCCAACTAATTGAAATGTATACATATATTGATATGTATACATATAAATAACCTGAAAATGCTATAGTTAATTATTTATCTTGAATAGTTTAAGATAAGCAATATTTTTAGACATTTTACATAAATTAAACTAATTTTATATGATTAATTAATGAAATAAATTAAAATTAATTTAGTATGACTTAATTGATAATAAATTAATTAATTAATATGATTTAATCAATAACATACACATATGTAATTATACAGTTTAATTAAATTATAGCAGTTATTAATAAATTAAACTTATATAACTATATATATAACTAATGTAAGTGGAACTGAAATAAACCCAAAAATAGATTTTTGGAATAAGTACATATATCATGATTTTAGTTGTGTCTGACACTTGACTTACGAGTGTGTTTCACAAGAAATACATTATTTTTTGAATTGATACCACTCGAACAATGAATATATACAATTGAACGTGTAGAGAAAAAATAAATTAAAACAATTACAAAACCAATTTAATTCGAAGTTCAAGCTACAACTATTTTCAAAAAATAGTTATAATATCAGTTTGAAATCAGTTTAAAATTAAAATCAGTTCAACTGAAATCAGTTTCAAAATTAAAACAACTTCAAATGACTATAAAGTTTATAAATTAAAATTGGGTTAAATAGAAATCAGTTTAAAATAAACCATTTCAATTATAACCAGTTTTAAAATTAAAATAAGTATAATTAAAACTTTTACGTAGTTTATAAATTAAAACCAGATCAAAGTAGAAATCGGTCTAAAATTGAAATCATTTCTAGTTAAAATCAATTTTGAAATTAAAACTAATTTATTTAAAACTAGTATACAGTTTACATATTAAAATCAGTTATAACATGGTATAATTAAAACTATATTAATATTCTTCCATAGTACTTCTATTTTAATTATCTATATAATACTTCTGCCAGCATATAACTAATACTACTTGATTAAATTTAAATTAGTTGTAATATGGTATTATTAAACCAATGCAGTATGCATAATACTTCTACCTTAATTGAAATACTAATGTACATAGTGCTCAGATATCTAGGAAACTAATATACATCGTGCTCAATGATTTGGGAAGCTAATATACAAAATTGGGAGGTTCTTACGCAAAATAGTCGAAGTCTACAAACATCATGAACTTATATGTGTTTGTGTGTTTGTGTGTGTATGTGAATTTGGGAAATATTCTGAAGTAATATACCAAGAGATTACGAACATCATAACTAACATCATAGCATACCACATAAAACTAATACAAAAACTTGGGAAAGTTTCGAGGCAAATACTAAGTGACTGCAAGCATTGTAAACTTTTGATTTATGAATCATAACCATACCTCAGATGAAAGTATCGTGATGGTGAAAAGTAGGGAGCAATTTCGGTCTAGAGTTGATTGAGACAAGCTTTCACATAGAGAAGGATACCGATATCAGTGGAGCTCTTAGTACACAAAAGTAGAAAAAGGTTCAGATAGCATAGAAATTGAAGAAATTTAAAAGAAATGAGTGCATTCCATAAGAGAAATAATTTGCAATTCAAACCCTAGCAGCATTCAGACCCGATTTCACCAAAGACACAATGAGAATAGTTATCGTCATCATCCTAAATCATTTTTTACGTCCTAATCTGGAATACACAGAAGAAATGCCTTTGAGGAATAAGACGGAAGAAATTAAAATTGATCGTTGGGTGAAGGGTTGGATTGGAAGGTGTAAAATAATAGTGGGAAGAATGAATAATTAGAGAAAAAGGTACTACTAACTTAATTTTGGTGATGGTATTATTACTACTGTACTTAAGTATGGTTGTACACCCTTATTTTATGAAACTATTTAATAGATGAAAAGTTACCACTAACGAAACGTTATTGTGAAACAACATTTTAAGGTGAAACTTGTTCACCCTTATTTTTAATTTTTTTACTCATTTTTTCAAATTATATGAACTATTAATTCTTTAATTGGTTAAAAAGTTCAATTAAAGACATTTTAGTAATATAGTTTTCAATTTTTTTAATGATTATTCAAATTTATGACATTCCCTTTTTGCACTTTTTTGTGCTTCTTTAATTTTTCACACGATTGATTATGATGAACAGTAAAATATGCACGATCGTTTACAACTTATGAGTATGGCAAACTAAATAACAGTGTTTTAATATTTATGATGGTTAAGGCTATTAAGTTATTAAAGACCTGTATCATTCTAAATGTTGTTAAAAACAACTATACAACAAATTTCAAGGAAAGCTAGTTGTTAAAGAGCATTATTGCAATGGTTATTTTATGAAAGTTGTAAATGAATAGTTTTGTTATAGTGACAACTGCCCTCTAACATTTACATGTTAATAGATTACTTGCATGCACACTAGTTGTTGTGCAAATTAAAGTCGGATTGTTTTGTGTAGTATTATTAATATATTGCCTATAAAAGTAAGATACATGCATGTATTTGTTGAGAAAACTCTGGGTGCATGCATTATACTTAAGCCATTGCAAAATGGTAGGTAAGAGTGAATAATCTTTCTTGGTTTGTTAAGAAAATTCAAGGTCTTTTGTAGGCCTATGATTTGTTGAGAAAACTCTAGGTCAAAATCCCAAGGCAAGCGACTCCTAAAACTCACTAGAAGAATTACAAGATTTCTATATTTCTTTAAGGCTTTGAGGAATATAAAAATCAAGTTAGGGCCTTATTAGAATAATGAAATGATAACATTTAACCTTTCTAATATTGTAAGAGTATATGTTATACAAGCTAAAATAATTTACTTCGATAAATTTGTGCAACTAATGAAATTTATAAAATGTTTATTAGTTAAAATATACAATGAACTAAACTAACAATAACAAAGAAATATAAAACATATACATACCAATAAATCCTTTAACATGTTATCACTTCAAGACCTATGCAAGCACTTAATTATATGACTATTGAATACGCTCATAACTTACTCACTTAAGGGTTTATTTTCGTAAGGCTATTTATTTTCTTCTATGAGTTTTAAACTCTAAATCAATATTTAGATATAGATATTTGAGTACAAAATTTGTACGGTGAATAGTTACATTCGTAAGACACGAAATCTCGATGAAATTGGTTTATTCAAAATGAGAAAGTAAACCATAGTATGAGATCATGTTAAAATGATTAAATCTAATAAGGATCTTATTGCGTTAGATACAACACTAGGCCAAGAGCTACAACTTAGGAATTCGATCGATGAAATGTTAGTTTGATAAATTTACATAAATTGCAACTTATTCGATATCCTTAAATGTTAAGGATGATCAAATGCATTTTTATAAATAATTTGATGCAGTCTTGTAGTAAGCATTTTATTCAGATGGTGTGACTGTTTGAAAGGAAAATGAATGTTCAAGCATGGATGTTAGGTAAGCACAGTTGGGATAATGAGAGTGAATGGTCACCTCTACTTCATGAAGTGACATTGGAAACGTGGATTCTATAAAATACTTAAGACACTCAATATGGAATAAGAGATGTGATTTTCATTCCAAACTTATTTTTATATATAGAGAAATATTTTATATTAGATTTACTTCCTTGATTTCAATATATTTGATCTAAAACTATCGATTTTAAACTAATCATATTGGATGAAATAAAATGCCTTAATAAGTGGTCGAATGAAGCTTTATATTTTGTTGTCATAGTGACAGAAATAGTGGGAGCAAATCATATGACAGTTATTAGTGCTTGCATCTTAAAGAGTTAGCTATTTGCCCTTAGGGAAATTACGTAATTTGTCACATATATCTAGCTTTGTTCATAGTTCAAGTATTTATTTTCTACTATATACTTTTTTATATAGTGATATAGTAAACCAATTTTAAGTTTATATTAGTAATAATATGTTACGTCATAATTGTTACGAAGAGTTGTAAACATGGGAAAATTATCATTATATAAAATAATATATTATTTTAAATATTCCAGGTCAAGATATGTCAAGGGATATCGATACATCAGTTGAGACCAAAATACATAACGCTCCCCAAATATTAGATATTGTATTACTCATAGTTGCCAGGGCATCTGTAACTGCCCGGAATTTTGAACACGTCGTATTTAAATATATGATTTATTTAAACATTTGAATCTTGGATTTAACTTGATTAAATGGATTTTGCAACCTTGTTAACCCCCTTTTAACTAATAACTAATGATGACAAACTTGTTTTTGAAAAACGTGTACAAAAATAATTTTTTAAAAGAAATATCGATAATGCGACCGAAAATCGTTTATCGATAAATGGTTTTTTTACTCAATAAATGTTGTTAAAACTTGTTATGATGACCTACAATATAAATGCGTAATTAATTAGCAACTAAAAATAGTTTTCCATTATGGTGATTAGCAAGGTAGGATGTGTTAGGAACTAGGCTTTCTAGAAAACAAGGTGGAATGGATCTTAAGGCTAAATAAACACTAGAGATGGTGAAGTGTGTATTTCAAATATTTCAAACTTAGTTATGAAATTAAAACTCTATCTAATCAAATTGCAAATGAAACCCAATAATCACAGAACATGTAAGTCATAAAGTAAAATACAGTGAAATAAATAGCACTAGGGATTTTTATACTGGTTTGGATTAACCAATCCTACATCCAGTCTTGTACTGCACCAAATAGAATTTCACTATCACCACTTGCTTTCCATTAGTGGAAAGAACACCTTTATAATCTTGATTTCACAAGATACAAGATGCACCCTCTTAATTTACGGGCTACAAGAACACCCTCTTGTCTATAAAAAACAATGACAGAGTATGGAAAGTAGTCATATCTTCAATACAAATTCTTGCATATTCAGTACAATGATCCTATAGACCTCTAGTGGTAATATATCTTTGAATTCTTCGAGGAATAGGATGAAATAAAAAAGAGAATGATATGAATTTAAGTACAAACTCTCTGATATTGTATGGTTTACAGAGAAATAAAGAATTGGAGTGAAAGATTATGGATTTGCAAAGAGAATGGAAGAGTATTCGATGGATTTCTCTCAAAAATGTATGGAGAAGAAAGAGTAAGATAAAACAAGAAATATTGATGTCAAAATTCATTATCCAGAGCCTTTAAATAGTGGTTGGAGAGATGTGTCTTTTAATGAAGAGCAGAGGGAAATGTCTCTTCATTTAAATTTTGAAAACTGGCCAACAACTAGTATGTCGACATAAACTAAGGGGATATGTCGATAGAGGATATGTCAACATATAAGTGTTGCAAAAATAACAGCAACTCCACTATAGTGCTATAGATTTTTAGATTTCAAAGTACCTTATATTTGTGGATATTTTTTTATTCGATTGAGGTCAATGGTTGATGATCTTCAACTAAAATTGTCATAGGGTCTTTAGCAAAGGATTCTAAGGTTCAACCAACCAATCATCACTTTAAATACCTCTTTCATTTCAACATTAGGATTTTTTCTTTAATCAGTTTTGTTCTTCCATTTGCTCTGACTAATCTTCATATTATAATTCATTTGCTTCCACTGAATTCTTGTTTCTCTCTATAAATGTCTCCATAATATATTTTAAAGTACTGCAAAACTCGAAGAAATTATTGTCATCAAAATCAATAGCTAAGGTATTAACAACCTTCCTTTTTTTGATAATGAAAACCGTCTATATATTTGAGAGGTAAAATATAATATTTCTATATTTTACTCCCCCAAATCTATGTATCCTCCTATCATTTTGCCTAGTATATTTATACGTTTTCTCCCCTTTTGTCATTAACAAAATGGGCAAAAAAGAATCGCTTGAGCACAATTAGACAATGTATATAGAGTTTTCACATAGAGATATATATAAATGTATATAAATAGAACTCACAAGGGGAATCAAAATTAATATAAAGCATGAAATAAAATATTTAAAATAAAAGGAGTTTTAAAGCTATCGACTTTGCCAATGCCAATAGCATATCCTTTTGAATTATATCCAAAGTTCATAATCTCACCATCTTCGAATATAATGTCGCTTGATACATATGGAATATATTATTTGAACATCCGTTGTTTGATATCTATTGTTTAGTACCTGAAAAATATAAAATATGCGCATTAGTACCCCATTTTATTTTGAGGTCCATAGGGTTAAATTATGGTAAGCCAAACCCATGAAGAGTTTGAAAGCCCTTTCAAAATTTAATCATTAGATAATTGAAATTTATTAATAAAATTATCAACATATTTTTCTCTCTTAATATTATCTAACCTTCTAGGAACCCATTAATTAATAAACTTATTTGGAGGTTTTAACTTTAATTTTCTAGATTTTGGTTTGAACTTGTTATTCTTAACAAATTCAGAACTTTGAGTACTATTTTTCTTTGATTTGGGTTTAAATGTGTATTTAAGTCCATGTTTATTGTTAGTGGGTTTAAATGTAGATAATAATTTTACTAAATTATCCTTTTCTTTATTTAATTTATCAACACTAGTTTTCACTTTATCAAATTCGTTATTGTAGTGAAGAATAATATTGTCTAGAGATGTGTTTTTATCATTTAGATCAGCGATCTCTAACTTCATTACGAGATTTTTTAGATTTTAGGGATTTATTTCCACATTTAATTAGTTTTCAAAAACTTTAAAGCATTATATCCTTTCCATCATTAAGCCTTTCAATTTCATCTTCTAGACATTGTCATTTTTTCAGTTAACATTTTGTTAAACATTTTTAATCCATATCTACTAAACTATTCTTATACACTTTTCCCAGCTTTTATATTCCTTATACATATCATTTAAAACATTAATAATTTTTTCATTAAAATTCCATACCTGGTCATCCTTTGCCATGAAGCACATGATGACATTTTCAGTTTCTGAATCATTATCACTTGATGATGTATCTGAATCATCCCATATCGCATTGAAAGCCTGTTTCCTCTTCTTATTGAAAGTGTTTGAAGAGTACTTTGATTTCTTCAGATCCGGACAGTCTATTTTCAAATGTCCAGGTTGATCACATTCAAAACACTAAAGAACATTTCCATTTCTAGAATTAAAGTTGTTAGTTTTTTGAAGTTTTTTCATCTTTCTATATTTCAAAAATTTCTTAAAGGCCATGAAAGCGATTTCCTCATCATCTAGTTCATGGTTGTCATTGTAGCATTGAGTGCTAGTGATTTCTTCTCATTGCTTGATTCTCTTTTCTATCCTATAACTTTACTTCATAGGACATTATATTACCTAATTAAATCTTCTGTTTTCATAGTACTAACTTCATTAGCTTCTTTGATTGCCAAAATTTTCTGTTCCCATTCACTAGCGAATGAATTTAAGATTTTTTTGGCTTAATCCTCTTCAGCAATATTATTTCGTAATGATATTAATGCATGTAATATATCTTGAAATTTAAAATGCATATCAGAGATGGATCCATTTTGTTTCATTCTAAATAGTTGACATCGATTAGTTAACACTGATATCTTTGTCTGTTTAACTTTGCCAGTGCCTTCGTGTGTAACTTGTAGTGTTCTCTAAATTTCATATGCATTTTTACAAATAGACACTGTTAAACTCGTTTTTATCCAAGGCATAGAATAAAATATTCATAGCCTTTGAATTATTGAGTACTTGTGTCTTTTGATGGGTGGTCCTTTGTGCCTAATTTATTTGGGGCTAGGTGTACTCTGTTTGGGTAATATTCCAAATATTTAAACCATTAGATTGCAAATAAAATTTCATCCTACAAGCCTAATAAGCATAATTACTACCATCAAATAGTGGGGGTTTGATAGTAAATTGTCCTTCTACAAAAGTGTTAAAGAAAGTGTTACTAGTATTATTAGCCATTTATACTTTTCAAAAATCAAGTTATGAATTTTTGGTGAACATCCAGCTCTCCTCCAAGAAATCTATATCACCAAAGCTAACCTAGAAAAAGACTCAGTCTGACCCGAACATTATAATAAAATAACACCTGGGTCAGTTTAGAAACTAGCGTGAGAAAACTCAAGTAATGGATAATGAATAATTGGTGCGACCACGTCGCAAATGTGGAATGGGATTTCGCCATACAATAACAACATCCAGACATAACAGAGTAGAAATAAACAATAGAAACAAATACAAATATAAAGGATGGGTACAAGTAAGAACAAATCCCACTATATATTATCACCAATTAATTGTACTTGATATATGTTTAGCAATTTTGACACACGCTTAAAGTATGAATATATATGATGTATTCAAACTTTTATGTATCTAGCACTTAATTAATTTAGAATCAAACTAATAAACCGTGACAATTATTTTTGTCCGTCCATATTCATTTCCTAATTATAAATAACCTACATCTTATTTCTTATTTTACATTTTGTTTCTCCTAACACCTCGTATTCAAAAGCTCTTATTCTTGAAAATCCAAAAGCATTGAAAACCAGTTCTCTGATACCAAATGTTAGAAACTAGGCTTCTATAAAACAATATCGAATGGATCTTAAGGCTAAATAAACACTAGAGATGGTAAAGTGTGTATTTCAAATATTTAAAACTTACCTATGAATTTAAAACTCTATCTAATCAGATGGCAAATAGAAACCAATAATCATAGAACAAGTAAGTAATAAAGTCTGCATGCAGTAAAGTAAATAACGGTAGAGATTATTATACTGGTTCAGATTAACCAATCCTACATCCAGTCCTATATTGCACCATATAAAATTTCACCATCACCGCTTGCTTTCCATTGGTGGATAGCACACCGCTACAATATTGATTTCACGAGCTACAAGATGCACCATCTTGATTTACAGGCTACAATAACACCTCTTCTCCATACAAACAATAGAGTATGGCAAGTAGTCATATTTTCAATACAAATTCTTGTAGATTTGGTACAATGATCCTATAGACCTCCAGTTGCAATATATCTTTGAATTATCTAAGGAATATGATAAAATCAAAGAGAGAATGATATTAATTCAAGTAATACTCTCTAATAGTATGTGGTTTGCAAATCAATGAAGAATTAGAGTGAAAGATTATGGATTTACAAAGAGAATAGAAGAGTATTTGATGAATTTCTCTCACAAATGTATGAAGAAGAAAGAGTAAGAGAAAATAAGAATTATTGATGTCAAATTCATTTTCCAATGCCTTTAAATAGTACTTGAAGAGACGCGTCTTTTGGTAAAGAGGTGGAGGGAAATGTCTCTTCATTTGAAGTTCGAAAAATTGGCCAACAGTTAATATGTTGACATACACTAGGGGGGTAGGTTGACATACACTAGGGGGATATGTTGACAAATAGGTTTACAAAAAGAGCAGAAACTCAAATAAAGTGTTGGAGATTTTCAAATTTCAAAGTACCTCATATTTGAGGATATTTTATAATTCGGTTGAGGTCCATGGTTAATGATCTTCAAATAAAATTGCCATGGGGTCTTTAACAAAGGATTCTAAGGTTCAACCAACTAATCATCACTTCAATTACCTCTGTCGCTTTAGCATTTGCATTTCTTCTTCAATTAGTTTTGTTCTTCTATTTGATCTGATTAATCTTTATATATATAATTCATTTGCTTCAACCGAGTTCTTGTTTCTTTCCATAAAATGTCCCTATAATATATTTTAAAGTACTGCATAACTCAAAGTAATGTTAGTAGCAATATTTATATGGTTGTTGTCATCAAAATCAATATCTAAGGTATTAATGGGATGATGTCACGGGAGATGTCATAGGGTAGGAGATATTTTGATGAATAGTAAAAGATATTTCCTAAGAGGAGTGAGGAGGAAGGTAAAGCATGTGGAAGGGAGCATGCATGCTGACCTTTCATGGAGGGTAAGGGAGGAGTGATTACCTCTTGGAAATTTCTACTTAAAGCCCTTCATGTGTTACCTTAATCCATTTGTCAATTTTTAATAGAAACACTTAATCTTGATCCTCCTCTCTTTTGTTATTAATCAATCTTAATCAATGCAAATCAACACCAAACTTCACCAAAATCAAGCTATAGTCCTAACACAACATAATAACATGGAATAACATCATAAAGATTGAAGAAAAGGTGCATAATAGGGAGAATAATGTTGGGCTGTGAGCATTAAGTGGAGGTGGGAGGTGGCCGATTGCAAAAGTGAAGCAAAGGTGAAGTCTTTTGGATGTTTGGTGATGGTAGGAAGTTTTCTTATAATTCTAGTGGCTTGTGGTTGGTTGTAGATTCTGTTTTGGGTGAGCTTACTCAGTATTTTATTGTATATGTTTTTTACAATATAAATATAAAGTTGGAGTGAACGAATTAAAGTTATAACTTTGGACACCTCTTACTTTTAAAAGCAAATGACAACTCTATATTGTATATTGTCACTTATATTACCCTCTACAATACGTAATATGGCCATGACTTTATGTTTACATATTTGGCTTGACTACGTGTTGCATTGGAGGGTGTTGAACATGTTCAAAATGCTTATGTGTGAATATATCGTGAAAGTATATATTACGGTTGTGCCTTACACTTATAATAGTGTATGGAACAACAAAGAAAAGGTTTGAAAATTTATAGAAACGATAGAATATAGTTTGAAATGTCTCAAGAAAATTAATCACTATAAATGCACTTATATGATTTTGAAAAATATCCTTAGGGTTTTCTTGTTATAATTATCAAGTAATATAAGTAAAGTACGTACTGTAAAAATAATGGACTTTAAATCAATTAATAGCTAGTTGAAAACTGGTCAAGCATTTAGGGATTTATAACTGGTTTTGTAGCAAAAACATGAAGCTGTAATACTTTTCCAACTGCAAAACTTTCTGGGCATTTCTGGACTGTTGATATAGTTATGTAAACTGCTGTTATTTGCTATTTGAAACTTTAAAATGTTTAAAAGTGTTACTTAAGCAAAGTATTTTTCCAAAATCTTTTTGCGGATATTAATAAATTTAATTATATTATTTTAAAAGTGGTTTCAGGTTTAAATATATTTTTAATAATTATTTATGAATATTTAAACTAAGGGTATATAAAAAATGCTTCTTTTATGATTTTTGTTAAATTTGAAATTAGTTATTGAGAGAGTTAGGAAACAAGATAAACATAACAATTTTTTTAGATCTAGTGCACTAGTTTAAAATTTTGAAGAGAAGGACAAACGTCATCCCCAAGTCCAAATTCGCTCCTAGCTTATCATCACCGCCTCAAAACAACGTATTGCCTTAAAACAACGTACCGCCCCATCATCGTAGCCAGCCCCTGTTACACCATTTCAGGGATGCACCATCACGTTTTCCGCATCTCATCCACCTCATCGTCTAAAACTCCACCGGCCCCATTGTAGTTTAAGCACATCGAGATGCCTAACTCGAAATCGTAGTCAGGAACACCACCAGCTGTCGCCGTCACACCACCATGGCATACCACATCACTAGATCTTGAAGCATCATCATCAAATTGAAGCAAAAAAAAACAATCAATAGTAGTCTAAAATGCTAAATCAAATTAGCATTAAATCAACATAATGCTCTATTCATTTATTTATAGTTCATAAAATGCAATATTAAAGTAGAATTATATATTTACATAATGTTATATTCATTTTTACAGATTTAAAAAAATGTTAAATAAAACTAGCATTATTGTTTATTTTTACATGTTAAAAAAATGCTAAAATAAATTAGCGTATACATAAAATGTTAAATTCGTTTCTTTGTTGTTCAAAAAATGCTAAAATTAACTAACATAAAATCAACATAGTGCTAAATTAATTTTTTATTTAAAAAAAAGATAAATTAAACTAGCACTATCATTCATTTTTATAGTTTAAAAAATGCTAAATTAGATTAGCATCATACGCATATAATGCTATATTAATTTTAACTTACAAATAATGCTAGTTATAATTCGCATTTTTGGATTTTAATTGTTCAAAAATTATCGATCGCCACTAGCATCCGCTATCTTTACAACCACCATCATCGATGTGATGGCTCTACCATGCCTCGTTGTTGCACTGCCGACCCTCATCTCTACTGTTTCCTCCTGAGCTACATCGACACATAAACATTTCATTTACTAGAAAGAACCCCAATCATCTCGAGCAACCACCATCGCCATCCCAAGCCACTGCTACCTCATCGCTTTCTAAGCCTCATCCGCCACAACAACACTTACCTAACCGCCATCATTTTAGTTACACCAAGATAAATTTGGCGTCATGATGCATATTTGTAGGATGTTTGGCCTTAAGACTAAAAAGAAAAGCATTTTCCTTGTGTCAAAAATTTCAAATTGTTTATCCTTGTCCCTATTTGCCTTTTAGTTATTTTTATCTAATATTTTATATAAATATTTAAAACCTATTTATAAGTATTTTAAAAATATTTATATGTATAAGTTTGGAAAAGGTAGGTTAAGTATTTTATAAAAGGATAAATTTGGTATGTTATAACATTAAGGTAAATGAACGGTTTTGAGAAATTGATTAAATGTACATTACCTTGTTAAATAAGTGTAGATATATGTAGACCTTTAAAAAGCATGTTTCATAGATAATGTCATGTTTAAATAGTTTTGGATTTATAGTAGCAACATCCGTTTTAAACCTTTTTTATTATAATTTAAAAATGTGAAATCGTGTTAAGATATTTAAGAATATTCTTATACTTTTGGGATAAGGATATGAATACATTGTCAAGAATGTAAAGTGTAGAAATAAATAGTGAAATAGTAATAAACATGTATATATCTTTTGTAAAGGTGTTTTAAATATATATAAGTAATTAGAAAGAAGTTTTAATCAATAAATGAATTAATTAAATAAAAAGGAGATTAGAAGTCTCTTGTGTGACTTAATCGTACTTTGCGTGTCTCGCTTATGTAAATTATTTAATTCTATACTTCGTACTAGAAGCCGACAAAATAGTTTGTTCTATTTGTGAGAGTTAAAATGAGGTGTTAAGGTACAGATTTGATGCAACCAGTGCTCTAACCTACCTGGCTTTACTCTTGACCGAGGGATAGTGTAAGTTGAGAAGGTGGGAAACGATGATAAGTATATGAGACTTGATTTCCATATGCGGTCGTTTTTATTCCAATCAAACTCGACCAAATTAACTTAGGAAGTATATAAAAGCTTCACGGATTCATACAGTTTGAGATCGCTTGGGGAGGACTTATGGTATAAAACATCTCTCGCTTTCAGAATGTATATATATATGAGTTCCTTGGGGAGGACTCCTTTATATCGTTAGCTTACTTCTAACAGATTCAGAATCGAGTTAACCAAAAATTCACAGATTTACTTTCAAAAAGTCACATGTCGTATAAGTATATTTATGTATCACGTATCGAAAACCACTTCAAAACTGAATACGGGTTCTGTGGTTTGGAAGCGGTTGTGGAGTGTAATGCTATAGAGTTGAACTATCTATCCTAAGGTTAAGTCCAATGGAGAGGTTAGTGTCAACATTTTGGACAAATGCTATAGAGTTCAATTGTCTATCCTAAGGTTAAGTTCAAGGAAGGGGTCAGCTTTAACATTTCGGACAAATGCTATAGAGTTGAACTGTCTATCCTAAGGTTAAGTCCTTAGGAAAGGTCGGCGTTAACATTTGTCAGACGACTTATGCTGGAACCCATGGAGGGATTTGAGATCTGTTTGAGTGATAAAGACTTGTGTGAGAGAAGTTGAAAGTGACTTCACCATCAGAAATGACATAAAATAGAGTAAGGACTAGCCAAGGTGCTTAGCTAACCCAAAGTGTACATCAACTTCGAATATATAGAGTTACTTTCGAATGTTGCTAGTAGGAGTTGTTAGTATTCGATATTACGTGTTCGGACATGGACCGGTTATATTTTATTTTATAACATATTTTATCTAGAGGTATGCACAGTTTTATCTAGTTATATAGTACTTAGGATTGTAACTCTGAAATGCTATGTATCTTATTGTAGCACTTTGTACTGTCTTTTAATATTATATATTATCGTTCTGTTATGTGATTTTGATGTTTTGTTCTCTTATTTCTTGTTCTTTTTATTCTACATTTCCCTTTTACATTAACACCGTCTTTCCGGCACTTGGGTGGTCGACACGTGAATATTGTAAATGTATTAATATCGACATTTAGGGGTCGAAAAGGTGGGTCGTTACAACACTAAGGGGTTACATACTGATAGTTATTGGATAATCATGGAATGAATCACTCAAGAGTTTCATGTTGGTTAATAATGACTAAGGTCAAACAAAGAATCTCGAACTGATGATATTACACAGTCTCTTTACTTGAGAATACCATTGAATTTTATTGTGGATACTCCACTTTGATTATAGTTAAATTGTGGTATGGCATCAATTGAATGACTATATTGGGCCAAAGTTGTAGCACTGATAAAGGATTTATCTCCTAAGTTAATATAAGGTTGGTATCAAGGTCAATTGTAGTCAACTCAAAGTCAAAGTTTTCGACAAGAGCCTTATGGTTAATGAAGAGAAGTAACGTAAATAATTGATACAAAAAGGTACTACTTAAATTATAAAATTGGATTTCACCCATAAAGACGTATAAGCAATAAATTTGGCCAGACTGTCACTCCACTAACTAAGGTGACAAGTGAACGTTAATATTTGAATAGTTGGATAATAATCAATGACTAATTTACACCCACGAGTCGAACAACCGAATCTAATTAGTCTCCGAATCCCCGCTTAATTTAGTGATTTATAATAGTTATAAATTAATTAATATTTATGAAATATTAATATTATTGTATTTATTGTATGGTATGTGTTTAGTAAAATGGGGTAGCCTCTAGAATTGTTTAGGATGCCATTAGTAATTTATTGTGTGCGTATATAAACGTTGTATACATTCGTATCAATATACGATATTGATAAGGATTTAAATTATATTTAAATTAAATAAATTGCTAAATGAATTGACAGGGGGTTTGGTCCTTAATGGACCCAGTCATGGTCGACCAATGTAGGTGGCAATAATAGGGGCTGTTGATTTTGAATTGGTAGGAGATATATGTGAAGATTCTTTTTCTATATCTCCCTATAAATTAAAAAATAACCTCCGTGTATTTTTCTACCTTTTACCTCCTCCTTTCTTCCTTTTTGGCTGCAAATCATATCATCCCCACCTCCATTTTTCTAACTATATTACATCTAATTAATTAAATTAATAAGATCTTACGGTGAAGCATCGATTGCTTGTAACAGTCGTGCTGATTCAGAATCTTGGAGATCGTTTGATCATGATGTGTTCTAAGACAATATCTTGTAAGGTAATCTTTTATTTTACATATTTATATGTAATTAATTCAATTATAATGATTTATACATGCGATAATTGTTTCTATAAGTATGAATGCACTGAACGTTTTTAAACAATTAATCTGCATTGAACCATGGTTTTGAAAATTGAAACTTTTAAAATAAAATATATGTAAATTAATTTTTGGCTACATATCCTTTCAAATATATATATATATATATATATAATATTTTTATAAACATTATAATTTTTTTTAATTTTCAAATGAATATTTCCTACTTCTAAAACCCTAAAATAGTTCAATTCAATTTAAAACATATTTATATATTTATTAAATTATTAAATTAGTTTTAGCAATAAATAATTTAAATTTTTTAACCAAATTTTTTTAATTATATTATATATTTCTATTAAACGTCATTTAAGAAAACGTTTAGTTTAATAAACAATAATTTGTATATCAATAAGTTCAAAAAGTTCATTCAATTTTAAAAAATTATTTTCCAGCCGAAATACATTTATACATAATTATTATATATTTATGTGTATTAATTTATTATTAATGTATTATAGTTATTTAAATTACTAATATATACCAATTTATGTTTTAATTTTAGATTAAAATTTTTATACAGCCGAATAACATTTATGTATATTTTATAAATTTTAAAATTTAATTTCGTGGTATACATATATATTTATAAATTCCTTTTGCAATGGTTGTTTTATGTGTTTATATATATATATATATGTGTGTGTGTGTGTGTGTGTGTGTGTGTGTTAATAAAATACTTTCGATAGCAAATTTATTTTTATTATATATTCAAATTTAATAAAGTCATTTTAATTAATAATCTTAAGATCCAAATTTGAATTTAAAATGTTTTACCTTTTCTTAACCAAAATTTTAGTTATAAAATTTGAATATGATGATATAGTCAAAATTTGATTCAATATTTTTTGTTTTGTCATATGTGAATAATTGAAATTTTAATTAAAATTTACTTTATAAATATATTAAATGTTATTTTGATACAATCACCATATATCTAAATGACAAATGTATACGTTATAGGCGTAATTCCCATATCTATACATGCATTAACTATGTACACTTGATATATGTAGCACATGCACGATATATACTCATGCGTATATAATGATATACTCATATACTATATATATGTCAAATAGTTAATTAACAAAATAAAAAATAAAATTGGATTTTCTTTGAATAATCTAGAGTGGACCTTGCACAATCCATTAGACTTCAGAAGCCCTTTATGGTCCAAAATATAATTATTTTTAAAGAAATCTACCTATTTAATCCACTTTCGACTGGTCTGGTTCTAGCATCATCGTGTCATGATATTTTCTTCATAAACATACCAATTATTATTTGTGAAATAAAACAACTTTCGGTAGTGACTGAAAATAGGTGTAGTTTTATTTTTTGATGAATATTATGAATATTCGTTATAAGGTAAATCTATAATAATGGTATTTGTTTTTATAACCAAATAATGCAGTAGCTACAGAAAAATTACAATTATTTTGGAATTACAGACTAAACCGTATGTTTGAGAAATAATTCAATAATTATATGATTATGAATCATATGATATTGGTGAATTGTATCTCGAACTATTAAGGGCAAAACACACTATTAGTGGGAACAACAAATGAGTTGGTGAACTCTTTAGATTGATACATATAGATGTATGTTGTCGAAGGTCAAATAATACCAAACAGAACCACTTACTTCGTCGAATTCGCCAATGTATAATAAGAGAAACGAGCATGCGCATTTGATACATATATAGTGTATCTATGATAAGTTCATAAAACATAAAACAAAAGTTGAAAACATTACGTGTAAAGGAAATACAAGAATTCGATTTGACTAAAAATAGGTCTGCCTATTTAGAAGGTTCTAGAGTACCTAAAAACAAATAATATTCAACCTCAAAAGTCGCACCTTCTTACGATACATAATAATGTAATGATAATGAGTAATCTGATTTTGTTAGAAAAAGTACGATTTATTATGAGTGAAGTTGAGTCAACTTCTTTCTGTAAGGATATACTTAAGGGTAAGCACATAGGATTGAATTTAATTTCATTTAAAGAATATTTTACGAGTTCATACAAGATAAGAGTTGATAAAGAAACCCCATATATAGGTTAGTGAGTTGATAGGTTGTGCAGGTCGAAAGGCTGCACCTAAAATTCATTAGTGAGAATCCTGTGTGGATAAACCCAAAGGAGTTTGAAACCGATCAATATTGATTGACCAACTTATGTGATGAACATAATTTTCCTAAACTAAAAACAACTAATTTTTCTACATATATAAAGGCAGTTCATAAAATTTTCATGAATACCTATTTCGTTGCACTAAGAAATAATTGTTGTTTCAAGAAATGCCAACTTCACGACGAAGGAGTATCTTTTAGATATTATTGGCAGTAAAGTGGATTTGGATATAATCCAAAGATAAAACTAATTACAAATGATGAAGTGAAAATAATCAAACCTAAATAGACACAAGGCAGTAGAATATTTAATAAGAATTCTTGCTTATTAAATGGAAACCAAAAGTTTCTTACCAATGTAGATAAGAGAACATCTTTAGTTGTCAATACTCCATGAAGAGTATCGACTCTACAATATGGCATAATGGACAAATTTTGAATGGATGCCAAGTACATTATCGAAAATTGATTTTGATTGTTGTACCCAAAGGTATATGATCCATAGGCTGTAAATATGTCTTTTAAAAGATAACTAATGCAGTTGGAATATAATAAGAAACATTGATAACAATAACATCGTTAATTTTCGATTATTGAAACTAGCATAACATATTTGTCATTCAGCATGCTAAAGTTGGTTTGGATTTCAATCACAAAATTATCACCTAATATGATTTTGGAGTTTTGGTACATATATGTTAAAACATAAAACTTAAATTTTAATAATTATTTAAAATAAAACTGTTTGTACATGTTAACCAAAGTGTCTCCAAGTCTATGGGAATAATAACTGAGTTTACGAGTATTGGGTAGGTGTGTTTGCACAAATATGTGCAGACACCCCAATCTAATAAAAAAAAGATGAATTGAAATAAAAACAGAATTGAAAATGAAGAAAGACACGAATTTTAAAGTGGTACGGCCAAAAAATTGATACCTATGTCTACTCTCAATTTTATTACTATTTATTTTCATATCTAAGCTAAATCACAATTATTTCTATACTAGAAATGATTGAGCATGAAAATGGTTGTGCCTTGTTACAAAAAACCAATGAGAGAATCCAAATGTCCTGTTTTGGTAGCTATAGGATGTGTATTTGTAGTCGAAATCCTCTAAATTGCCGATACATGTCATAATAGGCAAGAATTTAGATCCGAGTCTCCAGGCACGACGAATGTATTAAAAATGACAATCAAGGCCTCTTAGTGCTGACCGGTTTTAGTCGATGTCGAAAGATTTTGTTCACTTACTTCCTTGATTTCCTTCATATTTGTTTGTCTTCGAGCTTTGTATTTTCATTAATAAATTTACCCATCAAAATTGGTTAGTACCGACCGGTTTTATCCACCCAAACTTGTCTTTTTCTTCAAAGAAGAAAGTAGCATCGTCGGTAGCTCAGAGTAGTTCCCACCACATTTTGGACCTCTCGATGTCAACTGGTTTTGGTTGGCACTGATTGGTTTTTCCTTGTGAAAAACTTCTAGTATTCTATCCATTCATAAATCCTAACATCTGCTAAGCTTCTCGATCCATTTCTTCATGATATTGAAGTCCAAATCCACCGAGATGTAGCTTGGGTCAAATGCCAAAGAACACTTGCCCCCCTTAATTTGTATCTACAAAGCATGCTTTGGATTAAGAGAAGTGGCATGACTCCATTTATAAAGATGCCCACGATCTCTAAATTATCATCTTGGAGCATACATCCACTAGTACATCACTTTATATTGTTGTCAAGTCCCGTACCTTTTATAGATGTAAAAGCTGAAGTCTTCCATTTGACGTATTCAAATACCGTTGAAAATTTTCTAAAAGCTACACCTTCTTCGGTAAGGTAAATTTCTCTTCCCTCTTTTTTTATTTTTTTTCCTGAAAAAAAACCACTTAGTACTGACGGTTTTTGGTCCATGCCGCCTATTCTTCCAAGTGTTGTATATAAATAACACCTAGAATTTTTCACGTTCTTTAATTCTATTTGCGAAATATCGACTTGTTTTCTTCCTAGACATTTTTGAATGCTTCAAACTATGATTCTCAACATCACTGCCAATCATCTAATGTCACCCCCATCATTTGAAAAGTCGGAAACATCCCATATTTGGAGACCATAAACTAAGCGCTACCGATTGTGCAGTCATCCATAGTATTAACTTATGGTGACAAAATATGGTTTTATAGATTGATACCCATCTCCAAAATAATATTTAGGACCTTTATAAAAATTTGCAAGGCTTTTGGATGTCATTTTATATGGTTTTCATCTTAAAACATATCATAAAATCAATATGAACATACATAAATCATCAACATGTATATATAAACATTCCATCATTCAAAATCATGGAAAATCAATGTAAAATATTCGACATTCATCTAAAAACCAAAAATACAACTAAAAATGAGATGTAAACATTATTCACATTAGCTTTAGAGATTAAAAAATTGAGATGTGAATAGATTTCGTTTGAATTAGCTTCTTCCTAACTTTTCTTCCACTTTTCCTTGTTAATGTTAGCCGACCCCTTAATTTAAAATTTTGAAAATGAAATGAACGTGTATAATTACCCGGCCATGGGTTATAGATATAGGAGTGGTCTCTTTCCTATTTTACCCCTTCTCTTATTTCATTTTAACTATTCTTTAGTTCATTTGTTACATGGCAAGGCTACCCCTCAACTAAAATCAAATCTAAATCTTCTAATCAACAAATTATTTTATTCTATTTAACTAATTAAATATCCTAAATAATGTTACCAAAAATATGGGGTGTTATAGACTCCCCTCCTTCAATAATATCATCCTCGAAATTATGATAAGGTACACATCAAATCAAACAAGAAAGTGAAATATACTATCAACAAGTCAGGAAGTTATAGATAAGTCAGACCGATGAGTGTGGTTCTAATCCTCTCCTCATCTTTCGCAACAATACGAATAGGCTTCCTCACTATAGTAAATCCAGTTCTACCACTAAATCGTTTAGCACAGTAGGTGTAATAGTAGTCTTCGAGTCTCTAATGCACTTTTTAGATTAGAAACATGAAAAAATCATGGACTTCTGCTAAACTGCTTGGTAACTCAACTACATATACGAGTTTCTCGATCCTTTCAACAATAGCAAAGGGTCCAATGAATCTCTGTGCTAACTTCCTCGATTTTCCAAGCCTAATCTCACCATTCATCGGTGATACTTTGACGAAAACCAGGTCTCCAACCGAAAACTTTAGATCTTTCCATCTCTTATCTGCATAACTCTTCTGCCTAGACCGAGCCACCTCCATTCTAGACGAAATGACCTCAATCTTTTCAGCTTCTCTAACTAAATCTGGACTAAGAACCAACTTATCCTTTGTCTCTAGCGAACATACGAAAGATTTGCATGGCCTTCCATACAAAGCTTCAAATGGTGCCATCCCAATACTAGTCTGATAACTACTGTTATATGAAAACTCGACTAAATGCAGATGGTCCTCCCATGATCCCCCGAAATCTAATACACAAGCTCTTAACAAATCTTCCAAGACCTTGTTAACTCTCTTTGTTTGCCCATCTATCAGCAGATGGTAAGCGGTGCTCATTTTGAGCTTGGTTCTCAAAAATTCCTGCAAACTCTTTCAGAACTCACTAGTGAATAAAGGATCTATATCACTAACTATGCTACTAGGAATTTCATGCAGTCTAACTACATTCTTCATAAATAACTTTGCCAAAACAGGCGCCGTTTTGGTTGAGCTAACTGGAATGAAATGGGCACTCTTAGTCAATCTGTCCACTATGACCCATATTCTATCATTTTTCTTATTCGACCTTGACAACCCATCAATAAAATCCATGGAGATAGAATCCCACTTCCATACTGAAATATCCGATGGTTGAAGCAACCTACTTGGCTTCTGGTGTTAGGCCTTTGCCTGCTAGCAAATCATGCACTGCTTCACACACAACCCAATATCCTGCTTCATACCTTCCCAGAAGAAACTCCTCTTCATATCCTGATACATTTTAGTAACATAGAATTTTGAATGATGGCATTCCTCCAAGACTACTTTCCCTATGTTTCCTACACTTGGAGCACGTAATCTCCCTTTTTTCTCAACCTTCCATTTGGGTCAAGACTGAAATCATTCAAGTCATTGTTGTCGGTTGATCCATTCAGCTAATACTGGATCCTTTTCCTGCTTAGAAGCGATCCTTTTAAACACTACCAGTCGAACTTCCAAACAAGATAATACAACTATATCTCCCCTAGACCCAATCTTGGATCTCCACTGCACTCTACAATCTGCTAATGCTTCCAAATATTTCCACTTAGCAATCATCACTAAAATTGCATTCTGATGTTTCCTGCTAAGTGCATCCGCAACCTTATTGCCTTTCCCCGGTGCGTACTCAATTCTAAAATCATAAGAGGTAATAAACTCTAACCACCTCTACTATCTCATTTTCAACTTCTTCTGAGAGAAAAAGTACTTCAGTGAATTAAGATCTATGTATAACTCAAACCTTTCTTCCAAAAGGTAATGCCTCCACACATTCAATGCAAAAATCACAACAGCTAATTCCAAATCATGCGTCGAATATCTGACCTTATGCAGTCTAAGCTTTCTAGAAGCTTAGGTAATCACTTTACCCATCTTCTTCAGCACAACTACTAATCATGTTTCACACGCATCGGTATAAACCACCAAATCCCGATTCCCTTCCAGAATAACTAACACCGGTGCATGGGTCAGTAAGTGTTTCAAACTCTGGAATGCTTTCTCATACTTATCGGTCCACACAAACTTTACATCCTTTCTCGTCAGCTTGGTCATTGGTGCTGCTATCTGCAAAAAATCCTTAATGAATCACCGATAATATCCAGCCAACCCAAGGAAACTATTCATCTCCGTCACTGTCTCAGATCTCTTCCAACTATTCACTACTTCAATCTTAGTTGGATCTGCTGACAACCCTTCCTTTGAGACTATATGACCAAGAAACTTCACTTATTTCTTCCACAAATGACACTTCGAGAACTTTACCTTCAGCTGATGATGCCTCAACGTCTCAAGCATCACTCTAAGATGAACTTCATGCTCTCTTTCATCCTCAGAGTATATCAAGATATCATCTATGAAACAAATATGAACCTATCCAAGTACTCTCGAAAAACTCGGTTCATTAAATCCACAAAGTTCTAGCTCATTAGTCAGTCCGAACGGCATAACTAACCATTTATACGACCATACCTGGTCCTAAATGCCATCAAAGGTATACTATCCTCTGTTATTCTAAGCTGATGGAGACCTATCACCAAATCCAACTGCGAGAATACTTTGGCTCGACTCAACTGGTCGAACAAATCGTCAATCCTCGCAATGGATATAGGTTCTTTATCGTCCTCTTATTCAACTTACGATAATCGATACATAGTCTTAACGATCCATCCGGTTTCTTAGCAAACACTACAGCACCTTCCCAAGATGAACTGCTCGGCCTGATAAGACTCTTGCTTTCTAAATCCACTAACCGTACCTTTAAATCCCTCATCTCAGTAGGGGTCATCCTGCTTGGCGGTCTACTCACTGGTTCTGCTCTTTGAACCAAATATATCCGAAACTCAATGGCTCGTTTCGATGGCAATCCAACTACAGGCTCAAAAACATCTACGAATTCTCTAACAATGAAAATTCGACTTAACTCATCATCCAATTCCATAGCACCCAACAAAGCATACATCTCAACCAAGAACCTTCTACGACATAAACTATCTGATCACTACACTCTGGGTGTCTAAGTGAAATTTTCCTATCCTGGCAAAATATCATAGCATCGTACTCACTTATCCAATCCATTCCAAGAATAATCCCAAACCTACAAAATCAAATACATGCAAACTTCAAACCAAAGTATGACCTAACATGTCAAACTCTAGCTGGTCACATCTCAACCCTAGAGTTGCATACCCTCCTATTGGATTCGCAACCCATAAGAAAGTAATTAAATATGCGAGTTCTAGGTTAAGCTTATCTATTAAACATCTACATATAAAATAATGCAATGCACTAGTATCAAATAGAACACCAATTGGCATACCATGAATCTGAAGTGTACCTCCCAAAACTGCTTTTCCCTTCTCCGGAGCTGTTGGCTTAGAAGCAGCAGGTTCCAATGCATACACCTTTCCCTCTCCATCCTTAGCATGCTAATTGCACTGGCTCTTATAATGGCCAATGTGGTCACAACTGAAGCATCAGACACTCTTCTTTCCATCCACCTCCTTAGCCTTCCCAGAATGGCACTCATTAGCAAAGCGACCCTTCTTCTCGCACTTGAAACAAACAATCTCAGACTTCCCCTTCTTAGATGTGCCATCCTTTTCACATTTCTTAAGAAAGAACTTCCTCTTCTGATTCTGTCCAACCGAGACTTCTTTAGCCTTACTCTTCTCTAGAGAATCAATGATCTCCTCATGCCTTAAGGCCACCTCCACCACAAAGTCAAAGGGATTCCAAATATAAGATAATGTGGCCCTAGCTAACTCATGCTTCAACCCTCTGGTAAACTTCTCATTCTTCTTCATGACTGTATCCACTGAAGCATACCCATGTCGGGTCAACTTCTCGAACTTTATAGCACATTCAAAACAGACATCTCCCCATGTTCTAACTTAGCAAACTTCCCGATCACAGTTGACTATGTCATTGTTGACATAAATCTCTTCTAGAATCTTTCCTTGAAATCTGCCCATGACAAAGTTTCTTCATCCACACTAGCCGTTACACTGTTCCACCAAAACAATGCGGCTCTCTAAAGCTGTCTGGATGCCAACCTCCTCTTCTGCTCATCATTGAGCCCTAAGTCTGCAAAAATCCTTGCGCAGTGCAACAACCAATTTTCTACTTCTATAGCATCCTCTTTCCCCAGAAAAGGCTTCCCTCCAAGCTTAGCATAATCTCCTCTCGGCTAAGCATAATGGTTAACTACCGAAACTCCTGCCCCTGTAACATCTCCTCCTACCATTCTAACCGCAACTCCAGCTTGAATCATGTTCACAAAAAACTGATACATAACTCTCATGTCCACTTGCAGGACTCCAACACCTATATTTTCTGCTTGTGCCTAACCTTGGGTCCTTCTTGTACTAGGTCTGGCATTTCCTTCAGTGCCCTCCCCTCCTGAGTTAACTCTTCCTCTTATACCTTCCATATCTGTATTCAAACCTTACGAGATATAGAAAAATTACCTAAAAAGGATAGGACACTAGAGATAAAGTGTATACCTATATAACGCAAATACAAGTACTCTACTATAACATTATCCCATAGCCCAGTCTTACTCCAATTCCTTTGGATTATGTTTTAAAAACCATTTTTTAGTTTAAAGTTTTTCATAAACTGTAAAGGCCCGCAAATCCGTATCCCTTTGAGCTGGAAAATTTCCACAACAACTTTGCCAAAGAGGAACAAACCTACGAGTCTTTAGGGTTTGAAGAATGAAGAGGTAGAAGAACAGAACAATAACAGAATCTCACATTTCACAGCGGAACAAATATAATAGATAAATGAATAATCTTTAAAACAAAGAATCATCTCAGTTAATAAAATACAACATCAGAGTTTACAACGACATCATACATCACTGACATTTATTATAACTTGACTATAAGAAAATTGATTTGCACTAACCATACGCAACGGACACTACATAGTAAAGAGATATGTCTCACCATCCAGCTTCAAATCCTTTTCTCCACAGCAACTCTTTCCGACTTTCCTCCTGAATAACTGAAACCTGACTCTAGGCTTCCCGTGTGGAAAATTATGGGCACCCAGAGTTTAGAAAGGGAACAATAAACTCCAGGTCAGTCATGGGACTGGCGTGAGATCTTAAAACAGTTATTCTTTTACAAAAGAAAAACAAAGGAATTTAAAAGAAATCCGTAATGCTTTTTTAGAAAATGAAACTACCATAAGGCCACCCGCCACACACACAATACAAACGCAGAATTGGAGGATATTTCTCCTTATGATAGTCAAACATGCTTAATACGCAGAATCCCTTGATATTATTATCATTAGTACAGTGTGGAAAACATTTCGAAAGTATAATATTAATCTTAGCCAGCATAGACATTCCGAACTATGCCTACTATAGCTACCATCTAAACAGTGGGGCGCCACCATAAGTAGATGGCAGGTTATACAACTAAAACCGTACAGGACGTGTATTGTTTCTTTGGATTTCCAACAAATGGTCAGGCTAAGGAACTTACTATTGCCACATGGGTACGCCTCTGGAGGGACGTACCGAGAACATAACCGGATCTCTGCCAACACAAGGCCGTGTTACCTCTGCAAAAATAGGTAACTACTATACGAGTATGCCATCCCCCGGCTGTAAACAACCTTTATCCGAGGATCCTCAACAACAACAATCATAAAGTAATATATATTTGCGATATTCACATAAGTTAAGTACCTGGGTTCCATACCATGATACCACTTCTACCCAGAAGGAAATGTACATACCCTAAGGGGCGCTACCCCTATAACCTTGCCGCATCCTTCCTGTTTCGACCATTCCGGGGTGTGAGGTTCGACGAAGTCTCGTCTACAAAGCAACGCTTTTCACAAAAGCCATGCTTCGATCAACAAATGATCAGCTGCACTTCGTATGCCACATTACCAAATTGGGAATGTATCACTAGTAACCATCAACTACATAACCTCTGAGCTCGTACGTCTCAGAGAAGGGTGTTAAGCTAAGAGAATAAATTCTCCGCCACCAACAGAAATGTATTTGATAGAAACCAGCTTTACATCCCAAAGTGTAACGTCAGATACACATCCATACAAGTCCATTCCGGGATTGAACGGAACCGAAGGCACTTCCAAAGAAGCCCTTGTAATCCGGATATTCACTAATCACGTCCGGAATTCCTATCACAAAGGGTGATAAAATCTCTATACCGGAGCAACCGGGTGCAGAGACATTCGACAGGTAATCCTTTCGCTTTCAAAAATCCCCGGTCTTCAACACCATCTTAAAATGCAATTCCATTTCATGTATCGTTATTCGGAATGGGTTTTATGACACAAGGTCCTCTCCCGGTTAATCCGAATAACGAGCGCTTATTTTTAAAAATAAGTGTTCATTCAGTTTTCACACAAATCACAACAAATTCCACTTTGATCTTTTAAACAAAAGATCCATCACAATCACAAAGGTTCGATGTGGGTTTCGAATATCCAGTCGGAATTCGACTCTCGGTCGCATCGAAATTCAAATGCCGATTAAGGCCAATATTGATAGTCGGTTATTTAACTATCAATCATCATTCACTGGATTTTAAATAATTTTCCCCCAATTATTATTATTTTCAATATATCTTCGCAAGATAAAATTTCACACTTCAATCCTTTGAAAATAAATCTCCAATCAATTTCCACATTTCAATCCTTTTTTGAAAACAAATTCAAAACACTCTTCTCACGCGGAATACATTTCCAAACATTTATTCATTTCCACTGAAAATCTGCCGATTTCAAATATTTTAAAATAACAAAAATACTTATTCAAAATATATTTGAAAACATTTAAAATAAACTATTTTAGAATATTTGCTTAAATATTAGTTATGAAAAATATTATACTAATATCTCGTATAAAAATTCAAGTCCAAAACTAAATTTAAAATAAAATTAGTAGATAGAGTATAAATATTTAAATAACTATTTTCTAAATCAAATATCAATTTAAACCTTTGAAATAATCCCTTATATAATTAATTAAATATAATTTTACTTTAAAACAATTTCCAACTAATTTCTCCAACAATATTATTTTAAAATCAAATCTAAAACTTTTAAATTTTATTCAAAAGCTATTTTAAAAATATACTCGGCTTTCCAGGGAAGAATTCTTTTCCTATTACAAAATGGTCCATTCAAATAAATTAATAAATCTTCTCGATTTATTTTAATCTACATTCCAAATCTGTAAATTCCTTTCCACACTTTACAAATAAATCAATATATATTTTTAAACAATTTCCCTTTTCTTTACAAATTCCCGTTGTGAATTTACGTCTCCAAATATCAACTGATATACAAATTTCCAAATCGATTCCTAAGATTTATTCTAACTCCAAATTAATTCCCGAATCAATTTCTAAATTTAATTTCAACTCTAAATTAAATTCCAAATTTAATTTCTAAATTTATTTCCTTCTAAAATGAATTTATTTATCTCTTTCAATTATTTAAAATACGTATCTTAAATAATTTCTTCAACCATTAAACAATATTACCTGAAATTCCTTTATTAAAATATTTTCCCATATTTTTGGAATTTATTCAATAAGTTTTCAAAGATAAAATTTATCTATTTAAATTTTCTTCTTTTAAAATTCACCCGATTCCTTTGAATGAATTTATTATAAATTTTCTACCCAAATTTCAAAATTAAATTTATTTATTTATTTTTGGTATCCTACGATACCAAAAATATATTCGGCTAAATTACAGCCTTCAACGGTTTCAATCACAAATAATCATACACATATTATAATTAATCATAACACAACATACGAAACAAATTAAATATTTGAGGAATCCAGCTGGATCCCTCCAACCTATTTCCCTGCATCCACAGACGTTAGCACAACATATAAATACCCATTCCACTTCAAGGTGGAATATCGCGGTATATGGGATTTATAAAATATTATCCGCTATTATGCAGTGCAATAGGGTTCATCTGCTATATAATGCGGGAAATCAACAACTCCAAATACATATATAATACCAATTCCACTTCGAGGTGGAATATCGCGGTATATGGGTTTAATATAATAACCTCCGCTATTATGCGACGCATAGGGTCTAAACTAATATAACTAATAATAAATTAATTATTCAAGCACACAATCAATCAAATTTTAAATTTAACTATTAAAATTAAATCATCGATTGAGTGAGAAGATCTCACCTTTGTTTACGCATGCAACCCATTTCCATTCCAGTTTGTTTCTCATGATCTTTTGACCTTGTATAAACATTTATACAATTCATTAATATTCGAAATAATCGAATAATCAAATTTCGTTTGGTAATTTTTATTATCCAATGATTTTATTTTAAACCAATTTCTTTTAATAAATTTATTTAACTGAAAATTAAATTCAAAACTAAATTTCCTTTAATAAATTACTTTCGGTGGTTGAAATAATTAGATAGGTTAATAAAACAAATAGCTCACCAAAACCATTATTTTTAAAATAACTAGTAAATTAAAATTGGTACATGCATATTTATTTTCTTTATGAACTGCATATATGATTATAAAGTAACCTATATAGATTTCTTACAAATCTAATTTATATAAACTTTCAAATATTTTAAAATTCTTATTAATATTTTTTTTCCATTTGAAAATACATATTTATTATAAGATAACTTTTATAGATCCAAAAATCAAATTTCTATATAAACTTCCAGCATTCTGAAATTCTTATCATTTTTCTGTTCAAAACATTATAAATATACATGCATATATATATATATATATATATATATATATATATATATGTACAGAATTCAAAAGAAAAATAGGTATATACTTTACTGCCTAACTTCATCCTAATATATATATACATGTGTTTATTAAATAAACTTTAATATTGGAAAATTTTGATTTTGATACCTCACTGCCTCCAGGTGCGTCGTCGCCATTGAGGACGAACCCTAAATCGAATGACATCGTCGATCACCAAGCTCTGATCAATATTGCAGCTGCACCCGATCGTGTGCCCACAACTAAATCGCTATCACGAATGTCGAATAGCCTCTCGATGCCACTTCACCATCGACCTAATCTTGGATCGAGAATGCAGCCTCGAGCACGTGAGTTCTCCCCGTCGCGAACTCCATCGCGAACACGTGATGTTGCCGCCAACCTTGACTCGATCTCTGACCATCGCCTCTCGAACACGCCTGCGTTCCACTAACCTGATGCCGAACTTGAACCATACTCGAGCGCGCCTCAATTGCTTTTGATTTGATAGAGAGTCGAGATCCCTAGAAATCGATCGAGGTTTCCCCCACCTCCATCTCGAATTCGAGCCTGACAAGCCTCCAGTCTTCATCTCCGCGACATAAATTTATCGAGGCCAAGGCCATTTATTTGTTTTTTTTTGAATTGCGATCTACCAGATTCGATCTGCCCTAATTGAATCGAACCCAAAATCGGCTGCCATTTCAATTTGAGTTGAACGAACGAAAGAATAATTTCAGTGATTTTGTTTCAAGGGGAGATCACGATTTATTTTTATTTTATTGAAGCAAAAATTTGTTTTCCAAATGGGAAGGCCTGGCTATCTATTTTTCTTTGTTTCTGAATTTTGATTTTCGAGTTTGAGAAGAAACGCAGCTATACTGTTGAACAAAAAAAAACGAGGCTTCATATTTCTTTGTTTATTTTATAATTATTTTAAAAAGAGAAGATACGTGTCTTAAATTCTATGCATGCTTGACAGATGTGGGAAGTGTTGTTTCTTTTTGTACGTGTGTTGGAAAGAAACTGAAATGAATAAAAAAATTTTCTAGCCAACACACACACACACACATATATATGTATAAATTAAATTTAAACTCAAATTCAAATTCAAATCGTCTCGAAAATGCAACATAAAATTTCGAACTCCTATCTAAGCGTGCCGCCAGGCGTTTAGAAGGTTATACCCTTATTCCGAACGCAATGGAAAAGGTTTCGAGGCCAAATTTGATCGTATGGAGAAGATAGCCTTTTGAAACAGTTAAAACATCGAATTTTCAATTTAAATTTCAACGCGTTTGCTTATCGTACGACCAAACGAACACTCCAAACATTATGAAAATTGAAATCCGATAATAATACAATATTACGGATCCAATGGAATAGGTTTCTTCGAAATCCGAGACTGTGCCTCGGAAGGCTATTTTTAAATATCGATTTAAACGATAAAATTTCAATACTGAACAAAATAGTTTCAAATTCAATTCTGAAGCTTCTATCATCTTCAGTATCATCAATATAAATTTTCTAAGCCATCAAATTATTTTTAACAGGCTCAAAATTGAAGATTTACAATTTTATCCAAATTTCCATAATTAAATTCAGTAATTAACTTGCCAAATTCATCCTGATATTTGAAATTCAAGTTAAACTATCATTCAACTATCAAAAATCAATTAAATTTTCAAATTTCAATTGTCCAAAATTCAGGGTCGTCACATCCTTCCCCCCTTAAAAGAATTTCGTCCCGAAATTACTAGTTAGGAAGAATGGTCCTTAACCCGTTTACTATTTACCCAAAACCAAACAGTTTTATCAACTTTCCAAAACAAATCCTTTTTATTTAACAACCCATTATCGCTTCAACTTTCCAAAATTAATCATAGGTTCCAAACAACGATGTTTTCTTAATCATTCGAATCTAAATTTAAATTCAAGTTTTAAATTTTTAAAATTTTCTCAAAATTTTTCTAACTCCCTAAATTTTCGAAATATTTTGCCAGCGTCTCCTTTGCGCGGCTAGCTCGGTACGACTACAAAAATGGCACCACGGTCCCCAGATTTCAAAAAGAAAAGAAAAGGCAAGCGGCTAGACAAGAAGATCATCAAATTTCATACTGAAATTCAAATACATACCTTTTTGTCGAGCAATTCAATTTTATCTTCGAAATCAAAATCCCTACTCCATTTCCTTTAATACACTTGTATACCCTGCTAGCCATAATATCCAATTACAACATTCAAATATCATTTTGAACATTTCATTACAAAATTTTCAATATATACTTCTTATACCATCTTTACTTTACTATTGAAGTTATATATCCATTTCCATTCAATCCTGCATTTTCACTTTCATTTGAACAATTTCAATTCTATTTAGATTCAATTTACCTTCTGAATATTGAATTTTATCAATTATCGTTCTTCCACAATTGATTCATGCCACTATTTTAAATCAGTTTCATTTACTAATTCACTACAAATTCCAATTCATTTTATTTCAAATCATTTTTATTTCACATAATTCAAATTGGTTCTCAATATTCAGTTTCGATTTCAATTCACCATTTTGGGTTTACAACCACTTATATTTAAACTGGATTTCAAATTCCATATGAATTTAATTCACCTTTTATTTATAATTATAGAATTCAATTCATTCCAAACCATATCAGTTTGTCATTTCTTCAATTAATTTCACTTACTAATTTCATTTCAACACTTCGCTTTGTTTATCATAATCAAATTCAATTCCAATTCAAGTTCTATTTACTTATTAATTCGAAATGAATTTCAACATTCAATTTCACTTTCATTTAATTGCAATTGTAAATTTATTTATTCATTCACAATTTATTTTTCACCTTAATAAATTTTATTCCAAACATTTAGTCTATAAGACTTCTCAAATTCACATTTATTCAAATTAACTCAAATCTTCAATTTCAATTCTTTTATTCAATTTCAGTTTTTTAATTCCACTTGAATTAAATTTTCCTTCCAACTTATTTTGTTTCCACGTCTACCTTTTTCTAACTTCTCTTTAAGTTTGATTTTATTTTAACAACTTCAAACTTTACAAGTTATCAACTTAATGATATTCCATATATACTTTATATAACATTCCAGAGTCTTTTCAACCTTTCAAAATCATTTTTTTGAAATCAATTCAAATTATCCTTTTTGAATTCCCAAAACCAAACCCAGTTTGCAAACAACTTTCATTTAGAATCATTTGGCAGCAATCCCTCTTTTGGAAACCCGAAAATGAACACCGGTGATGTCGCGATCATCATCAGATTTATTTTCTAGCGGCCGAAAAGAGTTTAGAGCTTTCATCCCTTCAAAACACTTTTCCGAAACCTTTGAAAATTATTTTCAAACAAAAAGGGATTTAAACCTTTCCAAATTCTAGAACGTCAAATCCTTTCAAATTCTTTTAAACTTTCCTCTGGAATTCTATTTCAAATTATAAATCACATTTACATTTATAATTCTCATTTGTATATAAATTTTATTTCTCAGCTTTAAGTTATGATTTCAATTTCTTATTCAACTTCAATGATAATAATTTAATATTATCACTTCCTAACAACCAAGCAACCATATACTATAATAATTTACAAAAAATTATTTCTTTTATATACGAAAATAATTTAGGTAAAATTATTTCATTTACCCTATTTCAAAACAATATCGTGTCGAATTGTTCTGTACGAGTGTTTAGAGATCCCTATCGATAGAGTTGTACGGACTATATCGACCAGAATCCATATACCACTCAACAAACCAATCATCACAATATAAATCTAACAAATACGCACTCATATCTATTCATACACTCAAACTCATTCTAGAGTACTACTGACTCTATCTCTAATGAGTAACACCCAACAGATCCAAGGTTGTCGCTTAACCAAATGCTCTGATACCAAATGTAAAGGCCCGCAAATCCGTACCCCTTTGAGCTGGAAAATTTCCACAACAACTTAGCCAAAGAGGAACAAACCTACGAGTCTTTAGGGTTTAAAGAACGAAGAGGTAGAAGAACAGAAACAATAACATAATCTTACATTTCGCAACGGAACAAATATAATAGATAAATGAATAATCTTTAAAACAAAGAATCATCTCAGTTAATACAATACAACATCAGAGTTTACAACGACATCATACATCACTGACATTTATTATAACTTGAATATAAGAAAATTGATTTGCACTAACCATACGCAACGAACACTACATAGTAAAGAGATACGTCTCGCCATCCACCTTTAACTCATTTTCTCCACAACAACTCTTTCTGACTTTGCTCCCGAATAACTGAAACCTGACTCTAGGCTGCCGTGTGGAAAATTATGGGCACCCAGAGTTTATAAAGGGAACAATAAACTCCAGGTCAGTCATAGGACCGGTGTGAGATCTTAAAACAGTTATTCTTTTACAAAAGAAAAACAAAGGAATTTAAAATAAACCCGCAATGCTTTTTTATAAAATGAAACTACCATAAGGCCTCCTGCCACATACATAATGCAAATGCAGAATTGGAGGAGATTTCTTCTTATGATAGTCAAACATGCTTAATACGCAGAATCCCTTGATATTATTATTATTAATGCAGTGTGGAAAACATTTCGAAAGTATAATATTAATCTTAGCCAGCATAGACATTTCGAAAGTTGCCTACTATAGCTACCATCTAAACAGTGGGGCGCCACCATAAGTAGATGGCAGGTTATACAACTAAAACCGTACAGGGCGTGTATTGTTTCTTTGGATTTCCAACAAATGGTCAGGCTAAGGAACTTCCTATTGCCACATGGGTATGCCTCTGGAGGGACGTACCGAGAACCTAACCGGATCTCTGCCAACACAAGGCCGGGTTACCTCTGCAAAAATAGGTAACTACTACACGAGTATGCCATCCCCCGGTTGTAAACAACCTTTATCCGAGGATCCTCAACAACAACAATCACAAAGTAATATATATTTGCGATATTCACATAAGTTAAGTATCTGGGCTCCATACCATGATACCACTTCTACCTAGAAGGAAATGTACATACCCTAAGGGGCGCTACCCCCATAACCTTGCCGCATCCTTCCTGTTTCGACCATTCGGGGGTGTGAGGTTCGACGAAGTCTCGTCCACAAAGCTACGCTTTTCACAAAAGCCATGCTTCGATCAACAAATGATCAGTAGCACTTCATATGCCACATTACCAAATTGGGAATGTATCACTAGTAACCATCAACTACATATCCTCTGAGCTCGTACGTCTCAGAGAAGGGTGTTAAGCTAAGGGAATAAATTCTCCGCCACCAACAGAAATGTATTTGATAGAAACCAGCTTTACATCTCAAAGTGTAACGTCAGATGCACATCCATACAAGTCCGTTCTGGGATCGAACGGAACTGAAGGCACTTCCAACGAAGCCCTTGCAATCCGTATATTCACTAATCACGTCCGGAATTCCTATCACAAAGGGTGATAAAATCTCTATACCGGAGCAACCCGGTGCAGAGACATTCGACAGGTAATCCTTTCGCTTTCAAAAATCCCCGGTCTTCAACACCATCTTCAAATGCAATCTCATTTCGTCGTATCGTTATTCGGAATGGGTTTTATGACACAAGGTCCTCTCCCGGCTAATCCGAATAACGAGCGCTTATTTTTAAAAATAAGTGTTCATTCAGTTTTCACACAAATCACAACAAATTCCACTTTGATCTTTCAAAAAAAAAATCCATCACAATCACAAAGGTTCAATGTGGGTTTCGAATATCCAGATGTAATTCAACTCCCGGTCGCATTGAAATTCAAATGCCGATTAAGGCCAATATTGATAGTCGGTTATTTAACTATCAATCATCATTCACAATAGCCACTGGATTTCAAATAATTTTCCCCCAATTATTATTATTTTCAATTTATCTTCGCAAGATAAAATTTCACACTTCAATCCTTTGAAAATAAATCTCAAATAAAGTTCCACATTTCAATCCATTTTTGAACACAAATTCAAAACACTCTTCTCACGCGGAATACATTTCCAAACATTTATTCATTTCCACTGAAAATCTGCCGATTTCAAATATTTTAAAATAACAAAAATACTTATTCAAAATATATTTGAAAACATTTAAAATAAACTATTTTAGAATATTTGCTTAAATATTAGTTATGAAAAATATTATACTAATATCTCGTATGAAAATTCAAGTCCAAAACTAAATTTAAAATAAAATTAGTAGATAGAGTATAAATATTTAAATAACTATTTTCTAAATAAAATATCAATTTAAACCTTTAAAATAATCCTTTATATAATTAATTAATTAAATTTTTACTTTAAAACAATTTCCAACTAATTTCTCCAATAATATTATTTTAAAATCAAATCTAAAACTTTTAAATTTTATTCAAAAGCTATTTTAAAAATATACTCGGCTTTCGAGGGAAGAATTCTTTTCCCATTACAAAATGATCCATTCAAATAAATTAATAAATCTTCTCGATTTATTTTAATTTACATTCTAAATCTGTAAATTCCTTTCCACACTTTAAAAATAAACCAATATTTATTTTTAAACAATTTCCCTTTTCTTTACAAATTCCCCTTGTGAATTTACATTTCCAAATATCAATTGATATACAAATTTCCAAATCGATTCCTAAGATTTATTCTAACTCCAAATTAATTCCCGAATCAATTTCTAAATTTAATTTCAACTCTAAATTAAATTCCAAATTTAATTTCTAAATTTATTTCCTTTTGAAATGAATTTCTTTATCTCTTTCAATTATTTAAAATAAGTATCTTAAATAATTTCTTCAACCATTAAACAATATTACCTGAAATTCCTTTATTAAAATATTTTCCCATATTTTTGGAATTTATTCAATAAGTTTTCAAAGATAAAACTTTATCTATTTAAATTTTCTTCTTTTAAAATTCACCCGATTCCTTTGAATGAATTTATTATAAATTTTCTACCCAATTTCAAAATTAATTTTTTTATTTATTTCTGGTATCCTATGATACCAAAAATATATAAATTTTCTACCCAAATTTCAAAATTAATTTTTATTTATTTATTTCTGGTATCCTACGATACCAAAAATATATTCGGCTAAATTACAGCCTTAAACGGTTTCAATCACAAATAATCATATACAGATTATAATTAATCATAACACAACATACGAAAAAAATTATATATTTGAGGAATCCAGTTGGATCCCTCCAACCTGTTTCCCTGCATCCACAGACGTTAAAACAACAAATAAATACCCATTCCACTTCAAGGTGGAATATCGCGGTATATGGGATTTATAAAATATTATCCGCTATTATGTGGCGCAATAGGGTCTCATCCGCTATATAATGCGGGAAATCAACAACTCCAAATACATATATAATGTCAATTCCACTTCGAGGTGGAATATCGCGGTATATGAGTTTAATATAATAACCTCCGCTATTATGCGGCGCATAGGGTCTAAACTAATATAACTAATAATAAATTAATTATTCAAGCACACAATCAATCAAATTTTAAATTTAACTATTAAAATTAAATCAGCGATTGATTGAGAAGATCTCACCTCTGCTTACGCATGCAACCCATTTCTATTGCAGTTTGTTTCTCACGATCTTTTGACCTTCTATAAACATTTATACAATCCATTAATATTCGAAATAATCGAATAATCAAATTTCGTTTGGTAATTTTTATTATCCAATGATTTTATTTTAAACCAATTTCTTTTAATAAATTTATTTAACTGAAAATTAAATTCAAAACTAAATTTCCTTTAATAAATTACTTTCGTTGGTTAAAATAATTAGATAGGTTAATAAAAAAAATAGCTCACCAAAACCATTATTTTTAAAATAACTAGTAAATTAAAATAGGTACATGCATATTTATTTTCTTTATGAACTGCATATATGATTATAAAGTAACCTATATAGATTTCTTAAAAACCTAATCTATATAAACTTTCAAATGTTTTAAAATTCTTATTAATATATTATATTTTTTTTCCATTTGAAAATATATATTTATTATAAGATAACTTTTATAGATCCAAAAATCAAATTTTTATATAAACTTCGGGCATTCTGAAATTCTTATCATTTTTCTGTTCAAAACATTATAAATATACACATATATATACAGAATTTAAAAGTAAAATAGGTATATACTTTACTGCCTAACTTCACCCTAATATCCATATACATGTGTTTATTAAATAAACTTTAATATTGGAAAATTTTGATTTCGATACCTCACTGCCTCCAGGTGCGTCGTCGCCATTGAGGACGAACCCTAAATCGAATGACATCGCCGATCACCAAGCTATGATCAATATTTCAGCTGCACCCGATCGTGTGCCCACAACTAAATCGCCATCACGAATGTCGAATAGCCTCTCGATGCCACTTCACCATCGACCTAATCTTGAATCGAGAATGCGGCCTCGAGCACGTGAGTTCTCCCTATCGCGAACACCATCGCGAACACGTGATGTTGCCGCCAACCTTGACTCGATCTCTGACCATCGCCTCTCGAACATGCCTGCGTTCTACTAACCTAATGCCGAACTTGAACCATACTCGAGCGAGCCTCAATTACTTTTGATTTGATCGAGAGTCGAGATCCTTAGAAATCGATCGAGGTTTCCCCCACCTCCATCTCGAATTCTAGCCTGACAAGCCTCCAGTCTTCATCTCCGCGACATAAATTTATCGAGGCTACGACCATTTATTTGTTTTTTTTGAATTGCGATCTACCAGATTCGATCGGCCCTAATTGAATCGAACCCAAAATCGGCTGCCATTTCAATTTGAGTTGAACGAACGAAAGAATAATTTCAGCGATTTTGTTTCAAGGGGAGATCACGAATTATTTTTATGTTATTGAAGCAAAAATTTGTTTTCCAAATGGAAAGGCCTGGCTATCAATTTTTCTTTGTTTTTGAATTTTGAGTTTGAGAAGAAACGCAGCTATACTGTTGAACAAAAAAAAATGAGGCTTCATATTTCTTTGTTTATTTTATAATTATTTTAAAAAGAGAAGATACGTGTCTTAAATTTTATGCATGCTTGACAGATGTGGGAAGTGTTGTTTCTTTTTGTACGTGTGTTGGAAAGAAATAGAAATGAATAAATTTCTTTTTCTAGCCAACATATATATATATATATAAATTAAATTTAAACTCAAATTCAAATTCAAATCGTCTCGAAAGTGCAACATAAAATTTCGAACTCCTATCTAAGCGGCCGCCAGGCGTTTATAAGGTTATACCCCTATTCCGAACGCAATGGAAAAGGTTTCGAGGCCAAATTTGATCGTATGGAGAAGATAGCTTTTTGAAACAGTTAAAACATCGAATTTTCGATTTAAATTTCAACGCGTTTGCTTATCGTACGGCCAAACGAACACTCCAAACATTATGAAAATTGAAACCCGATAATAATACAATATTACGGATCCAATGGAACGGATTTCGTCAGAATCCGAGACTGTGCCTTGGAAGGCTATTTTTAAATATCGATTTAAACGACAAAATTTCAATACTGAAAAAAACAGTTTCAAATTCAATTCTGAAGCTTCTATCATCTTCGGTATCATCAATATAAATTTTTTAAGCCATCAAATTATTTTTAACAGGCTCAAAATTGAAGATTTACAATTTAACCCAAATTTCCATAATTAAATTCAACAATTAACTTGCCAAATTCATCCTGATATTTGAAATTCAAGTTAAACTATCATTCAACTATCAAAAATCAATTAAATTTTTAAATTTCAATTGTCCAAAATTCAGGGTCGTCACATAAACCATGCTCTAATTCCAAGTTGTAACATCCCGTATCTGGAAGCCAAAAGCTAAGCGCTGCAGATGCTGCAGTCATCCATAGTATTAACTTCTGATGACAAAATACGATAATGATAATGGTATCCATAATATCAAAAGCACTTGAATATGGATAAAATCACAGATTTCAAAATAACAACATTTACTAATTACATTACAAGACAAATTCACATCCAAATTACATAATCCCATATCATTTCCCAGGCAAAGATTAATCATAATGATTACAAAATATGCCAAGAGCGACATATCACGATGACCCCTTGCTTGATCAAAGCAATATAGTCATATTTGACTTAATATACATAGTAGAATCAGAACAAAATGAAACTGCTAATCCTAATTAGCTATCTATCAGCAACCTGCTCGTTTTTGGAAGCTTTATTCGCCAAAAAGACTAAAGCCTGGAAACCTCAACCCTCAGCCTACTCAAATAAATTTTGAGCACTCAAGAGTTTAAGGGGAAACAAAAACTTCGAGTCATACATAAAGCCTAGTGTGAATAATTCTGTTAAAACATATATTTTGCAAATACTTTCCTACAACCAAACTGGTTAGTCAAACTGATTATATCAAAATAGCAATATCCTTTATGCTAATAAATGGTCTATCTGTACAAAATAGGTAATAAGTAGACTATCTGTCCACAACATAATAGCAAGCTCCGTTATGCTACGAATGGACTATCTATCCACACAACTCGGCCGACTGCCCGTAAACTGGACTACTGTCCAAATCAAAATTGACCAACTGTCCGAATTATCTTCTTAAGGTTAACTAACCTATTTCTTTTTACTTGAAAACCTTTTCAAAATGATTTAACTTTTTAAATCATACTTATACAAGAAAAATATATTCTTAGCTTTAACCTAAGCTATTTTGCCATGACATATATACTTTACTCGAACTAATGTTGATGGGATTTAATGAGGATTAACTATCCTTCCAAAACAAGTCAAAACCCTTTTTAACTTGGAAATAGTTAGGCTACATTGCCTATTTAATACATTCGAAACCTTTGTTTAAAATCGTTAAACAACCTTTTCGAAACCATTGAAGGCAACCCATTTGAAACCATTGAATGACCCTTTCGAAACCATTAAATATTGCCTTCCGGAAACATTAAAAAAACCTTTCCTTTCTTTTCTTCCAAAACTTCAAAATATCAAACATCCTCCTTTTTAAACCTTTTGAATATTGCCTTTCGAAAACATAGGAAAAACCCTTCCTTTCAACCTTTTTGAAACCCTAGGGGACCACCCATTTCGAAATCATTCATTAAAACCTTTCGAAACACTCAAAACTCAATCCTTTCAAAAGCACTTTGGGTTCAATTTAAAACAAGTGGAAACCTTTCAAAACCATTTAAAAATTTACCCTTTCGAAACCTTTGAAAAACATCTTGGTCGAAACCATATGGATTTTGTCTTCAAGTAGAGCAAAAGGATCAGAAACCATTTAAAACTATCTCTTTCGAAACCAATTTGAGTTTTTACTTTACTTATACAAAAAGGGTCTTATAAACATTTAAGTCAAAAGCATCTGTTTCGAAACCATTTCCTAAGTAAAGAGTGATGGCGTCGAAACCATCCCTTATAAAGCTTTGGAAAGTGGCCATATTTAAAAATAAAACAACCCTTTCAAAACCATCTGGGTTGAAAGGTTAAAAGTCGGCAACAAAAGGTTTCGACTTAGTCGAAAGAAATTATTTAAAACATAGGCGAAATCCAATCGAAACCATTTCCTTTAAATCAATTTACTTGGTCGAAAGCTGCTTAGTTGAAAGCCATTTAATCAAAAGCAAGAAGGCTTATTTCTTTACTTTAAAAATAAAGGACTGCCTCAACCTTTTCGAAACCCTTGGTTTCGACTCCCTATCTTCCGCCTTCATCCAGTTCACTACGTAACAGTTCCCTGATACCACATGCACTGGATCGAATGTTTCGAAAGCGAAGATGAGGTGGCGGAACTTAGTGCCGATGGTGTCGAAACAGTGAAAAGCATGCAACAAATAGTTTTTTCCACCTAACCTGCCTTACGTATCTAATTGTAATTGGTTTCCTCTTTTTTTAACAATAAAAAGTATTGCACTTTTTCAAAAATGCCCCTACTTTCAGATTTAACAATTTAAATTAATTTTACAAAAAGCCCATTGTCCTCTTTAAATTATTTAAGTCCCATATCTTAAATAATTTCATATAATCATTAAAAACTTTGGAAAATCTACAGAAATTCAAGAAAATCTCTTTTAATATGTTTTCCAACATACAAAAATTTCAGACCCCAATCTTTTATTATTTAACCAAAAATAATTATTAAGCAAAATTAACATTTTCTTTACTAGAAAATTCATATAACTTCCGAATTTAGAAAATTATAAAAATTGATACCCATCTCCAAAATAATATTTAGGGCCTTCATAAAAATTCGCAAGGCTTTTGGATGTCAGTTTGTATGGTTTTCACTTAAAACATATCATAAAATCAATATGAACATATATAAATCATCAACATGTATATATAAACATTCCATCATTCAAAATCATGGCAAATCAATGCAAAATATTCGGCATTCATCTAAAAACCGAAAATACAATCAAAAATAGGATGTAAACATTATTCATCTTTGCTTTAGAGATTAAAGAGATTGAGATGTGAATAGTTTTGATTTTAGCTTCTTCCTAGCTTTTATTTCTCTTTTCCATGTTAATGGTGGCCGCCCCTTAATTTAAAAATTTGAAAATGAAACGAACGTGTATAATTTAGAGAGCCATGGGTTATATATATAGGAATGGTCTCTTTCCTATTTTATGCCTCGGCTACGCCATAATTAAAATCAAATCTCAATTTTCTAATCAACACATTATTTTATTTAACTGAGCTAATTAAATATCCTAAATAATGTTACCAAAAATCTAGGGTGTTACATATCCGCCGCTCAAATCTCGACATCTACTCACTATTCTCATTTCAAATTTGGCATAAGATAGTTCATCTCCTAAATCTTAGCACCGCCATCACTATGGCCACCACCTTATCATTGCCATTGACATCATGTTGTTGTTTCCAACCTACCTTCGGATCCAGATTAGTTGCCTCACCTTTTTCATTGCTTCCTCGTCTTAGCTAACCTATGGATGACTTTAGGCTTTTGAAGCTTATTTTAAGTTTCTTTTAGTTGAATTCAAGTTTCTTAAAATTCAACTTCTAGCTTGATGAGTTGTAGAATGGAAATGATGGATGGGAGGTGAAGAGACCATCTTTCTTTGGGTTTTGGTCAAATATGGATACATTACTTAATTTTAATGAGATGGTTCCTAGAAATCATCACATTGAATGCACTTTCGTGCTCAATGAATTCGAGTGCGAAAACCCTAGGACTTTTTCCCACCATCATTCGGGACTGCCCAATCCAATTTTGTAATCATGCAATTACGGTCCCCATGTCGCTTTTGATAATGGTTCCATCATTGTATATTCTATGAAAATGGGTAACATATGACACACAGTTCTATCGTGCTATAGAGTTCGCTTGCCAGCACTAGCTACATAGAATTTTCCATACACCATGCTAGGGACATATGATAATGCAAAGATGGACACCATGCACTACCTCGATCATTATACAAAACCCAATTGGTCAGCATATGCTAACTTACTTGAATTCTCTACATTGGCTATACAAGTTTCAATCAAAGTAAAGCATTGAAATATAGCATACCCGATTGTGTCTATTATCAAGATTTCAGTTTACAATGGATGGACGTAGACTTTCACTATGTTCTACTACTTGTAGCCCATATACTTCGTATCATATTCCACCGAAATGGGTTCATCCTCTATCCTAGCTTCATCTTCAACATTGGCAAGGATGAGGAGTTCAATCACTCAAGCACTAACTCTAAGCCACTCCCATAATAGAACCTTATAGCCCCTTCGTTCCGTTAGACAACTAACCTGTCCTTATGATTTTAGAAAATCCCAAAAATTCCATTGCTTATAAGATGAGAATTAAAGAACTAAGGCAGTCTATGAAAAATATGGGATTCCTAGGGACAAAATATTTGTTTCTCAGCCTAATCAAAGAGCACATGACCCGCCAGCTAGTTTTTATGCTTGCAACCTATATGTGCTTCTCTAGAGTCGTTCCTTACTTCAATAACCTTTTGAAGTTAGTTCTTCAAATGTTGGGCATAGCACCATTGTATATATCTACATGATGTATCTGGGTCTGTTGCCAACCGTTCATGAGCTTACTTTCCTATGGGTTGGTCGCCAATATTTATGAGCTTATTTTCCTATGCTTCTTCAAGAAAAGAATTGACCATCCCACACTTTTGGCCATCTAATCTTTCAACCAATTCAAGATCATCGAGGGACTACATAATAAATGAAGTTACTTCAAGGATGAACGCTTCTTTGTTCAATGTCCATAGGGCCTCAAACGCTTCTTACTCATGGGATGTAATTTTCCTAGTTAACAACCTTGACACACTCAAGGTTTCTTCAATTAAGTAGCTAAATTCTCATATAAACTCCTTATGAATATTCCTCACAGGGTGTAATTCCAGCCTTCAAGGACACCCTGAGTTTCTAAAAGGGATTGATTTGGCTCAAAGGCATACCTCTATTATGCTTACTAATATTGTGCCAATTTGGGCTTATTTACAATGGTAGAAGATTTAAATCTGATCCATTCTCCCTAAGGATTCCTAAGCTTCTTATGATCCTCCAACTTCTTATGGAGTCTTTATGAAGACTAAAGAAGTCTTTAGTTTCAACGATGAACAAGGAGAAGAAGGTGATCAGAAAGAAGAAGTGAACCTTGTAGAAGAAGAAGGAGAAGATGAGAAAGTTAGAGAAGAGGAAATAAGAGAAATGAAGAATATAGAAAAAGAGAATGATGAAGAAAAGGGAGAAGGAGAGGAGGAGGAAGAAGAAAACAAAGACGACGATGCTGATGAAAATGAATCATTTGGGGAAACATCCCTTGAAGGTGCTTAAGTTGCTTACCATCCTAAGCCTAAAATAATAATCTTCAAGACTTCTCTGCATTCGCTCGAATCAGGTCAAGGCCTTATTGGAGAATCAACTGCTTCGGACATGACCGATGCTATCTTTAGCTCTTTGAGCAACATGGACAACTTCCAAATGTCACCCTCAAAACTTGAATTTCAAAGATATTCTAGGATCTAGTAATTTAAAATTCCCTTCGGTTGACATTCCTTGACCATCTGAGGGTGAGGAAACTCCATCCTTAACAACTCACGAGCACGTCCCATAGGTTACTTAGGACATTCCAGGACCCCGTACTCTCCATAGGACCATGAACATAATCACTTTGCACTAGTTCAACCAAGGTTCTTGAGCCAAATTCATTCTTTATTCTTATTGGTTTCAATAGGATGCAAAGCCATCTTGGCCAAGCTTACCAAGTTGTCAATCACTATCGCTCCCAGTATCAAGGGAGATCGAACTTTCACCGTGGCTTATATTAAGAATCTGACACCGAGAGGGAACTAAGGAAAAAGGAGTGGCATGATGCCGAGGATAGACATCTCCTTCCTGACGAGCATAGGGATCCATATGACTATTCTAGATGCAATTCTAATTCCCATCATCCATTGCCTTGCCCTCTCGGTCTTCTTAAATCCGCCAGTCTTCTCAATCCAATATTCCTCCACCTTCTAAGCCCCTATTCATTGCTATCACTGAATTACCCAAGTTCTCATACCGCTTCTCCCCATCAATTCAAAATTATCAACACCTTAACTTCTCATAGATTGCATAGGGTTAGGAAAGAAACATCCACTAGCCATACTACTCCACATCTTCCCCCTCCAGGCTCATCTCTGCTGCGAACCACAAAGATGCTAGCCGCACTTCCTGACTTTTTTGTGGAGGGGGTCAATTTTGACTATGACATCAAGGACCTCTCAAGAAGCTATGTGATTGAAAGCATCTCTAGGACGAATGAGGTTATAGATAGTACTTCTAATGGAGAAGCTTGCTAAAGGGCTTTCCGACGTCAATCCTGCTAACCAACCAAGCATCAAGAGTTTTGACATTGAAAGAGATGATCAAATTAGAGCATATAAGGGCTACAATAAGGAAATAACCTAGGTTCTAAATGATATAGAGGCTAGAAATAAGGCCATAAAAGAAGACGAGAAGAAGTTGGCCGATGAGGCTGTCGCTTACAAGGCTAAGTGCATCATTCTGAACAACCAATTAAAAACTTCGCACATCTACATTGGTGGCCTTAAAAAAGTTAAGGCGACAGAGGCTAAGAAAGCTACACTTAGGGACAACATTGGTAGCTTCAATGCAGAGCTCAAAGGTCGAGAAAGAGTTAAGAGATTAGGCTTAGGAAATTATGCAGAATAGCATCGAAGAAGTTGTAAATTTAAGGATCAAGTTTGCAAACTCAAACAAGAATGACTAGGAGAAGGCTACCCTACTACACTAGCTGAGGTTTAGGAAGGGAACTAGAGGAGGACAAAAGATCCTGACCAGGAAATGAATAAAGAAAATTTATAGAGCGATCTACTCGATTAACATGACTTGGCTGCTCTCAAAGAAGGGATGGCTTTCAAAATAGCAAAGGTCCAACTGCTGAACGGGTGCCTATTGAGACTCCCGTCTGTCCTAGTTCTTTGGATTGTGAGGATGACACTACTCTTACTCATAAGTAGTCTCAGGATGGGATCCTTGCTTTTGCAATGACCACTCTTAAGGATGTTGCCACAAATATACCCATGTTTGTTGCTCTCGACACTTCTACTACCATTGTTGAAAGTTACAACACGGAGACCCCAGCCTTTATTCCACTAGCGATTCTCCTAATCTGCCTCAAATTGCAAAAGCTTTTAAGGAAAGGGAAATCACTAATTCACGCCATCTTGAGTATTCACCCACTTAAGGTGTCTCCTTAGTCTCTTTGGTTTTCGAGAATCTTAGTTCTCTCCTATGGAGATCACAAGTTTTTATCACTCTATTTGTCATCTTATAGGTCGACTACCAAAAGCACTGCCTCTTCAACCTGTTATAGCTTCCCTAGGCCCCAACGCTTCTACAAACACATCAACCGTTGTCACAACCACATTCACTCCGTCTTTGCTACCCACCGGCTCTGCCTCGGTCCTGACTTTGAGAAAATAGGGGCCTTAGAGTGACTAGAGGATGTTAATATACTAATTGATAAAGACATGTCGATAATCTCTAAGAAAGGGCTTGAGATGACTACAACAACGGATAAAAAAGCAATAGACCTCTCCAAACTCATGGATGTCATAAAATAGTCAGGCATGGAGAAGATCTTTCCTCTGACATCAACTTCTCTCCCAAGCCTAAGTATCCACCTCAAGCCTTCTATAGGCTCTATCAGGCCTCCCACTGCATCAACCTCTGAAGCTGCCTTCGGATCTCAAAGGACTCCTACTTCCTCATCCAGATGAAGGGAAAGTGCAAACCAGAACATGCAAGAGGTGGTAAGAAGGCAAAGTGGCCTAAGAATAAGTAGATCTCGTTGCACCTTAATGCTTGTTTTTCTATCCTTTTCATTTTGATCTCTTTGGTTTTCTGTGTACACAGGTCATAGTTGTGCAGAAGCACCTCCCACAATTTATCAATCAAAAGATGTATAAATAAAATGTCATTTTCTACTTCAACCTTTTCCTTGTTTACATTATCACACTTTTATTTGCTTTTCCTATGTACTTAACTATATGTATAAATATTCAATCATTCTTAGTGCAATCGCCAAATATAGTACCTGCCTGTGTATGTGTTTTGTGCAATGCATTTATTTAGTGTAAATCTATGCGCATAAATAAATTCTATGATTTCCCAGCATTGCTTTGTTAATTACTTGGCTTCGATTATATCAGTCAAAAATTTCTTGTTTAACTAAACAAAGTTGTTCACCATCGATTGACTTTATTTATTATTGACTAGACATATCTCGTTCGGTCATAAACAAAATCATTCTATTGATGTAGTTGAGATTATATGGCTTGTCTTCTCATATAAACATGAGGACCGATATAATTCAGTGTATCTACAAAAGAGGTTCAATTCTACACCAACTCTTATCTTTGGGAGTCGGCGTCTCAGATGCTTATCTTCAGACATCCACCTACGACCCTGACTATCTCCGAGCATTGGTCAAAGGCAAGATGTGTAGGGGCAAGTCATCTAATCAACTTCCATTCAATTATACTCCAACGATCCCATCATGGATCAAAAGAGTTCGTCGACACTTATCTTTAGCTACCTAGACATCCGGTTTTCATAACATAGAATGCATGATTATGACACTGATCTTGTAGCACAAAGTCGGAATATAAAAATACGGTTCTGTTGATTTGGAAGTCAACTTTATTTATGAATTAAAGGACAACAATTTTCACCTTATCACATTGAAGCTTGATGGATAGGTTGCCTTATTTACAAAAAGGGAAATCAAGTGAAATAACATCATAGATGCTCACTATTTCATGTCTATGGAATTGGGATCACATCTACTATTGACACAGCTTGAAAGTCTATCTCTAAGCATCTGTGCAATCATATAGGATTCTTCCCAATTCGGATCAAAGTTCCTTGTGCTTGGAAAAACCCATTTAAAAACAAGATCACCAATCCTAAAGGTACGATTTTTTTCCTTAGCATCGAACTGTTGTGCTATTCTTATATAATGAGCAACTACCCTCTGGCCAGCATCTTCTATCTTTTCTTCAACCAAGTTGAGGGACTCTAGCAAGAGTTTCTCATCCATCTTTGGATTATAGTGCAATCTTATGCGAGGAGGGACTTCGACTTCGATCAAATCATGGCCTCGGTTCCATATGCCAAAGAAAATGGAGTATGACTAGTCGTAGGTTTGTGGGTTGTTTGATAAGTATATAACACTAATATTAGCTTATTTACCCCATTTCCTTGGCTCTTTTTAGTCTTTTCTTAATGATCTTGTTCACCACCTCCACCTATCCATTTTCCTATGGATGTGCAACCACCGTAAGGCTCTTCTCAACTTGATATTGAGCACAAAATTCTTTGAAATTGGTAGTCACGAATTGAGTTCCATTATTAGTGATTATCCTCTATGGAACTCCAAACCTACACAAAACATTCTTCACTACAAGTTGATCATTTCTTTCAAAGTGATTGTCATAGGTGGTTCCGCTTCAGCCTATTTCATGAAGTAACCCACAACCGCTATCGCGTTCTTTGCTTCGCCTCTCGAGTTGGTAGCACACCAATAATATATATTCCTCATAATGCAAAAATCTATGGGCTGACCAGTTTCAATAATTTGAAGGGGTTCTTAGTAACTTCATAGACCGTTGGAACTTGTCACAGCTCCTAGAATAATCAGTTACATCCCCGTTAATTATTAGCCAGAAATATCCGCACTAAAGAATTTTCTTTGCTAATGTCTACCCCTAGTCTAATATCCATAACTTCCTTCATGTACATCACCAAGGATCTTTTTAGCTTCATCCATGGTTACACACCTTAGAGGAGGGTTAAGAATCCTCTTTTGCAAAACACTCGTTCTTGCATAATGAACTAGGCACTTTATGCTAAAGTTTCCTTCATTCATTCCTTCCTTTTGAAAGAGTCCCTTTTTGCAAATAATTTTAAGTCAGAATTATCCATCACTCCTTCTCCTCTTCAACATCCAAAATCAAATCAACACCAATATCATTAATGCTTAGAGTCGTAAAACACTATACGGGCATGGTTCCAAATAACTATGCATCCCCAGAGCTAGCCAGTTGGCTAATGAATCAACATTTGTATTCTCTTCCCCAAGGGTGTGCATTATCATGTAATGCTCAATATTGCTCAGCAGTTCTAATACTTTGGAAAGGTAAGGGAGGAGGCTTGCACCCTTAGCTTGAGTTTCCTTTTTAACTTGACAAATGACCAATTAGAAGTCACTAAAGATATGCAATGTTCTTGCTTCTAACTGTTTTGCTATCTTGATTCATGTGATTAACGCTTCATATTCAGCTTTATTGTTTGTCACTTGGAACTCTAGCTTTAATGCATAATATATCATTCGTCCTTCTAGGGTTGTGAGAACTACCCTACCTCAGGATCATTCTCATTAAAGGCTCCATCAACATATAACTTCCATTGAGAAAGTTGGACCAACTCTTCTTCTACCTCTTCATCCAAAACGATGAATTCAACAATGACATCTGCCAATGCTTGTCTTTGAATCACCTTCCTATGATGGTAAATTATATCATACTGGCTCAACTAGAAATTCCACTATGTCAATCTCCAAAATATCTCGGTTCGATATAGCACTTCTCTAAGTGGTTAATCAGTCAATACCTTCATCAGAGGAGCATGGAAGTATGGCATCAACTTCCTCGATGCAATCGACAAATGATATTCTAGTTTCTCTAACTATGGAAAGTTTTTTTCATTCTAGTGAACTCGTTGCTGATGTAGTAGACCAGCATTTAGATTTGCATTCCTCATGAATCAAGGTTACACTTAGTGAGAGTCATGAATTGACATACAAATCTCGTCCTTCAAAAGGCTTGGAGAATACAGGTGATTTCTTCATATGGTCTAATAGATTTTGAAATGCAGCTTCACATTCATCCATCCATTAGAAGTTTCCTTTATCATTCTCAAGGGCATCAATGAATGGTGTAAGCTTGTCCGCCACTTTCAAAATGAATCGACTTAATGTGGTGACTTTTCCGTTCAAGCTCTGCATTTCCGTCCTAGTCTTCGAGGAAATATCTAGTGTCAACACTTCAATCTATCCTGGTTTAGCTTTAATGCCCGTTGAGTTTATTATAAAACCTAAAAATTTACATGATTCAAATCTAAAATAACACTTCAATGGATTCAATTTCATTCCATACCTTTGAAGCACATCGAACATCTCAGGTAGGTTGCCCTGTGATCCATCGATTGCTATGATTTCATAAGCATATTGTCTACACGGACTTCCATCATTCGTCTAATCTGATCTTTAAACATTATGTTCACCAAGTGCTGGTAAGTTGCTCCAGTATTCTCTTGTCTAAACTATTTGACAATGTAAGAATACAAACCAAAATCTACAATAAAATTGGTGTGTTCTTGATCTAGGACATGTATAGTAATCTGGTTATAGCCAGAGTAAGCATCCATAAAAGATAGTAGCTGATGGCTTGACATTCCATCCATAAATTGGTTCATCCTTGGCAAGGAGAAGGGTCTTTCGAGCATGCTTTATTCAAGTATGAATAATCAATACATGTCCGCCATAAAGCGCCATAGATGAAACCTTGTGGTCCCCCTCTTCTAACTCAACTATAAGTTAGATGCACCCAACTAGTTCCACAGCCTCTTCGATGAATCTTTGAATGCAGGACTTACATAGCTTTTCAAACCCCTTTCATTGAGGTGCGTCTTGTTGAAAGTCTATTTGAATGAAATATTCATCAGGCTCCTACAATCAATAAGGACTCTATGCACCGTCGCTGGCCCAATCGTGGTCATAATCACCATCGAGTCAAGCACCGATGCTTCAATCCAATCAGCATATCTGAAAACATTGTCATCATCTATGGTTCTTTGTTGTTTCATCAGAGCTAGCTCTTCTAAGGCATATCACATCTCTTAAGGAATGTGCCTCAGGGAGCAATTGTAATACTCCATCTTATTCCAACTTCTTCCTACATGGTCTAGATATCTAGAAATTGTATTAATCATAACTAGTTGGCTGTCTTGATCCCTCTCCACTGAGTCTGGCTTTGTTCCCTTGGATAGATTGCTCTTGGGGTCGTTTATTTTCCTGCCTGCCAACTATGGGTTCTAGACATACTATTGTATTTTTTTTTTCTAATTAGATCTTTAATGACACCCTTAGATGCAAACATTCGTTCGTATTATGCCCATATGTCTTATGGAAGCAACAATACTTTCTACAATGTCTTTCCTCTTCGGTAGCCTCCTTCGGGGGTGGATTCATGACATCGCTCCCTATCTTCCATGGCTAAGTAAATATTCTTGAAGGAATCAACCAACTTTGTCTAATCTTTCGAACAAGTGAACCTTGAGCGCTTCTTGGTGTCCTACTTCTTACCACCAGCATTCTGGATTTTTCTCTTATTATTGTTCCCAACACTTACCACAGTGTTCCCAACACTGTCACTACTCTATTTGATAGTTATGTTGCTCTGATTACACTACTCGGTCCTTTTTTACCGTCAGTAACCAATCCTATAGCTAAATCTCCCTTTTCCAAACACAGAAATTGAGATGCCTTATGATTATTTCTTTAGAGTAAACAGATCTTTATGCTTGAGCCATCCACCCAAATTAGTCTTCAGGTGAACCATATACATTAATGCAGTTAACACTATGTCCTTCTAGGTTTGCTCATCTTCGTACCTACAACATTAAATCTCTTCAAAAAACCGTTTAGGGTCTCTTTAGACATCTGATGCACATTGGATGAAATAACATATTTTGGTTGAACTATATAGACCTAAAATTGCTCTATAAACTTTCTAGCCAACTGATCAAATGATCAGATGGACCTTGGCTTAAGCCAAGTGAACCACATCATTGCCATTCCTTTCAAAAATGCAGGAAAACACCTACACTCCATAGTATTCGCTGCATGGTTTGTCACTCATATTTCAATAGATATTGCCTTAAATTAAACATGCCATTGTAGATTGGTATATCTGGCATCATAAACTTCTCCGAATACCTTTCTTTAAGAATATCTTTGATGAATGGGGTCTGGCTTGCTGATGAATCCCACTTATCATCATGTTTTTTCTGATTCTAGCTAACTAACCTTTTAATCATAATGACAATGTATTCTTTACTGCCTTAGATAGTTGGACAACGATCTTCATTGACATCCTGAAGTGTTTAGCTTGGAAAATACTCTCGATTATTCTTGTTATGTCTAGGATCTTGTGTCAATAAGAAGAACTACTCGTCCTGACCTGTGCTGATGTTCTGTTGGACTCCATCCCTTACTAGTTAGTTTAGCAGTGCTTGCTCCAAAAACTCTAGCTCTCGGACTAATAGCGTGCCCTCCATTAATACCAGCCTTATATAAATCCTCTTCAATATCATAAAAGTTTAGCATCCCAATCAACCTCTCGGTACCGACTGGTTTGGACCTCTCTATGCCGAAAGATTTTTACACTAGCTGATTGGATCCGTCTGTCATAGTCTTCTTTTGTCCTTTCATAATGCTTCTCTGCATTGATCATTTATATAATTCTTGTTATACTTGGTAGAAGATAAGCTTTCTTTGCAGGAATAAGGGTAAAATGAATATCCTCTATTCTTCTTTTGCCTAAAAGATTCATCGTTTCACGGGGAATGAACTAACGCTAACGAATATTCCTGTGTGTAACTTACTCATCATATCCATTTGAGCTTTTTGTTGCTCTGACATCTTCCTGTTCATATCCATCATCATCTTGTCTATTTCAACATAAGTTACAACTTCTTGTTGAGATGAAGATTCTGGCAAAGCTGCAGGTTGTTTCAGTTCTTCATGGTCGGACCCTCCATTATCTCTTTCTATAATAGCTCTAGATCTAGTACTCTTATATTTTGTAAGAGCTATCCCTTTTTAGATCTAATATTAGACTCATTCGAATCCAAGTAACAACAAATCTATGCCTTAGAAACTCAAGATCTAACTTTTACGATTCTTCAAATCTAAAGAGAAAGCAAAAATCTAAGCTTGAGAATACTCGTTCTTAGTGAAAGAACCAAAAATTTTTGCACAAAATATAGGGAAACACCTCAATCTAAAAAAGACGAGATGAATTCAAACAAAAATGAAATTGAAAATAAGGAAAGACAATTTTTAAAGTGGTTTAGCTAAAGTAATCAAGCCTACATCTAGTATAAATTTTATTTAAATTTAATTTCATAATCTAAGCCAAAAATTCAATGGCTTCGGTACTAGAAATGATTGAGCATGAAAATGATAGTCTTGTTGTGAATAATCAAAATAAGAATCCAAAGTTCTTTTTTGTAGCTATATAAGGTGTATTTATATTCACAATCCTCCATAATTGTCATCGATATATGTTCAAATTGGTAAGAACTCGGATCCAAGTCTTCAGGCAAGAGGAACATGTCATAATCGACAAGATCTCGGTATCGATCGATTTTTCTAGGTGCCAAGAGGTTTTGTTCACTTGCTTTCTTGATCTTCTTTCATATTTGTAAGACTCCAAGCTTTGGGCTTTCATTAACCAAATTGCCCATCAAGGTACTGACTGGTTTGGTCCATTCAAACTTTTCTTTTTTCTTCAAACTAGAAAGTAGCATCATTAGTAGCTCAAAGTGGGTCCCATTACATTTCAGACTTATCGGTACAGACTAGTTTTGGTTAATACCGACTAGTTTTGCCTTGTGCAAAACTTAGCCAAACTTCAAGTGTTCCATCCATTTATTAGTCCTAAAATCTCCTAAGCTTCTTGATCCATTTCTTTATGATCATGTAGTCTAGATTAATTAAGATGTTGCTTGGTTCAAATACCGGGCAACAGGATTCAAGAACTCATTAAATAGTATCGGCAACAAGCATCAGAATTGAGCAAATATTTGATAGAGAAATCAAATAGTCTGATTTTTAATTAAACTGCAAGGAAACATTTTCTTATAAGAAAGGATATTAAAAGGTACTAAGATATTTCTAAATTATCTGTAAACAACATATTGTTAATTTTTTTGACGATGTGCCTATGTTAAAATCGGTTTCTATGTGGTTGTTTAATACTTGACTTTGGATTTTGAAAATAACACTTTTATTATCGATATAAGAGGATGTCAAGTTTGTCCTCAACAATCTACCTTGACACTATACTAAAATGTTTAATTGAAGCATATAAGATAGATTCCTTATTCATCGATGATTATCATATATGTTATATTGTCTACCATATTGCTAATCGCTTATATAATTGGTAGATTTAGCAAGCATCAAATCCGAAATAAGATCACTAAACAGTAGTTAAGAGTATTCTTGAGTATTTATGAATACTATAGAATTGTTTATAGAAACAACGAACTCCTTATAAAGGAGTGTTCAAACTTGACTTCATAAGTGATTTTGAGATAGTATGTCAATCCTAAATTCATGTTCAACCTTAGTCAAGGATCATTAAGCTGTAATTTTTTTCAAAAAAAGAGTTGTGGATAATTCAACCAAAGGCTATTTACATTACCTAGAATAAGCGCAACAATTAAAACAATGTACATATACATGTGCATAACTTTATAACTGAGCTAGAGGTGATTTCAAATGTGAAGAATCCCATGATAATGTTATATAACAAGAATGCTGCAATGCAATTCAAGAAAGAAACTTGACCTCACTAGAAGTTGAATACCCCAAAAATTTCCACATGATAAGTGCAATTTACAAACATCGGAGAGAGTTAATGGATAGAGTAAATAATTAAAATAATAGTGCATACTCATTCGCTAATCGATTAACTTAATCAGTTTTGGGAAAACTAATCAATATAAAGGGACTAAGGTTCAACAATTTACCCCAAGTGCAAGTGTGAGATTGAGAGAGTTAACGGTATGTCATAGGTGCAATTTCGTAATTTGTTACATATATCTAATTTTGAACCAATCTTTCTCATAATAAAGGTATTTGATTTCTATAATATACTTCGTTATATAGTGATAGAATTAATTAAATAATTAATTTAAAGTTTTTTGCATCAAAATGGCACAAACACTCGATTGAGTAACAAATATGAAAATTATTAACAAAAGACAGAAAATAACAAAAAAGAACACATAACTTTATATTCGGCAAATACTTTGGCCTACATCCACTTAAACTTCTTTTAACTTTCTTTTAAGTTTTTTACAAAATCAATCTTATAGATTGGTAGCTATTGATTGGTGATGATCCATGAGATTATAAGAAAAGTACATAAATTTGTAAAACGAGCTAAAAGTCCCTTGAACAATGTCTTTCCTCCTCTATTTATTGTCTAAATCTGCGGATTTCTCTCTATAATGTTTGTGCCTACGTTTTCATGACCAGAGGAGTGGTTCATGAAAGATCATGGTTGCCTCCCTGATGTTCAGGGATCGGTACCGAACCATATCTATGGTTCAGTATCGAATCCTAACTATGGTTGCAAGACCTTCTTTTGATCCTTGAAAGTTTCTTAGTTTACTTACTTCTCTATGTACAAAACTTGCATGTATTTATATCAGCTTGAACTTGGATAAATTCCTTGGTTCAGAGTTAGGCAAAACCACTTGACTTATCTGTTGATCGTTTGGGTTCAGGAATCCATAGTGTGCAACAATAATAATTGCTAAGGCATTCTATGGTGTGATTTGTGTGATGATGTGGGCAAGAATTATGAATCGGTACCGAACACTCACTACGATTTGGTTTCGAACCATGATTTTACTTGGACTTTGCATTTTTGAGCATGGCACTTGTAGCGGGTGGTGTGTATGTTATTTTAGAAGGTCCTTAGTTGGCTTATGACTTGGCCTTGCTTGACACTTAAATTGGACAATTATCGCTCTAGACCCTTGTGGTTATTCTCCTGTTTGACCAATCTGATTCTTCTGAATATGGCTTGGTCATAAAGCTGGATAACATTTGCCTTCCAAAGCATGCCTTGCGAATGGAAAGTGTGCTTCGCTCAAGAACAAAAATCGAAATCAATCATTCATTTGTTGACCAAAAAAATGGACTAACACTTTGGTTTGAGTTTGAAAGCATCAGCCCTGCTCTAGCAGAGTAATATCACAGATAGCAGGTATAGAAATATAATAGTAAAAGAAAGAAGATAGAGAATTTTTATAGTGGTTCGGCTATTAATGAAGCCAACATCCACTTTATAGCTTTACTATAGACTGACTGCTGTTACAAGAGTTGTTTGATTACAAGGCTTTGATTGTTTCCTAGTTAGATTGAATCTCCAGAGTAGGAATCCACTAGAGAATCACAGTGTATTCCTTTGGAGATTGTTGTGAGTGAGGTAGAGAGTGAAGAATAATTCTAGTAAAGATTTTGCAACCAGTCCGGAGAAGGTACTCTTTATGTTGCAGGTAGGTTGGTATTTATATGGACCGAAGAGATTCTGGGCCAAGCCTCTTCAACATCTGCTCGCCGGTAGGTGGGGAACGACCAATAGAGGATGTGGTTCACAATATGAGGAAGGAACATGGGTCTCTAGGAACCCATGGCCTATGTGTCGCCGGCGACCCATAAACTTGGCTTGTTTTGCGAGCTAATGTCTTAGCCTCATCTCATAGTATTCTTTGGCTGATTTGTTTGAAGGTTTAAGGAGAGGACGGGTCACCGATGATCCGAGCACTTAGGATTTTTTTGGAGTTCGAAATTGGAGACGTTCGCATAGTCTTTATCGTAGTTATTTCGTCTTTATGGAAATTCAATAGCTGTTTGCACTCAACTGCTGATTGGACTAAAATATGCTGATCTCTCGGTTCATCGATCCCAGTCATTGCCTTAACCATATAGCTTGGCTCTCATTACCCCATTGCCTTAGCTTTTCTGGTTAAGTTCTAAACCACTCTGATAATATGTGATTGTTCTGTCTCCTGTTAGATCCTGCCGGTTTAAAAACCTAGATAACATTTCCCCCCCCCCCAGAGTATGCCTTCATTGAAAACAAGGTATGCTCTAGAAGTAACTTCCTTTGAGTCTTTATTTTGTGAATTCTAGTTTATCATGTCAAGGTCACCATGCAAATTAGGCTTTGACTGCTAAATTTTCGATGTGAATCGTCAGAGTCCACCTCAAGATGTTGTTCTCAGTTGATCGGCTTCTGACATCTGTTTATTTTTTTTTATTTCAATCTGAATTTCAATTCCTAGTATTGACGATGCAATCTTTTCTCTGTAGTTTACACAAGGGTTTAGGTCGGTAGGTGGGTGCATGATGTAGGTTTGGAGTTGTTCTATATAGTTTTGGTGAAGCTAAGTTTTGTCCCGAATGATTGTACACCATTCTGGAGCGATATCCAGCTCTTTGTCTTTGGCTTTTTCTTCCCGAGAATTGGTTAAGATCATGTCAATGTTTTTGAATGCCAATGCGATGAATTATTCCAAAATCGGATGTAGTGAATGATTCAATCATATCGCTCTTCCTATTTTTGTATTTCAGTGATCCTGGAAAGAAAAGCTTCTCGCATCACTTTGGACAGCGGCTTCGTTATTGATCGTTGATCGGTAACGGGTAATTGTGGAAGAGATAATTTCGAAGGATGATATGGTTGTTTTTCATATGTAATTAAGCTATCTACACTAGATTATTTGTTCGCAGTATTTAGGATACTGGACTCTTCTTATGTAGATAACACGCTGCATCCGCTCCGGTCAACGCTCAGGACCCAATTGGTCAACATACGTCAACCTCCCTTGAATTTTGGGCATTAATTATATGAGGAAATTATTTAAAGTAAAACATGCCTGACAGGGTTAAATGCCAAGTTTTTTTTGTTGAAAATGACTTTTCGTTCTTCCAATCTTTAGTCTGGCGGAGGGATTTCCACTCCTCCAAAATCTAGGTCCTTCGCAACTTAGGCTTCGCTTATTATTCTTAGCATATTAGGATCATTGATTACCATTAAATTACAAAGCACAGTTGCTCTTGTAGAGTTTTAGTCGGAGTTTGATCAGGCATAGTTTCAGCCTTCGAAAACTAGCGCATAAGTTGTCCGAGGACAATACTTTGCATTTTTCGAAATTCACTGCACACCGGCCTATGTCTCTTGGGACTATTGGCTTAATTGCTCGATTCCGAACATTGCTTTTTCTCGCTGTTGCACTTCTTGTGCTCATGTGCAGCATACTCGTTTACTATAATTCTGTACATGTAATTAATACTTCTGTGGTCATTTCGGCATATTCTATTTTATAGCTTTATTTTGAATTATGAAGCAGCTTGGTCTAGCCAGTTCTATAGCTAATCCCTACTTATGCTCAATTGAGTTTGCTTCAACAAAGTGTTGGTGTAAACGCCTAAGTCCATAGGGCTGATTACTTTGACTACCGCACTAACATGTTTTAGGAGACTAGGTCTCCTAAGCAATACATTCGATTTCCCCATTTTAATTGACATGATAGCTCCTATCTTCGAGAATTAGGGACTATGTTGCTTGATCCCAAGATTTGAGTTTTGTAGTGATGTCGGCTTGTCTTAGACAGATGCGTTTTTTGTATCCTTAGCTAGAGTAAATTCTTCTGAGTCTGATGTTAAGATCCTAATCATATGTTGTTTTCTATCTTCGAAAACTCATAAATGGATGACTCAACTTAATGGATTTTTCCTTGACTTTGTGAATCTTCAGATAGCATGAGATGCCAGAAGGTAGGGCCGAAGATTCAATCAAACTCTTACTTCTATTTCTGAAAGCCGATGTATTGGTCGTTTTATTTTGGGCTTTCTTCCTAGCATCACCAAACTTTGGTAATGGTATATTCCTGCAAGTTGAAACCAAACAGTCTAGTTAGACCGTAAGTAGGTCATCAATCCTTCTCATCACCGCCGAACTATGAGCGACGGTTGATTTTTGAATGTTAAATCCTTTATTTCCTTTGTTGGAGATTTTGTTGCCAGCGCTGTTTTGTGAACGGAACCGTTACATAGCCAACCTCGCGATTATTCGTGTTAGAGATTCGAAACATTTCTTTCGATCAAGTATCTGTGCTTCTATCACTTCTTAAGGGACAAGCTATTTTGAATGCCTGTATTAGGGCAATTATGAGAGATGGAAATATGTGGGGAGAATTGCTTAATTGTCCCCAGTTTGGCTCTCAATCTCCTTCTGGAGGAAGCTGTGGGATTTTATTTCCGACCTTCCACGACAGCTCCCACTTGTCCTTGGCCATGCATGCTCTTCTTGGCTGCTGATGTTGTCATGGAAGTTTTGTTCATATGTCAACTCCTGTCTATAAGAATTGAACCTAGCTGCTTTGTTCCTAGCAACATTTCCTTGAGGCAGTCTATTCTTCGCTCGTGTCTAAATTCTTTCTAAGTTGAATTTTAGAAATTCAGTTGTGCACCAACTTTCATCCCTAAAAATTAACATATGGGCAATTCAATCTTGGGATTTTCTTTGAACGCTGCTTTATTCCTATGCAGTGGCTAATTCCTGTGATGAAAGGTCGAACCATACAACTAACCTACGAAAGAATATGTCTTTCGGTCATTTCTTCTATCTCCAAAAGTTAGTGCATCAAATATTCGCTGCGATGAGTGTTTCTTATCAACCCTATAGATTAAAGTTTTTCTAGCATTACTAGGGTAACATCGGTACTTAGTGAGCAGAATGTTTCCCGGAGTTTCCGGGGCAACACCGGTACTTTATGAAATAGAAAGTTTCCTAGCATTGTCGTGGGAACACTGTACTAGGAAATAGGAAATTTTCTAGGCAATGCCAAGGCAACACCAGTACTCAAAAGATAAAAGAAGGCCTTGGCATTGGCGAGGCAACACCGGCACTCAGAAGGTTGGGATCGATTATCCCGTCAATTCTGCGATGCTCTTAATCCAGCTGGGTACTAGTTTTGGCCTTCGAAAGCTAGCACTTCAATGGTTGGATATTAGAAGTATTTTCTTAGTGCTGCCTGTATTCGGGCAATGTTAAAGTCATGGTGGTGAGGGTTGAATCTTTCATCCGATCCTGTTGAGTTGAGTAGATTCCTTCTAACCAATGCGGTTGCTTTCTTAGCGTTGCTTAACTTCGGGATACACCATTTTATGAAAGGATGCGAGTCTCAGGCCTCTCCGTTACTTCATTTTTCTTATAACCATCAAATGCTCCTTTTGGTGGTACAGGGTCATTGTTTACCCAATTCCATGGTTACTCTTGTGTAGGATCAAATTTCCTTCGGTTGATTTTTGTTGCGAACCGACTTCCATTTGCGGAACCCATTATTCTCAAATGCTAAATTCCAAGCATTATAGATGATTAGATGATGTGGGGTGAGTGGATATGTTGCCCCTAGTATGCTTGCACTCTTTCCTTCATACTTATGGATCAAAGAAGTTTGGTAATGTTTGTCTTGAGTCTATGGCAATTAGCTCCGCATGTTCCATGCCATATGTGCTCTGCTAGGGCATTGACGTTGTTGTAGATCTGCCTTATCTGTTGGTTCCAACCTTCGATAATTAATGGTTTGGCTGCTCGATTTTGAGCATTCTCTTCTTGTCGTTGTCTGTCTTCGGATAACAGCTGGTTTTTTGCAAGTTAAGATTTGAGACCTCATTCGAGTACTTGCTTCTATCTTTAGACTCTAATGCGTTGATGATTTGATTCTAGAAATGCTTTCTGTCGTCATTTATCTCTATACGATAGTAAGTTCCTCCTTTTATTGCAAGTTGGAGCGTTGTTTTATCAGACCAAGTGTTAATGTGTTATGAGCCCCTCAGTCTACAGGGTTGATTATTCTGAATAATTGATGTGAGACTTGATGTTCTGAGCGGCTCCCTGGATGCCCCTAGTCAAAGGTACATCGTAACTCCTATCTTTGGGAACTCGTGATTCGGATGTCTTGAATTTTGACATTTTGTACATTAACTTTGGTTAAAGATCAGAATTCTTTGCCGACTACTTGGTTCGTATGCTTTACGGCACTACTGAAGCAATGCCGATTCTTTCGGAGTAGGGGAGTTAGTCCCTCTTAATTGAAGTGTGCTTCTTTTGAGGGTGCGTGGCTTACGAAATGCATGGCTTTTGAGAGTGCACGACTCATGGGATCGATACGACCCGTCGACCCGGGACGGTTTGGAACCTCTTGACGTTACCACTGAGGAATTTGCTGATATTACTAGAAGTGACACCACTCCTCAAATGAGGCAGAAACTGCAAACAAAGAGCATAAAGGGGGAGCGGTGGAAGGAAGCGCTGAGGAGCTTGTGTGGAGACCGACCTGACTTTTGTTCTTTTTGAGTCATTTTGTTCAAGTGCAGAGTCTGCACTTAATGTTTTTGTCATGGAGTCTGTATTTTCTTTTTGTTGGCCGATGTTGTGGGTGTGGCCCCCATGTTTTGACCCTGTATAAATTTTTTTTATAAGCAATACATTGAAATTCCGACTCTATTCTTATGCTCTTTGTTTGGAGTAAAAATTCTTTGTTTGGATTAATATACTTGTGAACTTATTGTTTTTATTAAAATATCGGTGTATGCCCCATTTCATAGGGCTGTTTACTTCAAATGACCTGTAACTTATAATTTAGATTTTTTTATTAAACTTGAAATTTGGCTGAGCCACAGCTTGATTTTTCTTTTCATAAGTTTTGCAACTTTAGCACGTAATCCAAGTTTCTTGTGATATTTCGGTAAGTGTGCAATATATGCATGTTTGAAAGGTGCACATTGCACGGGTTAATCGAGGGCAGTTTTGATCATTAATGTTGTCATTTGAAACTTTTATGTTGGTTTGTAGCACTATAATTTTGTAAGAATTGCGTTCACTATTCCTGGCTATGGGAGCGGTTGACGCTGATTGTGAGATGCACGGTTTCCTACGCTCCTCAATGTTACCTATCTTCGGGAAACACGAGGAGTTAGTATTTTGGTGCGTGACTCATGAGGTGCGTGGATTTTTTTCTTCAGTGTTGCCCGTCTTCGGGCAACATGAGGGCTTACTATTTTTGGTGTGCGGCTTACGAGATGCGCGACTTTTGTTTTTCCTTGGTGTTTCCTATCTTTGGGCAACATGAGGAGTTATAATTTTGGTGCATGGCTTATGAGATGCACGACTTTGGTTTTTCCTCGGTGTTGCATATCTTTGGGCAACATGAGGAGTTATAATTTTGGTGCGTGACTTATGAGACGCGCGGCTTTTATTTTTCCTTGGTGTTGCCTTTCTCCAGGCAACATGAGGATTTGTTATTTTGGCATTCCTCGGTGTTGCCTATCTTTGGACAACACAAGGAGTGGTTATTTTGGCGCTCCTATGTGTTGCTATCTTCGGGCGCTCCTCGGTGTTGCCTATCTTTGGGCAACACGAGGAATTGTTATTTTGGCACTCCTTGGTGTTGCCTATCTTCGAACAACATGAGGATTTCTTATTTTGGCGCTACTCAGTGTTGCCTATCTTCGAGCAACATGAGGAATAGTTATTTTGGAGCTTCTCAGTGTTGCCTATCTTCGGGAAGCACAAGAACTTGTTATTTTGGCGCTCCTCGCTGTTTCCTATTTTCGGGAAACATGAGGAGTTGTTATTTTGGCGCTCCTCAGTGTTGCCTACCGTTGGGCAACACAAGGAGTTGTTATTTTGGTGCTTCTCGATGTTGCCTATCTTCGGGAAACACGAGGAGTTGTTATTTTTATGTGTGGCTTATGAAATGCGTGGCTTTTCATGATCCTCGGTATTGCCTTTCTTCGGGCAATGTGAGGAGCCTACGCTTTGTAAGTTAGTGCACGACTTACGAAATGCATGGCTTTTGGCACCCATTAGTATTGTCTATCTTTGGGAAACACGAGGAGTGCTAGTTTTATCCCTCTCGATATTGCCGGAGCAATATCGGTTTTTAAAAGGAAAAATCTACTTCTGCCGATCTAACGATTTGAGTCGATTTGACCATGTCAACTCAGTAGGTTGCATTCATGAACACGGTTTTATTGGTTCAAGAAGCTAAATAATTTATGGCTTGGGTAAACATGGCTTGGATGATCCTTTCGTGTTTTTGAAAGATGTGCACGTCCAAATAGATTAGGCTAGCATGGTGGAGAGATTTATGGTTGATCAGGCTGCCATGGTGGAGAGAGATATAGCTGACCGCATGAAGATGGATTGAAGAAGGAGCCTATAGGAGTACGGGGAATGATTCTTAGTTCTTGGTCCAAACTGCCTTTAGAGAATGGGTCTTTGACTGGCATAGGGTCTCAGAGGAAGAGGAATTTCATTTTTTGCACTAGCTAGGTCACTAAGTCCGCGGTTGCTAGAATGCCAGAATTTTTGATCGATAATAGGCTTAACAGAACTATGGTATGATTAGTCTCAGCCTTTCTTATGGCTATTCAAGTGTGTGCGGTTCCCCCATTCCACAGGGCTGTTGGCACGCTTGAACTGTATCCAGGGTCTCTCCACAACTCGTTTGGATGTCCCCGGCCCAATGGGTGCGGTTTTCCCAGGCGCTGTGCTATCGCAATTCCCCTAGTGTCCCAGTACGACTCATTTGGAAAAGGAGAGTAGACAAGGATGGATGAGAAGGCATCGCTTTAAGTTGCAGTCCAATTCCTTAGTTTCTAGCTAGCTAGAGTGATAATCATCTATTCGTCTGATTTCTTCAGTTAGCTGGGGCACTTTTCTACTAGGTCTTAGTAGCCTTGATTGGGCAGAAGGTCCCTGAGGTCCTGTAACTCCTTCACCGTTTGATATGTTCTTTGGTGTACTGCCAGGTTTGCCTTCTACTAATTGCACTACTTCTAGTCTTTTAGAACCGGTATTCCTTCCCATAGAATTCTTCCAAGGTAGTAGGTTGTTTCGTCCTTTAATGATTCCCGAGGGCCTTGCAGCAGACTGCAGTCGTTTCCCTCACTTCATCCATATGTTAGTCATATCAGTAAAGAAGCAATTTCGAATTAGTTGTACGCTTGTATAAAAGGTATAGTTGGTATGATAAACTTCTTTAGATATTTTGCATTTTGAACGGCTTTGGTGGATGGGTATCAATTGGGGAAGATACTCTAATTGTTGTCAGATCGGCCCGTTTTCAAATTACAGAAGTTTGTAATGGTTGAGAATGATAGAAGCATGATTGTCCATGATTGAATGATTGGAAATGCCGACTGAATGGTGAATCACTTATGATGGGGTCATGGATTAGTGACGATCCCCAAAAAATTTCAAACTAGGTGAGATCAGTCGGGGGTGACCAAGAAGGCTCCACAAGGTTGTATTCCAAATTTCAAGGTATTCGGAGTTCGCACGTTTGAGTTATGGGCAAATGAAGATGGATCGGCATTGATGGATTCGATGGTATTTTACTTGGAGTTCAACATGAGAAAATTCGCCATTTGCTTGGAGTCAGCCCACGGTTCGCTTGGAGTCACATAATTTGAAGTGCTAGGTTGGTAACAAATGTTTCTTGGAGCCATTTACCTATTTTCTTAGAGAAAATCTTGGTTTTACCCGAGTCAAGCTATGGACCAGAATTTCCTAGGTTTGCTTTAGGTCAAATGGGTGATTACCCGAGTATGACTTCGTGTCAGGACTTCTAGAATTTTCTTCGAGTCAAATAGTCGATTACCCGAGTTAGACTTCGAGTCAACCCTTAAGTGATTTTTTAAATGACCATTTTGATGTTTTTTTTATGATTTTTCATAATGACCATTCTTGATAGGAGCTCCATGATGGGATTCGAAGTAGATCTGTCAGGAGTGGTCATCATATATCTTGGGATCTTGGCATTGTAATTTATCTCGGTTTTTACCTTATCTTCTTGGTCCTCCTACCTCTAGGAATAACGTTTGGGTAGCAGTTCCTCGTTCATTTCTTGCACTATGCTACGAAACAGGTTCCAAAGATCCTTCAGTGTTTTTCATGTTGGCATTTTCACTCAATTGTCTTCCTAGATTTTTTTCTTCAGAGTAGGAGAGAGCCTCCCTATATCCTCCCGGGGGGTTTTCACCCCTAAGTTCGGGTTTGTAGTCGGTGTTTTTGTAGTAGGTGGAGAGTTAACATTTTCTTCCATCATGATTCTCGAAACTCCGCTCATTTCTTCCTTTCGATTATATCCCCTTTGAACAACTTAGAAGGCAGTCTCTAGCGATCCATAGCTTCTGGCTCGATAGCGACCTGGCAAAATAATATAGATCGCTGGTGATCCATAGTATATAGATTGCCAGCGATCCATGGACTTAATTATTTTCAAACTTTGCGGCGACCTGGCAAAATAGTATGGATTGATACAATCCATAGTACATGGATGACTCGCAATCCATATACTTAACTGATTTCAGTACTTTATCTATAACATCCCGCTTCCAGAGGCTTAAAACTAACTGCCACGGATGCTGCAGTCATCCATATGTATTATTTCCGAGTGACTGAAATAAGAATCTTGAAACTATTGGCAACACAGAAAAATAAGAATATGAAAAAATTTAAAATTCAACAAAACAGAATTTCTCATTTCTTATGAATTTCAATTTAAGATTTAATTACATAATCCAAGACATTAATCACGCTCAGATCACATGTGCATGTACAAAATATGGTAAGAGCGACATATGATGATGTCCTCTTATTATGATCAAAGAACTAAAAAAATATGAACTTTACAGTTCTTAGTACATCACAGCGGAAAACACAAAATAGCTCCTATATAGTTAATATTGCTTCATGCACATCTTTGGAAGTTTATTCGTCCAAAAACCTGAAATCTACCACTCTCAGACTAATCAAATTAATTTTGAGTACCCGAGAGTTTGTGGAGAAACACAAACTTCGAGTCAGACAATAAGTATAGTATAATAATCCCCTATCATCGCTTATCATGAATAGATAGCTAGTGAGACCACGCCACTCAACGGAATGGGTTTTCCCCTCACTGGTATCCTAAACAAAATATGCAAATCATTTACTATATCCCTGCACCCAAAATTATTAGCCTTAATATAATATGAAATAAAGCCATAATCATATACCTTGGATATCTAATCCATCCATTCATTAAATATCCCATCTAAAAGCAATTTATTAGATTTACCATCTAAAATCCATTTATTAGAGTTCCCCTCTAAAATCTTTAAAGTGACTATTCGTCAAAACATAAATAGGACTATCCGTACCATACTCATCAAAATAAATGCAGATTATCCATCGTACATTGTTGTATAAATGTTGGTATAGGCATTCCGTAGTTTTTCTAGGATGACTATGAACCCTTGGGCGCCAATTCCCGGGGCTAACCACCTCTGGCGAAACATTCTTTACTTCAGAAATTTGATATGGGACATTCACCGCACATTCTATGGTTTTGCTAGGTTAACCAAGAACCCAACACTTGGCCAATTTAAAATATCATGATCCCCATGATTATTTATTAAAATTCATGATCCCCATGATTTCTTATTTTCCCCAAGTATACAACCTGTTTAACCTAATCCCATTGGTATCCCCAATTAGGTTAAATTAAATAAAAACACATTTATAGCCCCAGTGTATATTTTTGCAAGCATATTTCTATTTGTAACCCTAAACTATGTATCGAAAACATTAAACCCACCCCGATGTCCCTAAGGTTATATAACATTCCACTTAAAAAAGGACCCCCTTACATATTCAAACAAAGATAAGTTTTTTGTGCTATAACCCTTCGAAGTAGCCCACTCGAATTAGCAAAAATTTACTCAATAAAAATGGCTAAAAACAGCCCTTTACAACCCTTCGAATGAAGTCCCATTCGAAAGCAAATAACCCTCCGAAGTTATCCCCTTCGGAAGCCTTCCTTTTGAAAGCATCACAAAATCATACCTTTTGACCTTGTTGAAAGGTCCCACCTTTCGGTATTGTCGTAAGGTTTATTTTTGACCTAGTCGAAAGGTTCTACCTTTCGACCTTGTCGAAAGCCTGGGGTATCCCCCTTGTAAAACCATGTATAAACCTTTCGAAAGCAATGAAACTCAAAACCTTTCGCAATCATTGAAGGTAACCCCTTCAAAATCTTTCGAAACCATTCAAAAACAATGAAGTGTTGGTGTTCGAACCAACCCTTCGAAAGTATACTTCCAACCTTGTCAAAAGGTTTACCCTTCGACCTTGTCGAAAGGTATTAAAACTTTTACTTTAAAAACAATAGGAGGTTCAAAAGTAACCCCTTCTTTCCCTTCGGCTTTGTCGAAGGCATCGCTTCGACTTAGTCGAAAGGATCAAAACACCTTTTTAGAAAACATTTTAAAACAATTTTCTTGAAGGTTTAAACTTTCGAAGATCCCCTTCTTGAATATATTAAAATTTTAACCTTTTATAAAATGATAGAGTCGAAGGATCCCCCATCAATTTATTCGAATGCAATTATGTTTCTATTCGAAAGCAAAGGAAGCAGCCTCCCCATCCCTTCGCCCCACTTCCCTTCGACACAGTGCCTACCTTTCAACTGAGACAGAGGGTAATTGTTTACCTTCCGTCTTAGACGGAAGGGTAAAAGTGGGCTTGTTGAAGTCGACGGCGGAACTGGGCCTACTAAAGTGACGTTTTATCTTGCCTGTCTAATTTTGATTGGCTGAGAAGCCTTCCCCTGTACTTCCAAATAGTAAAAAGTATACAAAAGTTAACCTTTTTCTTAAAACACCGTTCTTCTTCCCTAATTAAAATTTTGAGTTGCAGCATTCCCTCTGAATTGACTAATTCGAAGGCAATTTTGCAGTTTAGCACTTAGCCTTAAATAATTTATTTTTCTTAGTAAATCACTAAGGAAAATCTTCAAAAATCACCCAAAACCTGGTAAATCATATACTTTAACATATTAAAATTTCAAAGCATACGAAGATCAAAACAACTCGGAATTTAACCAAAGCCGAATAAAACTGTGTTAATTAGCCCATTAACATTTAAAACACCTATGCCTTATCCAAAAAAAGATTTAAATGGTTATGACCTAACCAAAATCACAAATATGAATCGGGTACAAATCATAACCGATCCAAACACAAAAAAATGATATGATTAACATGATTATTCACCTTGATTAGTTTATTGGAGAATGAGATACTTTTCTAGCTTTAATTCCTTAGCTTTATCTTCAATTTATTGCTCTTCCTGGAGCTTTTAATGACCGGCCTAAATATAGATGAGGAGTTATGAATGAGAAAGTAAAAGCTTATTAAGGTGGAGGAAGAGATTTATACTAAGAAATGTAGCCCCCCTTTCCAAGTTTACCCCTTTGGAAATTCTTCCTTCTTAATTTAGTCAAGTGTTATTTTAGTTCATTCATTATGACACGACCATTGGATTTATTAGTCTCATCTTCCTAATTATTCACATTATTCTATTTAATTTATCCAATCAAATATCCTGAATAATGTTAATTAAAATTTAGGGGCATTACAGACTTTCCCTCCCCCTTAAAGAATTTCGTCCCCAAATTTTAGTAAGGACAAAACAACAAGCATATAGCCTATGCAAGAAAAGCTAGTATAAGCCACCATCCAAATTATGTATAAACCCTATATAGAACATACCATCTAAAATAGCCCAGAAAAAGTAGCCCTGATCCTGTCTTCTGTCTCCCAAGTACAGTCCTTCATGTTGTCGCTCCATTAAACTTGCAACGACCCGACTGTCTTGTTTCTTAACCTCTTCTCATCTTTTTCCACAACACGAACTAGTTACATCACAAAAGTCATATCTAGTTCCACCACTAAGTTCTCTAGTGTCGTCGGAGCGATAGTAGTTTCTGGAACATGAACACACTTCCTAAGATGAGAAACATGAAACACATTATGGACCCGGCCAAACTACTCGGCAAATCTACTCGGTATGCGAGTCTCCCAATCCTCTCTGATATAGGAAATGGTCCAACACATCTCGGTGCTAGCTTCCTCGTCTTCCCGAACCAAACCACACCTTTCATCTGTGATACCTTCATGAAAACTCTATCTCCAACTAAGAACTCTAGGTCCTTACGCCTTTTGTCTGCGTAACTCTTCTTCCTAGACCGAGCTTCCTTCATTGTTTTCTGTATCAACCCGATCTTTTCCACCACCTCTCTCACCAAATCTGGACCAAGGACAATCTATCTCCTGTCTCTAACCAACATACTGGTGATATGCGTAGCCTTTTATACAAAACTTCAAAAGGCGTCATTCCTATAGTAGTCTGATAACTATTAGTATAGAAGAACTCCACTAAGTGCAAGTGATCTTCCACAAGAACCACTAAAATCCAGCACACAAGCTTTCAACAGGGCTTCCAGTACCCTGTTGACTCTCTCTGTCTGCCCATCCGTCTGAGGATGATATGCGGTACTCATCTTAATCTTAGTTCCTAAAACACTTTGTAGGCTCTTTCGGAACTCAATAGTAAACAAAGCATCTCTATCACTAACGATACTACTAGGAATTCCATGCAGTCTAACGATGTTCTTCATGAACAACTTAGTAAAAACAGATGCCGTCGTGGTTGACCTTATTGGGACGAAATGGGTACTCTTAGTCAATCTGTCCACTATGATCCATAAAATTTAATTACCCTGGTTTGACCTTGCCAACTCATCAACAAAATCCATGGATATCGAGTCCCACTTTCAAACTGGAACATCAAAAGGCTGGAGCAAACCACTTGGCTTCTGATGTTTGGCTTTTACTTGCTGACAGTTCAAATACTATTTTACCCATAAGCCAACATCTCTCTTCGTTCCATCCCAGAAGAAACTTCTCTTCATATCCCGATTCATCTTGGTTCCCACAGGGCGAATCGTAAACTTCGATCGATGACATTCCCTAAGAACTTTCTTTCTGAGGTTTCCAACATTCGGAGCACATAACCGTTCCTTCTTTCTCTACCAACCCCTACGGTCAAGAATAAAATCCTTTAAGTCATCAATCTCGGCTCCAATTTCTAACCTTCTAATCCTTTTGGCTAACACTGGATCCTCTTTCTGCCTAAAATCAATTCGTTCGATAAGAACTGGTCGAACTTCCAAACAAAACATCATGTTGATACTCCGACTAGATCCAGCAGTCGACCTCAACTGCACATTGCAAGCAGCCAGTGCTTCCAAGTCTTTCCATTCCGCCAGCATAACTAACACCACATTATGATGTTTCCTACTAAGCACATCTGCTACCTTATTTTCTTTTTCTGGTGTATACTCGTTGCTAAAATCATAAGCTACAACAAACTCCAGCCATCTCTGTTGTCTCATGTTCAGCTCCTTCTGAGAGAATAAATACCGTAGATACATATGATCCATGAATAGCTCAAACATTTTTCCAAAATATAATGCCTCCACACCTTCAATGCGACAATTACCACCGCTAACTCCAAATCATGAGAAGGGTATCTCACTTCATGCGGTCTAAGCTGTCTAGAAGCATAGGCAATAACCTTTCTATTCTGCAATAGCACAATACCTAACCCAGTACCACTTGCATCGGTGTCGACTGCCAACCCATGATTCCCATTTGGAACTACTAACACGAGTACATTGTTAACAAATGTTTCAATCTAAGGAACTCCTCCTCACGTTTTTCAAACCAAACAAACTTCACGTCCTTCCTGGTTAGCATGGTCAAGGATGCAACTATCCACGATAAATCTTAATGAACCTTCGGTAGTATCCTGTAAGACTAAGAAAACTTCTAACCTCACTTACCATCTCTGGTCTTTTCCAATTGTTAACAGCTTCAATCTTATCCGGATCAACTACTAACCCTTTCTTGGAAACTACATGACCAAGGAATTTCACTTCCTTCTTCTAGAAATGACACTTTGAGAACTTCGCTTTCAGCTGATGTTTCCTTAGCGTCTCCAACACTATTCTAAGATGATTTGCATGATCCTTCTTATTGTTAGAATATACTAAAATGTCATCAATAAAACCAACACAAACCTATACAAATCCTCTCGGAAAATCCGGTTCATCAAATCCATGAAGAAAGCTGACGCATTAGTAAGCCTGAATGGCATATCCCGCCATTCATAAGGCCAATATCTTGTCCTAAATGCCATCAAAGGAATGTTGTCCTCTGCCACTCTTAGTTGATGTAAACCTATCGTCAAATTCAGCTAGGAAAACTCTCTAGCTTCACTCAACTGATTGAAAAATTCATTGAACTTGGCAAAGGATACCTATTCTTGATCATCCTCTCGTTCAACATACGATAGTCGATACACATCCTTAACGACCCATTTGGCTTCTTTACGAATACAGCGTCCGTTCTCCAAGGCGAACTACTTGGCCGGATGAAATTCTCTCCTTCCAATTCCACTAGCTGCACCTTCAATTCCTTTATCTCGGTTGGTGACTTCCTGCAAGGTGGTCTACTTATGGGTTCAGCTCCTGGTAGGAGATCTATCCAAAACTTGATTGCTCTTTTCGACAGCAAGCCCGAAACTGGTCCAAACACATCCGCAAACTCTCTTGCAACATAAACCTGCTTTAACTCTGCTTCCGTTCCCATAGCACCCAGTAACGCATAAGCATTTCCATTAGAACTCCTTACTGAGTAAATGACTCGGTTATGGCTATTAGGGTATTTCAATGATGTTTCCCCCCTCTTGGCAAAGTATCCTAGCATCATATCTATCTAACCAATCCATACCAGATATGATCTCGAAACCTACGAAATCAAAAACATACAAACTGCATGCAAACATATGACCTAACAAATCAAGTTCTAACTGGTCATATCTCATTTTCAAAGTTGTATATCCTCCTATAGGATTTGCAACCCTTAAAGGAGTAATAATGTATAAAGGTTCCAGACATAAGCAATCTACGAAATACTGAGATATAAATGAGTGCGATGCACCGGTATTAAATAGTATCCTAATCGGAGTACTATGAATCATAAGCATACCTTCCTTTACAGCTTTTCCTTTCTCAGCAGCCGTTGGTTTAGAGGATGATGGTTCTAGTGCAAAGAACTTTCCCTTTCCAGCTTTAGCGGCCTTAGGACACTTGTCCTTGTAATGCCCTATCTGGCCACAGTTGTCGCACTTCAATTCGGTCTCACTACAACTTCTCTTCCATCACCCAAGCGACAATCATTAGCATAGTGCTCCTTCTTATCACACTTGTAACAAACAATATCAGCCTTGCTCTTCTTAGTTGTTACACCTGAATAGGCACCTTTCTTCTTGAAGAACTTTCGTTCTTACCCTGAAATTTTTGAACCTCAACTGGTTTCCCTTTTCCAAATGTAGAAAGCATCTCTTCATTTCGAATAGCCATCACAACATCAATATGATACAGATCCTCGAGGCTTGGCATGGTTACTCTGGCGATCTCAAGATTCAACCCCCTGATAAACTTATCAATCCTTCGAATGGCAGTATCAACCATAGCATATCCGTAACGGGACAGCTCATCAAACTCAATAGCATACTCAATCACCGATCTATCCCCTTGGACTAAATCTGCAAACTTCCTTAGCAATGCTGACTTGGTAACCTCTGATAGAAATCTTTCTTCGAACCTCCTTCGAAATTCAGCCCAAGCTAGGTCTTCCTCTAGCTCTCCCACCAAAACAATGCTACTCCCTACAATTGCCTTGAAGCAAGTCTTCTCTTTTACATATCCATAAAGTCGAGATCTGCAAATATCCTTTCACAATGTAATAGTCAGTTCTCCACTCCTACCACATCCTCGGTTCCCAAAAAAGGCTTTCCTCCAATACTAGCATAATCCTTGCTCAGGTTGGCATAATTATTGCCTACTGGGGCCATCGGATTATCTCCTCCAGCATTCCCTATAACCACTCCTGTAGCTACTCTAGCTTGGATCCTATTCACGAAGAATTGATACATTATCCCTATATCAACCGATGGAATCTTAGCACCAACATTAGCATTTGCATCTGGATTTGCATTTGCCTATCAACCCTTGTTGCTTCTAGTATTAGGTCGAACGTTTCCACTTGTTGATGTGCGTCTTCCACCTTGATTCACTCTTCCATTTCCTACCTCCATATCTTACTTTTCTACTACCTGAAATCCAACCTTGGTAAGATACATAAGAACGGTCTAAGAGAGTGGGGAATACATACTTAGGTATTTATAGCGAAGTACACATACGTTACTATAATGCTTACCCAAGCCCAACTTTATTTTAGACTCATTAGATTATGCTTAAAAAATATTTTAAGGTTTAAATTCCTTTTAAGTACATAAACCATGCTCTGATGCTAACTTGTAACATCCCACTTCCAGAGGCTCAAAACTAACTGCTACAGATGCTGCAGTCATCCATGGGTGTTATTTCTGAGTGACCAAAATCGAAATTTTGAAACTATTGGCAACACAGAAACACAAGAATATGGAAAAAAAATTAAACTTCAACAAAACAGAATTTCTCATTTCTTATGAATTTTAGTTTAAGATTTAATTACATAATCTGAGACTTTACCCACTCAGATCACATATGCATGTACAAAATACGATAAGAGCGATATATGAAGTTGTCCCCTTATGATGATCTGAGAACTAATAAATATGAACTTTACAGTTCATAGTACATCACACCAAAAAACACAAAATAGCTCCTAATTGCTAACACTGCCTCCTGCATGTCTTCGAAAACTTATTCATCCAAAAACCTAAAAGTTTCCCATTCTCAGAATACTTAAATTAGTTTTGAGTACCCAAGAGTTTGTGGAGAAACACAAACTTCAAGTCAAACAATAAATCTGGTATGGATAATCCCATATCATCTCTTATCATAAATAAATAGCTAGTGAGACCATGCTGCTTAGCGGAATGGGTTTTCTCCTTACTAGCATCCTAAAAAACATGCAAATCATTTACTATGCCCCTGCACCCAAAATGATTAGTCTTAACATAATATGAAATAACGCCACAAATCATAAACTTTGGATATCCCATCCATCCATTCATTAAATATCCCATCTAAAAGCAATTTATTAGATTTCCCATCTAAACTCCATTTATTAGAGTTCCCCTCTAAAACCTTTAAAGCGACTATCCGTCAAAACTTAAATAGGATCATCCTTCCCAAATTCATTAAAATAAATGCAGATTATCCATCATACATTGTTTTATAAAAGTTGGTGTGGGCTATCCTCCGCATACTCCGTAGTTTTCCTAGGATGACTATGAACCCTTGAGTGCCAAATCTCAAGGCTAACTACCTCTGGCAAAATATTCTTTAATTTAGAAATTAGATACGGGCTATCCACCGCATGTTCCATTTTTTCCTAGGTTAACCAAGAACCCAACACTTGGCCAATTTTAAATATCATGATCCTTACGATTATATATTAAAATTCATGATCGCCTAGATTTCTTATTTTCCCTAGGTATACCACCTGTTTAACCTATTCCCATGGTAACCCCAATTAGGCCAAATTAAATAAAAACACATTGATAGCCCCAATGTATATTTTCGAAAGCATATTTCTATTTTTAACCCCAAATTATGTACCGAAAACATTAAACCTACCCGGTGTCCCCAAGGTTTTATAACATTCAATTTAAATAAGGACCCCCCTTACATATTCAAACAAAGATAAGTAGTTTATGTTATAACCCTTCAAAGTAGCCCCTTTGAATTAGCAAAACCTTACTCAATAAAAATGGCTAAAAACAGCCCTTTACAACGCTTCGAATAAAGTCTCGTTCGAAAGAAAATAACCCTCCGAAGTTAGCCCCTTCGGAATCCTTCCTTTTGAAAGCATCACAAAATCATACCTTCTGACTTTGTCGAAAGATCCTACCTTTCGACATTGTCGGAAGGTTTCTTTTTGACCTAGTCAAACGGTTCTACCTTTTGATCTCGTCGAAAGCTTGGGGTATTCCCCATATAAAACCATTTATGAACCTTTCAAAAGCAATGAAACTCAAAACCTTTCGTAGTCATCGAAGGTAACCCCTTCAAAACCTTTCGAAATCAAACTTTTTGAAACCATTCAAAAGCAACGAAGTGTTGGTGTTGGAACCAAACCTTCAAAAGTATACTTCCGACCTTATCGAAAGGTTTACCCTTTGACTTTGTCGAAAGGTGTTAATTTTTTTATTTTAAACACAATGGAAGGTTCAGAAGTAACCCCTTCTTCTTCCCCTTCTTTCCCTTCGGCTTTGTCGAAGGCATCCCTTCGACTTAATCAAAAAGATCAAAACATTTTTCTCAGAAAACATTTTAGAACAATTCTCTTGAAAGTTTAAACTTTGAAGATCCCCTTCAAAACCCCTTCTTGAATATATAAATTTTTTAGTCTTTTATAAAACGATAGAGTCAAAGGATCCCCTTTGACTTATTCGAAAACAAAGGAAGAAGCTTTCCCATCCCTTCGCCCCTCTTCCCTTCGACACCGTGCCTACCTTTTGACTTAGGTGGAGGGTAATTGTTTACCTTCCATCCTAAACGAAAGGTACCTTTCGACTTCATCGAAAGGGTAGTAGCAGGCTTGTTGGAGTCGAAGGCAGAATTGGGCTTACTGAAGTGATGTTTTATCATGCTTGTCTAATTTTGATTAGATGAGGAGCCTTCTCCTGTACATCCAAATAGTAAAAAGTATACAAAAGTTAACTTTTTCTTATAACATTATTCTTCTTTCCTAATTATATTTTCAAATTGCAGCCTTCACTCCGAATTGACTAATTCGAAGGCAATTTTGCAGTTTAGCCCTTAGGCTTAAATGATTTAATTACCTAAGTAATTCACTAAGATAATCCCCAAAAATCACCAAAAATCTGACAAATCATACACATCAACATATTAAAATTTCAAAGCATATGAAGATCAAAACAACTCCGAATTTAACCAAAACCGAATAAAAATGTGTTAATTAGCCCATTAACATTTAAAACAACTATAACTATCCAAACAAAGGTTTAAATGATTATATCATAACAAAAATCACAAACATGAATCAGGTATAACCATAACCGATCCAAACAAAAAAAATGAGATGATAAACATGATTATTCACCTTGATTAGTTGATTGAAGAATGAGATAATTTCCTTGCTTTAATTCCTTAGATTTATCTTCAATTTATTGCTCTTCCTGGAGCTTTTAATGGCTGGCCAAAATATAGGTGAGGAGTTATAATGGAAAGTAAAAGTTTATTATGGTGGAGAAAGAGATTTATACTAAGAAATGTAGCCTCATTTCCAAGTTTACTCGTTAGGAAATTCCTCCTTCTTAATCTAGTTAAGTATTATTTAATTTCATTCATTAAGACATAACTGTATTTATTAATCACATCTCCCTAATTATTCACATTATTTTATTTAATTTATCAAAATAAATATACCGAATAATGTTATTTAAAATTTAGGGGCATTACATTGTCTTCTGGAGTTTATGGTGGTCTGATGAAAAGGTATGGATTGCTAGCGACCCATAGTGCATGGATCATTAGCGACCCATGACTTAGGTGATTTCTAAGTTCTTCCTTTAGGATCGCGTCTACTATCTCATGTTGATGTTTTCCTTCACCTTAGCATGTGTTTTCTTGCTTTTTCTCTGATCCTTCTTAGTCGGTTCTTCTGTTCTTGACAACAAACCTTCTAAGCAGAGATTGAGGATCTAACTTTTGAACCTATCTGGTCCAAAGTAGATAGCTAGATCTAAGCCTGAGTTGGGTTCTCAGTGAAAGCATTAAAATGTTTACCCAAAAAATAGACCAACGCCTAGGTTAGAGTTTGAAAGCACTAGCCCTGTTCTGGCAGAGCAATATCATAGGTAACAGGTACAGAAATATAACAGCAAAAGAAAGAAGAAAGAGAAATTTTATAATGGTTCGATTGTTAATGAAGCCTAAGTCCACTTTATAGCTTTACTATAGACTGATTGTTGTTACAAGAGTTGTTTGATTACAAGGATTTAACTATTTCCTAACTAGACTGAATCTCCAAAGTAGGAATCCACTAGAGAATCACAGTGTATTCCTTTGGAGATTGTTGCGAGTGAGGTAGAGAGCGAAGAATATCCCAGCATAGCTTTTGCAACCAGTCCAGAGAAGATCCTCTTTATGTGCAGGTAGGTTGGAATTTATATGGATCGGAGAGCTTCTGGGCTAGGTCTCTTCATCATCTGCTCGCTGTTATGTAGGGTACGACCCATGGAGGATGTGGCTCACAATAAGAGAAAGAAACACGGGTCGCTGGAGACCTATAGACTTAGCTCGTTTTGCGAGCCAATGTCTTGGCCTTTTCTCGTTGTATTCTTTGGTTGATTTGTCTAAATTTTTAAGGAGAGGAACGAGTCGTTGATGATCCGAGCACTTAGGATTTTTATAGAGTTTAGAATTAGAGATGTTCGCATAGTCTTTTATTGTAGTTGTTTCGTCTTAATGGCAATTCAGTAGCTGTTTGCACTCGGTTGCAGATTGGACTAAAAGTATGTTGATCTCTCGGCTTCGTCGATCCCAATCGTCGCCTTAGCCATATAGCTCAGCACTCGTTAACTCCTTGCCTTAGTCTTTCTAGTTAAGTTCTAAACCATTCTGATAATACGAGATTGTTCCGTCTCTTATTGGATCTTACAAGGTTAAAAACCTAGATGACGTCATTAATAGTTGAATTTTCTAGCTATTGATCGATCAAATCATGATGAATCGTTTGGTTACTTCAGATTCACATGTAAGATCGTTCCAAACAATTACTACTATGGACTCGAGTCCTTGCTTTAGTATTAGACACAAACCATTACCATTCTATGTTCTCCTAGAATTATTACATTGTATCTTCTGTTATAAATCAAAATCGCCCCGTGTTCACCCAAAAGCGAGTAGTAATATACCAAAATCAATGTTATCTTGTGTTCGGCCGAGGTTGTATATGGTAAACCTAAATGTCTCGTGTTCTCTTGGAAATTAGAAATCATATATCAAAATCGGTTCTATACCATGTTCATTTGGGATCTAAGTTACGACATAAAAAATGATTGTCGAGTAATCATAGGTCAAAAAATCTTAGAAATACACTACTACTAGTTGGAACACATTTATAAATTGTCTAGAGTCACATAGAATCCTATCATCAGAGCACTAAACCGAATCATAGCAGAGATTTAATCTAATTATTACTATCAAGTCATTTCAAAATTGAAGACGTTTAAATTCAAAGTATATCTTTTGATTTTTCCAGATTGTCAGCCCAACTATGGCCCTTCTGGAACATTAGTTAAATCCATGATCTTTCTAAATCGTTGGTCAATTTGCAATTCCTCTCTACCATTTTCGAAATACGTGATTTCTTTGGATTGTTAGTCAGATCCTCGATCTCTCTAGATCATTGGTTAAATATGTAATCTCTTTATATCGTTGGTCAAATCTGTGAACTCTTTAGACTGTTAGTTAAATCCATGCTCTCTCCAAATCGTTAGTTGAATCTTCGACCTCTTCGGATCATTAGCTCATGTTGAGTCCACCCCACTCGCTCTCCAACTGGGGAACCCAATGATTGAATGAGTCCATGCTACTCACTCTCAGTGAGGGGAATCACTATCCCATACAAGTCCAATCCACTCGCTCTCTGGCAAGGGAACTTTCACCTTATGATTTGTTGCCCTATCTCTTTAATCGAGGAAACTGCATTCAATCAATTCATAAATTAATATCAGGCGGTAACCAACTTACGTTTGTGTTTCAAAAAAATATTAGCTATCACATTTGAGTGATTTCAAAGTCAAACACTGGTTTACAGAGTTCAAGTTCCAAATCTAGAAAACATCACAAAATTCATCCAAGCATTACATCTTGGCATCCAACTTAGTGCTTTCCTAGAGATCGATCGTGGTCTCATACATGAGTAAATGGCTTGACTGCAACACTGTATCATTTATTAAAAACAAAGGAAAAGCATGGGAACCAAACGTACCTCCCTGCCATTTTGATCATAAGATAATCATCCTCGGCCTAGATCTAAGATCGCTTCCAACTATCATAGATGATAGCCGCTCCTACTATATCACGGTAGCTTAGTTTTGCATGTATTGCTGCAATTGATTGTTCCTAATATGTTCCTTAATCAGATCACGAAGGTGCCTTGTTTAGTATATGCCTGTCTAGCCCATGGAATATGCAATAATTTCCCGATCTGTGGGTTCTCTTTTCATTGGTTTCGGAATCATTCCCTTGGTATCAAGGTTAATTTGCTTTGCGACTTCGTTCAATTTTTTATAAAAAGAGAACTTCTACTCCCTTCTCTCCCGCTTTTGTCCTCCAAAGCCATCATCAGCCTTTTGCTTCCTTTTATCTTTACCAAATCCTGCTTCGGACGGTCCTCCACCATCTACATCATTAACCTCTGCTTTTTTAGCCTCAACATCTTCCTGACGCAAGTATCCCTTAGCCTTGTGGTAAAAATTCCCAAGATCCTCCCGAGGATCCCTTTCCAAAGCAATCTTAAAATCTGTCCTATTGGCAACTACTGAAAATGCCTCCATTAGAACCATCGATGGATCCAGCTTATGAACTGCAGCAGCTGCCGCATTAAATTAAACCTACTTAAATAACTCCTTAGAGTCTCTCTGGCCCTTGCTTCATGATCGACTATGTTATCACATTCTTTGGTCGTGAAATATGAACTTTGAACTACCTCATGAATCTATTCACCAACTCGGTCCATATGCCGATGGATACGTTCTCCAGCTGTTAGATCCATATTGCTACTAAGTCAATCAAATATAAGGGGAAACACCATATCATTACATATTTAGATGTGCCCAATGCCTCCATATGTAAGATGTATCTTATTAGATGGACCATTAGATCAGTTTTTTCATTGTACATTTCTAGCTTTGGCAGCTTGAAGCTGGGCGGATTCCTCGCATACTAGATGTTAGGGATGAATGGATTTCTGGTAATGTCTTCCAGACTATGATCTGATGATCCAGCACTCATTGCTTATCTCTAACTATCTTAGCAGCCCTCTTATTATCATCTAATGGAAGCCTTTGTTCCACATTTTCATTTTGTCCTCCATTTCTTAGAGGAAATTCTAGCACATATTCCTTTGGTTGTGCATTTGCATTCTGATTAACGTTCTAGTGTTCAACACCATTTTTAAGATGTGTTCCATCTCTGTCTAAGTTTGAATCTCCATGCCTTCAATTCCTCTAGGATCGATACCGAACTTTTCTTGAGGATAGGTACCAATTCGTAGCACTTTATCGAGGTTGCTCCATTTTGTTTCGTCTTATTCCTGGGTGTATTTGATATAGCCTCCGGTCTCTGGTTCTATTCTGCAGCAACTTTGGCTGTTCCTAGTTGTCTCACTCTTTTGAAGACTCCCTCCATCATCACTTCCTAGCAGCCTATCATTCGGTCCTGCATTTCAATCATCTTTGTTTACATTTTATCACGATGATGTAGATGAAAGGGGAATTAGATCCTGAGAATACTTCTTGGTTGTCATCATGTCATTGTTGGCTTCCTCTAGTAGCAGTTTTCTTGATTGATGGTCTTTTCATCTTCTCCAATTTCATGTTTAAATTCAACAGATCCGAAGATTCTCAACGGAAACACCAAAATATTTGCATCAAAAAGGGCACAAATACCTAATGAAGTAAGAATATGAAAATTGTCAAGAAAAAGAAAGAAATAACAAAGAACAACATACAACTTTATAGTGGCTCGGCAAATACTCTGGCTTATGTCCACTTAAACTTTATTTATCTTCTTTTGTGTTTTTTACAAAATCGATCTTATGGACCGATAGCTATGGATTGGTAATCATCCTGAGATCACAGAGAAGGTACATAAATTTATTAAATGAGCCAAATGTCCCATGAATAATGGCTTTCCTCCTCTATTTATAGTTGAAGACTGGAGGATTTTTCTACACCGGGTTCGCGCACTACATTCTCAATGACTCGGAGAAGTTTTTCTTGAAAGATCGTGGCTAGCTCATCGATGTTCAAGATCGGTATTGAACCCTAACTATAGTTCGGTACCGAACCATAACTATGGTTATATGACCTTCTTTTGATCCTTGAAAGTTACTTAGTTTACTTGCATCTCTATCTACAAAACTTGGATGTATTGGTATCAGTTTGCACTTAGGTAAATCCATTAGTTCAGAGGTTAGGCAAAATCACTTGGCTTATCCATTGATAGTTTAGGTTTAGGATTGTGAGTGAACCATCATCCATGGTATGCATCAACTGATAATTGCTAAGGCATTCTATGGCATGAGTTGTGTGGTGATCTGGTAAAGAAGAAGGGATCAGTACCGAACCCTAACTATTATTCAGTTTTGTACCTAACTTTAATTAAAGTTTTTTATTTTTGAGCATGGCACTTGTAGTGGATGGTGTGTAAGTCATTCTGAATGTTCTTGGTTGGATTATGACTTTGCTTGACAATTGAATTTGGAAATTATTGCTCTAGACTCCTGCTTGGTTATTCTCTTGTTTGATCGATCTAATTCATTATAATATAACTTGGTTAAAGTTGGATAACGAAAGTATATTAAACAGAAAATCCTTAAATGATATATTATTTTCTAATAATTAAAAGGATTTATAATCATGAGAAAAAATATCATAATATAAAATAACATATTATTTTAAATATTCCTGGTCAATATGTTTCGAGAAAGGATATTGATACATCCATCGCTCTCTAAATTTCAGGTAATGTATTACTCATACCTTCTTGAGGGAATTAATGAGTTAATGCTCATAGTTATTAGATAGCTATGTTATGACTCATCGACGAGTTTCGTGTTGGTTAATAACAACTAAGTCAAATAAGAAATCTCAAGCGACAATGTTATGTAATTCTCTCAACTTTAGAATACTATTGAGCTTCAATATGGATACTCCACTTTGACTATAGTTAAGTCATGGCATGAGGATTATCGAACGATTATAGTTGGGTTGGAGTTGAATCATTGGAAATGAAATACTATTTAGTAGAGAATTTGTCTCTTTAGTTGTTTGGGGTTAGTATCATGGCCAATTATAGTTAATTCAAAGTCAAAATCTCTAGCCAAAGTAGTACAGCTAATAATAAATGCCATTACTAAACCAAGGACTTTGTTTATGAACTACTCAAGTTGAATATGAATGATGTTGTAATTTCGAACAAAATCAAATTCAATTAGTCCGAATGTGGTACAGCGTCGATGAAGAGAATTAGTCTAAATTAATTGTTCTAAAAGGTATGGCTTAAATAGTAAAATTGGATTTATTATGTGAATTGTAAGCAATGAATTAAGTCAAAATGTCATATTACTTAATAAGGTAATGTGTAAACATTAGTATTTTAAATGTTAAAATATTAATTACAACCTAAATTCACACTTGTGAGTTGCACAACCAAATCTATTCATTCTTTGAAATACCTCTTGATTTAATTAGTTTATTGTTCGTCGAAATTCTATTGGTTTAGAAAACCGTCGAACGAATTTAAATTAAAAATAACCGCAAGCGCACGGCGTACGAATGTTGCACGTGGCAAATACAGGTCGATCACAGGGAATTGATGATTTTAAATTTCTATTCAATCAAATTAGACCAAATGGAGGAGAAATTGATGACTAGAACTAAAATGAAGTTAAAACTAGAATTAAAATGAGATTAGAAAACTATTGAACTAGAGAACAATTTAGAGGCAAATCCACTCTTATATTTTTGTAAATCAACAAACAAACAATTCATAATTTCTAACATTGATTTAAGTAAAATATTGTTGTATTTATCATAAGTATGGTTTGTTTATGTTATTAATTAACATAACTCAAACCATCAAACTATAATACAACAAATAACCCACTTATAATTCTCATGAAAATGAAGCCAAAGCAAAAGCTATTTTAAGTATGATCTATTTACTATTGTAACTAGTAATATAGATCATCAAATTTCATTTTTACTTTAATTTCAAAATCAACAATGAATTAGCAAATGATGATGCAACACGTGTTTATGTTGAATAAGAATAGCTCATTTGCATAAGTAATATAAGCTATCAAACCTACTTGTATAAACTTGTATCAAAATCTACTTCATGAAGCATAAACCAAATGAGATCATAAATCATAAAATGTTGAAATTACATAAAGTTAGAGAGCTTCATCACCCCTAAATTGAAGGAGTTTAGCTGCTCGTTTGTGGCACTGAAGCAACACATGTAAGTTTCAACGTTAAAAAGAAAAGAAAAATAGAAAATAATTAAAGAAACAAAAGATATTAGCTACTAACTACTTGCATAAATATAAATCTAAGCTATGAACATAAGGAGAAAGAGAGCATAGAAATAAACGTTAACAATAAAACAAAGAAAAACATGTAGAAAAGAGAGAAGAAAGAGGCTTGGAAGCCATTTTTATATCATAGAACATTGTGCTTACACTTTGATTTCTTAATTTCCTAAGTAAAATGAAAGAGTAGAAGTGATTTTTTTTATTTACATAAGAGGGCTATTTATACATGCATAAAACCCTAATTCTATTTTTAGGGAGCTTCCTAAATTGCCCTTTAGGAAGTGTATCTACCAAGTAACCATTGTCCACTAATTAATTCATCATTTGTTTTGCATGAAGCTTTAATCTCCACTTAGTTGTCCATTAGCTCCAAATTGTACATTTAGGTAAGTGGGTGGGGTCCTCCATGTTCATGGCTTGAATTATTTTCCTCTTTTTTCCTTTGTATTCATTTGTGCATGCATATATCTTCATATAAGCCTCTTCCATATGCATCCAAATTCCTATAAAAATTATCAAAAAATGTCCAAGTAAAAATTCTTACATTGACACATGCACAAAAATGACCGTTTTGCCCCTGAATGAAGATGAAAATATGATGGTTTGTAAATAATTGAATTTTGGTTTTAAACATGTTAAAATGTCCAAATATGATGTTTATTTAAATAAAAAGAGATAAAATATGGATGTAAATATATACACATTTACGTGCACATCATTTATAATTTTATAAATTAATTAAATCAATTGATATTTGTCAAATATTAATTTTTATTATTATACAGGGGGGGGTGTTTAGTAGGAAGGATTTGCCTCTAGAATTGTTTGGAATGTGGTTTGTAATTTATTGAGTGCACATATAAAAGTTATATACGTGCATATCAATATATAATATAAATAATAATTTAAATTGAATTTAAATTATATAATTTACTTGTGGGTTTGGAAGGGGATTTGGTCCATTATAGACCTAAGTCATGGCCAACCATGATTGAGAGGAAGAAGTTTTGATTTGGTAAGGGTGAGATTGGTGCTATATCTTCTGGTCTGCTATATCTTTTGGTCAGCTCTTCTTTTAAAAAGGAACCTAAGGAATTTTATTTTGGTTTTCTTTTAGGCTCCCCCTTTAGAATTCATGGCCTTAAGTTCTTCTACTCCGCCACCTTAATTTCAAACACCATTCATCTCCATTTAATTAAAACATGTCAGATCTGGCATTAGCACTTCATCTGTTTGTTATAATATGTGTAGATCTAAGAGATGAAGGATGCAAACTAGATCAGCATGTGTATCAACGACATCTCATAAGGTAAATTTTAACTAATATTATGTATTGTGTTAATTATATCATCTTTCTTATATGTTAATGCCTGTTAAATTTTACATCAATTGTTTCTTAATATTTAATCTATGTGTATCACCTACCACATTATGTAAGTAATTGATTAAAAGAAATATATATATATATATATATATATATATATATATATATATATATCGACAATAATTTTTTAATGTTTTGAAATTAATTTTTAATGTGTATAACATCGTTTTAATTAATTTAAAACATTGTGTCGTTTGATTGTGTTGAAGAAGTTCTTGTATGCTATAAGGAAAGAAAGAGATGAAAGATTTTTCAATGGAAAGAGTAAATCTAATCTGCAGCCTTGGAATGAGATTCCGCAAGCTATCAAATTTGGTATAGTGATGAGCAGCTTTTGCTTTAATCCCTCTACTTGCTTGATTTGGAGTTAAGCGATGTTTGTGCATGTATCTTTTTATATATATGCTCTTGACTTTTCCGTTTTTCTTTATTTCCTCATTTCCTCTTCTTCTCTTTCAAGAATCAAAGCTTTTTTTGATTCTTTTCTTATTTATTATATTGCAATAAACTGGTAAGGGCTAGATAACTCCCTTTAGCCTTGCTAAAAAACATTGTCTAGTAATTAAATGATTTATATGTATATTAAAATTAATTTAAAGTATTATACAAATAATTCTATTTATTAGAAGTATTTTCATTAATAAAAAAGATTTTTTTTGATCGAATCATTTTAATATAAAATAATTATATCTATTTTATAAAATTTATTTATTTTTTAATCATGTTTTAAATAAATCTAATTTTTTCGAAGCAAATATATATATATATAGTATGTCTATATATATATATATTTAAATATCTATTTATATGTTTATCACTAATATATATTTATGTAAATATTGTAAATAAACTTATTTTCGGCATTATATTTATATATGTATTATGTTCAAATATTATTAAGTCAAATTACAATATTTGAAATTTTAAATTTAAGTATCAAATCTGGTTTTGAATTTGAATCTTTTTTACTAGGTCATATTAGATAAACCAGAAATTTTAAGAAATTCGTTGATTAAATAATTTAGAAAATTTACTAAATTCATTAATTAAATAAATCAAAAAATCAAATACGTTTTTCTTAAAATTAACTAAATTGGATCTGGTACAACCCTTTAGACTTCGCAGGCCAACTATAATCCAAAATAGTTTTTTTTAAAACTACCTATTTTTATCACTGTAGACGGTCCTTGGTTTATTAATTGAGAGGATTAGTGTCATGAACTACCAATAACACACATATAAGCATTTACACATGGATGTTATGTTAATAGAATAATAATAAGCTCGCTATAGCAAACAAAGTTTAGACTCCAACGGATTATTTAGTGTCGATAAAGCCTTACATAGAAGTTTACTGTAAGCATACGGAAGGTGAATCAAGATTTTTGGATTACTATTAGTAAATCTTAAAACAATCATCTATATTATAGTTTAATAAGAAGGATTCTAGAAATAAGAAGTACGTACGTCATGTTTACCAGGACATATATAAGATACTGCAATGTTATGGCTGAAGTGACAAATGATAACATTTTTCAAGTTTCATAGACATTCTTCGACTCATATTATCGATCCAAATACCGAACTAGTTTCAGGTGGCATGCTTCATATAAGCTTTAATATAACTATATTATGCAATTTGAATAGCATATTAAGGCAAGAATGATGTTTTTGGTTTCTACTTAAGTTCTTTTGTGATTTTATCTTTATCTATCATGTTGAATATCTTTATTTATGATTTGTTAAAAATGTTTACATCATCCTTTATAAACATAGTCAACATATATATTCATACTTAATCACACCTAACCACAACACAAAAATATTGTACCCTACTTAAACAAATACACAAACATAAGCATTTATAAATCAATTTTCTTCTACGAATGAGCTAAATTTAAAACCTATTAAGTTACTATATAGAGGTTTTTTGAGTGGGTTGTCATGCCATTCAGGCCGATTAACGCTTTAGCTTATTTTGTTGATTTGATGAGTAGGGTCTTTCAAAATCAGTTCAATAAATTTGTGGATGTTTTCATGGATGATATTCTTGTATTCTGGAAGTAAAGAAGTTCATTTGAAAGAGGTATTACATGTTTCGAGAAGAAACCAACTTAGGGTAAAAATCTCGAAATGTCATTTTCGGAGAAAATTGTTATGCTTTCGTAGACATGTAATATAGGACGATGGATTGGTGGTAGATCGAGGAAAAGTGATGGTTGTAAAAGATTGGGAGGTACCAAAGAATGCTTCAGATATTCGTAGCTCCCTTGGTTTGGCTTGCCTCACTAAGAGAAAATTAGTTTTTACATTGAGTCTTGAGTGTAAGAAAACATTTGTTAAATTAAAATATTGTTGACAATCACACCATTTTTTACTACTCTAGATGGTACCAAACCTTTTAAGATTTACATCAATGCTTGTAGTACTGGATTTGGTGTTGTTATGATGCGAGTGGGGAAGGTTTGGCATATGCTAGTAGACACTATTTGTTGGGAGAAAGGTTTGAGCTATCTACGGATCATGATCTCTCAAGTTCTTTGTTTCGTAGAAGGAGTTGAATCTTAGACAACAAAGATGGATGGAATTCTTATCATCATATGATTTTGGGATTGCGCATAAACCCAGGAAAGGCTAATGTAGTTGCTGAAGGTCTCATCGTTGAAGCGCATTATGAGGTTTGAAAATTCAAAAAACATTAGCACCATGACTTTATGGATTATTTCCAATATTGGAGCAAATTTAGGGTTTAACGTGTAGAGTAAAATTTCTAGAGAAGATGGAAGAAATTCTTAATGTATTTCATGTGTAACATTCACGAAAATGTGTATATGATTTAACTATCGTGGTCAAATTGAGTCTATTGGAGGATGTTGAGCTGGAGCCTGAGTCGATTTTTCCTTTTACCCAGTCTGCATCATCAAACATGGTGTGAAAAGACTTTAGAACAAGTCATGAATTTAGTTAGAGTGCAATAGGGGAATGATCTGATAGAGAGTAGTTGGAAACCCAAAGAGAAGATACGAGCTTTCCATCTTGAACTCTTTTCCTACAAGTTCCATAGGTTAGTTTTAATTGAATTTTGGTTCATTTAGTTGATCTTTAGAAGGTTGTTATGTTATATTTCTATCTTAATTTGAATTGCTAGGTTATGTATTGTGTTATTATGCCCATGATGTGAATAAAAATAGAACTTACAAGCTTATATTAGGACGCTTGCATTCAAACCTCATATGTCATATCATTTGCATTCATATAAGAGGTCGACAGTCACATGTTTGCATTGGTATAATATTTTACATGCCATAATGATCTTAGTGCCTACATATGTTGCTATATTATTAAGCATATTTCATTCGTGTGTGTATGTGTCTATATGTGTGTGTTATGGATATTTGAATGATTGATTGTACATGTTTTGTATGTCATGCATTTGATATATGATATGTTAGAGTGCGAGTTAGATTTTCTATCCTTTCGGACCTTCAAGGACGAATTCTTTTAGGGGGGATAATTTAATGCCATATATTTCAATAAGTAATTTTATAATTCCTTCTCTTGCACTCAAAAACTCGACAGTCCAAGAAAAATGGCCCTGAAGACTTCTCACATATACTGCAACTCCATTTCCCAAATAATGAAGAAAAATACTTTTTCATGACTCGAGCATAAATACTCGGCCTACTCTTTGCCAGTCTAAGCCCTATCGAAATGAAAGCAGAGTGAAGACACACTTTGGATTTCTCTCTAATAGAGGATTGTTAGTCGACTCATTCGACTTGTTTTTAGAATCAATATATTAGGCGGTTCTTTCCTAACATCATGAGGTATTTTGGTAATTTTAACTTTAAGGGTAAAATTGTAATTTTAAAAATGGTAGAATCAAACAACCAGAGTTGTGCATTGATTTGATTAAAGCTTCACAAATTGTTCTTCTTCATGTTCCTTCTTTCCATAGTTTAACTAAACCATTCTTTTCTCTCTCATTTCTTTACCGGATCACGTAAACTCAATGCTGAAGCGATTAGTAAGAAGAGGGTTAAACATAGATATTGTTCTCGATTTGAATTGAGAAAATTCCTTTTTCATCAACTTCAGGCCAATGGAGGAATTTGGTAAGTTCTTTTCAAATCGAAGACTTTGATATATTCTAAGTGAGTGTAATCTGTCTATTTTATATGTAATATAGTTATACTTCTAATAAGTGTGTAACTCATGCATTGCATATAATAATATTCTAAAATATAGTATTTCTAATTTTAGTATTAAAATTAGATCTTTTTATGAAACATATGAAAAATTCATTGAAATAAATTAACTTTAAATTAAAATTATTATTATTCCTTATGTATAATTTATGTTATGTAGCCTATATATCTTTATACTTGAGTAAAAATGTAATTTTATTATTTTTGTTAATATGAATATATATACATGTTGAAACTTAAAATTTTCAATGATTTATTAGATGAAGTAATAAATTTATTTAAATGAATTTTATTAAATAGGATAAATTTAAAATTATGTAATTAGTTCAAGCATATAAAGGCAAATAGTAAGAAAAAATCGGTAAGGATTTTGTAAAATAATTATAAATTTTTAGTCATTTCAAGTTAAAAACAAAATTTTGTAATGTAGTGTATGATAAAATTTTGAAATAAATGAATTATAATAGATTTACAAGTTAACTCTGCCATTATTTTCCATATACGTAATTTATGTTATATGATCTATATATCTTGTTATCAGATGGAATTTTTTTATTGTCGTGTTTGTTAATATGACTATACATGCATACATACACACACACATATATATAATTGTGAAACTAATTACTGAGATTATTTAAAGAGTTTAAATTTTAGATCTTGTAAACAGTTAAAATATATGGACTTGAATATAAAATATCAAAGAAGAATGAAGCAAGTTGTGGATAAGTGTAGAAATGTTAAAATGTAGGTATTTAAAGCTAAAAATAGGACCTTAATATGTAATGTGTGATAAATATATTGAGATAAATAAATAATAAATCAAATTTGATAATATTGTTTATATATATTATTTATGTTATGTGATTTATATAACATTGTATTTGAATAAAAAAATTAATTTTACAACTTTTGTTGGTACAAATAAAGTAACATATTGAAACCGCACGTCTATTTAAGATTTATTAAACGAATTAGTGAATCTTTATTAATTGAATTTATTTAGTTAGTTTAAATTAAAATTTAAAAATTTAATTTAAATCTATCAATCTAGATGTATAATGTTAGCTGATATTGATGTGGGTTTTGTAACAATTTTAATATGTAGGTACTTAACGTATAGTTTACGATGCAATGCATGGTAAATATATTGTTATAAACGAAGTATAACTTGAATTTGGAATTACTATTTATGTATATGATTTATGTTCTGCATTTGATGTATTTATACATTTTAATGAAACATTTTACTAATTTTATCTAAATATTGAAATTTTCATACTTTTTGATTTATTAGGCAAGTAAATGAATAATAGTTTATTGAGTTCATTTTAAGATTACGTAATTAATTCTAATGTTATTACTTAAACAGAAAACATTAGGAAAAAACCGAGGGGGTTTTCTAGGTCATTGTAAATACTGTGAAATGTAGGTATTTGAAGTAAAAATAGCCATATTTTATAATGCACTATATGATAAATATATTGAGATAAGTGAATTGTAATGCGACTGGTGTAACTTTACTTTAATGAAAAAATAATTTTTCCATTTTTATTAATTTGAATATAGTATACATGTCGAAATTCCCATATTTTCATAATCTAGTAGACGAACTAAAGAATATCAGATAATTGGATTTATATGATTATTTGTTTAAATTTAATATTGCAATATGGATCAAATTGTGAAATATTTAGAGAAAAGTAAGTTGGATCTTGTAAAAAATTATAGTGATTCAAAGTGTAGGTATTTGAAGCTAAAAGAAGAATTTTACATGTAATAATACACTAGAATAGATGAAATAAAATTCAATTTGTTATCACTATTTTATGTGATTTTTATATCGTTATGTTGAATGAAAAATTAGTTTTGCCCTTTTGGTTGATAATATACATATTGAAATTATCATCCCATAGTATTCATTAGAAATATTAATAATTAACTAAATTTATTTAAATAGTTTAAATTTTTGGATTATGTAATTAACCTTGTATATGGACTTGACTATAAAAAAGTAGGAAGTAATTGATAATTTTTTTGCAAATAATTGTATAAAGTACAAACTTTAAAATGTTTATACTTGAATGTAATGATGGAAGGGAATTGGTAAAATAAGTGTAAAGTGATAAACTTTTAAAAAAATCAAGAGAGGGAATTAATGAAAAGAAAAAAAACTCCTAGAATCAATATGTAAGCTAAAACCTGCTTTACTATTATTTGATATTATGGTTTTTGGTCTAAACCTAGGACTAACTTCAAAACCAGTAATGGTTAATTATTGATAAAATGTATAATAAACATTACAAATATATATATTCAGATATGATATGGGTTATTTGATATATGGATTGAATAACAATGAGAAAGACTAGGTTTTGGTGAAATAAACTAAGTAATCAAAGATTTAAGCCATGACTTAGTTATATGTATGTAAATGAAGACTATATGATTAATTAATCATGTTATTCCAGTTCTTTTGAGATGCCCTAGGTGGAATGAATGGGTAGATGGAAATATACTACAACACACATTAGGCCTAAGCAAAACATACTGCTCCTTCCAGTACAAAAAATTCTGACCAGGCACACTCTAGCAAGGTAACACGAGGTCCTCTTGTCTGTCTTTAGTTATAAGATGGCGGAGGGGCCAATTTGATGACGGTAGCATGAACTTATATAGCATTGCATCTTTTTTCTACAATTATGCTAACTTTTTTTTGTTTATCTCATAGTGGTCTAGCTTAACCTTACAGAGATAGTTGACTAAGTTGCCATGGGGAGCACACCTTCACAAACCCCCACCTCTCAACCTTGTGGGGCTGTTATTGCCTAGTAGTAGACGCTGGTCAGTTCCCTACTGGGCCACTCAAAGGAGATCGCCCCCTTGTGGTTGCATATCCCGTGCCTCATGCTTCCACCACATCTTCAATTCGACCCTAGTCAGTTGTTTCCCTCGAGGGTGGTAGTGGAGCCAAAATAAATTAAGTTTAAAAGGAGGAGTACCAATGGGGAGGTAGAAGCTTTGAGGGTGACCTTATTTTAGTTTATCTTAAGAGGCCTAACCGTTGGGCCTGTTGTCGAAGACCAACGGGATTGGGAAGATTTGGTCACCAGCTACTCAATGGTGGAGAGCTTGGATGAGATGCTTTGCTCTAGTTTCTTTAGACCTAGTGGGACTCTCTTTGAGGTTCTGGATTAGACACATCATCCCAAGAGTGGCTGGACTAGCCACTCTATAAGTCAGTATTTGACGCCATAGTTAGAGTAGCTTTCTTCCGAGATTCTATACTTGCCCATTTTCTTCCTTTTCTTTCATTGTTTTTACTTATCTTCCCTTTTTTCCAAGATTGGATCATGCATTCTCTGCCTCTACAACGACATGCCGACTTTCAAGAAGCGCACCATTGATGAGACCACCGATCGTCGCTTGGTAGAAGAAAAGTTTCCCACACTTGGGAGGAGGTTCGTTGATACTGACGTGGCCAAGGAAGCTACAACTAAGGGGAGGACAAGGAGGTGACTAGGAGGGAGAGGCTTGAGGTGGCACTTGCACTGTGCCACCCTAGAGGATCTTATAAGGGCAAAGGCCGCATTGGGAAGGAGTGGAATGATAAACTGATGAAAATGATGAAGTTAATCATTACAGTCATCTATTGTCTTCCTTTGGTCATCAACTTCCTTTCTTAGGAGCAATATGATGAATTGCGACAGGATGTGGTGAAAGAGATGGTGATGGTTGGAAAGACTCCCTGGTGATTCTATCCTTGGAGCATATCACTTCTTTGAAAGGCGGGCCTGGTGAACCGCTCGATGATGCTGCTAAAGGGACAGATAAGGAGACGATGTTTGATGATGACTGCTACATCGTCAGATCTCCCCCTTGAGCCTTGGAGTGATTGGCTATCTTTCCTTTTATTGTATTTTTAATGAACTATGCTTGTGTGTTGAATGAATGCATCTACTTACTACAATATTCTTTTTTTTTTTTTCCTTTTACGTATTCATTAGTATTTCACAAATGTGCTTGCCTATCGTGCTTCCTTACTCTGTCATTTTTTTGTATTAGGTAAGTCAAGTGGCACCCGACTTATTGAAGTAAACATATAGGACTTAGCCGTTTATGCTTAATATAATAAACAAGTGGACATAAGGTAAACAAATAATAGTTAACCAAACCTATCACTTATTGAGGCAACATGCCCTTAGTTTTTTTGTAAGCGGACATGAGTTGATGGTAGGGCATCCTTTGGTAGTCCTCGGGTGCTCATGTTGGTTTGCCTTTATTGTATGCATGGGCCGTTGGGGCTCGGCTTTGCTTGATAAGGTGATCTTTGGAATTTGAGTTATTTGGCACTACGAATGCTGGGTCCAGGATTAAAGCATAGGTGACTATGGCGCTTGGTACCATGCCTTGCTGTACTAGAAGGACGGACAACATCACAGTCGAATGAATTAGGACCAAGATGTAAGTGGTCGTGCCATTGGCTCCTCGATGCCTCGGATAGGGAAAGGAACATTTATTGGCTTATGCATTCTCATAGAGCAGCACTATGGATGCTAGATTCAAGATTACTTCATGAGTATTCATATCCATCTTGGCACCAGTGCCCTACCCCAGTAGAGAGACAGACATCATCACGAATGAATCAGGACCATAGTGTGGGTGGTCGCGCCATCGGTTCGTCGATGCCCACGGCATGGAAGGGAGTGTTTATTGGCTCATGCATCCTCATGAAGCAGCACTACAGATGCCAGATTTAGGTTACTTCATGCGTAATTGTGTCAATTTTAGCACCAATGCCCCATCTCATTGAAGTGATAGGCAATATTACAGGCGAATGAGGTGGTTGTGCTATCAATTCATTGATGCCTCCAGCATGGAAGGAAGCATTGATTGGCTCATACATCTACATGGAGAAATACACCACAGATGCTAGAATTGATATTGTGGCATAGGCGGTCTCACCATCTATGCGATGGTGTCCCGACTTTGAAGGAGCATTGTCTGGCTTATGCACCTTTACAGGGTCGTTTTTGGACATTCTGCAATTATAGATGAGAGCCTCTTATGGCTCGTCCTCTCCAGTCAGTCTTGAGTGGCGCATTCCCTAGACAGGATGAGAGTGTTGTGTGGCTTGTCCTTGCCGGACAGCCTTTCTATAGATGTTTAAGTAATGAATGCCTGGGAATGCTTTGCTTTCGCTTCATACTTAGATTGTTCGCTACAAAAATGTTCTTTATCTTATAATTATGGCTTAATTTTTTACATATATTATGCCTGAAGGTGCTCCAGATTCCAAGTGCAAGGCCCATGGGTGCCGTTGGGGTGTGAGAGGTGATAGGAAACGTTGGCATGCATGACACTAATTACATATGGTCCTTCCTAGTTCGGCCCCTGTACTTCTTTGGTCAGGTTTTTGGTATTTGCAAACACCCTAAGTCATTGATGATGAACTGTCAAAGCTTTATATAGTGTTGTAGTGCCTAGATACCTTCCTCTTATAAGCCTTGGTGTAGAGTTCCTCTTCTGCTCTTCTTTCTTTTAAGGCATGGAACCCAAGCCTTAGTAGTTCTTCATTTTTCTTGGGGTTTGGGTGAGGAACCTTGAGGGCAGTACATTGATTTCGACAAGTAGCATAGCTTCATACTCGTAGGCTAAGAAAAATGAGGAGTGCCTTGTTGAGGTGTGGCTTGAGGTTCGATAGGACCAAATCATGAGTAGGAGGTCTTCATCCCAATTTCCTTTTTCCTTGATGAGGCGCTTCTCAGTGTTGACTTTATGTTTTTATTTACTGCCCGAACCTAACCAATTTCTTATGGGTAGGGGATTGAGTAGAAAAACTTACCGATCTCATTTTTGAACAGTTCAAATTATCTATAATGTTCTTCTTTGATTTCGAAATGACAGACAATGTTCTTGAATACAAAATTTAGAATTTTCGGTGCAGTGACCCTAGTGATAGCTCCACCTCAAGCCAATTTGTGAAGCAGTCGATGGCAATGATAGCACGATTGTATTCGCTTTTATAATTAGGAAGCTTTTTGATCAAGCCAGTCCTCCAGGTGTTGGATGACCATGGAAAAGTCAGAATTGTTAGAAGATTTGAAGAACCACCAGGGATTTGGTTAATCCCTGGCATTGGTTGCACCTTCTGACATAGTCCATTGCATGATCATAGTCGATCAGTAATACCCCCGACGGTTTTCCTTCTATGCAATGCTCTTCCCCTCGGCGTGATCCCTACAAAAGCCTCTATGCAATTCTTCTAATATATAACCAGCTTGTTGATCATCACTGAAGGGAACAGAGTACCTGCATTGATGTTGCTTCCCATCCATGATTGTGTAATGGGGCATTTGGTAAAGGAATTTTTGGGCCTCTTTCCTGTTTATGGGCAATTCAATATCAAATACTTCAACAATGGGGTCATCCAAGTATCGGCCGAAACTTCATCAATTTCCATAGTGACTCTCATAATTTAAAGAAGTGGACAGTTCAAACTTGCAATGGGACCCAAGGAATGCTTTCTTCATGGTTGCTTGCCACTTTTGCAAGCTAGTCAACCTTGGCATTGTCCACATAGGGGATTTTCTCTAGTTTAAAGTTAAAGAAAGTGTGATGAGTTTTTGGGCTTTCATTACATAAAAGGCCAATATCTTACCCTTCATTTAGAAATGCTCACCCATCTCATTGAAGATTAATATGGAATCATTAACGAATGTAGAGAGTCAACTCATAATTATTTGGCCATACTAAGACCGTCCGGGATGGCCTTGTGCTTTACTTTATCATTGGTGGTTTTGAACCTAAGGCATATGGCAAAACATAATTCCTTTTCATTTAGAGTGACTAGGACCATTCTAGCACTTTCTCCCTTCTCATTTGATGCACCGTTCACATATAACTGCCATGCTCCTTGGCTAATGATCATTTTTTCTTCACCATAGCCCAAGATCAAGCAATCCAACATGAAATCAGCCATAACTTCATCATTGATGTATGTGTGGTGATATAAGGTGATGTGGTGTTGTTCAAGCTCTATGGACACTTTAAGAGCCAGCACACTGTGTCTGGCCGGCTCGAAACTTATTCCAATGGCTAGTTGGTGAGTTCTTAGTCGAAGCATTAAAACACTATTCAATAAAGAATCTATATCCTCAATTATATAAGGTGAGTAACACAATCAACTGCAGCAAACTCAAACTCAAAATCTCTAGCCAGAGTAGTATGGTTAATAATAAATTATTAAACTAAGGATTTGGTTTATGGACAAATTATTGGGTCAAAAAGTAACACAAAACCCTAAATTGTCCACAAATAGGAATAAAAAATTATAAATTAAAATGAAAAGCAATAACGTATGAATTTTTATAGTGGTTCAACTTCAAATCACTGTGTATGTCCACTTTAATTTTATTACTTAAGATTCGGCTTAATTACAAACAAGTAACACACTTTCAAATCTAGAAAACTATGTAAGTCAAGGTTTGACAGCAACTCATGGCCAGTTTAGGTTAAGGGAAAGAATAGGAATCAAGGTCTAGAGTCCAAAGTGCAAGAAGTCCTTTTCGTTGCAATATCACTCGTATTTATATTCGAAATCATCCACCGTAGTTGCTAGCTTGTGGAAGACTAGAAAAATCTCCGAGCCATGTGAATAGAAAGGAAGAATGTGTGCCTTCTATGAACAAAATCATGTTAGTAATAACCACAATATGGTCGGTATCGTGCATAATTGCTCCTTATCAAAATAATTGCTTCTTAATGCTTGTATATATCTTTGAGTTTTGAAACTTAGTTGTCAAAGTTGTTCCACTAAATCATGTCGGTATCGACATGATTTTTCCTATGTGGGACTTGTCCTTTTCGCCAAGTATAGGAGTGTTTCACCCAATTGTTCAGAAGTGGGTCCTCTCGTAATATCATCTTGGTATCGACCATAATTGTGGTCGGTACCAACCATAATCGATGTACTCCAAATTGACTCCAACTTATTATGCTCCATCATCCTACCATCCCAAGCAATCTCTTAAGTTCTTAATCCATTTTTTTCCTCTAGAAGTCCAGGTTTACTAAGAAGTTACTCGGTTCAAATGCTTAATAACACTTGCCCTCGAAGTATGCTTTTGTTAAAGCAAGGAATGCTTTGGATCAAGACAAGCAATATAGTTCTAGCTGCATAAGATTCACTAGTCGAAAAATTGTCATCTTTGATGCATTAAATCTATTTCAAGAGCGTCCATTCACCAATTTAAATAGTTGATAAACATTCTTATCTTCCCAGTAGAGTTGGTGTTCTTAAATTTTTGGAAACTACGTTGTGTCTTGAATAGGTGGACTTCCTTTCTCTTTCTTTTCTTTCTCTCGTTTTCTCTTCTTCTTTTTTAAATTCGACAACCAAATCATGTCGGCTAAAACATGTTGGTATCGGCTGTAATCATGTCGTTGTCGACATGATTCCAAAATAAGGTTATATATTCCAACACTTAGCCATTTTCCCTTACTTGATTCATTTACTAGAAAACTTGGTTTTCCTCTTGTAATTTTATCTTTCAGTCCCTATGACATCTCATCACCTTCACCACCAACGATGCCACAAGCCTTAGCACTGCCATGCTAGTTCCACTGCCGTTGAGTTCGTTGTTAGTAACATTAACTCGACACTTAATTGCACAAGCCATACTCATTTTTCACATCTCGATTTTGACACGTATGTGGGTTCCTAGCCATCGATTTGACATCATTGGGAGTTGTTGTTGCCATCACTTCTGGCAATAGGTTATCGCCATGGCTGCTGCCGTGGATCCATAATCAACCATAAGTTGAGGCTCCACCTACTTACTTGAGATGAGACGTGGGTCTGGGGACAACTTGATTTCCATGAGGTTGATGTCAAGCAAACTCAGGTTTGTATCCATGTATTTCAAATATACCTTTGTTTTGTATGAGCTTTGAGTCCCCAAAGTCGCTATTTCGAGTTTTTCCATAGTCAACTTTGAATTTTCATATGTGAAAAATTTCTATACATGAAAGTGGCTTAATTGACTTTGTCAAATTTTGGTCGAATGTTAATTGATGGGTTAATTTCAGTGAAAAGGTTTAAGGAACGGTTACATCGAATGTACTTCGGCATCCAAATAGAGCATATGTGTCAACTCTTTAAGTCAAACGTCATGATCCTACATTCCCATAAATAAAACTCTATGTTGCCATGGACAATAGTTCAGTTATCGTGTATTTCCGATAACAGGTTAAGTCCAACATATAGTTCCATAGAGTAATGGAGCTATTTTGCCAGTACAAGCAAGCTATCTACACAAAGTGTTCGCATACACCATGCCCTGAACCCAGGACATACACTGCATAGATTGGCACTTCACACTGCCCCAGTCAATATGTAGGTGAACACCCTTCGTCATCCATTGGATTATGTACATCGGGTACATGAGTTTTAATTAAAGTATTCGTTGCAGTAAAACATACCTGACCACGTTTTCCATCAAGCTTTTTATTTCATAACAATGATATTGTCTCTTCGTCATAGATTCAGCACTTTCCCTTCTACCTCTCTATAGGCTGGATTTTCATCACTCAACTATTTCCACTCTGTTCGGACTCTAGAGCGATATGTTCTATAACTCGAGAACTTTAACTTTAGGTCCTTCTAACTACACAACCTCACAGTATAGCTCCTTAAATGGACGTTGACCCATTCTAATGGTTTTAGAAAATCCCTGAGACCAGACACTGTCCAAATTGACTATATAGATGCTCAACTCAATTTTCCTTAAAAACGGGATTCTCGAGGATGAGGTTCTCCAACCAACACTCAAACAATGGGCTCATCTCTCACCTCTTGGCTATACAACATGCAATAGATATATGTGCTTAACTCGTCCACTATTCAATGACTTTCTAAAAAAAAATCTTCAAGAGATTGGGCTGGTTCCTACACAAGTACATCCCAATGGCTACACCTGTATATTCTTTCATGATGCAATTGGCTCGTCCTCCTATCTTTGGAGAATTTGCCCACCTTCTAAACTTCAAATAGAGAAAATATTCACCTTCTCTACTAATAGTTGAAGATTACAACCATTGCTAGGTTATCAAGGAGATCCATAATAAGCACGGTTATTTCAAGTGAATGTTTCTTCATCATTGTCCTAAAGGCTTCAACCGCTTCTAGGTGTCTGGCCATAAGTCTTCTTATCCAATGTGTCCTCCATGTTTGATTTTTTTTCACCCAAGCATCTAACATCCTTTCAATACCCTTCATAGATCTCCTCGAATAAAGATTCTCTGACGCTCATGCGTAAACATTGGAGTTTTATTAAGAGGGTTAAGTTTAGTGATGTTAAAACTTGCTATCTACTCACGAACATGCAGATGCTCCAATATCACTTTTTATACAATGGAAGGAGTGTTGTTCCAAATTCACTATCCACCAAATGAACTCGAGCCGAAATTGGTCCTTTTTCTCCAATCCACAATTTTGATGACGAAGGCTAAGTGGATAAAGAGGGTTAAGGAGGCGAGGCGATTTTAGGAGAGGAAGAAAGAAGAGAAGATGAAAATGTGGTGGATGAAGGAGATGAGGTAAGAGGAGAAGGAGATAAAGGAGGAGATGAAGAGGAAGGTGATGAAGATTATGGTCTCAACAGCGACAACTCGTATAGAGAGACATCTCCTAAAGGCATCACAGTCATATTGTTGGGACTCCACCTTTATACACATACTACCAAAGAGTATTACGGAGTAATACTATCAGATAATATGGAGAATGAGGCTATATGGGGTGCTTGCATGAATATTCCTTGGACTAACACTGGTACGTACTAAAACATCAAATAAATATCTCTCATATACGTACATAGTATCGGTACAAAGAAATAAACATGCGTGGCACTAGGACAGAACAATACATAGTATATAGTTGCAAATAGAGAACACATAGCCAGAAGCGAGCGATAACGTATAATATAAAATATATGATACTGTAAGGATACAAATCATCTCAAAAATCTACTAACATAATGCAGTACTTCAAAGAATCAATATACAATCCTGTATCATACACATACACACACATTGACTCAATGTCATACAAATGTGACACAACAATCCTAGTGTAAGTCTCCTCTAAGCCCACTAAAATGCATGTTGATCTTGTCGTCCATGTACCTAAAATGTCTCGGTCTGACCCTATATTGATAAATAATACACAGGCCAGACTACTCTAATCAAAACCTATGGATATAGGTGACACAACATAAGCTCGGGATAATAATATAATAAGACTGATAGAGAAACTCAAGTCAACATTCAATACATTATATATATATATATATATATATGTGTGTGTGTGTGTGTGGAAATATATACATGGAATATACATATAATACCATAAATAATCAACAAAATGTTATATCACTTGAATAACTCAAAATCATGCATAAAGATGTCATCACCCATATAGAAACATATCAAATCAAATATCTCGATAAATGGAACATCATCGTCAATATACGAAAGATAGGATAGACTGCCTATTAATATGAATAGTAATATGAGAATGCATTATACTCAAGACGACTATCTCAGGTATAATCTCAGCTTCTTATAGATATAATTATCGGAATACATCGTGATGAGATATGACTATATGATAGACATGAAGTCTCAAGTAGAGCCATATAAATATAACAATTTATGGGTTACGTAGCCTATATCTATACTAAAGCGAGGTGTATCAATAGTATATCAAAACTACTACGCCATCAGTACGAGAAGGGAAACTGATAGCACAAAGCAAGCTCCAAAGACACAAATTCTCTACAGCCTTAGTTACCATTACAGAATCGTAACATGTATCCACTAGCATGCTTGTCAATGCGAGGATTCAAAAGTGACGACTAACCCTAGCCCCTAACAGACTGCTGGCCTATGTGACATAAGGGAAAATGCACGAAATAAGAGCACATAGCTACATAAATATAGAGTGTCATAGATATGGGGTCAAACCCCAAGATCAGGCCACTAGGGTGGATTCTAGCCATTTAGTCCTCTCGAATGAAAATAAAAGGAGTACATTATAAAAGTGGCGTATAGAACTAGTACATAAATACTTAAAGTCTTGCTCATAGTTAGGCACATAGCCATACTCGATGACCGTGGGCATATAACCATACTCGATGAGTGTTATTTACTTATAATGAATAATCAAATCACAATAGTGTCCCATACCACTATGCGATACTCGAACTTTTACTCACAACTTACAAATTCCACTCAGTCCCCAAAATATTCTATATAACGAGTCTAAAGAATAACCGAAGAAATGTTACCGGAAGTCCCATTCCAGATAGCATTATATCTTCGTTTATTCAAATTTCTCGTCACATAGAGTTATATTTCAAAATCATACAAAATATATCATCATGGTACCATATCAAATCAACAGTTACATCGGCATCAACGGTGAATCACTCATATGTCCAAAAATCAATATTCCAGAAAAGAATAATCAAAAACCAATTTAAAATAGATTATTCAAAATAAACAAATATTTATAACAAACAAATTATTATTTAATAATGAAACATTCTCAACATATAATCTTATACAACAAAAATTAATACACAGAAGTGGGTAAAATATAAATATATATTTTAGAATTTAACTATATAAATATCTAAACCCTATTTAATATCTTCTTTACAATAAATTATCAATTTCTCAATTCTTTATGAAATTAAACAATAACTAATGATTCACCGATACTAGAAAACTCATTTCTTTCTTTTAAACCCTAAAATGCTTATAAACTAACTATTAATTATAAGGATTATTTCATAATTTTTTGTAATTAAAGACCATTTTTAAATAATTTTAAACAATCTAAATCAGTTTTATAAATTCTTAACCAAATACTTCTCCAAAACATGAATTATATATTAAACTAAATAAAATATATCTTAGAAACTCTTATATATCAATTAAAAATAATTTCATATGTTTCTAGAATTTTATAAAATTTATAGATCTATTGATATCAAAAACTAAATTTTCCATATATTCAATATCTAAATTATATAATTAATAATGTTAAATAAATCTTTTTCATAAAATAATTTTCATTTATCATTCTTCAATCTTTAATTTTTCGAATATATACAAATTCATTGCATTTTCTCTTTATTTAACAAAATATAAATAATTTACATAATTTTTTTCAAATCAACACGGTCACTGGTCGATAAGGACGGTCGACCAGAAGACCCTTGTGGTCAACCAGTGCCTCAAGCAAAAATGAGCATTTGTGATCGAGTTTTGATCGAATTCAATCCATTTAAAACATAATTCCCTTCATTTTGATGCTAACGTCAAACATATCTATAAAATCCATCCGAACACAATTATATATCTAAACAAATTAACATGATTTGGCATAGATTTGTGAGAACGAACCTCACCTGTACATAGTGTCATCTTCTTCTTCTCTACACGCACGCACGCACACAACACACTGCAACAACAACGTAACTTGATTTGCTACTTACTATAGATGCACATATGGATCGAGATGCATGTATTCAAGTTTGAGGATTTAACGTAATTTCTTTGATTTATTTTTAATTATCAATATGATGAGGGTTTGCTAGGGTTTTTTTTACTTAAGAAGATAATAAATAGAGCATAGTATACATAAGGTAAACTAGTGAACCTAGAAAAATCGAGAAAGAGAAAACTCTAGAAATTGATTAAATTTTGGTTATTTAGGCTTGGGCCATAGAACAAAGTAAGTAAAAATATATTTATTTTCTTTATTCATAACACTAAATTTTAACTACTTTAGATGAATACAAATTTTCATATCAAAATTACTTCATTCCAAGTCAATATTTTATTTCAATTACATCATTTTAACTTATTTAAATATAGATATATTATTTTCACAATTTAGATCCTTTTATTAAATAATTTCTAAACCAATTTATTAGGTAGATCTCCAAATTCTATTTTAATCACTAAATTGCTATTTTTAACTTTAATTAATCACTTTTTAAAATTCAGGTTGTTAAAAACATCACCCACTCATTTGATATGATTAATTATAAAGTCTTCACAGCTCACATCCGGTCGAATCTATGAACCAATCGAAGAATCAACTCCTCCTGTAGGTTCCTTCGAAACATATTCAGTTCTATAGGTGATCTTGGGAGATTGTCATCTTTTGACATCGGGGGATAAGCTATGGAAACATTCTAAACATCAACACCCATGAATTTCGCTTCCTTTATAGGGATATTCTTATTGAGGGTGACGAAACTCCATTGTTTGGAGCCCTCGAACATGGTCCGTATGTTACTTAGGGAAACACCGACACCTTACACACTTCTTGGATAATGAGCACAAAAAATTAGCATTCATTCTTAATCCAGTGCCTCCGTTCTAACAAAACCCTTCTTTTCAAGTACAATGGGTGGGGAATGCTTTAGCCATCTCTTTTTGGGTGTAGATCAATATCGCTCCTCAACTCTGGAGGCATACTACCAATGCCCTAGCTCTAATCAGGAGTTAGATTCCAATAGAAGGAGAATACAAGAAAAGGAGCATTGTGGTGCATTGGATTAGGAGCGCTATTGCAATGATCAGAAGAGATGTGACACTGAAAGAAAACATCATCGCCAAGATGAATAACATGTTTTACATGAGCATTCTGTGTGTGACTCCAACCTTTATAAGCCACACTCTAACTCCTAATCTTCTCAGCAACAACCTCCATCTTGTCAACCTCCTACCACTACCATTTCCATCTCCCATCAACATAAAGCTACCAACCCTATATAAATGCTTCTACTTTGTATGGCCCGTATAGGAACTTCTTCAGGAAACACTGCTCCTCCTTTACCTCTCGAAGGCCAATCTTCAACTATCACTACAAAGATGCAAGCTGGTTTGCTTGGTTTCAACCTAAAGGGAGTGACGTTCAATTGCAATGTCAGTTGAGGGCTGTGATATACGTAAAGAGGTTATGGAGTAGGTGCTCGAATGGAAAAAGCTTGCGAACGTCCCATCCAATGTCAACTGGGCTAACCAGTTGATTATTCATTCTTCTGACTCAGAGAAGACTAATCCCAACAGGATAGTAGCAGGCTACACATATAACTTGGCTGAAATTACAAAGAAAAAGAAAGAAACAAAAAAAGTCAGCTAAGGACTCTAAAGAATGAATAACCTTGCCATTAAGGGTCCACATAAAGTGACTGCAATAATAATGATCAACTAAAGACCACTTATGCTATGAATGTTAAGCTTGAGGAACAACTCAAAGAAAAAGAGGAATAACTTGTAGTGCTTCAAGATGAAGTAAGAAAGTTTAAAGTTGACTTGAGGGCCGATCTAAAGCTTATGTTCAGCTCGAGCTCGTCGGTGCCAAAGAAGAAAATACAAAGCTCAAAACAAAGACCGCTCAAACCAAAGAAGATACGAAAGATGCTCATTTCTAATTCTTTGCCAATGTCATAGGAAAGAAAAATCTAAAATGGCTTGGAGATAACTACTGTTTGCAACGAATTTAGCCACAAACACCTAAGAATAGGTTTAAGTAGTGAAATAAATGAAGAAATTAAATGAAAATAGAGGAAAATTGTAATGACTCGGATTTTGGTCGTTTGATTTAGGAATATTTAAGTGGTTTTAAATATTGAATTTGGAATAGAAATTCATTTTTAGATATGAAGATTCTAGTTGAAAACTTTAAAATGAATTTGAAGTTCCAAATATAGCGATTTAATTAATAAATATAATTGTTGAGTTAATAACGAAAAATCGTTTAAATAGTTGAAGTGGAGTTAAATATGAAACCAAAATGATTTCTAATGCTGATATAAATTTTAGTGGAATTAGAATTGAGTTAATAAGTTGTTAAAACTGATTTTTAAGTGATTTTGAATTTTTTTTGAAAATTGTCGATTTAATTGATGCGTTAAAATAGCAATTCGGAGCACAGTCTCAAAATTCGATGAAAACAGTTCCATTAGATCTGTAATAGTGTATTATTATTGAATTTCAAATTTCGTAGCGTTTGGAGTTATCGTTTGATCGTAAAGGATAGAAATGCACTGAAATTTATATCGAAAATTCAATATAATAATTGGGTCCAAAAAACTGTTTTCTCCATACGATCGAATTAGGACTCGAAACGTTTTCTATTGCGTTTGGAATGGAGGTATACCTTTATAAATGCCTAGCGGGATACCTCGATAGGAGGCCGATATTTTAAGCTACGAATTTGAGACGATTTAAATTTAAATAATATATATATAATGGATTTGACAAAAAAATTCACATCAGAACCTTTTCCCCTTCCTATCAAAAAGCACTGTAGCCTTTCCTTACATGCTAACATCGCTTCTTTTCTCTCTCCATCAATTTAAAAACTCACGTAGCCAACAGTAAAAATAAAGAAGAATTCACTATCGTTTTCATTATATCCAGTTTTTTTGAAAAGCAGTCGAACAAAAGAAAAACATTGGTGATTTCATATTAGAAATGGCGGCAGTTTTGCCAATTAGCTTCATCTTCAGATCATTTCATCCATCCTCTTCATTCACCTAAACCATTCTTCAAATCGTGTTCCTTACTCCTTCATTTTTCTGTTCAAACGAAATCGTATCTTCCCCTTATCCTCTTCTATTCGAACGACATTCCTTCGTAATAAAAAAAAGAGAAGGGCGATAATTCAACAATTGCGTGCATCACGATCGTCTCGAGTGAATTGGGCGCAGTTTGGTGCCAGGTGGGGAGCAACATGGAAAAGTTTGGGGCCGCGGTCCGAAGTCACGCGAGGTCGAGGATTGGGTCGCGAGTTGGTCATGTGAGCACGAGAGGAAGGGGGTTGCGGCGGTAGATTGCCTGAAGGGCGATGGCAAAAGTGATGTTTCGGAGTGTCGCGAGCAGGTTGATTTGTTTGGTAGGGCGAAGTTTCGAGCACGATGGAGGCGAATCGAAAGGTAGAGGTAGATGGTGGCAGTTTTGGTGTTGTCGAGGCTGCTATATGGGAAGGTCGTGAGTCTGATGGGTTAACGTTGGCCTGATATACTTTTCTAGAAGTTATCAGAGAAGAGGAAGATGTGAGTAGGAGAAATTAGTCTTTAATGAAGGTAATTAGTATTTTTTATTAGCTGCTAATATTTTAGTTAATTTAAATAATTTATTAATTAAATTTGAATGCTTATAAAAATGTATAATGTTTGTACGAAGTCCAAAATTAACATAGCAAGTCATGTTGGACTCGCGGAAGTAATACTATACAAGGGAAGAAATTTGAAATTGGAACGATTAACAAATTCGAAAATCAAGATGAGAAATTCTCAATCATTTGGATTTCCAATTCTAAATAGTTAAAATTGATTCAAGATGTTTGGTTGAGTTGATTATCCATTGAATGATATTATATTGTATATGTAGTGTGTATATATATATATACATATATATACACTAGTATTTGGAGTGATATTCCCACACATTATAGCGGATGAAGCCCCATGTGCCTCCTATAATAGCGGATGACCATCTATATCGCGATATTCCCCTTGAAGTGGGATTGGTATTATTTTATGTCGTATTAACATCTGTGGATACAGGGAAACGGGTTGGAGGTATCCAACTGGATTCCTCAAATATGTTGTGTATTTTTCATATATAGTGATATATGGATTACGTAGAATAACCTTGTATATATTACTATAGTGATTAAAATTATTGGATGCTATTGTAACACTGGCCTGAACTTTAGTATTTTAAAATACCATAAATATATTTTTAAAATTTAAGGAATTAAAGAGAATTTTTGATTTAAAAATATTTATATTTGAAATTGAATTATTTTTAAGAAAATGGAATTTGGAATAATATATATTAATTTTGGATTGTACGTAACTATTCGTGAATGGGTTTAAATAGAGACTTTAAAAATGAATTATATAAAGGAGTTTGTGAATGTGTTCTAAAATATGAAAAGGAGTAAAAATCAATATTAAAAATAGATTAGAGGTATAAATGGAATTGATAAGAAATGATTTATACAATGGGATTTTACATATAAGATTTGTTTTTTTAAAAGATAAAACCAAAGGGATTATTAAATTTATAAACGATGTATATAAATGAATGAATTTGAAATCAGATGATAGGTTGGAAATATAAATTTAGAAGTAGAATTTATATTAGAATATGCGAATAGAGTGAGAAAAAAGTTGAACTATTTTTGAAAGTAAAGATGGTTAAGGAGATCTGGATGGATGTTATATGTTGTGATTCGATAGGTATTTATAAATTGAATTGGTTAGTGAGATTTTAAAAATATATTTTCAATTTTAAGAAGTTAATTTTGCTTGTAAAAGGAAAATTTATCATTTTAAAACTATGGAATTTTAAACTAGTTAGGGTTGAAATACTTTGGTAAGTATATTTTCGAATATTAAGTATTTATTTTTGTAAATCCTAACTTTTAAAATCAGCTTTGAAAATTTATTTGTTTAACTAAAAATGAGTTATTAAGGTTTATAAAAGTGTTTTCAATATTTTAAATAATTATTTAAACATGTTTTAAAAATATATTATTATCCTTTTAAATACTTATTTTGCATATATATATATATATATATATATATAGTTTTGAAGTGATGGAAAATTTCATTATAAATTTTCTCGAGATTCGTAAATAGGGACTTATAACGGGATATGATTTTGAGGAGAGCAACTTTGTTAGTGATTCCAGAGACTTTGGAATAAGTTACGAGATATTCTCTGAAGAGTTAATATTGAGATGTTTTGGAAAGTAAGACTTATAATGTTTTTCCTAAGTATAAAAATGGAAAAGTTGGAAATATTTCTAAGTGTTGAGATGGTTTGGAAATAACCTGTTACGGATTCAAGTATTAGAAGGGATTGATATATCTTTTGAAGATATTTCTAAATAAATATTTTGGAGAAATGTAAAATAAGGCCTAGTGACTGCTTATGGATGTTTTATTGATTGTTAAATAATCGACTATCAATATTGGCCAATTTCGTTTATCATTTCGAAGTGACCGAGATCGGATTAATTATCCGAAAACCACTTCGATCTAGTTTGAACGTTACGAGTGAATACCGTGAAGATAATGAACATGATGATTTGGCTTGTCCAGACCTAGGACAACTTGTATGGACGAATGCGATCAGAACATCGTCATTGGAGGACGATGAGCATTCTAAGTAGAATTGTTCCTTAAAAGGTAACGCTTAGCCTCGAGCCTCATCAACCGGGAATGACTGAAACAGGGGAGATGCAACAAGGATAAGTAGGTCGTACCCAATTAAGGTATGTTATCACTCTTCTAGTTGTCCTCGGAGACCTATTTAATTCGGATATGGTTGTGATGAAAGAAGGAGCGCTCGATGGAAAGGTGGGAACACCCGGGGTGATAACATATTCGGTCTATCCAGATTAGGGGTAGGCCGGTCTTTTGTAGTAGGGGATCCCAACAAGGTCCTCGATACATTTTTCTAGACGTGTACTATGGTGGGCGGTACCCCAGTGGCCCAGTCATTTGTATGGAATCCATTCTCCAATACGAGATTACGGTTTTATTTGTAGACCCTAATACACTGGAATTTAATTAATGCAACAATTCCAGCTATTTGAATAAGTATTTGTATTTAAACACTAATATAATATCACTGGATTTTCTATAAATAATTTGGTTATCATAAGGGAAAAAACCGTCGTGGTTATGTGTGACCCGGTCTTACAAGATTTTTTTCAAAGGATTTTGATAACTCAAATAATTCAAATTGAGTGTGTTTTCTCACGTTGGTTTTCCAAACTGACTCAGGTGTTATTTTTTTATAATGCTCGGGTCAGATCAAGTATTACAGATTCAAGATAGAATGCTATGGAGCCAAGGAGGCAAGCTAGATGATAGAGACGTATCTCTGTACTTGATTTATATTTCCGATGCATGAGGACAAGTTATTATAACTATCCAAATTGATGTATTGATTGTTATACTCTGATGATTGTAAATGTATAGATTGTTACAGATTCTTTTGTATAAAAATCTATTATTGTATATTTTATTTTGTTCCGCTGCAATTACGAGATTCTGTGTTGTTAAAATTTTCTTCTATCTCTTTTTCTTCTTACCCTGGTTATTCGCTCTTCTGAACACTTTGGGTTGAAAAAGAGTGGATTGTTACCAACTCAAGGGGTACGAAATTGCGGATCGCTATAGAAATCATAAAATAACATGGTAAAAACAACAGCAAGTAGAAACAATAAGGTTTATAGTGGTTCGACATTGATTGCCTATGTCCACTTTGAATATTCTCTTTATTGCTTTTCAATTAACTTGATTACAAATATAAACAGCAAGAAATAGCAAGAGATAAGAAAGGAATGGAGAAAGTTGATTACAATAATGGTGGTATCTAATCAACAACGTAAAGGTCCCCAGAATGACCCCATAGGCCTGTATTTATAGGTGAAGGCGACCTCCAATTTGACTGAAACTTCGGAAGCAAGACCTTCTCATCCACGTTGCCCACCATAGGGAGGGTTAGGCCCAAACACAATGGGAAGGGATCGATACTGATCCCTCCATATGTGGAATTTGGAGTAGTGATCTCCATGGCAGCTTCCTCATGCTTGAATATGATGATATCTCAAATATCGAGGTATTTATACCATCCCTATGGTTGTATTCAAGTTTGAGGCTTATGCCGATCCAATTCCTTCCAGAGTGCATAATACCGATCCACATTATTAAACAATACTATGTCGACCCATCCACCGCGAACAATTCCAATCCATCCATTTGAAATGTTATGCTGACACCTAGCGCTTAGGACGCTATGCCGACCCATTTAGTGCCAGAGATACATACCAATCCCTCCATATGTTGAATGTTATGCCAATCCATCTAGAATCATCAAATCATGTTGAACTATGTACTACAACTTATACTGATCCCTCTACATTTCCATCCATGTTGACTATCCAATCAAGTAACCATGTCATTAGTCGAATCTGTCTTGCATGATCATCCTAATATAGCAAGGTCAGGGTATCGGGTAACACTTGCTCCCCAAAATACGTCTTGTAGGTAACATTACGTACTCTAAATATGAAAAAATCCAAGTCACTAGAAAGGAAACCATCCAACTTCCTGACTGATGTCTATTTCTTTATCAACTTATAGGCCTTCTTCTATCTGATCCAATCTCTAACTTGAAAGTTTCAGGCCTGACTATAATCTCTGTTGATATCAAAAGGCTAAATTTTTAAACCATCCCCATGTTTTTTCATATGCAGAGCTCTGTAGTTGGCTCTCAAACATGTTCGAACGTTCACACGTCATTGGCAATTTTAATAGCATTCTGTACGCTCATGTTTGCAGCTGAAATTTCATAATTATTCATCATCCATCATTTCTCTTCTTTCATTGTTCATTTTTTTCCTTTCATTTTTTATAGTTTTTCATGGAGGGATCAGCATCTGACATGCCGATCCCTTGGTGCTTACTCATGACTAGGGATCGGCAACTCCTTTTGTCGATCCCTCTCCAATTCCTTGATCAATTCACCCAAAATAAGCGGTTCCACTTCGCTTTATACACGCATGTATATAAGTATACCTTTTTTGACTTCTTTCCTTCACTTTTATACTTCATACCTTCTACTTTATTGTTTTTATCTTCCCTTGCATACTTCTCATGCCGAACCCAAATTAAGAAATTTCTTCAATCCCAGGTTTTAACTCAAACACAAATTTGGTCTGCTCCTCAAAGCCGCTCCCCTCCTTCAACTTTGGTCTCTAACCTCGGAACACTCACTTTTCAAACTTGAAATTGATGTACATATAGGTACCAAACCCTCTCTTTGTCATGTAATCGAGTTAACAGTCTCAAACATGGGTGAGATTGAATGTCTTTTAAGTGTAAAGACCAGTGGGTTATAGTTAGACACAAAGGAAAGGGGGAGAGGATAAAGAAGAAAGGAAAAGGGAAGGAAGAGGAGGCTTTGGCTAGCGTCTTTGAAGGGATGAAGGAAAAGTGATGTTTTAGAATTGGAGAGGAGGTAATATCATAGGGTTCAGTATTGGATAAGAGGACGATGGGATGAAGGGAAGTCATGCTAGTGATCAGTGAAGAAGTTGTGAATAAAGGGATCAGTGTAGGAAATAGTTTTTTGTGATAGGGATTAGTGGGAGATGGCTTTATAAGGGATCGGTAGGAGTTATCGATATAAGGGATCGGTGCTAGTAGCCTTAGTATAAGGTTCGCTAACGAAGCTAAGATAAGGGATCGGTAGAAACTAATTGTTCAGGGGGTCGGTATAGAGATTTCTACACAGGGATCAAAATAAAGGTTAGGATATAGGGATCGGCACAGAGGTTGGAGGTAAGGGATCGACATAGGGAGTTGAGGGATCGGCTTTAATGATGAACGCTAACTTAACTTAAAACCATTTAAACACTAAATTGCACACTACCTTGTCCAAACATAAAATGACTTAGACTGCTGGACTTGAGTTGAATGGACATATTTCCAGACTTCTAGACATGAACCAAGTAAAAAACTAGATAAAAACACTTCATAATTTTATACGTCGATAGCCGATCCTAAAGATTTCGTTGCCGATCAGCTTTCTTGTTAATTGAGACGGTCAGCGATGACAGTCACTCTGGATGTAATTCTAAATCTTGTCATTCCATTCAAGCTTTTATGATTCTGAGCTATTCATATTTGTTTCATACTGCACTGCATTACACTAGTTTACATATGATACAAGGGAACGGGTTATTATTTCTAATGTTGATTACCTACTAAGTATAGCTGACATTATCTCAAGTTACATAGAGCGCTCAGTCATAATGTCCAAGACACATCAGTTTTGAGACAAGATCAAGCTCCACCACCATATCTGAAAAACCTTCTTTGAGCCACCATACAGAGCAAGTAGAGGCATCTAATCCACAAATGCATCTCTTTTCCGACATTCCAGTCTTACCAACAGAAGCCATCGGTCCGGCTCCCGATGCTATAGAGGTGCCATCGTTCTAGATTACCCTATCGACTCATAGACTTCTAGAATCTGCAAAGCCACCCTTCGTCGATTATGCTCTATACATGGAATCCCATTTGAAGATGCTTTAGATCCATCGAGGCAAGACAGACCTCACTTGCCCCAGTCGGATATACTGCTTGCAACAAGTTTATGTGCTAGGCTGGATGTGTGCCACCTTTCAACTCCTTCGTTCGAGAACTGTTGATGTACCCGGTGTTTACTTCTGCCTAGTTGCATCCCAACAGCCGTGCCATTATCTATGGGACCTTCCTTCTCTTTATGTATGTTCTGTTTCGTCCGTCGACCCCTGAAGACATCAGATATATCTACAACTTCAAAATATGGTCAAGGAGTCCCTCATATGTCTTCCTTAAACCCTCGCCTAAATGCCAAGTCTTGACGGGTGCATGGAACAAGCTCTCCCTATTCAAGCACGAGTGGTTATATGTACGATGTTCTCTTGGCTTCGCATGGAGATGGTTAGAAGGACATAAATGTTACTCCCGCCTTCGTCTTCAGTTCGATAATTCACTTCATAGCTTTTCCTTTGAATGTACCAATATCCTAAGTTCTTTCACGTGTTCATTCTCGACCATAAGGCGTCGAGTACTCTAGAGCCGTCGTTGCTATTCATGCCACTCCCGTTAAGGATCAGGACATCAAACTCCTTGTCACTGATAAGCTGCTTTCATTATTTGGGATGATGGAAGACGGCCGCAAAATCAAACTCCTCGGGAGCAAAGCAGCCCTAACAATTGTCTAAGAAAGAGTAGAAACAAGTGACCCCATTGTGCCCTCTGGCGAAGGGACTCAGAAGGACACCAAAGAGGGAGAAATCAAATAATCTCAAGATGTTAGGCCAAGAAACGAAGATGTAGGCCTTGAAAAAGCGCCGGTAGTTGAAAGCCCATAGGTCGGTCAAATGAAAACACCTCCAAAAAGGAAGAAAACTTGGTGTACAAGCTGCAAAAGAGCAAAGCCAGGGCAAATCCAGAATTCATCATTACCCCGATTGAAAAGAAGTCGTCATCCCAACAAATGGAAAGCTCGCTGAAGGGATTCTCCAACCTTCCAATTCCAAACGACATACCAACTTACGACTTTCCTAACATCAACATCGAAGGGCTAAACTCCCTCATTAGAAGCGGCAAAGGCATCCAATTTCCAGTAGAGGGATGAATACTCCGATGAGTAAAGCTACTATTACAAGTCCATCGGAGGCACTAGGACACACACTAACACTTGCATCCCACTATATACACGTTATTAATTCTTTGTTCGATAGCTTTTAACGTGCTCTTATTTGGTTCTTCACAGGTCCAATATTACATTCCCACGCCTTCAACCGTCTTCGGGGTTCTTCTACTTACTATCGCTCGAGCCGATATTTTGAATTCAGAAGACGCAGAGAAAAAGATGATGGCGAAGAAAAAATTATTATTCACAAGGGTCTTCTACCTCATCCAAATGGAAGTCTCAATTACACACTCCTGGTCATGATGATCACCCAAACCTTCTCGCTCAGAGCAAAGATAAGTCTTCACATCGTGGCTCTCATGCTATCGTGCCTCATGATCAACATTCTGGGTCGCCAATTTCGAGGCAATCACGCAAGCGCCGTTCCAGCAAACACCCACTTGCTACTTCTGATCCACCTCCACCGGCTCCCACTCCTGACTCTACAACTGTGGAGAAGGTAGTCAAACTTAAAGATACCTTTCCTAGAATCTGCTTTGATGGACTTAAGTTCCTTCCATACACGTCATTCTTGGAAGTGCCAAAGAGCTTACTAGAATGCATGAATGACGTGTGCGTCCAGCATGAATCATTTATTCACTTGGCCGTAAAGATCTCCGAAGTCTCCATCGAGCGCCAACATGAAATCGACTGCCTCAAGTTGGAGGCTAGTCATGAAAATGACATCTCAAGCACTAGGATGCTAAGCTACTTGAGTACAAAACCCAATTTTCCGAAGCAGATAAGAATGCGAAAGAAACGATAGAGGCGGTAAATCGCCTGGAGACTTCGCACAAAAAGAACTGGATACGGTGCTTCACCACAGTGGCACTTGGCCTTAGAAAAATACTCTTTGCAAAGAGGGAAATATGTCTTGGCTCGCCGTGTTGAAGAGTTAGAAAAATTATTAAATAAAGAGAGGGAGGAAAAGATTGAGGCGTGGGAAGAATAGCAGAGATGCTGCGAGAAGATCGTCGAGGGAAGAAGCTTAAGAACAAAGTTTGACAAACAATTCACCAAGATCAAAATTTTGAAGGAAGAAGCCCGCGAGAAGGGCAGAAAGTAAGTGCTCGAAGAAGCATACTCCTGGGTAGAAGCTGTCACTGAGTCTGGAGAAATGAGGTCAAGAACTTATTTGATCCGCTTATCATTGAATATAACGTGAAAGTTCTTCTTCATTGTGACTTGACCTTTCTTAGCGAAGGTTACCTTGAGTCACTCGCTGAAGCCTGAGATCTCATTACCAAAATCAAGAAGGAAGAATTAGGAGTAGCAGAGCTTAATGAAGAGTCACTCGTGCAAGAGGTGCTTCGAGATAATGAGCCATCCAATCTAGTCGCCCCTAAACTTTAATTCTTTAAGGCTCCTGCGCGGGCTAAGGAAAGAGAGGATATTTTTGAATCTTCTGGAATTGATCCTAAGGGTTCTAGTCCTACCCAAATGGCCGAACCATCATCTTCTCATACTTTGGAGAAAAATATTGGCTATGATCCGGATAGTCTCGGCCTTAGTCTGTAGATGTTGTCCCCCATTCTTAAAGGAAACACCCCCTTTAACTACCAAGAGCCAACCAGAAGCGGTATTGTAGTTAATTTCTTTAGACTTACAAGATTGTTGTTTTCCACCTATAACCCCCTTCGACTAATGTCCATGTTTAACAAATTTTTGCAGTTCATCCTGGTCCTAAACAAACTCCTAAGGGCGATGTCGCCATGGAGCAACAACAGCGAGTGGTGGAAATTCAACCGCAGCAGATATTTCAAAGCCCGATGCTCCGGTCATCGAGGCACTTGATGAAGGCAAACCCGAAAACCCATCTCTTATTGAGGAACTAGATGACGTGATGATTGCTGGTGCTTCAGAGCACACCGCCAAACTCAGCATGAAGAAGCAGATTAAAGAGGATGAGAAATCGAAGCGCGAGGTCAAAAGAGAGCCCCTTGAGATGGTAATTGGAGATCCGGATCTTGTATGTCTGTAGTTCATACGACCCGGTGGGATGATCCCCGGTGAAATTCCTCTACTTCTTCAAGTGTTCCATCTAAGAACGGGAAAGGGTCCCGAAAAAGACGCTCAACTGATTCTACTCTTGAGAAACCGAAGAAGGAGAAAAGGTTGAAGAAATAGTTACCACTTTGTTTTCGTTGTACATAGCTTGAATAATTTGATTGTGTGTTTCGTTTTAGTAGTAAATTACAGGCATGGATCTCGAACTTCTAGAATAACTTGTAATGGAATTTTGCATCTAATAAATAAATTTTTTTTCGTTTTTTACCAGTCATTGTGTGAATTAATACTTTGATGATTAAATAATTACTCTCCAATCCATGTACTTGTAATTTTACGATGGAAAATCCCATTAATAATTCACTATCTCCATCTCAAGGGATCTCAATGGTCGTTGCCTTAAGTTGTAAGGGATGTCACGCTAGAATTGTAATGACCTACTGTATGCAGCCTTCAGTAATTTGAACCTTGAATCTGTGAGATAGAGAACAATCGAAATCCATCCATTTTCCTTGTGAGCTTACAAGTCAGTCCGTGCTCTAGGGACTTGGAGCTATTCCATGAGGGATCGGTTCACACTTGACTTATGCTTATTCTTTAGTCCATACTCCGAGAACTTAGAATTTTCTCATGGGCAGTCGTGTTTCCGCCTGGGGCAGTCGTTTTTCCACCCGGGGAAGTCGTTTCTCTGCCCAGATTGTCTACAGTCCAGTCCGCACTCTAGGAACTTGGATTTTTCTCGTGGGTAGTCGTATATCTGCCTTGGGCGGTCATTTTTCCTCCCAAATTGTCTCCACTCCAGTCCGCACTCTAGTCACTTTGAGTTTTCTCATAGGCAGTCATGTATCTGCCGAGGCAGTTGTGTATCTGCCAAGGCAGTCATGTCTACACTTCAAATTTTCAGTGACCTTCGTTCCTTCTTACGAGTACTGCCCTTAAATTCATCTACGAGAGTCATCAATCGAGCAAATTTACGGAGCTCATCTTGTTCGATCCCATCGGGGATTGGGATGATTGATCGATTTCAAACTTCGCAAATCTGTTGACACATCACACATATCGATATCAATCAGTTTCATTGTATACTTAGCATAAAATGTAATAACAGTCGTTTATGCAAAAGGAGTTTAAGATTTTATTCATCGCATGAAAATGAACAAACTAACTTGTCTTTTTACACATCCAAAAGATCAAGTACTAAAGCAAATGTCGAAAGTAACTAGTATTGAAATACAAAGGAAATATTCTAGGTGAAATAACATCGTAAACTTTCACGATTCCATGCTCTCGGAAGTGTCGTGCCATCAACGGTCGCTGGCCTGAAAGTTCCCTCTCTAAGTCATTGTTCAATGACGTAAGGTCCTTCCTATGTCGGATTCATGTGCAATGGGACCGGAAAAAATCATTCGAGGGCAAGATCGCCAACTTTAAAGGTCCTCGATGTCGGTGTGCAGCCGCTCTTAAGTATGCTTCCTTGCGTTTCTCATCGATAAAGTCCAAAGACTCCAAAAGAAGATCTTGGTTCATTCTAGAGTCGTAGTAGGTCACTTGGTGAGAAGGGACTTCAAGTTCTACTGGAATAACTGTTTCGGCTCCATAAGCAAGATTGAATGGAATATGGCCAATCGCGGACTTGTGAGTAGTCCTGTAGGCCCAAAGTGTCGTATGAAGTTCATCCATCCACTTGCCTCAAGCCTTTCCCAAATGTTTTTTAGAATAGACTTGATAATCTTGTTTACAGCTTCAACATGTCCATTGGCTTGTGGGTGACCGATCACCGCAAACCTCTTTTCGATATAATATCTCCGACATGATTTTTGAATTCATCACTATCGAATTGAGTCCCATTATCTATCACGATAGTCCACGAAAGACAAAGCAACATATAATGTTTCAAACAATGAAGTTGATGACTTTCTTGGTTGTGATCGTAGCTAATGGCTTCGCTTCGGCCCATTTGGTGAAGTAATCAACCGCAATAATTGTGTACTTCACGCTACCTTTAGAGATTGGTAAAGAGCTAATGATGTCATTACCCCCACATAGCGAATGGCCATGGACTGACCATTTGTATGGTCTCTGTCGGGGGGGGGGGGTTTCTTGGGACTTCTATATATATCTGGCACTTGACGCATCGCCTCGCATAATCAGCAGCATCCCGGTTCATAGTTAGCTAGTAGTATTCTTAATGGAGTATCTTCTTTGGTATAGTTTGCCCCCTAGTGTGATCGCCACATTCTTCCTTATGGACTTCTTTCAAAATGCACTTTATCTCATCATGGACGATACACCGTAGCAGGGGGAAACCCTTTCTGCACATAATCCCTTCTTGCATAATATACCATGAAGCTTTACAAAGGACTTTCCGCTTTTCGTTTCTTCTCTCTGGCAAGATTCCACGTAACAAGTAGTCTTTAAATGGAGTCTTCCATGAATCCCTTTCGGGCTCCACTTCCAGTGCTTGATCAACTTCCATCATATTTATGCTTGGGGTATTCAATGTCTCAATTGGGACAAATCCTATCACCGGTACTCATGAACTTTGCCAATGAATCGGCTTCCCTGTTCTGCTTACGTGGGTTATACGAAATGTCATAGTATTCAATGTCTGCCAACAGCTCCTGAACTAGGGTAAGATATAAGGCAAGTCATGGTTTCTTAACCTGATAATCTCCTTTAACTTGATACACTACCAGTTGTGAGTCGCAAAAGGTTTCAAGCGACTTTACTTCGAGCTCTCTTGCAAGTTTAACCCAGCAATCAATGCTTTATACTCTGTTTAATTATTTATAGAAGGAAATTCAAGCTTTAAAGAATAGTAAATTGTTTGACTCTCAGGGGTTACAATAACAATCCCAGCTCCGGAACAATGATTATTAGTTGCTCCATCAGTGTATAGCTTCCACCGCATAGTAGGGATTACACCACTCTATGGAGGCCCGTCCTATACGATAAACTCTGCTATGAAGTCTACCAATGCTTGTCCCTAGATTGCTCTTCACGGAAGATATGTAATGTCGAACTGGCTGAGCTTGATGTCAACCTTCCAGACGTCTTAGGTCGCTATAGGACCTGTCGTAATGGCTGGTCAGTGTAAATGTTGATCGGGTGTGCCTGAAAGTACGAGCGAGGTATGCACGATGCAATTAGCAAGTAGTACGCCAATTTCTCTATCTTTGGGTCATTTTTTCTGCACCTATTAATCGTTTACTGACGTAATACATTGGTCTCTAAATATGATTCTCCTCGCGAATCAAGGCGGCACTTATAGCATGTGATGATACGACCAAGTAAATATACAACTCCTCATGATCAACCGTCTTTGACAAGATAGGGGGTCACTCTAAATGATCCACCAATTCTCGGAATGCATCTTTACCATCTTGTGTCCACTCAAAATTCCTCTTTCCCTTCCTTATCAGGTCAAAAAAGGAATGTATTTATTAGTTGCCCTGGAGATGAATTTGACTCAAAGCGGCAAACTTCCCATTCAAACTTTGCACTTGTTTAATGGTTCTAGGTGCTTGTATATCCCGAATGTCTTAAATATTTTCTGGATTAACTTCAATCCCTTGAGCATTGACAATAAAACCCAAGAACTTCCCTGATGCAACACCGCATGAGCACTTTAGAGGGTTGATTTTCATGCTATAGAATCGAAGGATATCAAACATCTCTGCCAAGTCTTGAATGTCATCGTTTGATCATTGTGGCGTCATGAGCATATCATCCACATAGACTTCTATTACCCTCCCAATCTGATCCTTAAACATTCAGTTAACCAAACGTTGATAGGTTGCTCCAATATTCTCTAATACGAATGGCATCAATAAATAACAGTATAACCAAACATCTGTCACAAAACTAGTGTATTCCTGATTTGGAATATGCATTGAGATTTGGTTATACCTCAAGTACGGATCCATGAAGGACAATAATTCATGCCCTGTAGTTAAATCAACTAACTGATCGATTCTAGGAAGAGGAAAACTGTCTTTAGGGCATGCCTTGTTCAAATCCGAATAGTCAATACACGTTCTCCGCTTCCGATTCACCTTCTTCACCAGCACAGAGTTAGATATCCTTTCGGCATAGAGGGCATCGCGAATAAACCCATTAACTTTAAGTTTATCCACATCCTCTTTAAGAGCGATGGATATCTCCGGGTCCATGCCCCACCTTTTTTGTTTCACTGGGACATACTTCGGATCAATATTCAATGCATGGCTCACGATGGCAGGCGAGATCCCACACATGTCAGAATGCATCCAAGCGAATACATCTAGATTCACTCGAAGAAAATCAGTAATTTATCTCATTATCGAAGGGATATGTTGCAATCCAATCTTCAACACCCGCAATGGGTCATCGTGGCTGACTGTTATATCAATCGACAGCTCAGTTGGTGCCACCTTGGTCTCCTTGGCCTATCATCTTCCTGATGCACACCATGAGTATTCATCTCATCGTCGTTTTGGGAAAATAGTTGACTAGCATACAAACATACCCCCAACATCAAAGTTTCTGGACCTAGCTTCGGCACGGCTTCCCAATTGTGCTTGAGGGACAACCCCTTTTGTAGAGGGATCGGTACCGATCCCTAGGGAGGGATCGGCACCGATTCGTCTTGGCAGACAATGTTAGTCTGCCGAGCGTTGCCCCGACTTCCCCGTTTGTTCCTCTTCGACTCCACGATGTCTACGCATGTGATGTTCGTCTATTGAGGCTGAACTATCTGATGTCAAGTAAGAAGCAAGATCCCTTCTGGCGCTTTGACGCTGCTGTTGAGAAATCATGTACTTTAAGTTGGCGTTAGTCTGGATTTTCTCATTCAGTTGCCTACGTCTCTCCATCAGCTTCCTCATTAGGTTGTTGAATTCAGCTCTAGTGATGGAATAAATGGGATTTTGGAATTCAATAGGCTCCACATTCACATTAGCAGGCTAGTTGCTTAGAGCTTCTTGTTGGTGCTGGCAGTTTTGTTTGCATCAATATTCTGGGAAGTTGATCTAGTACACCTCACCATTCTGGATTTCTTTGTCTAGATTTTGGTTAATTTGAATAAGATTTGCAAACTTTTAAAAATGAATCTGGATCTCCTTTGGGGGATTTCCTCAATCCAGTAGCAACAAAGGGGATCCTAACAGGCTGAGAATCAAGATTTTCAATTAAAGCACCAAAATGCTTGCAATAAATTTGGCCACAAACACCTAAAAATAGGTTTAGGTAGTGAAATAAATAAAAACAGAGGAAAATCACAAAATAACAAGGTAAAAATAGCAGAAAGCAAAAACAACAAGATTTATAGCGGTTCGGCGTTGATTGCCTACGTCCAATTTGAATATTCTCTTTATTGCTTTTAAATTAACTTGATTACAAATACAAACATCAAGTAACAGCAATAGATAAGAAAGCAATGGAGGAAGTTGATTACAATAATGGTGGTATCTAATCAACAGCGTAAGAGTCCCAAGAATTAAGCCCCGGGCCTGTATTTATAGTGAAGGCGACCTCCAATATGACTAGAACTTCGGCAGCAAGTCCTTCTCATCCACGTGGGCCCACTATAGGGAGGGCTAGGCCCAAATCACAATGAAAATGGATCGGTACCGATCCCTCCATATGTGGAATTTGGGGCAGTGATCCCTATGGAAGCTTCCTCATGCTCGAACATGATGATATATCAAATATCAAGGTGTTTGGATGGGTGGAGCTCTTGCTTTTGCTCAATTCTTGGTTTAGTCCCATATTAGCCTGAAGAATGCTGACCCCTTATTAGGTGACATGTTGAACCCTTTGCGCATGCCTTTGTTTACTCCATCATAACTTGTCGTGTCGATCCCTCTGGTTTCCTAGGCTTATGCTGATCCAATTCCTTCCAGAGTGTATTATACCGATCCACATTATGAAACTATACTATGCTGACCCATCCACTGCAAATAATGCCGATCCATCCATTAGAATGTTATGCCAACCCCTAGCGCTTAAGACGTTATGCCGACCCCTTTAGTGCCAGAGATATATAACGTTCCCTCTATATGTTGAATGCTATGTCGATCCATCGAGCATCGTCAAATCATGTTGAAATATGTACTACCACATATACTGATCCCTCAACATTTCCTTCCAAGTTGACTATTCATCCAATTAACCATGTCAACAGTCAAGTCTATCTTACGTGATCATCCTAATATAGCCGGGTCAGGGTACCGGGTAAGAGCTGCTTAGTAACTTTGCCTAATGCTTGGGAAGAAATCTTGCACAGGCCGATAGATCAGGCCAAGACGTCGATGAAGACTAACTTAAATCAATTTTTCTTAATGAAGACGATCTTATGGCCCTGGAGAAAGGAAAATCTATCTTGGCAACACAAGATGCAGCTACAGGGAAGGTAACTATTGGGACTCACATTGGTCCTAGCACATTAGATCATGTGGAAACTTCGGCTCCTACTTCAAAAGATCCCTCAATAGACATTGTCACTTCCACGGTTTCCACTTCAGAGGTTGCTATCACTAAGGTGCCTATCCTTGCTACATTCGGTAGTGATACCGCATAACTCACTCCTCTAGCGATTTAACCAACCCAATATTCTACCGAGGAGGGACAAATCATCAAACCCTTGCCGAAGGACACTACAATGGGTCAAGATATATCTATAATCTCTTCGAACCTTGAGAAACTTCAGTTCTCACTTGAGGACATCTCTAATCTATACCTTTATCTCTATCAAGTTATAGGTTATCCATCGCTACTGCCTCGGCTGCCAACTACTCAAGCTTTGGGCTAAGTGCAATCATAACAATGTCAACCTCCGTCACTACAACAAATATCGCTATAGTTCCTCTCTCTAGTTCTGGCCCTGACATGGACTCAGAATAAATAGGGGCACTAGAAGGGTTAGATGACATTAATCCATCTTTGGAAGATAAGGTGATAATCGTCAGCACAAAAGACTCAAATTCCATTACAGTGGCACAAATGTTGAAGCATGACTTTGAAAAGATTAAGGTTAAGATTAAGCCAGGGACAGAGAAGTCCCCAATCGGCTCTAGCAAATACACACCTACTCCCAAGGTCCCTCCTTTGAAAATCAAGCCTCCTCAAGATCGCGATGCTAGCGCCTGACAGACCTTTAATCCAACATCCAAAAAACATGAAGTCCTTTTCAAATGGATGACCAAGGAAGAAGTTTCTCCTTCGAGGAAAGTTCTATAGAGAAGCAGGAAAAGATGACATCGAAGATGGTTACGAAGAAGTGCTACCCCAAACTAGTTATTAGAGCAATAAACGAGGAAGAGGGTAGTAGGAGACCATCTAGGTTTTTGGAAGACATTTTCTTTTTTTCCTTTCCTTTTTCTGTTCCTTTCGAGCATTTACCGTATATAGGCCATCTATGTGCGAAAGCGGCCCCTGCAACACTTTTCCAAAAGATCCATGTAAATAAAAGACTATTTTCTAATCAATCTTTTTCGTATTTACATTATTATTCCTTTTATTTTATTTGCCTGTGTAATATATTTATCTGTAATTTAATTACACTTACATTATACATGCTTATGTTTGTACAATGCCACTATTTACTATAACTATGTATATACAAATAAAATTTTGCAATTGCTCGGTATTATTTCATTACTTAGTTCTTTTTATCATTACTTATGCAATTCTTACTCGGCTAAACAAAATTGTATTTCTTTGGGTAACTCTATATATCTTCGGCTGAGTGCATCTCGCTCAACCATAAATAGAGTTGTATCACTTTGGTCAATTCTATGGGAAACCTTGTTTATCTTTGACCGAATGTACTCCATTTAGCTGTAAACAAGGCTGTGTTTATAAAAACTATTAACTTCACACCATTTCTTGCCTCTAGGAAATGGAAGTTTGGACGTCTATCTCTTGAAATCCACACTTGATTTCACCTATATATGGAAGATAATCAAAGATATCACGTCAATCCACCTCATTTATCATCAACAAACATATCATGTTGGGCTGTAAATGTGGTTGTACCTAAAAATATTGAATTATATACCGACTCCTATCTCCAAGAATCGGGGTCTCGAATTCCTTTCTCTAAGCATCTATCTTCGATCTTGTCTATCTTTGGGTGTTGATAAAAACACAAACCATCTTCACTTACCTTTAGTCGAGATGTCTTGCCAATCCATACGCGTAGTCATTCCTACAAAAAATTTAATTATACAAAGTTTCGTATCTCTGAGAATTGGAGTTTCAGATAACTATCTTCGAGAATCAATCCTTGACCTAGCCAATCTTCGGGCATGGGTCGATGATTAGATGTGTAAGGCAATCGTTCGATAGACCTTGATATAATTATCCTCTTTCGATCCTATCATGGATTGGAGAAGTTCATCGATACCTATCTCCAAGTACATAGATGTTTGTTTCTTCAAAACACAAAATGTCTGATTCCACTGCTAATCACGCATCACAAATTCAAACTTCTCAAAATACGGTTCCATTGATTCCAAATGCCAACTTTATTTATAAATGAAATAATAGTAAATCCTAGTAGATTATTACATCTTACCCCATCAACCGAGACATCTTATTTGCAAAAAATTATTTAAGTGAAATAGCATCATATATGCTCATTATTTCATGCCCATAAAATTGGGATCTCATCTACAGTCGATAGCTTGATGGTTCCATCTACAAATTTCAATTCAATCACATAGGATATACCCTATTCATGCCAAGTTCCCCCATACCAGGAAGGACCTGTTTCAAAATGAAGTCACCAATTTTGAAATGTAAGGCTTCTGATCTTGGCATTGAAATGCCTCGTTACTCTTGTCTGGTTAGTAGCTACCCTTAATTTAGCCTCTTCTCATTTTTTGTAAACCAAGTTATGGTACTCAAGCAAGATTTCCTTATTTATATTGGGATCATAATGCATTCTTCGATGAGAAGGGATTTCCAACTCAATTGGAATTATGGCCTCAACTTTGTAGGCCAAAGTAAATCAAGTATGCTCAGTTGCGAACATGTAGGTCATCCTATAAGCCCATATGCTAGTGGTAACTCATCAACCCAACTACCCTAGGCTTTCGTCAATCGCTTCTCGAAATGAATTTATTTAACACCTCCACTGTCATTAACCATACTACTATCGATTTTTTTTTCTTAATTCGATATTGGTTACAAATGTCTTTGAACTCATCACTTTTGAATTGAGTCCCCATCAATGATGATCCTCTATGGAGCTCCAAATCAACATAAAATATTCCTTGCCATAAAGTTGATTACTTTCTTAGTAGTGATTGTGGCAAGTAGTTTGGCTTCTGCCAACTTTGTGAAGTAGTTTAGAACTATTATAGCATACTTTGCTCCACCTTTGACATCGGTAGCACATTGATTATATCAATGTCCCAAATTATAAATGGCTTTAGGATAACCATTTGCATAATTTATGTAGATGGGGCTCTCTGTACCTTCCTAAACCTCTATCGTCTATCACATCATCTAGTGTAATCAGTTGCATCTCTACTATTTGTCGACTAAAAGCATCCATTGCAAAGAACCTTTTTCGTCGATATCTACCATCCAGTGTGATCACCACAGCTTTCTACGTGCAAATCCTCTTTGCTTCATCTTTAGTGAAACACCATGGAAAGGGAGTCTAGAATCCTCTCCTATACAACACTACTTCTTGCATAATAAATCATGGTAATTTACGTAAGAGTTTTCATCATTCATTTTTTACTTTATTAGAGTTCCCTTCATCAAATAACCTTTTATTGGAGTCATCCATGACTCCTTTTCTAACTCAGCCTCCATGATCAAATTAGCATACATCTGATCAATGCTTAGAGAACTCTACTGGAATGGTCCCATAAGCTATGCATCCTCGAAGCTAACTAGTTTTGCTAATGAATAAGTTTTAGTATTTTCTTCTCTGTGCATGTGTATTATCGTATCCTACTTAATGTTGTTTAGTAGTTCTAGAACTTTCATCGGTAAGGTAAAGTCTCGATCCCTTAGCCTGAAATTCTTTCTTAACTTGAAAGACCACCAACTGATAGTCACTAAATATATGTAGTGTCTTGACTCTCAATACTCTTACTATCTTGAGTTCCACAATCAACACTTTATATTCGGCAATGTTGTTTATTGTCAGGAACTCTATATTCAAAGCATAGCACATTTTCCACCCTCCAAAGATTAAAAGAATCATTCCTTTTCCAGAACTACATTCATTAGAGGCTCCATCTATGTATAATTTCCATTAGGACAGTTGGACCACATCTTCTGCCACCTCTCAGTCCCAACTCGATAATGAAATCAGCTAATGCATGTCCTTGAATTACTTTCCTAGGATGGTGGTTATATCATATTGACTCAGATCAATATTCCACTTCAATAATCTTCCACAAGTCTAGGATCAGTGCTGCACTTTCTTTAATAGATCATTAGTTAGAACTATTATCAAGTGAGCTTGGAAGTATGGTCGAAATTCCTTGAAGCAATCAACAAACAGTATGCTAGCTTCTTTAGCTTTGGAAAATTCTTTTACACTCCGATGCTTGCTAATGTAAAATACAGGCCTTTATATTTTAGATTCCTCATGCACCAATGTTGCACTTAGTGCATGAGCAAGTAAACGAATAAATTTTCTCCTTTCAAAGGCTTTGACAAAACTAGTAGTCTTTCCATATGCTCTTGTGAATTCTAGAAACCTACTATGCATCCCTTTATCCAGATAAACTTTCCTTTTTCCTTCTTGACGTCATCAAAGAGCGATATACATCTGTCTATGCCTTTTAAGATGAATTGACTCAATGCAGTGACCTTCTTGTTTAAGCTTTGCATCTTCCTCCTTATCCTTGGGGCAGTAATTATTTTTTCAATGCTTTGATCTACTCTAGGTTAGCTTCACTACCTCTTGAGTTTACAATGAAACCTAAAAATTAACCTATTGCAACTTTTAAAGAACATTTCAGCGGAATAAGCTTCATTCCATACTTTTGAAGCACATCGAAGATCTTTGAGAGGTAGTCCTCATGATTCAACGATCACTATGACTTCATAAGAATATCATCCACATAAACCTCTATCGTCCATCCAATTTAATCTTTGAACATCTTATTCAATAGTTAATGGTATGTAGCTCCAACGTTTCTCAAACTAGACGACACACTTAGTAATAATACAACCCCAAATTAGTGATGAAACTCATATGTTTTTTATCTAGAGTGTACATTGTAGTGCGCATCCATGAAGGTAGCAATTTATGTCCAGTCATTTCATCTACAAGTTGATCAAACTTCCTTTTGGACACACTTTATTCAAGCCCGAATAATTGATGTATGACCGCCATTTCCCATTTTGCTTCTTGATCAACATAGAATTTCATACCTATTTCGAGTATAATATATCATGGATAAAGCCATTTGCTTTTAGCTTGTCCATTTCTTCTTTCAGAGCAATAGATCGCTCTAGACCACGTCTCTTCTTCTTCATAGGAGGGCATCTTGGGTTCACATTTAATGCATGACACGCTATCCCCAACGAAATTCCATATATATTAGAATGTATACAGGAAAACACATCTAATTTTGCCCAGAGAAACCCTACCGACTCCTTTCTAATATATTTCATAAAAATCTATGTTCTATAAAATGATGTCATTATTCATCACTCTTTATTATTTCATCATAGTCCGTCTTCAATGATGAAACAATTCTCTTGATGTGCATGTTTCAGTGAACTACCATATCACTCCACTTCATTTTAACTTTTCTCTACATGTTAGGGGCCTTTATATATGTATTTATAACAATCCTTCTCTTTGGCTGCCTTGGTCCCTCTCCACTGGACCCAAGCTAATCTCTTTGGCCATTCTACTCATGGGGTCTTGTCCTCCAGCTTGCAGATCCCTCATATACAATTATAACTTCTTCTTTCAAATCAAATCATTGATAACATCTCTTAAATGATGAGACTCGTTGGTATTGTGCCCATAAGTCTCATGGAAGCGATAATACTTCCTCGAGCATCATTCTACTTCAGTTGCCTCCCTTTGAGGCGACTTCTTATAACTCTCCATACCTTGCATGCAAGGTAGATGTTCTCAACAATATCATTCAAGGAAGCGTGGTCTTACGGCCTCATATACCTTATGTGCTTCTTGGTCTCTTTCTTCTTCCAATTAACACCTTTGTTTTTCCTCACCTTTGTTTTTCCTCTTCTGATTATTATTTCCAACATTTATGGTAATGTTTCTAGCACTCTCACCGGCTTGCTTGATAAAAACATTGCTCGGCATAACATCATTCGATAGCCTACCACCAATTGGTCCTGCAGCCAAGTCTACCTCTTCCAAGCTTAGAAACTGGTACACCTTTAGGTAAAATTTCTCCATGGCAAGGGGCTGCTTTCTTTTGAGTCATTTACCAAAGTTTGTATTAGTGTAGACCCCACGGATCAATGCCATTAAGAAACTATCCTCCTTTAGATTACCAACTTCAGTCACTGTGGTATTGAATCGTTTCAAGCAAACCTTCAGAGCATCTCTGGAACTCCGATGGACATTCTATAAGGACATCACATTCTTTAGTCAAGCGGTATGGTGTCTAAACTGCTCCATAAACTTTCTTTCTAATTGATCAAAAGAAGATATGGATCTCAATGCGAGCAAAGTGAATCACATCATGGCTATCTCATCTAAGAATACTGAGAACACCCCCCGCATCACCATCCTTGTGCTATTCATACTTCAGTAGATGATGACTTGGATCTATCATTCATTAAAAGATGGCATCATCGGCATCAAAAATGTTTTAGGATATTTCTCCTATAAAATATCATATGTGAATGTGGTCCTATTTGGCGTCAAACCCAATTCATTATTATTCCTATGCCAATTTTCATTAAACTGTCTGCCAACCGTATCTACTGTGAATTCTTCATTTGTTAGGATAGCTGGACAATGACTGTCCGTATTAGCCCTATGTGTTTGACTTTGCAAATACTCTTGGTTAGTTTCATGAGGTCTAGGCTCCCTTATCTCTGGAAGAGGCATTCATATAGACCCTCTAAGGTGCCTTATCGGTTTCGTGGCATTTGTCTAAACATCATCATTCTATGCACCGCTATCTTATTTCTCATCAATGCCAGTATCCTGTAGACGTCCTTCACTATCAGATGATTTACCTATTCAGGTTGTTATCCACTATACCGACCTTTATTATGGTCGGTGTCAAATTGATTGTGGTCGGTACCATCCATGTTGTCGTGGCCAGAATAACTCCATCTCCTCCACTTTGCTTCTTTGATGTTCCATCAACCTTTCTCTTTATCTTTTGCTTGCCTTCTCTCCTGTTTTAAACTGGTGAAGATGAACTTTTTCCTTAGAACTTGGAGATAATGAATCTCTAAGGCTCTTCTTACATCTTTGTAGTTGCTAGGATAACAAAGCAAAGGTTTTCTCCATTTTTTCAAAGATGTCATTCTAGCTATCAAGCATCTTATTATTTATCTCAGTGATTATCTATCCATTTAACCTTTTGTTACCATCTCCCACGGGGAAGAAGGTCCTAGCAATACATGTGTTGACTGAATTGTCTCTTCATTATGCCAAATAGCTTCATCTTCTCCAACAATAGCTCTGAATGTAGTAGAAGCTCTTTTAGGGGCCATATCCTTCATATATGGTCTAGATTCTTCTTCAAATCCAAGTAACTTTGGATGTATGGCAACAAATTCTTAGGTATAAATTATGGATACTCTAAAATATTAAGTTAGATCTCCACTTCATAATCTTATTTCTCAGTGAAAGCACCAAAAACATCAGTCTAAAAGTGATACAGTGCCTGAATCGAACACAAACAAGAATAAATAGATTATGAATGAAAATGAACAACCAGAACACATGGATTTTTATAGTGGTTTAGCCTCAAATCACTGTTACGTCCACTTTAATTTTACTATTTGAGATTTGTCTTGATTATAAATTTGTTACATGATTTCATACCATGAAAACTATGTAAATCCAAGTTTGACAGCAATTCATGGTCAACTTTGATTAATGAAGAGAAAAGGAATCAAGATTCAGAGCCTAAAGTGCCAAAAGTCATTTTCTCATTGTAGTATCACTCATATGTATAGTCAAAATCATGCACAATAGTCGCTAGCTCTTGAAAGACCAGTATAAATTTAGATCCATACGAATGGGAAGGAAGAACATATGCCTTCTACGAACAAAATCATGTCGACACCGATCAAAATGTAGTCCGTACCAAGCGTAATTACTCCTCATCGAAATAATTTCTTCTTTATACATGTCTATATCATCAAGTTTCCAAACTTGGTTTTCAAAGTTGTTCCACCAAATCATGTCGATAGCAACATGATATATCTTATGTAAAACTTGTCTTTTCCAACTAAGTATAGAAGTGGTTAGCTGATTATTCGAAAGTGGGCCCCCTCCTGCAATCATCTCGGTACCAACCGTAATTGTGGTCAGTATCGACCGTAATATATGTCCTCCAAATGACTCCAACTTCCTGTGCTTCCTCATTCCACCATCACGAGCAACCCCATAAGTTCTTAATCCATTTTATCTTCAACACGAAGTCTAGATTCACTAAGAACTCACTCGATTCAAATGTTGAACAACACAACGAGTAAAATGTCGATGATATTGGAATTTTGACCAAAAAAACTAATTCCATAAGGCCCAAAATTATGTAGTGTTGACAAAGAGAACTGGTGTAAATGATCATTATTAAAGGGTGCCACTTAAAACTATAAAATTAGTTTTTTAATGATAAGCGAAAAATTTGACCAAACTGTCATACCATTGCTAAGGTAATATACGAACATTAATATTCAAATTGTTCGATATCAACCACTGGCCAAATTTATATCTCTGAGTCGCACAACTACAATAGTAAATTCTTCCAACACCCCACGATTTAATTGATTTATATTGTTATAAATTAATTAGTATTAATAAAATATTACTTATTTTATGAATTGGTTGTCATATATATTTTCTAGGCACCATTAGTAACTAATTGGGTGCACATATAAAAGCTAGATATGTATGAATCGATATATGATATTAATATGTATATAAATTAGATATAAATGTAAGTGATTGCTAAACTGGTTTGGAATGTTTTAAGGCCTATATAGCATTATAATATGGCTGCTATAGTGAGAAAGGAATGAGGAAAGTGTCCGAAAATTGGATCTTGAAATGGTAATAAAGGAGTAAACTAAGGAGAGTATCTCCTTTACTCTCCTAATAAAAGCCACACTATCCCTTCTTATTTCTATAACCCTTTGCATCTCATTTTGTCTATCAGACACACAGTCTTCACTTCCCCTAAACTGAAAATATCAAATCTAAACAACATTAAAAATAAAATCAAAGATGGCCCTCTAAGTATTTGCAAAGCTAGGAGTCAAAATCAGCATCAAATTTAGGATTGTCTACCAATCAAGGTGCAAATCTAAGGCTACGTCTATAAGATAACATCATATTGGTTATAATTTACATTTTTTTCATGATAGTATATACTTATAATATTGTTTGAAAGAATTTACATGCATTGTTGTTGCCCTCTTATAAATATACTATTATATAATTATATATATATGGACACACACATACATATACAAGTTTCACTATATATATCTTATCTTTGCTTCAATTTTTTTTTAAAATTGTTTTATACATAAAAGGTACAAAAATTTCCTGAAATTATTTTATTTCAAAACATCAAAGCTAATTAACTAATTTAAAATTTGCCTCTAACTAAATATACATATATATGTTTGTGTAGGCTGTGTGTGTAAAATTATTTTACATTATATATAATATTCAACTAAAAAAGTATTTCAAAACATGTTTATATTTTTACTTACAAATATAAACTTTAATTATATAGTTTTAAAGTTAATTATATATATATATATATATATATATTGATAAATTAACAATTTTATTTTTACAAAATATATTTTATACATATGGATTTTAATTAAAAAATTGGCCAAAAGGCACTTTATATTTATATATATTACATTTAATTTTAATAATTGTTTTAATGTAAAAGTAGTTAAAAAATATGAAAATAAATTATTTTGTAAATCGTATATTATTTAAAATATTATGATAATTTTATCTTATTTTAATTTGTATTATTTATATATAATTAAGTTTAAATTAGAGATTTAGATTATTTTAAACTAGTTTGCCAAGTAAACAAATTAGATATACTAGAAAGAATTTTGATTTTTAAAATTATATAGTATGTCAACATAATTTATTTTTACTAAAAAAAAGAAATGCAACGAATATTTATTGGAAAAGGAAACCCCAAAGATTAGGACCAAAAGCGATTAGCAATAACCATTAAATAAGGCTGTTCAACATCAATTGGGTTAAAAGTATAGAATGCATTTGCGCCATCACCATCTTCGAAATTTAAAATTTACATACATACACACATATGTGTGTGTGTATAAAGATATTTAAAAAAAATGGAAAATAATGTGTGTACAGTGGGCCAATGCATCCATTGTAGTATATATCCCAAAACTTACATATGTTAGAACCCGCACCCTAGTGGGATCGAATTTTCGCTACATCGAAAACCCAAGTCCACCAAGATACAGATCGTTGGTTTGGTATTATGCAAATAAATAGAAGAATGCATATCAATGCACTAATGATATAACTTACAACGAAATAATGAAATATAATATGTCACATAATTAGATGCCACTTCAATTGTTTAATGTCCTGGTCAACATCGAGCATGGAAAAGGAACCCATCCTATTATTGTTCCCGCAATTTACCAGTGCTTATCCTTCTAAGATATCTTGTGGGTTGTAATGAAGAGGGGGTTAGAACAATGTTCTGGTAACTGATCAATTATACACTTTGAACATAACACTAGTTTATGCTGATTGTCTTCTATTTTTTCTTATGTCTTTTCATTTTCAATTAGCCGTTTTGACATTAAATATGTGTATGTTACGTCTTCCATCTACCCGTAGTAGACTATAACTATGTTCCTATATATATATATGTATGTATGTATGTATATGTATATGTATATGTATATATAAGTACCATGGTCCCTTATTAGACTAAGATACTATTCTCGTTAGTATCCGTAAACATGCACTGTCGGGCATCATCATCGAAGTCTAGGCCTAATTGTCTACGTATAAAGTAGAACCTCCCGTTAGCGCCTAATAATGGCCTCACTATAATTTAGTAGTATTTTATCTCACTTTGCTTTGGGGATTTACTACATTTCTACTTATTATTATAGACTTAACTCTGTGGACTATAGATGACTCAGCTCCTCGGACCACCCATTTTTTTTGAAAGAACTCTTTTATGGATTAACTAGCCTTGCCTAATAAATAAAATAGCAAACAACTATGGCCATGCATTATCTAACGTGGCCTACCCTAGTAGTAGGCATAGCCGGTTAGGTGTAACCCTATTTTCCTTTTTGGACGCTTAGGATCGATGAAGCACTCAACTTATGTAGCTCCTACTCCTAATTTGGTACCTACACCTGCTGACACAGCGCTAAGTTGCTTACCATCCTATTTAGATTTCCTAACGAAATCAAGGCAATACTCCCTTTTCCTTTTTGAAGTGGACTCCTTATACAATTGGGGTATTCCTTCCTATATGCAATCGCATATAATACACGGGTCATGTAGTTGATATGTCCTACATCAGTATATATACACACAACTACTAGTAGCTCTTTATAGAGAGTAGACTTCTATTGTGTAATACTACTGACCTTGCACTCTAATCCATTCTAGTGACAACATTCTCTTTTATTTAGGCTATTTACATACTTATGTAATTCATAACTATCATAAAAGCATACTTGAGGCTGCATACTATCTATATATGGTACACACACACACACACACATATATATCTTCATTCATTCTTGTTTAATTACTATGCCTCTACTGTTCACTGTTAATGGCATTTTTTAACTTTTTTATGCGTTTACATCCTATTTAGTTTAGGGTCATTTCTTATTTTCCCTTTCTTCAAAATTACTGGATGAATTCTCCAATTTTTTTTTAACTAATGTCTATTTTCAATTGTTGATTTAGGCTTATTACTTTCATATTCATTAATTATATCTTCTTTGTTCACCGTTTGTTTTCTATACAGTCTTAAATTATATACTCTAGGTTTCCCATATAAATTGTTGTTATTAATACTACTTACATTACTTTTGTAACAACCCATCCTGAACGGACCTAAATTTTGACTCAAAAAAGGCCCATCTAAACTTTTAGATCTATTATAAGGAAGGTTTTGGTTGGAAAAATAAATAACAGTACAGAGCCATAACAAATCTTTCATAGCTCACAGTGGATGGAACAAAATATAATAGAAAAGTGTAACCATTTATTTGAAAACCATAAAATGTCGTAATACAAAATACCATCAAATCGTATCATAAATCTGTTACGACAATTGTCTAAATACACGGGTACACATAAAAGAAAGAGAAAATGATAAATACTGCCACAAGCAAATCACATCCGCCTCTAAGCGTCATCTTCACCATCAACGTCCTTTAACCTGTGTCATAATGAAGAGGGAGTCTGAACAACAAGTGTTTGATGAATAAAAAACCTCGAGTCTTGCCTTTTTAGTACTTGGGCAGTATATTTCAAAATAAGAATACGTCCAGGAACATAAAAACCATTAAAAACGTTTAATACTTCTTATAAGGAAAGGAGGTAGGTCCTCAACCAACCACTTAATACCTTCCATTCCAGAAGCAAGTTTCTAAAATCCCATAAACCCAAATCCCATGTCGTAGATAGCTAGCAGTGCAAGAGATAGCACCCAAGCCACTTAATACATTTTATTGGAAAATAGGCAGACTCTGGTCATTTTACCTTAATTATGGCAGAACCCATCATTTATACATATTCCCAACATGTGCTTCTCAATGGTACTATCTAGCTGGCATCATATGGAATCTCAAGTCACTTTATAATTCTTTATTTGGAAAGGCTTGACCCTCGATCAGTAACTTTATACCTTATCCAAAAGCATACCCCTATAGAGATACCACGTAACGTGTCCCCTACGCCATTTAATACTTCATTTGGGAAAAAGGGGCGGCCCCTCAAACAACCACTTAATACCCCAAGACCTGAAGAAGGCCCCTCGTACTATGGCCCATACTTATAATGACGTCTCACATTAGTCCAACTATTTGTAGAAACTGGTAGCTAGATTAGCTGGGCAGATTTCCCTTATAGAATTTTGGACTAACCGCATGTCGTTATAAATATTTATCATAAGGATATCTCATACCAATAAGAAGTGTACACAACTGTTGGTAGCCTCAAAGTGAAGTGTAGACTTCCATTATGTAATTCTATTAAACTTGCATCCTTATGACTTGGCCTTAAATTAAATACACTCCATATATATAATAATACCCATCTCATTGTTTCATAAATAAGGCTTGATAAGGAATCTTGCTTATTGCACCTTAGAATAATAAATAGCTTATATAAGAGTTCCCTCTTATTTTTTCCTAAAAATCAATTACATTCTTAATAGGAAAATAAATGAAAATAAATACCTAATTAACTGCGCCATATACGCAATAATTATACGTAAATTATGCTAATAGAGACAAATAAATATTCACTCCTAATAAATTCTAAATGCATGGATTTTACGCTCTAAACTAGCGTTAAATGTAATTCCCTAACCAAATATTATTTCAAGTCCATTTTCTTCAAATTTCCAGGATTTCTACATACCAAAATAAGGGATTCTTATGTCCAAAATAGGGAATAATATTCGTAACCAAAATTGCACTAACAAATTTGTAAATAAAATAGAAACTCAATTTATTACAACAATTCAATGGAATATCCTAAACAATAGGAATTGCAATCTAAACTTCATATTCTATTCAACTCCTCTTTTACAAAGGAATGGATAAGAAGGAAATTTGTGTAGAATAAGTGGTGTAAACTACGAATAAAATCCATAATCTAAATCCCTTATTTCATTAAAGAATCGCAAATTGAACCAAAGAAGAACGAGAATTGGAAAAGGCTATGGAATTATCAAAAATTGCATAACCAAAAACAAATTCGATCAAATTAATGTAAATAACTGAGAATCTCAACATAGAATTGACATTTCTAGATAAAAGGAATTTTAGAGAATTTTATCTATTGTATTTTCACAATCCCAGAATCCCTAAGGAACATTCAAATCCATATAGGTATGCTAAAAAATTACTGAAAAAGAAATATTAAGGTTTCCACTTATAGAATAGCATTAGCTTCGCCTTCCTTGGATTTGCACGCCTTACAATCTCTTCTAGAATCTCTCTTTTGATACATATATGCAAAATAGGGAAGATGTGTAGATTTTTATTAGATTTAGAATAGTTGGAGGATAGTAGAATAAGAATGGTTGGAGGAAGAAGAAATAAATAGTAAATAGATTTATTTCCTACTTGAATTCTCTATGGAGTTTTTGAATCTAATTTAGAAAGATAACAATGGCAGATTTTTGTTGAATTCCCTAAAATATATGAATAAAAAGTGGAGAGGATATAGTTTTATTTATAGGGATTGAACATACCTGAACCATAGGATGAAAATAGTTTAGAAAGGAGAAATCTAGAGCGCTCATCCTATCAAACCCTAGCCGCCATTGCAAGTTTTCATGACCGACCGGTCGATTGCCCCCCACTAACCAATCGACCTCTAGGGATCGACTGGTCCCAGCAAAGGGGTCGACCGATACGTCATTTTAGGTAACTATTGACTCCGTTGCTTTTTAATTAATTTATTTCCCCAAATTAACTCTAACATTAAACATTAATCAAACGTTAAGTAATTTTTACTTTTCCCCAAAGATAATTTTTAAAATTCTAACCTTAAATTTAAGTTCTCATTTGTATTTGAATTCCAACTAAATTAATGTAAATTTGAAAACTACAAATGCTCATAACTTCTTCATTTGAGCTCTGTTTTTATCGTATTATATATGAAAACAGATCAAAATTTCGCCACAAACGCAATGGAATAATTTTCATGGTCAAATTCCAACTTTTATAAATTTTCATATTCAACCCTATCACGTTTAATTCAATTTACTTCATTTATTTATGGTTTGTTTTAGGGGGTGTTACATTCTCCCTCCTTAAAAAGGATTTTGTCTCGAAATTTTCATGGAGCAAACAACATAATGCGTAATGGCATCCATGTTATATAATTAAGTTATCTATACAACCATCTACTCGACCAATAGTGCAATGTGATTATGCACTGCAGACATCTAAAATGAGCCCAATTCTAGTGTGAATGTGTAATTGCATCATGCAAGTGTGTATGCAAACACCCTAAACATGCATAAAATTTCTACATGAGTGCAAAGTGATTGTAAAAAAGTGCACTCTCCAACCATCCAATCTAGCAACCACAATGCAACCAAAATCCTAAAGTTTGGAGAGAAATTTTTTTTAGTTAAAGTCTTAGGACAAGGAGTTCTCATGCCTCCTACTGGGTTTTCTCCCTATTGTACTTGGACCAATCTAATTCATTGTTACAGAGCTTTCGAGTCCCTTGCTCTATAATGCACACAGTGGCATGGGATACTATTAGCTCCGCCTTAAAATCCTGCAATTGATTAGGCTCTACAACAATTACTATGCTATGAAGGTATTTCCTAAAATGCAAAAACGTCATGGACTCCAGCCAACACAAAATTTTTCTTGTTTTTCCCATATTAGGAAAAGGCCAGTAAATCTAGTGCCTAATTTTCCAACTATCCAAATCATACGACCTTCATACGCTCCCTAATCAATTTTGACTTTCCAAAGTTCCACAATACAAATCTGGTCCGAGTAGAATTTGTCGAGGGTTTTCCACCCATCCTGGCGATTTGCATGGCCTTTCAAAAAGTGCTCAAGCACTACTTCTAAGGTCCTCCAAAGTCTAAGATGCAAGCTCTCAACAAATTCTCCAAGTTCCTATCCATTCCTTCAGTTTGTTCGTCGGTCTTTAGTTGGTAAGCGATGCTCAGATTCAATGAAGTTCCTAAAGCTACTAGAAAACTCCCCCAAAATTTGCTAGTAAACCAAGGGTCCTTATCACTAACGATGAAAAGCACAAGTCTATGAAGCTATGTTGGAGATGTCACAGTTCCGCTGCTTCTAACAGGAAATTCTACCACCCCCACCTTAATCCTTGTTTAATACGAAATTCTATTCACATTGCTCTCCATTTTATCTTTTCCATGATTAGTGACAAACTGTGAGCTAAATTTCTTATGTTTTCCCAAAATTCTAAAGTTATGGGACCATTCATATACCTTAGGTTGCAAAGCTAATTTCCTCATTAACATTCAGTCTTATCTATGGTTTATCGCTAATTAAGTGTCCCTATAAAATTTCCTTATTTACTTTGCTTCCAAACACACGCAAAAAATATTATATATATATATATCAAGTGGTTTAAATCCCAATCATAGAGTCAACACAGGAATAAATAGGGATATATCTAACACAACATAGTCCACTTTTCCAATAATAAGAGAAACAACTAGCGACTATAACCCAAGAACTCTAAAAGAAAATTTTGCTGGAAGCTGTCATTTATTATCAACAGATATAAATTGTGTTGAGGTACTAATTCCTCCTACTATATATAAGATGGGTATTTCCTAATATTTCATTCCACTATTACCCATTTCCCTTAATTTCCTCTTTTCGATCTCTAATGCATGTGGTCCATTCATTGCTTCAATTAATATATCCATTGCAGTTGATCATTACTCGTCAAAGTTTGACCACTTCCAATTTATCCTTCTTTAGAGTACCTGTAACAACCCGTATATTTGGACCATTTAAATTGACAATAATCCACACATGTCAACTTAAATAGTACAAAACATGAATCATTAATGGAGTATAGATATATAAATGAGAATCATCACAGAATCACAGAAATATAACATCATAGAATAGTGCAGCGGAAATACAACATAGTCATAAGAGTAGTTCATGAAGCTACCCATAAGTACAACAATGTCTCAAATAAAAGGAAATAAACAACATAGAAGTCTAAATAGTCCAAATGGAAAGAACAAATACTGACAAGATAAGATAGTGAAAGTCTTCAGTCTTCAGCCCCAAATAAACAGCAGCAGCAATCCTCAATCTGATCCGAGCATATGCACAAACAAACACTCGAATCAGGACATATATTCTTATACAGATAATATGGTTCAAATTCAAATAACAATAACTCAAAGATGAATGGAATAACATCTTTAAGGATCCGATAAAATATTTATACATAATAGTGTACGATACATAGATAATGTCTAGCAGTAAAGTAAAATATCAAAATAGTGTTAAGGCGTTACCATTGTCCCCCTTAACACATTTCATATAGCATTATAGACTATACAGCACTGTAAACTCCACCGTAAACTAGTGGGATATCAGGGAGTACTCCATAGGTATAATACAAAACAAATTCGTAGTGGTCGCGTATACGGGAATACAAGTATGACAAGGCACATGAGGCAATACCCAAGGTAGTGAAACTACCGTTCGCCTGATCCGGACTGGTGAGAACGCATCGCCGCAACGATCGCAACACCGCGAAACAACACTCCAAATTCAAGAGTGCGCACCAATCAATCACGAAAGTAAATGAGTAGTTTACGAAGAATTGTGTTCGCTCGAGGTAGCTAACCCATTTGGCCCGGCACGGCTCCTGATTTTAGTCATTTCCAATTTAACACAAGTGTCAAGCCTATCCATTACCGTTCTCTTTCTTCAATCAATGCGTTCGTCAATCCAACCACTTCATTCTGGATCACACTCCGCGTATTGTTATTAAAGTGGTTTTCGGTTTAGACAGTGAGTATGTCCCTAACCGATTCCGGTTCCTTTAATAACCTTCGTAATTAATTTATCGATTGGTCGTTTAATATATTTCAAAACCAATTCAATTTTTATTTCAATTATAATTCGTCAATCAACATTTCGTTAGTCATTCTAAATCAATTCTCAAAATTACGTTCACAACTTCACAACTTCATTTCAAAACTTCTATAATTCAATTTCAAAGTTTCAATTTTAAAACAATTCAAATATTCATTTAATTTCATGTATAATTTCATTCCAAAATCATTTATCGTTCAAATCGATTTAAACTCAATTATCGACTCCATTCGATGTTCATTAAATTAAATTATCATACAACAATTTCAATTAAATTTCCAATTTATTACATTTACTTATTTACTTCTTAAGTTCAACTCGTTATCCAAGCTTACAAATTTAATTTAAATTTGTCGGATCCAATTCTGTAAATTACAAGTATTTCATTTGTTTCGATAAAGCGCATTCTATTTCTTAATAAAGAACTTCGATTTCATATATTTATTTCCTTCGTTACAAAACTCAAACTCAATTAAGAAACTTAGTTTCACTTATTCAAAAATTCGATTTCTCTTAATAAAGAATATTCAATTCAATTTAATTATTACATAATTCAATCTATTCAATTTAGTTTAATCATTAAACAATTCAATCTTATTCAATTATCAAATAATTTCAAACTTAATTATTATCATTTCAAACTCATTCATTAATAATTCCAAACTTAATTATAAATTTTAAAACCAAATAAATATTTCAAAACTTAATTATTAATAATTTCAAAACTTAATTATTAATAATTTCAAAACTTAATTATTAATAATTCCAAGACTTGATTATTAATAATTCCAAAATCAATTATCAAATAATTAAACCTTTAATCGTTAAATAATTAAATTTTAAAACAACGTTCTTTGTCAATTTCGACGTTAATATTTGTTTCAAATTCAAATATTCACATTTACGTTCATTCAAATTTAAATTCCAATTTTATTCAAAACCTTGTTATTAGTCGAATAAAATCTTATTTCATTTTAAATCAAAACATTAACCAATCGGTTTTAATTTAATTTTCTATCCTAATTCAAAGTTATTTGGGTATTTATCATTTCAACCCGATTCCATTTCAATTCAAAATCAAATCAAAGCATATAAAGGGAACTTGCAGTGTGATAGCTGGGATGGTGTCAAAGTAAATAAACAAGCAATAGCATCCATATATAACAATTCAACAAATATTTAAATAATCCCGAAATAATCGTATTAATCTGCATCTGTTATTTATGCAAATTAATATAATTAGTTCTAGAATCTACACTATCATTTCATGTAGATTAAAGATCATCATATTACGGTTTTTCACATGCCGTTCAATTCAATTTCAAATTTACACTAAACAATAAATCCGATATACGTTAAATGGTACAAAGTGCAATTAACTAATTTCTACGTCAATTTGATTAACAATTAAGGTGTCAGGTTTAACTAATCAATATTCAACATATAAAGGGGTCAAGTTTAACAACTCAAAGTTCGACGTATATAATCCGATTTAAGTTGGGTAACTATCCTATTCAAATTTACTTGCAAATTATTTATCACCTAACAATAACAATTAGCATCAAATTCAACATCACATTGCAATCAAACTAAACTTGCATAAGAATATATGTCGTGAAAATTTATTTCACCTTTCGTGGATAAAGAAGTGGACCCAAAACAAGAATAAGCACGAACAAAAGTCGGTACACACGAACAACGAACACTATAATATCGACAAAAGAAAACGATATTAATACAATGAACGTTTGTATAACTTATAAATTTATATAAATGTGCTTACCGACGACGGAGAAAAGAACGAAAGCTGAAGATCGGTGCTGCCCAAAAAGGATTCAGTCGGTTGCTGCAACAACAAGGAAAAAGAAAACGGTTACTATTTATTCAACAAATCGATACCGTTCAAAAAAAATTTCTCTTCTTTTCTTTTTCTTTTTTTCTCTCTCTCTCTTTTTTTCCTTTTTTTTGACACATGCATGCACAAAACTCACGGAACACATTTCAGAACATTACCACTACATGCTTACTCACGCATGAATCCAGTTCATGCACTCACCCCCATCCCCTTCAACATTCTGGACACGCACAAATTTTTTTCTTTTTTTTTCTTTCCGCACTTTACTAACTAACGCACACATACACCACAACACATGCACACCCACATCCCTTCACGCACATAGCCACATGCATGCAACGTTCATCTTTCACTTCACACGCAACTCATTTTACACTTTTTTTTTTAATTTTTTTAATTTTTTTTACATGGCCGAGACAAAAAAATATGCAGCAATCCCTCACTCACGTATGCATGTAAAGGTGTGTACACTTCATATCTACCTTCCTCCCCTTTTTTCTTGAAAACAAACACACGCACACCCACCAAAACTCTCTCCTTCTTTGTCTTCCTCACTACTCTGAACACATGCATGCATTTATCCCTTCTTCTTCTTCTTTTTTTTTAACCCGCGACTCACAATACATGCATCTTCATCATCAATACACACGCACACAAGAGCACTACACACACGCATCATGCACGGATGCAACTGACTAAACACATTTACACTCAACCTTTATGCTCACGCAACTTTTCCTTTTTTTTCCATAAAATATTTTTTTTTTTAGAAAGAAGGCTAAGAAGAAGAAATGAGAGAGTGTGTGAAGAAATGGAAGAGGGTGTGTGTGCATTTGTTTTGCCTGGAAGGTGACGTGAAGGAAAAAATGTTCATTTGTTCATTTGGACGTGAAAACAGTGTGAAGAAATGGGAGAGGGAAGGTGTTTACCTGAAGCTTGTTTTTGGGAATGAAGGAATGAACAGTAAGATGAATTTGAGTTGTAAATATGTGCTTTCGGTTTCAATGTGAACGTGAGCATAAATTCTATTATGGAACCGAGGAGTCACAACCATTTACAATGCCAACTCCCAACTGCCTACTACTCCATTAACTACACCAGCTGAATTTATTTCAAATTTCTTTTGGATACGGGCTAAGGAATTTGGGCTGACATTTGTTTAAACGGTCCGCCCGTAACGGTTAAATCAAAGCAACGGATTATGCCGGACTCTGCTTCGCGCAAATAAATATACCATTATGATCAGTGCGACGATGCGCTTCCAACGGTATACAGATTATTGCGATACGATGGTTTTATAAAATTCGCATTTACGCCGCTAAAATTGTGCGTTTTGCAAAACAATTTAAACGGAGCAGGCGATGACAGTTTTTGACGAAACGAATTTCATAATCATGATCAGAATAATTTTTACAACATAGCTGTGTAAAAATATTTGGATTTGAAAAATAAATTTTACGCAGCTTTATATGGACTGATATACAGTAAAACGTGAACGAAGTTTACTATAATATTTTGCGACGAAACTTTTTCCATGTTCATATCTAACTAGACGTATGTCATAAATAAAGTTTGGATGCAAATTGAGATCGTTTATAAATTTTTAAAATGTTTACATTAACACGATGAATTTACAAATTTAAATCGGGTCGGAAATTCAGGGTCGTTACAATCTCCCCCACTCAAAACTTTTCGTCCTCGAAAAGGAACGAGACGAGTGAAGTGGAAATGAAATAAGCAGAATATCAAGACAGATTATAAGAAATTTGAATTATACCTGAAATTAGTAATTCGGGGTTTGAATCCCGAATACTATCCTCGGTCTCCCATGTGCAATCACGCTCATCTGCACTCCATTGGACTTTGACGAGATTTACCGACTTCCTTCTGAGTTGCTTTGTCTCACGATCGACTATCCGAAGCGGCTTACGCTCAATAGTCAAATCAGGCTCAATAATTATCTCTTCCAACTGAGTAGTAGGAATAGTCATAGATGGATCGTGCACAACTTTGCGCAAGTGTGAGACGTGGAACACGTTATGCACACCGGCGAACTTCTCTGGTAATGCAACTCTATATGCCAATGTTCCGACTCTTTCTATAATCTCAAACGGACCAACAAATCTCGGAGCTAGCTTCCATTTCCTTCCAAATCGAACAATATTCTTCAAAGGCGACACTTTCAGAAATACTTTATCTCCTACACTGAATTCGAGATCCCTTCTCCTTTTGTCAGCATAGCTCTTTTGTCTATCCTGTGCCGTCTTAATCTTCCTCCTGATTTCTTCGACTTTTTCGGAAGCCTCCATAATTATGTCTGGTCCAAATACTAGTCGATCACCCGACTCGATCCAACAAGCTGGCGATTTGCACGGCCGACCATATAAGGCTTCGAACGGTGCCATACCAATGCTTGCCTAATTATTAAAGGTGATTAATTCAAATGCAAATATACTTATTCAAATTAGAAATTCAATAGCTTTACCTGGTAACTATTATTATAAGTGAATTCGACCAAGTGAAGATGGTCTTCCCAGGATCCACCAAAGTCAATAATACAAGCTCGGAGAAGGTCTTCCAATATCTGAATCACCCTCTCAGTTTGGCCATCTGTCTGAGGACGGTATGCAGTGCTCAGATTCAGTTTGGTGCCGAAAGTATCCTGAAACGCTTTCCAGAATTTACTGGTGAAAATGGGATCTCGATCGCATACGATACTAGATGGTACACCATGAAGTTTAACAACCTCTCTCATGTATATCTCTGCCAAACTTGAAGCTGTATGAGTGGACTTGACTGGAATAAAGTGAGCGGATTTCGTCAGTCTATCGACAATCACCCATATGCTTTCGTTCCCCTTTCTAGTCCTTGGCAGCCCATCAATAAAGTCCATAGAAATTTGCTCCCACTTCCATCCTGGAATCTCTAATGGTTGAAGTAAACCAGCTGTCTTTCTGTGATCAGCTTTTACTTGCTGGCAAGTTGTGCATCTGCTGACATAGGTAGAAATATCACGCTTCATCCCACTCCACCAATATAACTTCTTCATATTCTGGTACATTTTAGTAACACCGGGATGAAATGAAAGTGAAGAGTTGTGGTTTTCTTTCAGCACTTCTTGTCTAAGACCATCAACATTAGGAACACATATGCGATTATCAATCCTCAAGACTCCGTTACTATCCACATGTGCACCCAATTTATTGTCAGCATTTCCAACTCTGCCGAGAACTATTTCTTTGATGCGATAAAGCAAAGTGTCCTCGTATTGCTTGGCTATAATACGATCCAGAAGAGCTGGGGAGACGGAAAGCTGGAATAACATTCCCTCAACAAGATTACAACATGCCATCGCTTGGTTTCCGCTCAAAGCATCGGCTACGGCATTCGCTTTCCCTAGAGTATAATTAATATCAAGATCATATGCAGCTAGAAATTCGAGCCATCGGACTTGTCTTTGATTCAAATCCTTTTGTGAGAAGATATATCTCAATGACTTGTGGTCAATGAATAACTCGAATTTGGTTCCCAATAGATAGTGCCTCCATAACATAAGAGCAAATACAACCGCAAGAAGTTCTAGGTCATGAGTTGCGTAATTTGCTTCATGGGTCTTTAACTGACGACCCGCATAGGCAATAACATTTCCTTTCTGCATTAAAACAGCACCAAGTCCATCTCGACAGGCATTTGTATAGACGGTCAATCCTTCGCTACCATCAATGACTGTAAGAACTGGGGCAGATGTCAGTCTTCGCTTCATCTCATTAAAAGCTGCTTCGCACTTTTCATTCCAAATAAATTTCACATTCTTTCTAGTCAGTGCGGTAAGTGGGGCAGCGATACGAGCAAAGTTTTCTATGAATCTGCGATAATAGCCAGCCAAACCTAAGAAACTGCGGATATCTGTAGGAGTTTTGGGAGTCTCCCAATCCTGCAAATTCCAAGGATTTGAGTTTAGATATTGATAAGCTGTTTATATAGAATTGACAAGTAAGAATAGAACTTACATTGATTACGGCGATCTTAGCTGGATCGACCGAAATCCTATTCTCCGAAACAATATGGCCAAGAAAACGAACTTCATCTCGCCAAAAGTGGCATTTCGAAAACTTGGCTTTAAGCTGGTGTCTGCGAAGAGTTTCGAGAACAAAAGCCAAATGTGACCTATTCTCTTTCTCATCTTTAGAGAAGACGAGAATATCATCGATGAAAACAAGCACGAACTTGTTAAGAACATTCCGAAAAACTCTATTCATCAAGTCGACGAAATAGGCTGGAGCATTAGTAAGACCGAACGGCATAACTAGCCATTCATAGAATCCATTTTCAGTGCGGAATGCTGTTTTGGGAATGCTATCCTCAGCGATTCTGAGTTGGTGAAAACCGGTAGCCAAATCAAGTTGAGAGAAGACTTTAGCTCCGTGCAGCTGGTCGAAAAGATTGTTGATGCGAGGCATCGGATATCTTTTCTTGTGTGTGAGTTTGTTTAGCTCTCTATAGTCTACACACATTCTGAGTGAGCCATCAGATTTGGTGACAAATACAACTGCAGCACCCCATTCTGAATGACTGCGCCGAATCAAGCCTTTAGAAAATAAATCTTTAATTTGAACATTCAACTCTGCCTTTTCTTTAGGAGTCATTCTCCTTGGAGGAAGAACTACTGGTCGTGCACCAGGAATAAGGTCGATGCGGAATTCAATTTCCCACGGAGGTGGTAGAGAATTAACTTCTCCAAATACATCAGAAAAGAGTTAGACAACTGGAGTAGAGCTTAGTTCATTTGGATGGGAGTCAAGAGAGAATATAAAACTCCCAGCATATTCTTGAGGTAATTTGCCTTTAACAACTAAAGGCATACTCTTGTCGTCAATAAGAGAGACAGTTCGAGTTTTACATGAGATAACGGCTTCGAACTTTCGTAGCCAATCAATGCCTAATAGAATATCGAATGCCTCGAATCCAAGAACATAGAAATCCCAAGTGAAGCGGTGAATGCCATGCATAAGAGTGACATATTTGCAAACCCTTTTGAGATTAGCGGGCCCTCCAATAGGGTTAGATACCCATAAGGAAATGGATGCAAGAGTGGGTTCCAAACCAAGTTTATTACACAAGTCAATAGATATGAAGCTATGTGTTGCTCCGGTGTCAAATAAAACTCTAACAGGCAAGGTATGCAACATAAAAGTACTTTGTAAAGTACCTTGGTTATCCGGAACTTCCGGGGCAGGAACTTCCGGTGCAGGTGTGGAAAGAGAAAAGACTCCAGATGGTGTACCACGCTTCTGTGTTGGGCAGTCTTTCTTGAAGTGTCCAGGTTGTAAGCAGATATGACACAAATCCCTCCCAGTCATCTGTGCCGGTGGCGGAACGGCTGCGTTCTTTGGAGATGGCCAGCTATAGCATAATGACCCCTTTGGTTGCAGTTGAAGCAAGTAATGGATGATATGTCAATGGGCTTCTTCTGAGAGTATCCAAGCCCTGTTTTCTGCTGCCAATTCTTCTTCTGTTGTGCAAAGTTTGGCTTTCTCTTCCCCGACTTACTAGCTGATGTCTGAGCAACTGGGGCTTTGGAGGATGATGTTTCCTTTGGCTTTCCCTCATATCGAAGAGCAAAGTCCATCAACTCAGTGAAGGTTCCATGGACATGAGCGGTGAGAAGCTCGTAATACTCATGGCGTGCGCCATGTATGAACTTCTCATTCTTAAGCAGAGGTGTGTCGATCAGCCCGGGTCCGAACTTAGATAGTTCGTTGAACTTCCGTTCATACTCAGTGAAGGTCATGTTGCCTTGCTTGAGATCCATAAAAGAACGATAGAGTTGGGCTTTCCCAGCAGCTGGCATCCACTGAGCCACAAAGGAGTCCCTATTTACAAGTGATATAAGATGAGTCAAAAATTTGAACGAGATAGAAGGAAATTTATATTTAGATGAACTTTTAGATAGATTACTACCTAAACTGGGCCCAAGTGATGGTTTCCTCATCGGTACGGGAAGTGACGGGTTCCCACCAATCTTGTGCAGCATCCTGGAGCTGCCAAGCGGCCAACTTACGCTTCTGAGCGTCTGTGATTTCCAAGCCAGTAAAGATCCTCTCCAAACTCTTTAGCCATTGCTGTGCTTCGATAATACTCTCGGAGCCAGTGAATTTGACTCCTCCAAGCTAAGTATACTCCTTGCTAAGAGTGGAGAATCGGACTGCAGGAACTGGAGCATGTGGACCAGGAACATTTCCACCCCTTCCTCCCCTAACATTTCTTCTGGTTGCCATCCTGGAATACCAAAAGTGATTTAGAATCAAAGATAGGAATTTATAGAACTTAAGGAAATTTTACTCAACGAATTCAATAAGAAGATGAATCAAAAGATGTGGATTCTGAAATGATTCTCCTCATTCCAGGGTATGTTTACCCTATCTCTAATGAGCTTTAAAACTCCACAGGCTAAGGTTATCGGAAACCAAAGCTCTGATACCAACTGTAACAACCCGTATATTTGGACCATTTAAATTGACAATAATCCACACATGTCAACTTAAATAGTACAAAACACGAATCATTAATGGAGTATAGATATATAAATGAGAATCATCACAGAATCAAAGAAATATAACATCATAGAATAGTGCAGCGGAAATACAACATAGTCATAAGAGTAGTTCATGAAGCTACCCATAAGTACAACAATGTCTCAAATAAAAGGAAATAAACAACATAGAAGTCTAAATAGTCCAAATGGAAAGAACAAATACTGATAAGATAAGATAGTGAAAGTCTTCAGTCTTCAGCCCCAAATAAACAGCAGAAGCAATCCTCAATCTGATCCGAGCATATGCACAAACAAACACTCGAATCAGGACATATATTCTTATACAGATAATATGGTTCAAATTCAAATAACAATTACTCAAAGATGAATGGAATAACATCTTTAAGGATCCGATAAACTATTTATACATAATAGTGTACGATACATAGATAATGTCTAGCAGTAAAGTAAAATATCAAAATAGTGTTAAGGCGTTACCATTGGCCCCCTTAACACATTTCATATAGCATTATAGACTATACAGCACTGTAAACTCCACCGTAAACTAGTGGGATATCAGGGAGTACTCCATAGGTATAATACAAAACAAATTCGTAGTGGTCGCGTATACGGGAATACAAGTATGACAAGGCACATGAGGCAATACCCAAGGTAGTGAAACTACCGTTCGCCTGATCCGGACTGGTGAGAACGCATCGCCGCAACGATCGCAACACCGCGAAACAACACTCCAAATTCAAGAGTGCGCACCAATCAATCACGAAAGTAAATGAGTAGTTTACGAAGAATTGTGTTCGCTCGAGGTAGCTAACCCATTTGGCCCGGCACGGCTCCTGATTTTAGTCATTTCCAATTTGATACAAGTGTCAAGGCTATCCATTACCGTTCTCTTTCTTCAACCAACGCGTTCGTCAATCCAACCACTTCATTCTGGATCACACTCCGCGTATTGTTATTAAAGTGGTTTTCGATTTAGACAGTGAGTATGTCCCTAACCGATTCCGGTTCCTTTAATAACCTTCGTAATTAATTTATCGATTGGTCGTTTAATATATTTCAAAACCAATTCAATTTTTATTTCAATTATAATTCGTCAATCAACATTTCGTTAGTCATTCTAAATCAATTCTCAAAATTACGTTTCACAACTTCACAACTTCATTTCAAAACTTCTATAATTCAATTTCAAAGTTTCAATTTTAAAACAATTCAAATATTCATTTAATTTCATGTATAATTTCATTCCAAAATCATTTATCGTTCAAATCGATTTAAACTCAATTATCGACTCCATTCGATGTTCATTAAATTAAATTATCATACAACAATTTCAATTAAATTTCCAATTTATTACATTTACTTATTTACTTCTTAAGTTCAACTCGTTATCCAAGCTTACAAATTTAATTTAAATTTGTCGGATCCAATTCTGTAAATTACAAGTATTTCATTTGTTTCGATAAAGCGCATTCTATTTCTTAATAAAGAACTTCGATTTCATATATTTATTTCCTTCGTTACAAAACTCAAACTCAATTAAGAAACTTAGTTTCACTTATTCAAAAATTCGATTTCTCTTAATAAAGAATATTCAATTCAATTTAATTATTACATAATTCAATCTATTCAATTTAGTTTAATCATTAAACAATTCAATCTTATTCAATTATCAAATAATTTCAAACTTAATTATTATCATTTCAAACTCATTCATTAATAATTCCAAACTTAATTATAAATTTTAAAACCAAATAAATATTTCAAAACTTAATTATTAATAATTTCAAAACTTAATTATTAATAATTTCAAAACTTAATTATTAATAATTCCAAGACTTGATTATTAATAATTCCAAAATCAATTATCAAATAATTAAACCTTTAATCGTTAAATAATTAAATTTTAAAACAACGTTCTTTGTCAATTTCGACGTTAATATTTGTTTCAAATTCAAATATTCACATTTACGTTCATTCAAATTTAAATTCCAATTTTATTCAAAACCTTGTTATTAGTCGAATAAAATCTTATTTCATTTTAAATCAAAACATTAACCAATCGGTTTTAATTTAATTTTCTATCCTAAGTCAAAGTTATTTGGGTATTTATCATTTCAACCCGATTCCATTTCAATTCAAAATCAAATCAAAGCATACAAAGGGAACTTGCAGTGTGATAGCTGGGATGGTGTCAAAGTAAATAAACAAGCAATAGCATCCATACATAACAATTCAACAAATATTTAAATAATCCCGAAATATTCGTATTAATCTGCATTTGTTATTTATGCAAATTAATATAATTAGTTCTAGAATCTACACTATCATTTCATGTAGATTAAAGATCATCATATTACGGTTTTTCACTTGCCGTTCAATTCAATTTCAAATTTACACTAAACAATAAATCTGATATACGTTAAATGGTACAAAGTGCAATTAACTAATTTCTACGTCAATTTGATTAACAATTAAGGTGTCAGGTTTAACTAATCAATATTCAACATATAAAGGGGTCAAGTTTAACAACTCAAAGTTCGACGTATATAATCCGATTTAAGTTGGTTAACTATCCTATTCAAATTTACTTGCAAATTATTTATCACCTAACAATAACAATTAGCATCAAATTCAACATCACATTGCAATCAAACTAAACTTGCATAAGAATATATGTCGTGAAAATTTATTTCACCTTTCGTGGATAAAGAAGTGGACCCAAAGCAAGAATAAGCACGAACAAAAGTCGGTACACACGAACAACGAACACTGTAATATCGAAAAAAGAAAACGATATTAATACAATGAACGTTTGTATAACTTATAAATTTATATAAATGCGCTTACCGACGACGGAGAAAAGAACGAAAGCTGAAGATCGGTGCTGCCGCAAAAAGGATTCAGTCGGTTGCTGCAACAACAAGGAAAAAGAAAACGGTTACTATTTATTCAACAAATCGATACCGTTCAAATTTTTTTTCTCTTCTTTTCTTTTTCTTTTTTTTCTCACTTTTTTTTTTCCTTTTTTTTTGGACACATGCATGCACAAAACTCACGGAACACATTTCAGAACATTACCACTACATGCTTACTCACGCATGAATCCAGTTCATGCACTCACCCCCATCCCCTTCAACATTCTGGACACGCACAAATTTTTTTCTTTTTTTTTCCTTCCGCACTTTACTAACTAACGCACACATACACCACAACACATGCACACCCACATCCCTTCACGCACATAGCCACATGCATGCAACGTTCATCTTTCACTTCACACGCAACTCATTTTACACTTTTTTTTTTTTTTACATAGCCGAGACAAAAAAATATGCAGCAATCCCTCACTCACGTATGCATGTAAAGGTGTGTACACTTCATATCTACCTTCCTCCCCTTTTTTCTTGAAAACAAACACACGCACACCCATCAAAACTCTCTTCTTCTTTGTCTTCCTCACTACTCTGAACACATGCATGCATTTATCCCTCCTTCTTCTTCTTCTTTTTTTTTTTAACCCGCGACTCACAATACATGCATCTTCATCATCAATACACACGCACACAAGAGCACTACACACACGCATCATGCACGGATGCAACTCACTAAACACATTTACACTCAACCTTTACACTCACTCAACTTTTCCTTTTTTTTCCATAAAATATTTTTTTTTTAGAAAGAAGGCTAAGAAGAAGAAATGAGAGAGAGTGTGAAGAAATGGAAGAGGGTGTGTGTGCATTTGTTTTGCCTGGAAGGTGACGTGAAGGAAAAAATGTTCATTTGTTCATTTGGACGTGAAAACAGTGTGAAGAAATGGGAGAGGGAAGGTGTTTACCTGAAGCTTGTTTTTGGGAATGAAGGAATGAACAGTAAGATGAATTTGAGTTGTAAATATGTGCTTTCGGTTTCAATGTGAACGTGAGCATAAATTCTATTATGGAACCGAGGAGTCACAACCATTTACAATGCCAACTCCCAACTTCCTACTACTCCATTAACTACACCAGCTGAATTTATTTCAAATTTCTTTTGGATACAGGCTAAGCAATTTGGGCTGACATTTGTTTAAACGGTCCGCCCGTAACAGTTAAATCAAAGCAACGGATTATGCCGGACTCCGATTCGCGCAAATAAATATACCATTATGATCAGTGCGACGATGCGCTTCCAACGGTACACAGATTATTGCGATACGATGGTTTTATAAAATTCGCATTTACGCCGCTAAAATTGTGCGTTTTGCAAAACAATTTAAACGGAGCAGGCGATGACAGTTTTTTACGAAACGAATTTCATAATCATGATCAGAATAATTTTTACAACATAGCTGTGCAAAAATTTGGATTTGAAAAATAAATTTTACGCAGCTTTATATGGACTGATATACAGTAAAACGTGAACGAAGTTTACTGTAATATTTTGCGACGAAACTTTTTCCATGTTCATATCTAACTAGACGTATGTCATAAATAAAGTTTGGACGCAAATTGAGATCGTTTATAAATTTTCAAAATGTTTACATTAACACGATGAATTTACAAATTTAAATCGGGTCGGAAATTCAGGGTCGTTACAGTACCAAAATCCATTCATTACACAAATTTCTTTCTTCCATAAATGACACATCAAGTTTCCTTAATTAGTTCCCATTAGGTTCCTTTTCCTCTCGTTAATCACAAATTTATTGGCTGTTAAATTTGTAGTTAATGTCCATAAATCTAATTCGTCAATTACTAACTAATAAACGTGTAGTCGTAACGTATGATATCCATATATATTCTAGTCATTAAGCATGACTATATGCTATGTATATCTAACTACTAATTCTGCAACTAGAATACCCATTTTCATATTTTAATTTATCAAAGCTATCCTTCCAAAATAATTACCATCATAATTTCTCATAAGTTAACCATAAGTGAGGGTCTGGCTTTGCTTGAAATTACAAGGAATTACTTTTTTAATTGAGTAGATAGTGTAAATGTGACAACCCACCATTTAGAACAGTTTAAGTTGACAATAAACTACACATGTTCAACTCAAACCATTGAAAGGTAGATTATCAATAGGTTTATTTTAAAGAAATAAAAAGAAAAGAAGAAACAACAACAGAATCTCATAGCGGAAGGACAAATATAATAATCACATAAACAATTCATGAAGCTGTTTAATAATATATACTCGATTCAGTTTACAACGTAAATTAGATTTCTACAATACTATCAGAGTTATACATTTTAATAGATGGAATAAAATAGAAAAATGGAATAAATACAGGTAGATATGATCTACCAAATCGTCATATTCATCCTCCAGAATAATTGTCTTGATAACTGAAAAATTTGATCTGACCGAGCGTAATGAAAAACAAAATACTCGAGTCAAGACTAAAAATCCTCATGTAAGTCAAATCAAAATCAAGAGAAATATAGTTTCAATATGAACTGTTTCTTTCCCTTTCCAACAAATCTGGACTTAGAATCAAATTCCAAACAAATGAATTGAATTCCCAATGTTTGAATTCAATTCCTTTCAAATTCAATTTCATTCAATTTCGATTCAACGATTTAGTGGCTCTAGTTTAATTCAGATCTCATTTCAAAACCACTTAGTTTACACAAATTCTAGTCTAATCTCTATACACTAATTTAAATCACTTAAATCGGTTTAACATCAATGTTCGAATTTTTTTAGATTCAAACCTTTAAAATAGTTGTAACGACCAGCTATTTTGGACCATTCGCATCCACACATGTTGAACTTGAATAATTCAAAATACCGAATTGTTAATTTAAATTTGGCAAAACTGAACATATACAGTGAATAAATAATCACAGACACGGAGTAATAAATGCAACGGAAACAAAATAATAGTAGTTCATGAAGCTACTATATAAATAACAGAGTTAAATAAGTTACAACAGAATTCTCGAATGCAATAGTCAAATACAAGAATCAGAATACATCACTAGGATCAACTGAATATCTGAAAGCTGGATAGATAGCTGCATCCCAAGCGAAGCTCCAACTCTAAAGGTGAGTCTCGAATACTAGTACACTCAGTCTGACCTGAGCGTAAAGCAAAACACAAACACTTGAGTCATGATTAACATTCTTATATTAATAAATCCAACTCAAGTGAAATAACAACTGAAATACAAGTAACTCAAAGGACGTTGGAATAACCGTCCTCTAAGGGTCCGTTAAACTATCTACTATGTAGTGATATACGCTAAATAGATAATGTCTATTGTTCATATAAAATATCAAAATAGTGTTAAGGCGTTACCATTATCCCCCTTAACACATTTTAAATAAGCGTTATAGTCTATACAGCACTGTAAACTCCACCGTAAACTAGTGGGATATCAGGGAGTACTCCATAGGTATAACACAAAACAAATTTGTAGTGGTCGCGTATAAAGGGATACATGTATGATAAGGCACATGAGGCAATACCCAAGGTAGTGAAACTACCGTTTGCCTGATCTGGACTGGTGAAAACGCATCGCCGCAACGATCGCAACACCGCGAAACAACGCTCCCAAAATTTTGAGGGTGCACCAATCAATAACAAGTAATGAGTAGTTTACGAAGAAGTGTGTTCGTTCGAGGTGGCTAACCCCATTTGGCTTGGCAGGGCTCCGATTTTAGTCATTTCCAATTTGACACAAGTGTCAAGACTATCCATTATCGTTCTCTTTCTTCAGTCATCACGTACATCATTCCAACCACTTCATTCTGGATCACACTCCGCGTATAGTTATTAAAGTGGTTTTCGGTTTAGACAGAGAGTATGTGCATAACCGATTCCGGTCTCTTTAATAACTTTCGAAATTATTTCACCGATTGGTAGTTTAATAAATTTCAAAACCAAATCAAATTCAATTTCAATTAGAATTTGTAAATCAACATTTCATTTGTCTTTCTAAATCAATTTCCGTAATTTACGTTTCAAACTTCCAAATTACCATTTCAAAATCTTATCATTCAATTTCCATTTTTATTGAAATAATTCAAATATTGATTCAAGTTCGTATATAAGTTTCATTCCAAAATCATTTAAATAAAATTTAATTTAACATTCAAATCAATTTATTCATTTATCGATTTCATTCAACATTCGTTAAGTAAACTTGTCATTCATAACAATTTCTATTTAATTTCCAATTCATTAAATCAATTACTTAAGTTCAACTTCAGTATATCAAAATTTCAAATTAAATTAAATTAGATTCGTCAAATCAATTCTTTAAAGTACAAGCCTTACATTAATTTCAATAAATCAAATTTTTATTTCTTGTTAAAGAAATTCAAATTCACTTATCCATTTACTTGGTTACAAATTTCAAACTCAGTAAATAATGAAACATAATTCACTTATTCAAGAAGTTAAATTTCACCTATTAACTTACATAAGTTTTCCAAAACTTAATTAATAAAGAAACCCAATTTCATTTATTAACGAAGTTCAAATTCACTTATTCAAGAGTTCAGTTTCTCTTATTAAAGGATTCAAATTTTTATTTAATTATCAAATAACTCAATTTTATTTAATTATTAAATAATTCAATCTTATTTTAATTAACACATAACTTCAAACTTAATTAAATTTCAATATTTGATTAATAATTAATCCCAAAATCTAATTATCAAATAATTCCAATTTTAATTATTTAATAATTCCAAACTTAATTATTAGTTAATTAAATTTAAAACAACGTTCTTTCATCAACTATTATATTAATATTCTATTTCAGATTAATTAATATTAACATTTCCTTTTTATAAAATCTCAAATTCCAGCTTCATTTCAAAATTATATTCTTTATTCAAATAAAATCTTTATTTTTTTTTAAATCAAATTAGTGACCAATCGGGTTTTATTTAATTCTCTATCCTAAGTCAAGTTCATTTGGGTATTTATCATTTCAACCCGATTCCATTTCAATCCAAAAATCAAAGCATAGCAAAGGGAACTTGCAGTGTGATAACTGGGATGGTGTCAAAGTAAATAAACGAACAATGACAAACATCAATAACACTCCGATAATTAATTCAAATAATCCCGAAATAATCGTATTAATTCACATCGTTATTTGTGCAAATTAATATAATTATTTCTAGAATCTACACTATCGTTTCATGTAGATTAAAGATTATTACACAAATTATTCTATGCAATGCTACACTTGACATCAATTATTCAATTTCATACTTCATAAATTAATACAACATAAATTCAAACGGTTCAAGGGTAATTAATCATTTTTCTACGTGTCAAATAATTAAACATTTAAAGGGTCATATTATACAAATTTAACAAATCAAATTCAATACATATGTCGATTCCAGTTTTTAAACTATCCTACGTAAGATTCAACTGCATCATATTTATCACTTTATACATTACAATTTAACGTCCAACAAATAAACAATCAATTATCAACCAAACGGGATTATCATCGTATAATTAACAGATAATGATGTCAAATGTCACAGGTGAACTGATACAGGTAATAACATAAAAACAGTGTAATTAACTAACAACAACATATTTCCATTATCGTTTCAATTGAAATTAAATTTAATAAATAAAAGAAAATTAATCGTGAGTGATTGCTCACCTTTCAAGGCTGGAGAGATTTGACAATGAAATGGGTTACGAATCCAAATACAAATCCCAAAGTACGGCACGATGAACACGAATTTGAAGAGCAAAGTTGATAGCTTGGAAATGCTAAAACGAATCAAACTAGCTCAACATAACTGAAACAAATATATATATATTATATGTTTTCTCTCTTAAAGTCACTATTACATTTAAAACACAAATCAAAATAAATCTTTTATATATTATTTTTAGATCATTATTTCTTTCCAAAATTTTTAAATAAATATTTAACATATTTTATTCATATAATAGTTATTAAAAATCGATTTTAAAAGTATGTTATACCTTGAATAAACGTTTAAAACACATAATATGTGGCATACAATATAAATGTTTTAACTTATAACATATAATATATACAACTTGGCATGGGTGGCACAAGATAATCAACTTCATTTCAACAAAATATTTACTATATTAAACTCATCTCACTGAAAAATGAAACATATATAAAATAACCTCACTATAGATTTAATATACAAACTTTATATAAAATAAAGTAAATCGAAAAATAGGTGCAGGTTAAACTATAGATATGAACTTTATATATGTAACCAGGTGGAACGCAATGGAACTAGGTATGAACTATTATTATCGTATATATAATCTTCCTTTGAAAACATGAAAATGTACTATATACGAACAGACTTGTTTGATACATAAATAAAACTTCAATAACCTATATAAATACCTGTTATATCTATAGATCCAACCTTATTAAAAAAAATAAAGTATACTTACTTTATAAAAATTTATATACACTTAACAGATCAAATAAGACTTATATAAATATATATAACTTGTATGACTCATACATAAACCCAACAAAATATATATAGACTAATACATATAAAACTTATAGAGTATAACACTGTAACATATGTATATAATACCGTGACATATATATTGTAGAAACAACTTTATATATATATATATATATATATATAAAAACTATGTATCATGTACAACAGCTTGTATATAAAGTAAACTATTATAACTTTATACTTTAAAACTCACCAGACTAAAACTTAAAATATGGTATACCTCAATATAATAGAATAAAATATAATATATAAAACATACATATAATACCTTGAAAAGAAGGGGCTCGAGTTCAGGTGGAAGAGGTAGGGAAGAGGGATGGAGGCGGGCTGGTCTCGGCGTGAGCTGGTGGTGGTAGGCTTCGGCCTGGAAATAGGAGGGAGAAGAAGAGGGCTATAGGCGAATGGGTGAGAGGGCTGTGATGTCTCGACAATTGTGGAGGGTGGTTCGAGGCATGGTGGTGAGTTGGAGTCGCAGGCCGAGGTGAGGAGGAAAGAGAATGGGAGGAAGGCTTGCGGAGGGTAGAGGAGGAGGATGATCGAATTGGAAAGGTGGGTTGAGGGAGGAGAATAGTTTGGCTATAGGAAGATGTATATACTAATTTTAATAATTTTTTCTGTTTTATACATGAGCAGAACACAAGAGCAGAGAGTAAAGGGAAAATGAACTAGAGAATGAAATGAACAGCAAATATATTGACACATATGGAATAGCAAAAGCCTACAACTGAATTCAGAAAATATTAATAACTAATCGCTGTTTGAATTCAACAGATAGATAGATGAGAGGACAAGGAACCCGAAAGGTTGAAAATTGGATACCGGTGCGATTAATCGTTTCATGGAATTTACCGCGTACTGTACACCGGAATATACCTATGAATATACTACGGAGATCAGCACGACAAGACGATCTAAACGGTATACAGATATCAGTGGTACGATTGAATTATAAAAATTCGAATTTTTATACTAGCAGAAAATGCATGAAAAATACAGAAAAATAAGATCGACGGAGCTCAAGATGTCCGAATTTTGAAACACGAAAAATGACGTCTTGCTCAGAAGACGGTTTAGAATTTTTCTATGAAAAAATGTTTAGATTTCGAAAACGTTTTATTTTCAACGATTTTTAACTGATTAAATTGAAGTAAATTTACGCACGAAATAAACTTTCATATTTTCATATGAAAATTTACCAATTGCTATGTTTAACTAGACGCATTTCAAATATTAAATTTTATTTAAAAATTTTATCGTTTACAATTTCTCAAATTTAAATTAAATAAAACAAATAAAAATTATCGAAAATTTACGGGTCGTTACACTCTCCCACGCTCAAAACTTTTCGTCCTCGAAAACGAAGGAGGTAGGAGAATAGAAACAACTAGAAAGATAATAGATTTGAAAAACAAAATAAAACAACTAATTTTAAACATATAAATTTCAATTTAAACTAATTTATATTCAACAATTGACTTTTTTTTTAAACTTAAGGAGTTTCATTAAATTGGTTTATTTTCAATTTATCATTGTTTGTTTCAAAATTTATTTCAAACAACAATTCGTTTTATTAATCCATTTATTATTTAACTAACCTAATATTCTATTTATCTCTATTAACCATTTTATAATTAAACTTTAAGTGTATAACATTTTTACGCATACTCAAATTTTATTTATAGAGTCAATTTATATTGTATATTATCCAATTATCTTAATTTAACAATTTCAAAATCATAAATTTGAATATTCAATTATAAAAATTATGTTTTTCAACAAATTTAATTATTCTTTATTCCAAATTATTATTAAATTTATTCTACTTAATATATCTTATCACATATATATTAAGTATATTTACACTATTTAAAACCACTCAAATTTATTTATAAATTTTGTTTAACATCATTTTATACTGTATAATAATCAATTACATAGTTAACTTTTGAAAATTTAGGAAAGTTATATATGGTGCAATTGAGTATTATCCAAATAAAATTTTACAATTCGCTTATTTCAAGTTAAGTATTTAGTCAAAACTTTTGGCTTCATTGAAAATCATCCTTAAATCAAAATTTTAAGAATTAATTTCTGATTAATTTCAAACCATTTTATAGATAAAATAAATATATATACACATGATATATCAAATCAAATTTAAAATCATGTATCAATATATTTTATAAATTAACTCTTATTTTAGAAATCCGAATCAATTTTAATTTTCCAAAGCAAAACTATAGCAAATCTACAGAAAAGTCTCTCATTTTGAAACCTTAAAATGAATGTAGATGATGCGGCAGTCATCACCGAAATTATTTTCCAGCGACAAAATAGGAGAGCACTGATTTAAACCATTTTAAAATTCTTTGAAAACAATTTATATTCGGAAATACTTAAATAATATACACTTAAAACTTTTAAAACCAAAGTTTGAAATCATCGGAAATTAAATTCTCAGATTATTAATTTTAAATTAATTTCAATTTCCAAATCAAATTATAACCAAGTTTTATAAATTCATTTATTTATATTGCAATAGTCAATGGTTTACAAAACAATAAATGAAAATCAATTATTATCATTTCTGACGAGAAATTCATTAACAATTTAATTTCAGAAAAATTTATACTTATATATAATATAATCATACAAAATTATTTTATTTACCAAATTTGAAAAATAATATTATGTCAGCTTTCTCTGTTCAAGTGTTTTGGAAATCCTATCGATAGCGTTGATCAAACGAATCAATCGAAAACCCAAATCAACATCAACAACTCAAACAACACAATATATAAAACATTTTAACATTAATTTACAAACACACTTTCTCGCTCGATGATACAATAATGGATTTCAAGGCAAGGATAGAAATTCAAATTTGATGGACTCAAATTAAAGAGAATTTCGATTCGAAGATAAATTCGAAACAAAGGTAAAGTGATTTAAATAATCAAAAATTGGAGATGGATAAATTTATATAAATCACGGGCAACCTTAACCGGGTCGACCGTGACTTCAAGAATTAGATCGATGCAGAATTCCAAGGCAAATCTACATTTGATCTTAAGAAATAGAATTCAAGCATAGCCGGAGATAGATAGCATCACAAACCGAGGATACGGAAATTTCTGGTAAATCAATGCCTATTATAAAGGAGTTTCATCCCTTTACAAATCATTCGAAGTTTGGCGAGACCGCCAATTCATTATAAGGGTCATTCGAAGTGGAGTTATGGGATGGTCCAGAATTGAAAGTAGACGAACAGTGAGGGAAACGAATGAATTTTGGAACCGCAGGGAACGCTTAAAAAATTCAAAGGAATCGAGTCAAAAGGAAGAGATTAAAACTCGAATGAGAGTGATTCTGTAACTACATTTACCCTATATCCTAAGTTTTGCCTAGAGCTACCAAAGCTCTGATACCAACTGTAACGACCCGCTATTTTGAACCATTCGCATCCGCACACGTTGGGCTTGAATAATTCAAAATACCGAATTGTTAATTTAAATTTGGCAAAACTGAACATATACAGTAAATAAATAATCAAAGATCACAGACATAGAGTAATAAATGCAGCGGAAACAAAATAATAGTAGTTCATGAAGCTACTATATAAATAACAGAGTTAAATAAGTTACAACAGAATTCTCGAATACAATAGTCAAATTGTAACGACCCGCCTTTTTGGACAGTTTAAACTGACGATCAAATACACATGCCGGTTCCAAACCATTCAAAAGGGCAGATGGTTATTGGGATAATTGAGAAAAGAAAAGAAAGAGAAATAAAGGAAACAAAACAACACAGAATCTCGCAGCGGAACGATAAAATATAATAGTCAAATAAACAGTTCATGAAGCTGTTTACTATACTTTGACAATTATTTATACAACATTTATCAGAGTTAAACATATACAACAGAACAAATAAAATAATGTAGCAGACAGCATGATGCACAGATAATAATAGTAATAGTGTACCAAATCTTCGTCTTCGTCCTCCAGAATAGATCTTCAAAAATCTGAAAACTCAGGACTGACCCGAGCGTAATGAAAAGACAAAACACTCGAGTCATGACTAAAATATCCTTATGAAAGTTAAATCAATCGTAAATAAATATGAGTGTAACGGCGTTAGAGATGTTTACGGGATTTGACATCTCATATCCAGTGTCAACGTGCGTGCAATAACTCAAGAGATGTTACGGGATTTTCCATCTCTTAAGGAACCGTTAAACTATCTACTATGTAGTAATGTACGCTAAGTAGATAATGCCTATCAGTAATATAAAGTAACAAAATAGTGTTAAGGCGTTACCATAATCCCCCTTAACACATTTTTATAATGCCATAGTCTATACAGCACCGTAAGCCCCACCGTAAACTGGTGGTTATCAGAGGGTACCCCATAGGTATAACACAAAACATAACGTAGTGGTCGCGAATAGGATAATCAATATGACAAGGTACATGAGGCAATACCAACTAGGATACTAGTAGTTGCGTGATCCGGACTGATGTTGAGCATAGCCAGCAGCTACCCCAACACCGCGAAACAACACTACCAAATCAAGGGGTGCACCCAAATCGAATCACAAATGTAATAGATATGGTATCGAAGAAGTGTGTCCGCTAGAGATGGCGAACCTCAATGGCCCAGCGCGGCTCCTGTTTTAGTCATGTCAGGGGTCATCCAACATCGTTCTCTTTCTTCAGTCAACGCGTTCACCAAACCATCCACTTCATTCTGGATCAACACTCCACGTATAATAGTTATTAAAGTGGTTTTCGGTATCGACAGAGAGTATGTCCATATCCGATCCCGGTCTCTTTAATAACTACGTATTATTACACCGTTGGCTCTTTTACATTTCAAATCGATTCATAATTGATATCAAAATATCATATTTGCTTCAGAAATCAAATCCATTTCAAATATCATCGTATCTTTTCAAATGTAAGATTCTGTTTCAAAAATCATTTTTCGCATCAATATCTCATTTCGATTTCAAAATCATTTCGAATTTCAATTTAGGTTGCAACTTCATTTAACACAATTCGTATTTAAATTCAAGATTTAAATATAAACATTTCACCTTATTGACCAGCTTAGAATTTTAGAAAATAGTTTTAAGTAGTTTAAAAGTAGTTTTAAATAATTTAAATAGTTAAAAATACTTAAAATCTTAAAACGGATTTGAAATAGATAAATTAGTTTAAAATAATTTAAATTGGGTTAAGTAGATTTAAAATAGATTAAAATAGTTTAAGTATTCAAAAATGGTTTATATAACCGAGTAATTTGGAAACAAAATAAAACAACTTCAAAACCAGTCCATTTCAATTATAACTTCCCAATTCAAATCAATTTCAATTTCCATTCTACCGATTCAATTTCGATTTCAATTCAAATCAATGTCAGCTTTGACTTCAAATTAATTCAATTTTACATTCACCTTTAATTTATTCAATTTCAATTTATATCGATTTGGAGCTTGATGTTCAAATACCAATTTATAACACTTAACAAAAATTTCCTTCAATATTCAACTTTAAATCCAAATTTCAAATATGATTCAATTTCAAGCTCAATTTCAAAATATCATTTTTATACCACTTTTACTTAGTAATACTCAAAGCTCGAATTAAGGTTAAATCTTTAAACAAATAGATTTTCGAAATTCAATCATATCCCGATTTTAAATTACAAAGTCTCCACTTTAATTATTTAACAAAAAAAATTTTTACCAAAATTTATTTCAACATTATAAACTAATTTTCCGATAAATTCAATTTCTATAAATTGATTTCTATTTATAACCTTTAAATCGAAACATTTAAATAAATTTCAAATCGACGATTTTAAAAATTATTAATTTAGCTAATTCGGTGTCCGTATATAATTTTCTGTCCTATGGCCAAGTAATTATTTATTTCAATTAAATGTCAGGGACGAATATATATCACTTAAATCAAACATAGTGTTATATGTATGCATAACAGGTAATATATAAGCAAATAAACATTCAACCATTTAAATATCAACCAATAGCATCCATCGAAATACATTATCCAATAGACAATACAATTCATGGCAATTTCATAGTTATCAATGTTAGGTAATTTAATCGCAATCCAATTTCAATTTCAATTTTATCTGTCAATTTAATTTTCAACGGTTAATTCAAATGACAATCAATATGAAAATTAAATTCTATCAAACAACGACAAATAAAATTCATATCACTTCATAATATCAGATTTAACTAGCATAAAGATATTCAGTACGTTGTGAGCGTTATAAAACACTCACCTTGATTTCAATGTAGTTCCAACGTTTTATTTCGAATAAAATTAAACGAGCGTTTAATTTTACCCAAAATTTCCACTAGCTCCAAACGACTCCAATCCAGCTCCATAGCGTAGTGCTCGACAAAACGAAGCCAACGCAATTCGTTTTGTTGAATTCCGACCTCGTATGCAAAAGTTAGAGCATTTTAAAGATTGAACAAATTAAAACGTAAACTAATTAACATTTCTTTTTTTATTTCAAACCCTACGCGATCTCAGCCGTTGATTTCCAGCCCAAGCAGATCAGGCCGTTGCCCCCCTTTCTTCCTCAATGTGATATTCACGTACATGAAACCCATTAGCCGTCGATTTTCAAGTAATTATCACGACCACCTCGTCGACTTCCAGAACGATCAGCTAGCGCCACCACGAAGCTCATCACCAGAGCCATCTACGCCGTAAGTGCGGCCAGACCCGGCCCCCCATCTGCCTCGAATTGCATGAAAAACGCAGCAGCTTTGACCATGATTTCGGGTCGATCCGTGGCTCCGTTTCCGATTTCCACCGTTGGATAGCTAGATCTTGATGCCCTCTACAACTTTGTAGTTGACGACTTTTGCTAATTGTTTGTAGATTTGGAGATAATAGAGGAGGAAGTTCGACAATTTCTGGCCATTGAAAATGATAGTGGCAGCTGGCTTCAGAAACTAGGGTTAGGGTTTGGTTTGGTTGCAAAAGTGAAGTAGAGAGGTCCTTATATAGAAAATTGCAAAAACACTATTCACCGAAAAAATTTCGAACTCCAAACGAAGCGTGCCGGCAGGCGTTTCTAAGGTTTACCCTGCGTTCCGAACATAATGAAACGTGTTTCGGAGGCTAATTCGATCGTATGTGCGAGTTACGGAAATAAACAATCAAATTTAAATTAAACCGATTAAACGAATCTCTATGCATTTTGGCTTGCCCCGGACAAACGGTAAATCCAATTGAGATGAAATTTGAAACCTTACAATAATATAACATTACGGATCCGATGAAATTGGTTTCGTCGAAATCCGAGACTGTTTGAAAAATGGCTATTTTAACTCGTCAATTTAATATTAAAATATTCAATTTTCACAAATTTACTTTTAGTTCGATTTTAAAAGTTCTACAACATCATTCTAACTTTAATATGATAAAATAAAATTTTACAAATCATTTTTAATCATATTAAACCCGTTGTTCAATTATTCAATAAATTCCAAATATTAAATTTAAACAATTCGATTATCCAATAATTCATTATCCTTTGAAATATTTGAAATTGAACTTATAAGATTCACCTTTTAAAACCAATTCACATCTTAGAACACTATTTCCATTTTACAGTTATTCAATTATTCAATAAGTCTTAAATATTTACTTTAAACAATTTACCTATACAATATTCAATTATTTGATTTTAAATAGATTTTACTTATCAATCAATTATTCTATTATACCCGATGAATTCGACATTTATTATCCTATCCAACTATTGATTGAAAAGGCATTCACTAAGTAGCATTTATTTTTCAATACTTATTACTATTCAAATCTTCAAAACCAATCTATTAAAATTTATATTACTACCTAAATAATTCACAATTCTTATTCACTTATTTACATTTGTTTTTCCATATATTCCCTTATAACCAAGTTATAACATTTGAGTCAATTCAATTAGATTGGAACTCCATTCAATCTATAAATAATTATTTGGATAATTATTGTTGCAATTCATTCCAGTTATTATTATTCCAAACGACTTACAAATTTTTTCCTAACACTAAATCACGAAATCTTATTAAATTAGCTATTTTAATTATCGAAAATTTATGGGTCGTTACACTCTCCCCCACTCAAAACTTTTCGTCCCCGAAAAGGAAAAAGAAGGGAAAAGGAACTAAGTATAGAATTCAACATTAGATATATTTTATTCAAAGTTACCAACTTATAAACAATGAAATTCCACTTATAATGTCATAACTACGCTTCCGCTAAGTTATTCCAAACGGCTTTCTAACTTTAAAAGTTAGTTATCAAAACAAGTTATAAAAAAAATTTAAAACTTGAAAATTTTTCTAACACCCGGATTTACGGAAAATTTTGGCAGAGTCTCCTTTGCGCGGCTCAATTCCGAAAAAAATGACAGTATATATATCACAAATATACATCTCATCAAGTGATGAGGCATCCCGTAGGGAAAAAGTGTAAAAGTACGGTATGTAATCTGAGATATGTACCTTATATATTATTAGCGAGCATATAAGGCTAATATAGCGCGAAAGCGAGCTCCAAATACGAAGGAACCGCAATTCGCACCTACTAAACACTCAACAAACCATGAGAAATATGCATATATGAAAATAATATCAATATACATCATATAGATACATAACAACTACATGTGCCAACATAGCAAATGCAACAAACAACAAATGCATCCAACAAATCAATTATCATCCAACTATCATCCAACGAATCCATAACAAATCAATATAAATTCACTTCTCATTAATATTTATTGACTTGGGTTACAATTTTAATCACAGTTGATTCATTAACGTTGGATTTTACTAACATTCATTCTCAATTCAATTAGTTAACATTAACTAATTTATATTTACATTAGTTCACTTCCACTTTGAATCAAATTAAATTCTTTTAAATTCATTTAACTTCAAATTTGATTTCAATGATTTATAGCTTTCAATTTCATTAACACTTAATGAATTATATACAATCAACTAACAATCATATAACAACCAAATCATACCCAACATAACCAATTTATTAATTTTACATTCAATTTGGTTTATCTCTTTTATATATATATCCTGTTATATAATTTTCAAAGAATCATTTTATATTTGGCATCTTAAATTTCCAATATTAGCTTTAATTAAGTTCGTAAGCCGTACATATATCATCTGTGAGCAATATCAATCCAATCGCTTATTCGATCACACAATTTCACTTCCAAACTAGTATCGTTCACCCGACTCTCTAGTGCGGACTCAGATTTGGTTCCTTGATTGGAAACTGTTACTCTCCTTGCATAGCCATATACTATGATAGAGAATTCCAGAATCAAATTAAAAATCCATATCGAGGGTTCGCCGTCGAAAATCGAGCGAAAAATCCTAACTTGGATCGATATAACTCATCTCGAAATTTTGTGCTCGAATTTGGATCAAATCGTTATGCGAATAAAATAATATACGTACAATCTCATGTATTACCTTCCAATAGATTTCTATCCAATTTATCTATACTAAATTATTTTATTGACTTCTATTTTTTTCACTTAATTACTCACAATCCATTATTCAGTTAGTATATTCATTTCTTTACATAGCATATTCTTTAACATTATCTTTTCTTAAACATCATATCAAAGAATTTGTTTACTCAAGTTCATTTTAAACATTCTATATAATTTAATTTAAACTCAATTTCTTTTCCCAATTGATTCTTAGCTATAAGAAATTCCTTTGTTTACATTTATTGCATTTTCATAATTTCAGTTAATAACGAATTCATTTGTGGAACATTTTATTAACCGGCACTTTAGTTTATTAATCATCCTATAAAAGTCTAACCTCTCATAAATGGCTCTTCTTAGTTTACAGTTATCTTAAAGGTTACAAATTCAATTTTTTTTCTTTACAATCCCTTTGCAATTTATATTTATTTTGTACAACCAATTCACCAAGATATAATACGATTCATTTATCTTCTTTCTTAAGTTCACTTACTTGTTCCATTTATCCATTCATCATTTCATGTTATATTTAAGTATATATAATTTTTATCACAATCAAAATTTTCCATTTATATACATTTTAATTCCCTTTTGAGTTTTCCTTACTTGTATATTTCAATTACTTTCAGGTTCTGTTTATTTATACAATATCTCATTACGTATCCAAAACATCATTTTAACTTTTAACATTTGGTAAGTCTTGTTATATGTTATCAGAATGTAATTTTGGTATTATACAAATTTATAGAATTTCATTTTACTTAATTAGAATGTTTACAAATTTAATTTGTTTAAATCCTCTTTACCTTTCAACTTTAAAGTTTTCCCAAAACAATAAGCTTAGATATCTTAATCCTCTTATTTTATAAATTCTGGTTATTCACATTTCATTTGAAAATTACTAATTAACATAACTTAGAAATTTAAATGCCCGGTTCTTTCCAAATCGTTTGAAATAAACATATACACTTATATCCCTTTTTTTTATATAACAAATCATACCTTTAGAGTTTAAACCAAAACCCATTTACCCAAAATAATTTCGAAGAAAAGCAAAGCTTCTTAGAAGTCTCCCCCACTTTGAGACTCGAAAATGAACGTCGATGATGTTGCGCAGTCATCACCGAAATTATTTTCCAGCGACATAAGAGAGGAGTACTGAATTCATTCCTTCCTTTAAAAATCCTTTCAAAATATTTCCATAAACAATTTCCAACTAATATTACTATATATTTCTTCAAAGCTTTGAAAACTATTTTAAAACCTCCGGGTCTTAAATTCAATATTTTCCAATTTAAATCTATTTAATTTATAAGTCACCTTTACAAAATATTCTTATAGGATTTTCTTTCTTCAAACCTTCCACAAGTGTTTTATCATTGTTCATTTTGTAATTCACCTTATTTATTAAATTATAATATCAAATTGATGATGATAACCAATATTTTCATTCCTAACAACCAGGTAAGCTAGATAAGTCACAATAATTTCTGGAAATAAATCCTTTATATACAAAATATAATTAGGGCAAAATTATTTCATTTACCCAATTTCAAAACAATACTATGTCGAATTGTTCTGTTTAAGTGTTTAGAGATCCCTATCAATGACGTTAATTACTCGTATTGACCAGAATCCATAAGCCACTCAACAAATCAACCGACACAATATAAAACATTTTATATCACTAACAAATACGCTCTCTCATATATATACACTCAGCGACTCATCATAGGGTATTACTACCCTATTTATAAAGAGTCAGACCCCACAAAGCTAAGGTTATCGCTAAACCAAAGCTCTGATACCAACTGTAACGATCCGCCTTTTTGGACAGTTTAAACTGACAATCAAATACACATGCCGGTTCAAAACCATTCAAAAGGGCAGATGGTTATTGGAGTAATTAAGAAAAGAAAAGAAAGAGAAATAAAGGAAACGAAACAACATAGAATCTCGCAGCGGAACGATAAAATATAATAGTCAAATAAACAGTTCATGAAGCTGTTTACTATACTTTGACAATTATTTATACAAGATTTATCAGAGTTAAACATATACAACAGAACAAATAAAATAATGCAGCAGACAGCATGATGCACAGATAATAATAGTAATAGTGTACCAAATCTTCGTCTTCGTCCTTCAGAATAGATCTTCAAAAATCTGAAAACTCAGGACTGACCCGAGTGTAATGAAAAGACAAAACACTCGAGTCAGGACTAAAATATCCTTATGAAAGTTAAATCAATCGTAAATAAATATGAGTGTAACGGCGTTAGAGATGTTTACGGGATTTGACATCTCATATCCAGTGTCAACGTGCGTGCAATAACTCAAGAGATGTTACGGGATTTTCCATCTCTTAAGGATCCGTTAAACTATCTACTATGTAGTAATGTACGCTAAGTAGATAATGCCTATCAGTAATATAAAGTATCAAAATAGCGTTAAGGCGTTACCATAATCCCCCTTAACACATTTTTATAATGCCATAGTCTATACAGCACCGTAAGCCCCACCGTAAACTGGTGGTTATCAGAGGGTGCCCCATAGGTATAACACAAAACATAACGTAGTGGTCGCGAATAGGATAATCAGTATGACAAGGTACATGATGCGATACCAACTAGGATACTAGTAGTTGCGTGATCCGGACTAATGTTGAGCATAGCCAGCAGCTACCCCAACACCACGAAACAACACTCCCAAATCAAGGGGTGCACCCAAATCGAATCACAAATGTAATAGATATGGTATCGAAGAAGTGTGTCCGCTAGAGATGGCGAACCTCAATGGTCCAGCGCGGCTCCTGTTTTAGTCATGTCAGGGGTCATCCAATATCGTTCTCTTTCTTCAGTCAACGCGTTCACCAAACCATCCACTTCATTCTGGATCAACACTCCACGTATAATAGTTATTAAAGTGGTTTTCGGTATCGACAGAGAGTATGTCCATATCCGATCCCGGTCTCTTTAATAACTACGTATTATTACACGTTGGCTCTTTTACATTTCAAATCGATTCATAATTGATATCAAAATATCATATTTGCTTCAGAAATCAAATCCATTTCAAATATCATCATATCTTTTCAAATGTAAGATTCCGTTTCAAAAATCATTTTTCGCATCAATATCTCATTTCGATTTCAAAATCATTTCGAATTTCAATTTAGGTTGCAACTTCATTTAACCCAATTCGTATTTAAATTCAAGATTTAAATATAAACATTTCACCTTATTGACCAGTTTAGAATTTTAGAAAATAGTTTTAAGTAGTTTAAAAGTAGTTTTAAATAATTAAAATAGTTAAAGTACTTAAAATCTTAAAACGGATTTGAAATAGATAAATTAGTTTAAAATAATTTAAATTGGGTTAAGTAGATTTAAAATAGATTAAAATAGTTTAAGTATTCAAAAATGGTTTATATAACCGAGTAATTTGGAAACAAAATAAAACAGCTTCAAAACCAATCCATTTCAATTATAACTTCCCAATTCAAATCAATTTCAATTTCCATTCTACCGATTCAATTTCGATTTAAATTCAAATCAATATCAGCTTTGACTTCAAATTAATTCAATTTTACATTCACCTTTAATTTATTCAATTTCAATTTATATCGATTTGGAGCTTGATGTTCAAATACCAATTTATAACACTTAACAAAATTTTCCTTCAATATTCAACTTTAAATCCAAATTTCAAATATGATTCAATTTCAAGCTCAATTTCCAAATATCATTTTTATACCACTTTTACTTAGTAATACTCAAAGCTCGAATTAAGGTTAAATCTTTAAACAAATAGATTTTCGAAATTCAATCATATCCCAATTTTAAATTCCAAAGTCTCCACTTTAATTATTCAACAAATTTTTTTTTTACCAAAATTTATTTCAACATTCCAAACTAATTTTCCGATAGATTCAATTTCTATAAATTAATTTCTATTTATAACCTTTAAATCAGAACATTTAAATAAATTTCAAATCGACGATTTTAAAAATTATTAATTTAGCTAATTCGGTGTCCGTATATAATTTTCTATCCTATGGCCAAGTAATTATTTATTTCAATTAAATGTCAGGGATGAATATATATCACTTAAATCAAACATAGTGTCATATGTATGCATAACAGGTAATATATAAGCAAATAAACATCCAACCATTTAAATATCAACCAATAGCATCCATCGAAATACATCATCCAATAGACAATACAATTCATGGCAATTTCATAGCTATCAATGTCGGGTAATTTAATCGCAATCCAATTTCAATTTCAATTTTAACTGTCAATTTAATTTTCAACGGTTAATTCAAATGATAATCTATATGACAATTAAATTCTATCAAACAACGACAAATAAAATTCATATCACTTCATAATATCAGATTTAACTAGCATAAAGATATTCAGTACGTTGTGAGCGTTATAAAACACTCACCTTGATTTCAATGTAGTTCCAGCGTTTTATTTCGAATAAAATTAAATGAGCGTTTAATTTTACCCAAAATTTCTACTAGCTCATAACGATTCCAATCCAGCTCCATAGCGTAGTACTCGACAAAACGAAGCCAACGCAATTCGTTTCTTTGAATTCCGACCTCGTATGCAAAAGTTAGAGCATTTTAAAGATTGAACAAATTAAAACGTAAACTAATTAACATTTCTTTTTTTATTTCAAACCCTACGCGATCTCAGCCTTTGATTTCCAGCCCAAGCAGATCAGGCCATTGCCCCCCTTTCTTCCTCAATGTGATATTCACGTACATGAAACCCATTAGCCGTCGATTTTCAAGTAATTATCACGACCACCTCGTCGACTTCCAGAACGATCAGCTAGCGCCACCACGAAGCTCATCACCAGAGCCATCTACGCCGTAAGTGCGGCCAGACCCGGCCCCCCATCTGCCTCGAATTGCATGAAAAACGCAGCAGCTTTGACCATGATTTCGGGTCGATCCGTGGCTCCGTTTCCGATTTCCACCGTTGGATAGCTAGATCTTGATGCCCTCTACAACTTTGTAGTTGACGACTTTTGCTAATTGTTTGTAGATTTGGAGATAATAGAGGAGGAAGTTCGATAATTTCAGGCCATTGAAAATGATAGTGGCGGCTGGCTTCAGAAACTAGGGTTAGGGTTTGGTTTGGTTGCAAAAGTGAAGTAGAGAGGTCCTTATATAGAAAATTGCAAAAACACTATTCACCGAAAATTTTTCGAACTCCAAAGAAGCGTGCCGGCAGGCGTATCTAAGGTTTACCCCGCGTTCCGAGCACAATGGAATGTGTTTCGGAGGCTAATTCGATCGTATGCGCGAGTTACGGAAATAAACGATCAAATTTAAATTAAACCGGTTAAACGAATCTCTATGCGTTTTGGCTTGCCCCGGACAAACGGTAAATCTGATTGACACGAAATTTGAAACCTTACAATAATATGACATTACGGATCCGATGAAACTTGTTTCGTCGAAATTCGAGACTATTTGAAAAATGGCTATTTAAACTCGTCAATTTAATATTAAAACATTCAATTTTCACAAATTTCCTTTTAATTCGATTTTAAAAGTTCTACAACATCATTCTAACTTTAATATGATAAAATAAAATTTTACAAATCATATTAAACCCGTTGTTCAATTATTCAATAAATTCCAAATATTAAATTTAAACAATTCGATTATCCAATAATTCATTATCCTTTGAAATATTTGAAATTGAACTTATAAGGTTCAACTTTTAAAACCAATTCACATCTTAGAACACTATTTCCATTTTATAGTTATTCAATTATTCAATAAGTCTTAAATATTTACTTTAAACAATTTACCTATTCAATATTCAATTATTTGATTTTAAATAGATTTTACTTATCAATCAATTACTCTATTATACCCGATGAATTCGACATTTATTATCCTGTCCAACTATTGATTGCAAAGGCATTCACTAAGTAGCATTTATTTTTCAATACTTATTACTATTCAAATCTTCGAAACCAATCTATTAAAATTTGTATTACTACCTAAATAATTCACAATTCTTATTCACTTATTTACATTTGTTTTTCCATATATTCCCTTATAACCAAGTTATAACATTTGAGTCAATTCAATTAGATTGGAACTCCATTCAATCTATAAATAATTATTTAGATAATTATTGTTGCAATTCATTCCAGTTATTATTATTCCAAATGACTTACAAATTTTTTCCTAACACTAAATCACGAAATCTTATTAAATTAGCTATTTTAATTACCGGAAATTCACGGATCGTTACACAAATACAAGAATCAGAATACATCACTAGGATCTGAAAGCTGGATAGATAGTTGGATCCCAAGCGAAGCTCCAACTCCAAAGGTGAGTCTCGAATACTGGTACACTCAGTCTGACCCGAGCGTAAAGTAAAACACAAACACTCGAGTCAGGAATAACATTCTTATATTAATAAATCCAACTCAAGTGAAATAACAACTGAAATACAAGTAATTCAAAGGACGTTGGAATAACCGTCCTCTTGGGTCCGTTAAACTATCTACTATGTAGTAATATATGCTAAATAGATAATGTCTATCAGTCATATAAAATATCAAAATAGTGTTAAGGCGTTACCATTATCCCCCTTAACACATTTTAAATAAGCGTTATAGTCTATAAAGCACTGTAAACTCCATCGTAAACTAGTGGGATATCAGGGAGTACTCCATAGGTATAACACAAAACAAATTCGTAGTGGTCGCGTATAAAAGGATACAAGTATGACAAGGCACATGAGGCAATACCCAAGGTAGTGAAACTACCGTTTGCCTAATCCGGACTGGTGAAAACGCATCGCCGCAACGATCGCAACACCGCAAAACAATACTCCCAAAATTTCGAGGGTGCACCAATCAATAACAAGTAATGAGTAGTTTACGAAGAAGTGTGTTCGCTCGAGGTGGCTAACCCCATTTGGCCCGGCACGGCTCCTGTTTTAGTGATTTCCAATTTGACACAAGTGTCAAGGCTATCCATTATCATTCTCTTTCTTCAGTCATCAATTACAACATTCCAACCACTTCATTCTAGATCACACTCCGCATATAGTTATTAAAGTGGTTTTCGGTTTAGACAGAGAGTATGTCCATAACTGATTCTGGTCTCTTTAACAACTTTCAAAATTATTTCACCGATTGGTCGTTTAATAAATTTAAAACCAAATCAAATTCAATTTCAATTAGAATTTGTAAATCAACATTTCATTTGTCTTTCTAAATCAATTTCTGTAATTTACGTTTCAAACTTCCAAATTACCATTTCAAAATCTTATCATTCAATTTCCATTTTTATTTAAACAATTCAAATATTGATTCAAGTTCGTATATAAGTTTCATTCCGAAATCATTTAAATAAAATTTAACTTAACATTCAAATCAATTTATTCATTTATCGATTTCATTCAACATTCGTTAAGTAAACTTGTCATTCATAACAATTTCTATTTAATTTCCAATTCATTAAATCAATTACTTAAGTTCAACTTCAGTATATCAAAACTTCAAATTGAATTAAATTAGATTCGTCAGATCAATTCTTTAAATTACAAGCCTTACATTAATTTCAATAAATCACATTTTTATTTCTTGTTAAAGAAATTCAAATTCACTTATCCATTTACTTGGTTACAAATTTCAAACTCAATCAATAATGAAACATAATTCGCTTATTCAAGAAGTTAAATTTCACCTATTAACTTACTTAAGTTTTCCAAAATTTAATTAATAAAGAAACCCAATTTTATTTATTAACGAAGTTCAAATCCACTTATTCAAGAGTTCAATTTCTCTTATTAAAGGATTCAAATTTTTATTTAATTATCAAATAACTCAATTTTATTTAATTATTAAATAATTCAATCTTATTTTAATTAATACATAACTTCAAAACTTAATTAAAATTTCATTATTTGATTAATAATTAATCCCAAAATCTAGTTATCAAATAATTCCAATTTTAATTATTTAATAATTCCAAACTTAATTATTAGTTAATTAAATTTAAAACAATGTTCTTTCATCAACTACTATATTAATATTCTATTTCAGATTAATAATTAATATTAACATTTCCTTTTTATAAAATCTCAAAATCCAGCTTCATTTCAAAACTATATTCTTTATTCAAATAAAATCTTTATTTTATTTTTAAATCAAATTATTGACCGATCGGGTTTTATTTAATTCTCTATCCTAGGTCAAGTTCATTTGGGTATTTATCATTTCAACCCGATTCCATTTCAATCCAAAAATCAAAGCATAGCAAAGGGAACTTGCAGTGTGATAACTGGGATGGTGTCAAAGTAAATAAACGAACAATAACAAACATCAATAACACTCCGATAATTAATTCAAATAATCCCGAAATAATCGTATTAATTCACATCGTTATTTGTGCAAATTAATATAATTATTTTTAGAATCTACACTATCATTTCATGTAGATTAAAGATTATTACACAAATTATTCTATGCAATGCTACACTTGACATCAATTATTCAATTTCATACTTCATCAATTAATACAACATAAATTCAAACGGTTCAAGGGTAATTAATCATTTTCTACGTGTCAAATAATTAAACATTTAAGGGGTCATATTATACAAATTTAACAAATCAAATTCAATACATATGTTGATTCCAATTTTTAAACTATCCTACGTCAGGTTCAATTGTATCATATTTATCACTTTATACATTACAATTTAACGTCCAACAAACAATCAATCAATTATCAACCAAACGGGATTATCATCGTATAATTAACAGATAATGATGTCAGATGTCACATGTGAACTGATACAGGTATTAACATAAAAATAGTGTAATTAACTAACAGCAGCATATTTCAATTGTCGTTTCAATTGAAATCAAATTTAATAAATAAAAGAATATTAATCGTGAGTGATTGTTCACCTTTCAAGGCTGGAGAGATTTGAGAATGAAATGGGTTATGAATCCAAATACAAATCCCAAAGTACGGCACGATCACGAATTTGACGAGCAAAGTTGATAGCTTGAAAATGCTGAAACGAATCAAACTAGCTCAACATAACTTAACAAATATATATATATATATATATATATATATATATATATATATATATTATATGTTTTCTCACTTAAAGTCACTATTACATTTAAAACACAAATCAAAATAAATCTTTTATATATTATTTTTAGATCATTATTTCTTTCCAAAATTTTCAAATAAATATTTAACATATTTTATTCATATAATAGTTATTAAAAATCGATTTTAAAAGAATGTTATACCTTGAATAAACGTTTAAAACACATAATATGTGGCATACAATATAAATGTTTTAACTTATAACATATAATATATACAACTTGGCATGGGTAGCCCAAGATAATCAACTTCATTTCAACAAAATATTTACTATATTGAATTCATCTCACTGAAAAATGAAACATATATAAAATAACCTCACTATAGATTTAATATACAAACTTTATATAAAATAAAGTAAATCGAAAAATAGGTGCAGGTTAAACTATAGATATAAACTTTATATATGTAACCAGGTGGAACGCAATGGAACTAGGTCTGAACTATTATTATCGTATATATAATCTTCCTTTGAAAACATGAAAATGTACTATATACGAACATACTTGTTTGATGCATAAATAAAACTTCAATAACCTATATAAATACCTGTTATATCTACAGATCCAACCTTATTAAAAATATAAAGTATACTTACTTTATAAAAATTTATATACACTTAACAGATCAAATAAGACTTATATATATGTATATATATAACTTGTATGACTCATACATAAACCCAACAGAATATATATAGACTAATACATATAAAACTTATAGAGTATAACACTGTAACCTATGTATATAATACTGTGATATATATATTGTAGAAACAACTTTATATATATATAAACTATGTATCATAGCTTGTATATAAAGTAAACTATTATAACTTTATACTTTAAAACTCACCAGACTAAAACTTAAAACATGGTATACCTCAATATAATAGAATAAAATATAATATATAAAACATACATATAATACCTTGAAAAGAAGGGGCTCGAGTTCAGGTGGAAGAGGTAGGGAAGAGGGATGGAGGCGGGCTGGTCTCGGCGTGAGCTGGTGGTGGTAGGCTTCGGCCTGAAAATAGAAGGGAGAAGATGAGGGCTATAGGCGGATGGGTGAGAGGGCTGTGATGTCTCGGCAATTGTGGAGAGTGGTTCGAGGCATGGTGGTAAGTTGGAGTCGCAGGCCGAGGTGAGGAGGAAAGAGAATGGGAGGAAGGCTTGCGGAGGGTAGAGGAGGAGGAAGATCAAATTGGAAAGGTGGGTTGAGGGAGGAGAATAGTTTGGCTATAGGAATATGTATATACTAATTTTAATAATTTTTTTCTTTTTTATATACGAGCAGAACACAAGAGCAGAGAGTAAAGGGAAAATGAACCAGAGAATGAAATGAACAACAAATATATTGACACATAGGGAATATCAAAAGCCTACAACTGAATTCAGAAAATATTAATAACTAATCGCCGTTTGAATTCAACAGATAGATAGATGAGAGGACAAGGAACCCGAAAGGTTGAAAATTGGATACCGGTGCGATTAATCGTTTCATGGAATTTACCGCGTACCGTACACCGAAATATACCTATGAATATAATACAGAGATCAGCACGACAAGACGATCTAAACGGTATACAGATGTCAGTGGTACAATTGAATTATAAAAATTTGAATTTTTATACTAGCGGAAAATACATGAAAAACACAGAAAAATAAGATCGACGGAGCTAAAGATGTCCGAATTTTGAAAAACGAAAAATGACGTCTTGCTCAGAAGACGGTTTAGAATTTTCCTATGTAAAAATATTTAGCTTTCGAAAACGTTTTATTTTCATCGATTTTTAACTGATTAAATTGAAGTAAATTTATGCACGAAATAAACTTTCATATTTTCAGATGAAAATTTACCAGTTGCTATGTTTAACTAGACGCATTTCAAATATTAAATTTTATTTAAAATATTTATCGTTTACAATTTCTCAAATTTAAATTAAAAAAACAAATAAAAATTATCGAAAATTTACAGGTCGTTACAATAGTCCAATTTCCATAATTCAAAACATATATCGATTATAACTTCAAAATTTCAAATTAGTTTCTTTACACAAATTCTTTTAACAAAATTTGAATTCCAACAATTCCAAAGCTCAAATTTCAAATTAATCCAATTCAAACCTATCAAAATCATTTAACGGTCGAATTCCAAAGACTGTCCATCTTATAACATTTTCTTTTTATTTATTAAAGTTATAGGAAAATTTGCAAATTCGTTTATTGATCTTATAGGGAAAGTATATATATTACTGTAAAATTAGAATTTAAATTATATAAATAAAATTCAAGTTAATTTCAGGAACTAAATTTAATTTGATTCAAAAATTAATTTCTTTATGATATATAAATTTCTAAAGGTTAGATTTTTAAGCCATTTTTAAATTCATTAATAAATATGGCGATAAAATAACAAAATCACAATTCTGCCAAAGCAGTCAACTATGATTCAAAATTCGAATACTAGATAGGATACCCAACGTACATATCAAATTTAAATGTCCAGATGATCAATCACATCAATAATGGTAATAATGGCATGATAACACAGAAATATCAAAACCATTATCCAACATACGTCGAATCAAACATATCATCCATCTCAATATCATTCAACATCCAAAGAAACCAATTCATCCATATCACAGCAGTCAATAGTTACTAAATGTCGGGGTGTTTCATTAAAGAGATGCAATTTCAATGTCAATTTAAATGTCCAATTAAATGTAAATTTAACTGTCAAATCTGCCGTCAATTTAGTTATCAAATTTAAATGTTAATTCAAAAAATAAAATTTAAATTCAATCGACCAACTTTATAAATCATTTTAATTGATTAAATTTTCAAACATCAATCAATATAATTTTTATTACTTCATAAATTGGCTTAACTTGCAGTAGGAAATTAAGTGCTTTGCGAATGGGTTTTTACCACTCACATGATAACATGACTCCTGAAAATAGTACAGAAGATCATCGTTGACTACGGACACTGATGCTCAGTTTTGGATAATGGGCACGTACGGGAATAGAAATTTGAAGGTGGAGCTGCTGCGAAACAATATGAGTAAACCTAACTTGGGTTTTAGCGATTCACTGTTGGACAACGAAGTGGCAAGTGCAGCATATATGCATAGACTTTTTTAATGGCGGCAGCTGCCGTGCTTAACTAGACGAGTGGAAGTAAACTAGCGAACTCCAGCCAGTGACGAGTGAAAGGCTAGCTAGTTTAGGGTATAGGCAAACGACGGAACTGGGTAGAAGGATCTACGGGTTTGGGCTGAGCACTGGCGACGTGGAAGGCTCAACAGGTTGATGGTCGATTAGAAAAGATGGAAGAACTCGATTCTAGTGACCCGTAAGCAGGCATGCGGGCAGCAACGGTCCAGGCAAAGTGGAAGAGGTGCAGGTGGTGACGTGGTTGTGGAGGCTGCTAATGTGCTGAGTGGGGACTGGCCAGTGACATGACTGGGCTGATGGGTGTTGGCGGATGTGAAACAGAGGCGAAATGTGGCTCCTGAAGCTCGGCCAATGGATAGGAGTAGCGGAGATAGACGACTCAAAATGCGGGCAGGTGGATGGAGAAGGGAAGCTCGACCGATGGGAGACCTGGAGGCAGGTTCGAGGACACTAGAGCGATGACGTGGCAGAGGGGAGGACAAGCGGGGTGCAATGATGAGGTAAGGCAGCGAATAGGAAGAAAAGGCGATGGTCAGAAGTTGGACGTTCACTGGCAGAAGCTATGGAGGAGGTGGAAAATTTTTCTTCGAATTGAGATGCGCAGAGTTACAAATTTTAACATAAAAAAAATGACGTGAATCTGTTTTACCCCCACACACACATATATATATATATTCTTTCATTTTTTTTCTTTGATTTGCAATTCGACTTGCAGGGAAAGGGTGAAGGCATGAAACAGATAGACTATATTATATAGAATCGGAATAGTGTTTCATTAGATTAAACGATTAATAAAATTAAATGCCTTAGAACGTTATACACACAAAGTCGACGTGGCGAAAAAGATACCTGTGCAAAGAATCAGAAGGGCATGGATATTGCCTGATGGGTAAAGTGGCCAAATAAGAAACCTCTATAAAATCCACTAACGTTGCGCATTGGAGTCAAAGTACATAAACCAATATACTACGATGCTCAACGCAATGCGACGAATCAAATGGTGTAATAAAATCTGTATTATGACAATTGTATCGAAAATCTACTATTGTCGCTAATTACCTCGATTAGACCGTACGTCAAACGACAAATCATGATAAATGGAGCTAACAAGATCAGAATTGGACGAAATGAACTTCGGCATTTCAGTCGGAAAATTTTCTAGATTATTTCTATGTAAAAATATTTGTATGTCGAAAAGTAATATTTCCCACTAAAATACTAATTGATTTTTGAATTAAAACTCAAAATCAATAAATTTACATATTTCGCAACAAATAAAATTTTCTGTCACTATAATATATTAGTCGCATTTCAAAATTACATTTTCTATAATTAAATTTAACTATTTGTTTTATTTTGAAATTATCATTTAATTTACTAAAACTTAATTCGTTAAAACTCTTATCACCCAACTTACCAGAATAAATTTTAAATAATAACATAAGCTTCTTTTAATAAACATTTACTTATTCATTTTAACTTAACACTTACTATCTTAATTTCTGTTAAAAATTTATTACAACCCAATATCATTAATTTCAATTTTAATATAAGTTACATCTTTTATTTTATTATAACTTGTCGTCATTTTAAAATTTCGATTAAATGCTATGACTCATGTTCTTCTGTTATTTACATATATCAATCTCTTATTCCAAATAAACATTACTATTCCTATTATTAGTTATTTACGGCTAATATCATTCAATTTATCTTTTCAATATAAATCATTAAATTATATTCTTTATTTTTTACCATTTTTATTCAAAATTTATATTAAATTTAATAATTTAAAATAGTTAAAAATACGGGTCGTTACAATCTCTCCCACTCAAAACTTTTCCTCCTCAAACAGGAACCAAGTAAGGAATTCAACATACGATATATTTCACTTTAAACATTAAAATCTTATTTGAAAAACATTTAATATGCTTTTACTAAGCCACTTTGATATTAGTTTAATTGTAAAATAAGTTATAAAATTTTAAATTCTCGAAATTTTTCTAACACCCGGATTTACGAAATTTTTTGGCAGCATCTCCTTTGCGCGGCTCGGTCATAAAGATTTTACGATACATTGTATAACCCAAATATATATCAAATATACATCCAATCTCAATGATGAGGCATCCCGTAGGGAAAAATATAAAAGTACGGTATCTAATCCGAGATATGTACCTTATTATTATTAATATGAGCGACTTCGCTCATATCAAAGCAAGCAAAAACGAGCCAAAACGCATATACATCCGAAAGGTCTTTCATGTGCCTATCTGAACTAATTTGAATGTTACTTATTGATAAAAAGATATAGAAGCATGCATGAGTTTTATAGAATTATATAACATGAATTCTTAATTTAAACCATAAGCATAAGCATCGATAAAACAAAGCAACCAAATATAACATGGTAATATGACACAACTACAAGGATGATGTGGTTCCATATGGAATTATAAAGATGTAAAAGCTAAATGCAACTAGAAATTATTATAACAACTATGTGCAACGCATGCATATAATGCAACCGATAAGGATGACGTTAAACTACATGCGACTAAACAGCATAGCAATCCTAAGCAAGAAACAATCATGGCTAGCAACCATAGCATACAATCATTTTATATAAAAAATCAGTATGACATATATATGTCATTCGTACGTATAACAATTTTGATCTCTTACTCAAATACGCAATTTTATTTTCTAAACTACTATTGGTAACCGACTACTCTAGTTGGACTCTATTCCAAATTTTTTGATTAGAAACTTCCATCCTCCTTACATAGCATTAAACTGTGATAGAGAACTTCATATTTGTATCAAGAATCTGTATCAGTGTTCGTCGTCGAGAATCGAATGAACGATCCTAAATCAGACAGGTGTGAATTACCTTAAAATCATGTATTCAAATCTAAATCCAAACTGTAAATGCAAAGGAATGGTCTATATACAACCTACATATTTATTCCAATGGTTACTTAATTACATCAACAGATAATTCAAGTGGTTTTTATATTCGATTCTTAAATGTTGAAAAATTTTCTTTGTTAAAATTTCTTTTATAACAAAATACTTTTGTATCCAAATAATTTATATTGAAAATACTTTTGATAACTCAATGTTTCAACAAGTTTATCCTCGTTCTTACAGAATCTGACAATACGTTGATCAGACGTAAGGCTAGAAATCTCTTAGCCTTTAAAAACAGATATGGAAGGTACCAAACGAAAATCAATCATGGATCACAGCTACACAATGCTTATGCACCTATCCCAGTGGAAACATCTGTAACTTTGGGTAATCTCCACCCCGCGAATTAACCATGCAAATCAAAATCAATCGTCCATGGATCATGGTCTACTTAGCGGTTACGCCCAACAGTTAAGTCTCTATCCTAGAGAAAATATAGTAGAATATAGGCAATCACTGCCCCTCGAATTACGTTATGTGGATCGCAGTTTACTTAGTGGTTACACCCTATGGATATGTCGCTATCCCAGCGAAATCATAGTAAACTGTAGGAAATATCTACCGCCTCGAATTACGCAATATCATCGATCATAAATCACAGCTACACAATGGTTACATTGCTATCCTAGCAAAATCATAAGTAGAATGCAGGCATCACGCCCTAGGAATTACACTAGGCTAATCGAATCATAAGACCATAGGTTATGCTATGCAATTCGATGGAAGTCATGAGTTTATGTCCGGACGACCAAAATCAATCAATAGAATGAACTCACCAAGTAGATTACTGAACATCACGGAGGGTACTTCTCATATTTTTTACTTCAAAATATATCATACTATATATAGTATCCTTTCCAAATCATGACTTCAAGTATCACATTTATATAAATTCCATTATATATAAGATTTCATTCCAAATCAAGTACCTTCCAAAATCAATAGTCTCGAATATATCATATCATTCTTATATAAATACTGTTATACATAAGATTATCGCTTTCAGATCGAATACCTTTCAAAGTCAATAGTTTTTGAAATAACTTCATACTTATGGATTAGATTTCCCTCCACGATGATTTCAGCTTGCTTTTGAATTTTAATAGCGTCTGTTTCTTCTTCTTCATCTTTCTCTCTTGATTCTGCCTCTTTTCCCCCTCTCTCAACCTTACCTTCCTCATCATCTGGTCCTTCATCCTCTTCTTTAGCCTCTGATCCTTTCTTTTCTTCTCTTCCCAGTTCTGTTGCAGTCAAACCTGATTCTTTGGCATCTTCCAATAACAATGTTTCTCGTTCTTTGAAATCGAACTGGTCATCACTCTTCAAATCTCTACCTCGAAATGCTGGATCTTATAAACCGATTCATTTTGATATCTCTCGTGATAAGCCATCTTTTGATTTACCGGATTTAGTTAGAGAAGAAGGATTAAAGTACTGGAATGATCACTTAGTTGGGTTCTTTTTGGATGGTACGCTCTCTTTTTTGACTGTTGTTAATTTCTTGAAAAGATTCTGGAAACTTAAAGGTGAAGTTGAGTTTAAATCGGATGGTTATAATTTCTACTTCAAATTTTCCAATCAAGAAGATAAAGACCATGTTCTTGATTCGGATCCTATCTTTATTAGGGGTAGAATGTTCATAATTACAAAATGGGATCCATCTATTGGTATATCTCAAGCTTAGATCAAAAAAGTACCTATATGGATCCATTTTCATAAGATTCCGATTATACTTTGGACGTTAGTTGGTATTAATTGGCTAGCCTGTCATGTTGGTAGATTAATTTGTTTTGATAGTAGCACTGAGAAATTGCAAAGATTTAAGTATGCAAAAGCACTGGTGGAGATTTCGCTTGATTGTGAATTACCTGATTTTATTCATATTCCATAGTTGGGTAGTAACTGTCCTGATGTTCAATTGTCTTATGATTGGAAGCCTAAAATTTGTACTCACTGCAAAAATTTTGGACATGACACTGTATCCTGTGAATTTGTAAACAAGGACATTGATATTGCTGGAAGTAAAAATCATGAGTTGGGGGTGAATGTTAATAAGAGTCAAGGTAATAATGATGTTAATACAGTTGATCATACTTGGAGAGCTGTTAATAAAAGGAATAAAGGGGTATGGAAGCAGAAACAATCAGTGGTCAAGGAAAATAATAAATCAAATGTTGATTCAGTCAATGGTATGGAAGTTGGTAAGGCAATTGAAACTGAAGTTCATCATGTTAATAGTTCATGTCTTTCAGACAATCCTAATTCTTTTGCAGTTTTATGTGATTCTTCTCTTGTTACAAATAAGGATAGTATATCTGTCAGTGAAGCTATTACATCTTTATCAACTCAAAATCTTTCCATGTATTCCTCTGAATCTGGTCCTATGGTTGTATCATCTGTTAGTGATTCTGTTCCTTCTGCTACTTTTTTACTAGCTGAAACACTATCAAATCTTTCATCTACATCTGCAAATATAGTGTCTCATCTGTACTTCCTAGTGTAACCACATCTATTTCAGCTTCTTGTAGCTCTCAATTTAGTTCAAAATCCCCAATTTCTAATCCATCCTCACCTTATCTGCATTTGTCTCCACCAAATCATATTTTACTTCCTCCTCCTTCAGTATCTAGTGAGTGTTCTGATCTTATGTCAAATCCTGGCAATACCAATGTTGTAAGCACTGATGATCTCAACAAAGGTAAAGATTATAAACCTCATGAGCTCTTACCTTTATCCTCATCAAAAAATAACAACCATCATAGGCATACTAGGAAAAATCCTTCATCTTTGTTTCCTCCACTTCCCCATAAATGAATAATATTGCTTTTTGGAATATAAGAGGGGCTAACTTATCATCTAAGCAAATTGAGATCAAAAATCTTATACAGGAAAAAATATTCAGTTAATGTGTGTTTCTGAAACTAAGCTTGATATTCAATCAACCATTAAGGCTATGCGTTTGATTGCTCCATTCTGGTTATATGATAATAACTTTCTTGAAGCTAATTATGGCAGATTGCTCACTTTATGGAATCCAAATTTTTTCAAACTTTCCAGAATAAATGCCTCTGATCAATATATACACTATCTTTGTACTCACTTGCCATCAAATGTTTCTTTCCATCTTACCTCGCTCAAAACTCATTAACTTTGAGACAAGTTTTTCTGGATTTTCTTCCATCTTTTAACTCATCTTCCATCCTTGGCTTATTGGTGGTGATTTTAATTGTATGTTTGCAAGTAATCAAAAATGTGGTGGTTGTCCATTATCTCTCAAGGATATTTCTCCTTTAAATAGTGCTTTAATTCAGTCAAATCTTATCTCTGCTAAATATCTTGGTTCAGACTTTACCTGGTCTAACAGTAATAGGAGTGGAAATTCTACTTTATGTAAGCTTGATCATATTTTCTTAAACATTCCTTTTCTTCATCTTTGGCCAAAATCTTTTTATCATATCTTACAGCCTTCTTTATCTGATCATAGTCCATTATTATTTCATTGTGGAGCTGATGATTTTCGTGGTGGGAATCACTCTTTTAAATTTTTTAATTTCTGGACTAAACAAGTTGATTATCATGTTATTTTAAAGCAGGTTTGGAAGATGCAATATGGAAAGGATCCTCTTACAAATATTATTCTCAAGATGAAAGCTCTTAAATTTCAACTTAAGAATTGGTCTGCTGCTAACTTTGGTAAGGATTCTAAACTATCAACTCAGATTCGGAATGAGCTCATTAGAATACAAGATATCCTCAATGATAGGCCTTTTGATGCTACTTTACTTCATTTTGAATTGCAATTAAAAAATGATCTGGATCAAGTTATACAAAAGGAAGTTTCTTCAATCAAACAGAAAATTCATTTGAGAATGGAAAGAGAGGCTGATAGGAATACTAAGTACTTCCATAATTTTCTAATAGTTAAAAGGAACCATGAATGCATTTTTCAGATAAAGGACATGTTTGGAAATATGGTGAATACTTTTGATGGAATAAATGAAGCATTTGTTCAGTATTTCACATCTATCTTAGCTCCAACCAACTTATTCATTCCTGATATCAATCCTCTTTATGATATTAATCTTTCAACCATAACTGCCTCTCAGTCAAATACTCTGATTAGTGCAATATCAGATAATGAAATTGAAACTGCAGTTTTTAGCTTAGACAGTGATAGTTGTGGTGGTCCAGATGGTTTTAATGCACATTTTATTCAGCAGAGTTGGAAAATAATTGGATCAGATATTGTAAAGGCCATTCAGCATTTTTTTCTTTATAATAAGCTCCCTGTTGGACTTACTGCCACTGCTATTGCTTTAATTCCCAAGATCATTAATCCATCTTCAGTTGCTGATTTTAGGCCAATTTCATGTTGTAATATTATATACAAGATTATATTAAAGGTTATAGCTAATAGATTACAAATAGTTTTACCATCCATTATCACAAACAATCAAGCTGCATATATTACTGGTAGATCAATAAGTGATAATATCCTTTTGACTCAAGAATTGTTGTATGGATTTGAGAGGACAATCATTTCTCCAAGGTGCATGTTAAAATTAGACATTAAGAAGGCATTTGATTCCATTGCTTGGCCTTCAATATTAGCTATTATGTCTAGAATGAACTTCCCAAAACCTTTTTTAGCTTGGATTTACACATGTATATCATCACCAATGTATTCTATTTCGAGAGAGGGTGGGTTGTATGGTTATTTTAAAGGTAATCAAGGTGTTAGGCAAGGTGATCCAGTCTCTGCTTATATGTTCATAATAGTTATGGAGCTTCTTAATTCTATCTTGATGGATCTTGTAGTTAAAAAAAAATTCAGCTTCATCCCAAATGTAAAAATCCAATAATCACTCATTTTCTTTTTGCAGATGATCTTATCATTTTTACAAAGCCCACTTACCATAATATTTAATGTATTACTTCATCTCTTAAATTTTTCTATTCAATCACTGGCCTGCAAATTAATCTCCATAAATCAAATATCATGGTTGCTGGTCTAAATTCTATTCAGAGGAATGATATTATAAAATATTCAGGTCTTCAAGAATTGTCTAAGAATTCTTACTATTTGGGTTTACCTATCTTAAGTTCTAGAATTACAAAACAAAATTGTTTGCCACTCTTTGAGAAGATCATTGAAAGACTTCGAGTATGGCCTATTGATAAACTGTCACAAGCTGGTAGGCTTACTATCATATAATCCATTGCTGTGGCTATGACAAATTATTGGACAAGACATTATATACTCCCTGTTAAGTTGATAAACATGATTTCTAGTGCTCTTAACAAATTCCTCTGGCATGGTGATCCTTTTTCTAGGAAGCTCATCCCTATTTCATATTATAAACTGTTTGATTCTAAAAAGAATGGTGGTCTTGGAATAACTAATATTTTTCTATGGAATAAGGCAGCCATGTCTGTATACTATAATAAGATCTTTGAATCTGGTAGAAATTTATGGTCACAATGGGTAAATCATAATCTGATTGGTAAGAGGAATTTTTGGACTATGCAAATTCCACAAAACTGCAGTTGGAGTTGGAGATGTATTCTTAAGCTTAGGGAAACATTTATTCCTCTCTTACAATGTAACTATGCTTTAATTAAAGGCCTATTATTCTGGCATTCTCCATGGGCTAAACAAGGTTTGATTTTAAGTTCTGTTGTTGATTATAATTTGAGAAGGAATTCTGGTATTTCTGATTTGGCAACTGTTGATGAATTTCTTCATGGAGATTGTATAGTTTTACCATATTCTAGTTCTTTTCAGCTTAGGAATTTATGGAATGTTATTAGCAGTAATCCCATTAAGAATAATGGAAATGTTTTGATCTGGTCAGATAAGGGTAAGCTTCATTCTATTAGGCATGTTTATAAATCTCTCTGTGGAGTTGGTTCTTATTTTCCATGGCATTCAAGAATTTGGAATATTGGTGGAAGTGCGAAAGAAAATTTATTGTTGTGGAAGGTGATGGCAAATGCATTAAACACTAAAGATAAGCTCTGTAGAATGGGTATTATTTCAGAGGATATTTGTGTTCTTTGTACATCGGAATCTGAAACAAATACTCATTTGTTTTTTGAGTGCACTTATGTATTTCAGATATGGTATAGGCTTTTGTCAAATGGTGGATTTTATAAACCCTCACCAGTCAGTTCTACTGAATGGTTTAATGTGTTTAAAGCAACTAGATGGAAGACCAGAATGACTAGACTGCTTCTAAAGCTACTGAAGAGGCTGATATATGCAGTATGGACAGAAAGAAATAATAGAGTGTTTGGTATTGCTATTAAAAATTCTTCTCAACTCTATAATATGATTCATGGCAGTGTACTTAGAGATTTGAAAACAGACTGTATCTGAAGCTTGCTTGATTTTCTTGGAAGATTTGCAGATGGTTTTCTTCTAAATTTGTTCAATATGATGTGCCTGGATTCCTATATACTTAAAGATTGTCATTATTTGAAGTTTGAAGGTTCTATCAATGCTGGAATGTGAGCAACTGGATAGCCTGATCTTAACCTGAATCTGTACAAGAGCATAAGCATAGCTAGTTTCTGTTGTGATACTAGTTTGTTTCAGTATATCTTTTTGAGGGTACTTGTCAGATTGTGTTTTTTGTTTTGTATTATTGGTTTTGATACTAGTCAAGTTTAGGGTTGTAACTGATTGTAAGTTGTGGTATTGTAGTTGTTTGTTGTAATGTTGATTAAGTCAATAAAATGAGCCTATGCTCTTGCTTTTCAAAAAAAAAAAAAAACTTCATACTTATACAACCATTTTCATACAAGAGTTGAAAACTTTTAAATCAAATATTAGAGTCAAAGGTCATCGAAATCCATCCATTTCAAATATCATTTCAGTTTCAAATCCATATACGATCACAACAATCATTTTTCCCTTATAAATCGAATGTCCTTCAAATTAAAAAATTTCAAAATCGATAGTTTTTCGTAATATTCTCAATTTAATATTTATATCAAGTTTATAAATAAAAATTTCTTTTCCATATCAAATATATTCAAATTAAATATTTTAAACATAAATTACTTTATAAAACATTTACTAAGTTCATAAACACTTTTTAAAGCAAAATTCCATTTAAACATTTCAAACCCTATTTCACATTCGTATAATACAAAATAATCTTATTCATTTTACTTACGAAAATACTTAACGGTTTAAAACTTGTTTAAACTATATTATCTTTTAACTAAAGATTTACAACTATTATTATTTTCCAACACCTTAGAAGATGATTTCGAACATTAGAATTACAATCCCCAAATTTTCATATTCAATTTATTTCCTAGCCAAAATCATAATTATATGGGTCATTTTTCTAATATAAAATCATTTCATCATTGTATATATTTTCTTAGACTAACTATACGGCTTATATTACTTCAAAATTTCTTTTTTATTTTTCCACATTATCACAACCCCATATTAAGAAATGGTATTCATTCAACATATTATTATAGGTAGATTTGCCTCCAATATTTTACCGAAGGATTACAATATGTACTAGCTTTTATCCATTTTCGACTTCTTCTTTTCTTATGGACATTTCTAAACTTTTATCATACAAAAAAGCATTAAGAATTTAATTACACATATCATTAACCTTGACGCACCAACTACTCAAAAACTAAGGATACAATAGGATCCTATATCCCATACACAAGGTTGCACCAAAAGAAAGGCCTTGACCTAGACACTACTAGCTAGAAGTTAAGAAATGACGAGTCCTACACGACTTCTTCCGCTTCTCCACATTCCTTTGAGAACAATGCTTCGGTATTTATCCTTCCAGATGTTGCCTCAAAATGAACGGTGTACTCCACATCAACAAGTCCCGAATTCTTGCATTTGTTACGAATAGTGCATCACGGTTTTCCTTCCACGCTATCTCTCAGGGCAACTTCTGGGTATATGTCTAGTTTGTTTGTAATGGAAGCAAATGGTTGATTCGTCAACTGATACAATGGGTACATGCTTCTTCTTCCTCGCCTTAGGACAATGGCTTAGAAAATGGCCCTCTTTACTACACATAAAACATACAATCTCAAAGTGAACACGCTGGTCATCCTTTCACTACCTCTTTTTGCTGCATAGCGGCAAAATGTCCGTTTTGGTGACACTTTTAACTGACAATGTTATCATAAGGGGTTGGTTCCGACCTTTCACTAATCGGTTTCTCCTATTATAACTCCACCTCTTTTTGTGCCTTACGTTCTGCAATTCATGCTGCACTTTTTATTAACTTAATCGAATTAAACATTTAACAACATTCTCCTAGCATATGATAAAATTTTCATCAGTTAAATTTTAAATTTTATTCTTAAGTTTATTAGTGCGTTAACCAGCTTTTGAATGAAATTTCTTTAGAATTCGATGGTTACCAAATTCATTATTTTAAATAAGTCTAAATTGATAGCATATCCAATTTGTTTTGATCACGTACTTAAGGGTTTTAATATGCTCTTCTAACTGTAATTTTTTACTCTAATTCACGGGTACTAAATTATACTTATATAAAAATAGAATTACGCTCTCTCGATACTCTTAACTCATTCTAAGGTGCTACTGACCCGATCACTAATAAGTTTATCCTAACAAAGACAAGATTCTCGTTTAACCTTCAGCTCTGACACCAACCGTGATGACCTAACTTTTAGAACAGTTTAAGTTGACAATAAACCACGCATGTACAACTCAAACCATTTGAAGATAGATTATCAATGAGTTTATTTTAAAGAAATAAAAAGAAAAGAAAAAACAAAAATAGAATCTCGCAGTAGAACGACAAAATATAATAATCACATAAACAGTATATGAAGCTGTGTAATAATATATACTCGATTCAATTTACAACATAAATCAAAGTTCTATAATACTATCAAAGTTATACATTTTAATAGACAGAATAAAATAGTGCAACGGAATAAATGCTGGTAGATATGATATACCAAATCTTCGTCTTCGCCCTCCGGAATAACTGTCATCGATAACTGAAAAACTCAATCTGATCCGAGCGTAATGAAAAACAAAACATTCGAGTCAGGACTAAAAATCCTCATGTAAGTCAAAACAAAATCAAGAGAAATATATTTTCAAAATGAACTATTTCTTTCCATTCCCAACAAATCTGGACTCAGACCCAAATTCCAAACAAATGAATTGAATTCCCAATGTTTGATTTCAATTCCTTTCAAATTCAGTTTCATTCAATTTCAATTTCGATTCAACGATTTAGTGGCCCTAGTTCAATTCAGATCTCATTTCAAAACCATTCAGTTTACATAAATTCGAGTCTCATCTCTATACACCAATTTAAATCACTTAAGTATATTTAACATCAATGTTCGAATTTTTTTAGATTCAAATCTTTAAAACAATCCAATTTCCATAATTTAAAAAAATATCAATTATAACTTCGAAATTTCAAATTAGATTCTTTACATAAATTCTTTTAACAAAATTTTAATTCCAACATTTCCAAAGGTCAAATTTCAAATTAATCCAATTCAAACGTATCAAAATCATTTAACGGTCGGATTCCACACATAGGCCATCGTACAACATTTCCTTTATATTTATTGAAGTTATAGGAAAATCTATAAATCCTTTTATTGCTCTTATAGAAAAAATAAGTATTATTGCATAATTAGAATTTAAATTATATAAATGAAATTCAAGTTAAGTTCGGGAACTAAATTTAATTTGATTCAAAAAATAAATTCTTTATGATATATAAATTTCTAAAGGTTAGATTTTTAAAGCTTTTTAATTTCAATAAATAAAACTCAATTTTTCCAAACGATGATAGAATCGCAAAATCACAATTCTACGAAAGCAGTCAACCATGCATCAAAATTTGTATATCAGATAGGATATCCAACGTCGATATCAAATTAAATGTCCAAATGATCAATCACATCATGGAGATAACACAGAAATATCAAAACCATTAGCCAACATACAGCAAATCAAACATATCATCTGTCTCAATATCAATCAACATCAAAAGAAACCAATTCATCCATATAACAACAATCAATAGTTGCTAAATGTCAGGGTGTTTCACTAAAAGTGATGCAATTTCGATATCAATTTAAATGTCCAATTAAATGTAAATTTAACTATCAAATCTGCTATCAATTTAACTATCAAATTTAAATATTAATTTAAACAATCAAATTTAAATTCAATCAACCAACTTTATAAATCATTTCAATCAATTGAATTTTCAAACATCAATGAATATAATTTTTATCACTTTATAAATTGGCTTATCTTGTAGTAGGAAATTTAGTGCTTCGTGAATGGGTTTTTACCACTCACCTGATAATGCGACTCCCAAAAATAGTACGAATGATCATCGTCGACTACGGACACAGATGCTCGGATTCGGACAACGGACATGTATAAGAATAGAATTTGGAGGTGGAGCTGCTGCGAAACATACGAGTAAACCTGACTTTGGTTTTAACGATGCACCGCTGGACAGTGAAGTGGCAAGTACAGCTTATAGGTATAGACTTTGTTAATGACAATAGCGGTAGTGCTCGGCTAGATGAGTGATAGCAGACTGGCGAACTCTGGCCAGTGATGAGTGAAACGTGAGCTAGTTTAGGATGCAGGAAAACGTTGGAATTAGATAGAAGGATCTGGGAGTTTTAGCTGAGCACTAGCGAAGTGGAAGTCTCGGTAGAGTGATGGTCGACTGAAGGAAACAGTGCAGCTCGGTTTTGGTGACTTGCGAGAAGGCAGGCAGCAGCGGTTCCAGGCGAAGTGGAAGAGGTGCGGGTGGTGACGTGGTAGTGGAGGCTGCAATCGTGCTGAGTGGGGACTGGTGAGGAATGTGACTGGGCCGATGGGTGTAAGTGGACGTGAAACAGAGGCGAAGGGTGAAGGTGGCTGCTGAAGCTCGACTGGAGACAGGGGTAGCAGCGGTGGATGATTGGAAACGTGGGCAGGCAGATGGAGGAGGGAAGCATGGATGATGGGAGAATTGGACGCGAGTTCGAGGACACTGAAACGGTGATGTAGCGGGGAGGAGGACGAGCGACGGTGCAATGATGAGGTGAGACAGCGAATAGGAAGAAGAGGCGATGGGCAGAGGGCGGACGTGCATTGGCAGAGGCTAATGAGGAGGTGGAAATTTTTTCTTTGAATTGAAATGCCTAGAGATATAAATGCTAACAGAAAACAGTAAAGGCTAAGGAGGAAGTTTTACCGTATATATATTCTTTCATTTTCTTCTTCTTTGATTTGCAATTCGACTTGCAGGGGAAGGGTGAAGGCATGCAAGTGCAACAGACAGGCTATATTATATGGACTAGAAACAGTGTTTCATTAGAATAAACTATTAATAAAATTAAATGCCATAGCACGTTAGACACACGAAGTCGACGTGGCGAAAGATACCTGTCCAGAGAATCAGAAGGGCAGGGATATTGTCCGATAGGTGACGTGGCTAAACAGGAAACCTCTATACACAAAAATCCAACCACTTAACGTTGCGCACCCGACGTCAAAGTACATAAGACAATTTACTACGGCGATCAGCGTGATGAGACAAATCAAATGGTATAAAAAAATCTGTGTTACGGCAACAATATCAAAAATCCACTGTCGCAATTAATTACCCCGATTAGACCGTACGTCAAGCTATAAATCGTGATATGGAGTAGAAGATCAGAATTGGATGAAATGAACTTCGACTTTCAATTGTAAAATTTTCTAGATAATTTCTGTATAAAAATATTTATATGTTGAAAAATAATATTTCCCTCTAAAATATTAACTAATTTTTGAATTAAAACTCAAAACGATAAATTTACGTATTTCGCAACAAATAAAATTTTCTTTCACAATAATACATAAGTCACATTTCAAAATTACATTTTTCATAATTAAATTTAACTATTTATTTTATTCTAAATTCTCATTTAATTTACTAGATCTTAATTCGTTAAAACTCCGATTACGCAACTTACCAAAATAAATTTTAAATAATAACCTACGCTTCTTTTAATAAACATTTGTTCATTCATTTTAACTTAACACTTCCTATCTTAATTTCCATTAAAAATTTATTACAACCCAATATCATCAATTTCAATTTTAATATAAGTTACCCCTTTTATTTTATTACAACTTGTCGTCATTTTAGAATTTTGATTAAATGTTGTAACTCATGTTTTTCTATTATTTACATATATCAATCTCTTATTCAAAATAAACGTTAATATTCCTATTATTAATTATTTACAACTAATATCATTCAATTTATCTTTTCAATATAAATCATTAAATTATATTCTTTATTTTTTTTTACCATTTTCATTCAAAATTAATATTAAATTTAATTTAAAATAGTTAAAAACATGGGTCGTTACAGTAAACTGTAGAAAAGAATATCCATCTCTTACACAATTCTTTCCTTTTTAGTGTATACATTGTTACTTCAAACAATGCATTTTTATACAAATTTTTAGAAATTGGATAATTTATGGAAATTACACGGAAACTATTCCAAAATTAAGATATAGAAATTCGTAATCTATATGAAATCTAATTCACAGCCCAATTACTGATATGAAATATCTTTACACTTTACCAACTTCTTCAAATAGAGGTTTGGGATTGATTTCATATTTCCAGATCATGTTGTATATTCTATTCCTATTTTATTCATATACTAAAAGCCTTAGTCTATCCTATCTAGGTCATGATCCGTATCTACTCCATAAAAATTATAAAATCATAAATTTGCACACAAAATAAAATATCTTCATACAAATAAATTACGTAAAAATAAGCATTTATTACTTCATTTCTTGTAATACTTAAAATATGAAGTATCAAATTTAATATCTTCATCTTTGAAAGTGTAAACTTTAAAAACATTTATCAAAGATTCAAAATTCCCTTGTTCCCAAATAGGAATAAAATAATCTTCCTTTTTAAGACTTTTCTTATCAAAACTTTCTCCCTCAAAAGTTAGACTTCCTAATTTATGGCATTCAAAATTTTCCTAGTTTTTCAAAAAGGAATATATGAAAAACTTTCCTTTCGGTGGCCTACTAAAATAAGGACCTACTCCTTTTTGAAAATAGGATTTTTAACACAAAACATTCAAAACTTAATTATCTTTCTAAAATAATATATTAGACCACTTTTGTATCAAAGAGTTCTCTAGTTGCAAGAATTATCGTTTGCAGAATAGCAAATTTTCCTTAATTATCATTTCAAAATTACAGTTATTTCCTTCTAAAGCATATAGTAATATTTATTACCTTATCACTCAAAATATACTGTTATTTGATGAAATATATCTCGTAACTTTGCTCGAAAACTCTTAAAATCTCTTGCAACACTTTTCTTTATCAAATCCAATAAATTTACTATTTAAATAACTTTTGTATTCAAATTAAGAAAACCATATAAAATTCTCATCTTTACATAAATGTTTCTCCTTATCCAAAAACATCTAACTTATTTATCAATCATCATTTAAATCCAATCAACGGTGAAAGATACCTTTTATAACTTTATACGATAGAAAAATAGATGGAGTAGACGAAGATAACTTTAATTTGTCTATTACTCCTTTCAATATCTCATCTACCAAAATTCACAATTCTGTTATTACCTAAATTCCAGCACTATTCTCTACATTGCTTTATATGGGAATGTTCCTCCTACCTATCCCATCGAGCATTCCTTTCTTCTTATTTTCATTTCCAAAGCAGGTGTTAATCATTTATAAAGCCCTAACAAGAGTTCTAAAGAAAGAACTTTTTGGTTTATAAAAAAAGAAAAATAGCATAAAAAAATAGACGAATCAAAGAACCAAAAATTGATATCTTTTTAATCAAATTAAAAATTTAACAAATGAAAACTTTTCAAGTCATTAGTTTACAATAAAACTATCCACCATTTTGTCTTTAAAGAAATTTACCGCCTTTAAAATTTTTATTATCTTTCCAAACTTTTCTTAAACTAATGGTGTTATATCTCCAAAGTTGTCCAAAACCTTATTTGTATTTTCAAAAATTTCCAACTTATACAGCTTTTAAGAAGTTATAGAGGAAAGAACTTTCAAATTTATAGCGTAGGAAATATAACATAGAAAAATAGAAGAAAACGAGGAATAAAAAGTTGAAAGCTTTTCCAATTCAATTAACAAATTTTAAATTGAGAAGTTAATAAATAGAAACTTCTCTTTTTTTCAACTTCTCAATTCATCAAATTTGTAAATTAAAATCACCTACAAAAATATTTCACCACCCTTTTTAATTTTACAACATTTTTTCGAACTTTTTACAAAACAAACGATGGTATAATTTAAAAGTCATCTAAGGTTGCTTTTTGTCGAAATTTTTTAACTCATTAGATTTTCATTTTAAAATCTTTTGGAATGCACTTTCAAAATTTTCAAAGGGTTTTCAAAGAAACCTTATTATCAAATTATGTCCCAAGGCGTAGGATTAAAATTTATTCTTACTTTTAAACCTTTCTATACCATCTTTTAAAAATCTAATTTCTTCCCTGTGGTGATAAATGTATTCCTTCTTAAAGAAGTTCGTTCATTTCCTTACTCTCGTATTTTATTAATACCTAACACCTTCGTTTGTTACCTCCATAAATGTAAATTTGTTCATATTATTAGTTGTTAGCCTAACGGATGTTTCCATAAGGTCATTTATTTCCTATTCAAATCCTACCTATTTACTTCTACCTTTTCTTTCTCATAATTATCCTAATGGGTCATTAATTTTATTACCTATTAACCTTTCCATCTATGATTAGCCCTACTATTAAATATGTCTATAGGGTCCACAATGATAAGGAAGACTATGTCCTATCAAGAAGTCAATTACTATCTAGCTTCTAGGGTACTTCCAAAAGCTGAGGTCATGCTCTCCCTAGTTTTCTCCTAAATATATTATTTCCGCTTCACATGTAATCGAAGTAGTAGTAGAAATCGTCTCTAATTATTCTTCCATCTCCGCCTCGCCCATCCTTTCGAAATATAGTCACAACTATTTTTATAGTTGCAATCTATAAAGTTAGACGTAAATTCAAAAATAAATAAATATATATGTAGTAAGATTTTTTAAAAACACCTTTTTTCAAAAATAACAAATACGCCTCTCATACGTATATTTTTCCTCGTTGATCGAGTAACGTAAGCTCTGATACCAAATATAACAATCCACCCAGAACATGCCTAAATTTGGACCTAGAAAAGGACCATGGAAACTTAAATCCATTCTAAGGATGGCTATTGGTTTGGGAAAGGAAATAACAATACAAAGCCATAACTAATCTTTCAAAGATCATAGTGGATGAAATATAATATAACAGTAAAGTGTACCCAATTATTTCAAAACCATAAAATGTCATAATAAAAAATACCATCAAATCATATCATAAATCCATTACAACAATTGAAATTAAATACACCCCATATATATAATAATATGCATCTTATAGTTTCATAAATAAGGCCTTATAGGAATCTTCTTATTATGCCTTAAAATAATAATTAGGCTATAGAAGAGTTTCCTCTTATTTTCGCCTAATAATCAATTACATTTCTAATGGAGGAAATAAATGAAAATAAATACCTAATTAATTATGCCATATACACAATAATTATATGTTAATTATGCTAATAGAAATAAATAAATATTCGTGCCTAATAAATTCTAAACGCATGGATTTTACGCCCTAAACTAGCATTAAATGCCAACTCCCTAACCAAATACTATTATTAGTTTATTTTCTTTAAATTTCCAAGACTTTTACATACCAAAAAAAGGGATTCTAATATCCAAAACATAAAATAAATATTCATAACCAAAACTACAATAACAAACATGTAAATAAAATAGAAACTAAATTTAATACACCAATTCAATGTAATATCCTAAAACATAGGAACTGCAATTTAAACTCCATATTCTATTCAACTCCTCTTTTACAAAGAAATAAATAAGAAGAAAATTTGTGTGGAATAAGTGGTGCAAACTATGAATAAAATCCATAATCTAAATCCCTTGTTTCATTGAAGAATTACAAATTGAACCAAAGAAGAAGGATAAGTGGAATAGGCTATGAAATTATCAAAAATTGCATAAACAAAACAAATTCCATCAAATTAATGTAAAATAATTAAGAATCTCAACATAGAATTGACATTTTGAAATAAAACAGAATTTTAGGAGATTTTATCCATCATATTTTCACAATCCCAAAACCCTTAAGGCATATTCAAATCCATAGAGTTGTATTAAACAATTACTAAAAAGAAAAACTAAGGTTTTCACTCATAGAATAGCCTTAGCTTCGCCTTCCTAGGATTTGCACACCATACAATCTCTTCTAGAATCTCTCTCTTTTGATATATATATATATATATATATATTATACGTAGAATAGGAAAGATGTGTATATTTTTATTAAATTCAGAATAGTTGGAGGATAATAGAATAAGAATAGGCTGGAGGAAGAAGAAATAAATAGAAAATAGATTGAATTCTCTACAGGTTTTTTGAATCTAATTGAAGAGATAATAATGGTAGAGTTTCATTGAATTCTCCAAAATAATGTGAATAAAATGGAGAGGATAGGGTTTTATTTATAGGGGTTGAAATGCACTAGGACCGTAGGATGAAAATAGATTAAGACAGAGAAATCTAGAAGTGTTCATCCTATCAAACCCTAGCCGCCATTGCAAGTTTGCATAACAGATCGATCAACGGCCCCCATCAATCGGTCGACTTTTAGGGGTCGACCGGTACGTTGTTTTGGGTAATTATTGATTCCGTTGCTTTTTAATTAGTTTCTTTCCCCTAATTAACTTTAATGTTAAATGTTAATTAAACGTTACTTAATGTTTACTTACCCCCTAAGCTAATTTTTAAAATTCAAACTCTAAATTTAAATTCTCATTTGTATTTAAATTCCAACTAAATTAATTTAAATATGAAAAACTTCAAACGCTTATACCTTTTTCATTTGAGCTCCATTTTTAGCATATTATATATGGAAATAGATTAGAATTTCTCCATAAACACAATGGAATAACTTTTGTGGTTAAATTTCAAACTTTATAAATTCCCATACTCAACCCAATCACATATGATTCAATTTACTTCATTTATGTATGGTTCATTTTATGGAGTGTTACAAATTTAGTTATACTTCATGATTTTTATACCTTAATACATTGGAATTACTTATTTTTCCAAAGAAAATTGTTAGCACTATAATTCTCTACAAATTACGGGCTTGTGTTATGTGCGAAATAACAAGGAATTATCATTTATTTTTCTATTTGAATAGGTAATACAAAATACGACGATTCTTTATTTATTACATCTCTTCCTTTTTGTTTACATTTCTTATTGCTTCAAACAGTACACTCTTATGGTCTTTTTATACAATTTATAGAAATTTACATTATTATGCACTTCATTCCAATACATTAAAATATCATCTCATACCAATTTAATTTACAATCAATTCTAATTTGTATTCACAATCTATATAAACCAACTAAATCTGGAATCCCAATATCCATTTAAATGACCGTCTAGAATTAATATAGCAATTACAAGTTCATGGTTTACTATTTTTCAAATAATAAATTTAGGGACTTCTAATCCCCCCGATATTCTCGAGATTTAGAATTCATATAACTTATATAAATCAGTTTAATAATTATAGAATATATAGGCAAGATTTATAATTTTATTACATATGTGAAGTTTTGGCCTACAACTCTAATTTACATTTTGGGCATATAGGTGTAGATCAACAACGATATCAATCTAACATTATATAAAAGCATATAATATTCTCACTCATCTTTTTAGTATTCCAAATCTCTAGATATAATCATTGTTACTCTAGTTTGAATCCCTTTTCTTCCTATTTGGATTTATACACCATAGCATATACAGATCTATTAGAAATCTAGAGCGGAAACGAGATTTGGATTTGATTTGTATTTTAAATTTGGATTTACAGTTTACCTCGGCTTTGATGATTTAATTTGACCATATTCCTTTTCTCTATCATCTTTTACAATTCTCCGAATGTGTGTGTGTACACACACACACACACACACTTATAACTAGAACTAATTTAAAATTTTAGATATTTGGAGGAGAAGAGAAAACTGTAGAGCCCCAAAATTGCTTTGAATATGTGTTCAGAAGTGAGGGTCTGGGTCTATATTTATAGGGATTCAAATCAATGCCAATATTTGGATTAAACTGTATAAATCTAAGTCGTTAGGTCTTTATTTATTGTCAAATTTAGCCTGGCAATGGTCGACCGCTACCGATCGACCTATGTGCATCTTGGCTCACTATCCCCTTTGTTTCATGGTGAATTGATCTATTACGTTGATTTTTTTTGGTTTTATACCTTCTTTAATCAATTCTTGTAATTGATTTCCTATTATTCATTACTTAAGGTCTAAGCTACTGTTAAGTCTACTTGTTTGCAATTAACGTTAATTATTCTTATTTCCTTAGTTGCCTATCATTATATTCGATTCTAAAACTTCAAACGTTAATGGCCTTATCACTTGAACTCTGATTGAAAATTGATCAAAAAATCGCCACGAACCCAATGATGCAAGTTTCATAGTGAAATTCTAACTTGTAAAAATTGTATATTCAGTATTATTATTTGTTAATTAATTTATTATAAATTAATTGTTGCAAATATCATGCGATGTTACATTCTCTCCTCTTAAAAGAATTTCGTCCCCGAAATTCTTGAAGGACCGAACAATGTAACATAACTTACAATCATTCTAAGCTATCAAATCAATTATTATTTTTACAATCAATCGTATACAAGTGCACAATGTGAAAAAATATATATGAAATTTATGTAGAATAATTCTAATCAACGCCTCCTATATGAATGCATTTTTTAAATCAAATTCAAAAATATGGTGCAAACGTCCTAAATATACTGGCAGTTCTATATGCATGCGACTTTTGTAAAATAACAAACTTGTTTTTACATCTAAATTCTCTCACACTTCTACAAATAAAATCATTGTTCAACCAATTTTCCATCCAATTTCTACCGTCTAAAATCCTAGAAAAACCATTTAACATCCATGCTTGAAAATTCAAATTTCTAAACCTATTCCTTTATACTAGGAAAAGGGTTTGAAATGGAAAATTTCATATTTCCATTCTTTTTCTCTCGTATACCCAACTTCCCACGATACTTTGGAAACTTCGCTTATGTCTAGATATCTTCTTCCAACTTTTCCAAGTACAATTTGCATAAGTAAAATTTTATTCTTAAAGTTTTCAAAACAAGGTTATTTCAAAATCAACTTATTGTTCACGTATCGACAAGATATATTGGAAAAAAATTCGTAGCTAAAACATCTTCATTTTCACTAACAGTATTTCATTTTACTGCCACTACTGTGGCATGGTAAAATAAATACTGTAACAGCCCGCAAATGCGTACCCCTTGAGTCAACACTATTCTACAACAATCAACTCAAGTTGTACAGAAATACAAACCATTTGGGTTAAAGAAGAAGAGGTAGAAGAAGAAAATAGAAAACAACAACAGAATCTAACCATCGCAGCGGAATAAAATATAATAGATAATAAATATTCTTTACTCAAACATCAAATATCTCTGTTTATATATTATATCATCAGAGTACATCAATCACAGCTCAACATCAATATCATACAAATGGATACACAATAACTCAACACAGCAGAATATATGTATATAAACAAGTACGGGAGTACGTATCGTCATTTTGCTCGTCTCCTGAGCTCCACAGCATCATATCCTGTATTCTATAATACTCGGTCTGACCCGAGTATTATAGTTAAATAACACCCGAGTCAGTCTGGAATACCAGCGTGAGAAAATTACACCCAATTGATTATTAAAATTTCGAAAATCCTTTGAAAACAAAAGCATCTCGTAAGACCACGCCACAAATAAACATGTCAGGTTTTTACCTTACGATAGCTAAAACAATTTTTATAGAAATCCTCTGATATTATAATAGGGTCTATATACAAATACTTATAAAATAGCCGAAATTGTTACAAGATTAAATTCCAGCTACTAGCCACAGAGTGGGTAATACAAATAAAACTCGTACAAGGCTCGTAGGGAGAATGGATTTCCAACTAATGACTAGCACTGGGGTACCACCTGTCACAGCACGGGGCCTAGATCACCGTACCGAGGAGTACGCCCGCTCCCCTGCAACACAAGGCCGGGACTACCCCTTAGTGGATAATCCCGAGTGAGATCACCCGCGGTTGGGATCAGCAACCGCCCACTAAGACGAATTAAAAAGGGACATCTAGACTGGAATGACATCACCCTGCTTGGGTGCTACCCACCTAGCCTTGCTGCATAACCCCTGATTTTCAGTCATTCCTATTTGATGAGGCTTGAGGCTAAGCGTTACCTTTTTAGAATATATTCCTCAGAATGCCCATCGTCCACCTGACGATGTTTGCGAAAGCATTCATCCATACAAGTCCGTCCCGGGTTCGAACGGAACCGAAGGCACTATTCCTACTACATCCATTTTGGAAATATCCTCAGGATTAGTAGCGACTAGCCCTTGCATTTCACTGCTCCATCTTCGAATCCAAAATCATTTTCACGAAATGTACAAACTGGATCGAAGTGGTTTTCGAGAAATAAATCTCGGTCCCGGTCTCTTCGAAACGATCAACGCAGTTGTCTAATATTGATAGTCGGTTATTTAACTATCAATTAATATTCACAACATCCGTCTAAAAATAAATAATTTTCCAAATTATTTATTTACCTCAAAATATCTTCACAAGATATATTTCTATTTTCAATCCTTTGAAAACAGTTGCAAACCATTCTTTCTTTCCCAGAATAAACCTTCCCAAATATTCTCTATCTCCTCTGAAATCACCAAGCACAAAACTAGATTTTAAAATAATTTAAAATCACTTTAATTTGAAATATACTTTAAAACATTCAAGTTAAAATTACTTTAATAATTTGTTGAAAATACATACTATATGAATGTTTGAAAATAAGGTTGCTTAATAAAATATAAAACTAGATTTCTACTTTTAAAAACAAAATACTAAGTTACTTCTTAATAATTACTGCTAAAATAGATTAAAAGAAAATACTTACTTTAGAATTTAAATATTTAGAAATAATAATTTTTTCAAAACATACTTTTTTTAAACACTTTAAACTTTAAACTTATATTTAAAAATTACTTTGAAAACGTACTTGGTTATTCAGGGAGAATTTCCAATCTCAATCACTTAAATCAATTTCCAAATTGATTCCCAATTTATTCCACTTGAAATAAGCTTCTTTAATTACTCAATTTATTTCAAAATTCATTAATTATGCACTTAATTATTATTGTTATTATTTTCCATTTGATTTTATATCTTTTAACTGAAATATACAAATTTCAGCTTTTCCCAATTTCTTCTTTATTCTTTTTAATAATTTAAGTCTTAAATATTAAACAAATGTTTTGTTCTTTTAAAATAATAATGCTGGAATTTAAAATTCATAAATCTTCTGTTAATTCAAATTTCCTTTCCATATACGAAATTTTATTTATTAGAATTTAAAACTACTATTATTCTTAATTTATTTAAAATTTATATAATTATTTCACTTACAAATTCTCTTCGTTTTATTTCCAAAATCCAATTCTATATATCTTGATAACTTAGTGCTTCGGAATATATTCAGGGAAACCATAATATCCAATATTCCAATTATTAATAATATTCATCACAGAATATAAAATAATCACATCAGAGGGTATTACATAATTTAAATAAATGTTGAGGGATCCAGTTGGATCCCTCCAACATGTTTTCCCTACATCCACAGACGTTAGCACAACATAAAAATCAATCCCAAAATATACCACACTATAGAACATCAATCAATTCAATCATTCAAACAATTATTTAAATTTAATCATTTAAATTTAAATTTAACTGAGTGAGATTAACTCACCTTCGCTGATTATTTTGCAATCCACTCCAGACCAGCTTGTTTCTTTTCAAATTTTACCTTGAATAAATAATTACATGATTTATTAACTTCTGGAATAATCCACAATTAATTTACCATTTAATAAAGTAAATTAACCGATAATTTAATTTAGACTAATCATTTGGTTTTAACTAATAATTTGATTTTTAAACTAATATTTTATATTTTTACCTAATTTTCCTAAAAAACTTTTAGCAACCAAATAATTAAATGAGCTAATAAAACAAATTACTCACCACCCTACGTTATTATATTTTTTCTCGTGAAACTACGAATACTAAAATAGCCTATAGACACTTAAAAATATATTCTTTATACAAACCTTAAGAAAAATTAAATTATTATTTCTTTCAACTCTATCAACATAAACTAATTTCTGTTTCCCTAAATTATATATTATTAAATCTTGAAATATATAAACTGTGTATATATATATTTTGCTACAGTTTAATAAATCCTTTTTTTTATACACAAATTTAAAAAGAGGGTTATACCTCACAATCGATCGCTAGACCCTAGGCAGCCCCCATCACCACCTTCCATCGCGAGCTGCTTCGACGCTCACCACCAGAACATCAACGGCCTTTGAACCCACTGTGCGACGAGCTCGAGAACGGTCTCGAGAATACCCAGATCGAAACCCTAAACGCGTCGCTCTCCTATAGGAATTCGCCTCCTTCCTCTTGAATTTTGCGCGCGCGGCCACACCTGAATGACGCGGCAAAGACGACACGTCTTCGGCTACAATCGGCAATGCGAGTCACCCTTGTATCGAAGTCGACATCGCTTCGATCAATACTTGATTCGAATAAAAGTCGAGGCGCCCCCCCATTAGATTGCGGCCGCCATTAATTTCGAGAAGGCTTCGGCCGATTTTTTTTTCTTTTGTTATCTGATTTGATTTTTGTACCGGGGAATAGAAAGTAATCCTACGCGATTTAAAAGAGATCGACCTCTTTTTTTTATATTTACTGAAGGTTTGATTATTGAAGAACGATGCTTCGGCCATGTTATTAGAGTGATAATGAAACAGAAGAGAGTAGAAGAAGCTTGCGTTAGAAGCTAAACGAGTGTGGCTCCCATGGAAAGATTCGACTATGTAAATTGAAGTTAAATTAATTTTTCTATGCATTTACGGTTTGTACGATCAAACAGTAACTCCGAACACTACGAAAGTTAAAATCCGATAATAATATAATATTACGGATCCAATGGAACTGGTTTCATTAAATTCCGAGACTGTGCCTCGGAAGGCTATTTTTAAATTCAATTAAAAACGATAAAATTTCAAAACTGAATAAATCACTGTTCAATTAAATTTTAACACTTCTATTATCTTCAATGTTATCAATATCAATTTTGCAAGCCCTTTAAATTATTTTTATATAGGTTTAAAATTCTAGATTTAACAATTTACTCAACGTCTAATTATTAAATTCTATTATTTAATTATCAAATAAATAGCGATATTTGTAATTCAAGTTAAAATTATTATATTGAATATTTAAAATCAATTAAATATTCTGATTTTAAATGCTCGAAAATTCCGGGTCGTCACAAATACCAATCAATATGCTGCCTATTCCTCCATATCAAGTATGTGGCATTTTCAAAATTTGGAAATTTCTTCCTTTTCAATTCAAAAAGATTTTTTATCTTCTAAAATATCAACAAAATTTTCCTAAACAAAAATAATAATTTTTTTTCCAAATTTTTTTGACAAAAGTATTTTTATTCCAGAGGTATACATTATAAGTTTTTCAAAAAAAAATTTCCACATCTCCCGAAATCATGGTTTAGTCAATCCTTCAGCGTTCGTAATGGACTCTACCTTATAATGTGGTAAATTTCAAATATTCCAAACCTTTCTTTTCTTTTATAATATCAACTGGCATACAAGTTTAATTATAAATTTCAGCCTTTAAGGAATAGGGGTATTGACCCGTGGTTGTGCAACATCCTTTCCCTGTCCTCCGTTTGTAGAAATTTATTTCTCGAAATATTTTCCTTGTACTTTTTTTAGGATTTAAAGTTTTATTTTATTTTTATCTTAGTAATTGGTTAAATAATTTTTTTTTATTTATTTCTTTACTTCCAGCCTCTACTATTTTCTTTTCCTCTGCATTAATTAAGTGTCTTTTCAGAAATTATCTTGTTTTTACTATTTTCCACAATATAGCTGTCCACACATAAAATAGAACATTTCCATTACATCGTATGCATTTCTACATAATAGCAACAACAAATACTTACAACCCAAACTAAAAGAAAATAAACACTAGAAGAAAAGAAATACTACTAACTACTACTACTAACTAAGGACTAAGAGCTCGCCCTGTGTTAGAGCTAGAATCACGGCAATATCCGAGTTATCGGGTCATAGCAGCTATGCATCTAGGATCATGCCCCTAGTGTTGCTGCTCTTGTTGCATTGCCAACCGCTTCTCCTCCATCCTCTGCCGTCGCTACTACATAGCCTAAAACCCAGTCTCCTTCCAATGTTGAGACTCTAGGATCTCTTCATAACCCTAGGCCTACTGCTTGTACCCTCCGGCCTACTAGTCAGGCCAAGGGCCCTAATCCATATATGCATGCTCAGCCTCTTGATGCTGCTCCTCAAAAACTGCAAGTAGCACCTCTTCTCAATTCCCATCCTCCCGAGGAAGTCCCTATCCAACGATGGGCTCATTTCTCTTTGTGGTGGCTCAACTTAGAGGTTGACCCTAAAATGTTTAAAATAGCAGTAAAGAGACGACAACGAGGAATTGAGCTCCTCCGAGTCTCTACTACTCCCGTACACGCAAAATGAGTCATAATCACCCTAGCCCTATTCACCTTGATACTACCTATAATGGCATAGGTGCCCTTATGGACTTAGAGGTAACCCTGCTCGTAGCTCCCCATCATAGGGATGATGTTATACTTGAGAATGCAGATGATTAGACGGGCCTAGGGCTGTAAATTCTCTAGCGCCAGACGTATGCTCCTGGTAGATGGATCGGTAAAGTATGTCGGCCCCAGTTATCTCAATTTCAATAAATCATTTTCCTACACCTCTAATGTGTAGGGTCCCACCCTACTGTGTGTCTACAAACCTAATCTCTATCCCCTTTACTTTAGATGAGAAGGTGACCTCATGCACATCCAAGTTGGACATCAAATTGACATCGAATAGGCGTATGCACCTCGGTTGGCATACATCCTGAAACGTATCATGGCGTAAAATTTGATATAATCCAGTAGTAACAAATAAATATTCTAATCCAAAAACAACGAGATTTTGGAAGTTTTTCGCTCATCCCTACAGAATCTTAAAATGGGCCGATCTCGCATAAATCTTAACAATGTCCCGATCATTATGACACCATGATAATTCTTGTGGGGTCAGCCTGGGTATTGGGCGCTAGGTCGCTACGGCGAGGTGGCATAGTTTGGATTTAAGTGGATCTAGGCTAGATCTGAAGCAAGGGTGGGGGAATTGGAAGCTTCTCTGACTATGCAAGAGGTCGAGGACCTTGGTTAGTGGCTAGGTGAGGATGGGTTGGTAGATGACTAAGAGAGAGAGAGGGAGGGAGGAGCGTTTTAGAAAATCTTTCGGGAGAAAGAAGGGTATAAGATAGAAATGAATTGGCTTGACCCTGGCATATATATATATATATATATATATATATATATATATATATATCGATTTTACAGAGGCAATGGCCGATCCCTAGATTTTGGTGGTCAACCGCTACTAATCAACCGTGGGGAACCCCAGGTCGACCGTTCCCTTTGTAAATTGGCCGTTTTGAACCTAGGCCTATTTTAGGCCAAACCGACTCTGCTTTTACTACCTATTAACCAACGCTGCTTCATTCTATCTCTGTCTTCTCCACCTTGGCTATGGCTATACTGAGAAAGTCCAGTCTACTTATATAATGCAATCACCTACTGATTTGTTCTAATTTCCAATCATCGAGATTTAAATTTCCTATCCCATTGCTATTTACCCCATTATAAATCGAGTACCACTTTTTATTGTTCGTCCTTAGAATAATTTTAGATTTTTAAAAAAAAAATTCTTTACAGAGAAAGTAACGAGCTACAAATGCTCTATGTATTTCCATTGAATAGATTTCTGTAAAACCTTTTATGGAAAATTTTCAATCTAACTAAATTTATACATATATATTTTCAATAAAAATTTCATTTAACAAAATATTTACTTATTTATTTTTATCATTTTCTTTCCAAATATATTACTCAAATAATTTTTCCTCAACTTTTTAAAACTACTTTATATTGGGTCGGATTCAGAGTGGATTTATAGTTATTCTTTCTTTTGGACTTCTCTCTTTTTAGTTTGCCGACTTAACTTCTTCCAAATAAAAATCCAACCGATATTTTGGAGTAATTACTTCACACCTTCCGTCGGGAACTCTATTGCCTTTGGATATTTACAACATATAGATCCTTATTTCCTTTATCTTGACCTGCTATACATTGTCAATTGACATCATATGGGGATCTACAATCTATCAAGTCAACGCCTCCCCATATAACCTATTTCTCATAGTGTAATCAAGGTAGGTGCATATCTTAAACTTCTTCCATTATTCCAATTCATAAACTTATCCATATTTCAGTGTATGGTTGCAACTACTGTATAGTTGGAATTTATAAAATTTGGCGTATAAGATATTTATATTTATAGGCAAAATACAAATATGTTCACTCAACATTTACTAATTTTTAAGATTGGCTAACCAATGCTCGGATACCAAATGTAAATACCCGCAGCCCAGTAGGCTCAAATTTCTGCCACATCGAAAACCCAAGTCCACCAAGATATGGATCATTGGTTTGGTATCATGGAAATAAATGAAATAATACATATCAGAGCACTAACGATATAACCTACAACATTGAGCATGGATACTGAACAAGAATGACACTTCAATTGTTTAATGTCCTTGTCAGCATCGAGCATGGATATGAACCCATTCTACTATTGTTCCAGCCTTATAGTGGTACCTGTCCTTCTAAGATATCATGTGGGTTGTAATGAGAAGGGGGTCAGAACAATGTTCTGGTGACTGAAAAATTATATGTTTTGAACATAACACTAATTTATGTTGATTTCCTTCTATTTCTTGATATGTCTTTTCATGTTCAATTAGTCATCTCGACTTTACATAGGTGTACGATACGTCACATCTACCCATAACAGCCTATAACTGTGTGCCTATAAAAAAAATATGTACAAGTATCGCGGTCCCCATTGGACCAATTCCCTAGTATCCATAATCTTACATCCTCGAGCATCTTTATCAATATTTAGACCAAATTTCCCGCATAAAAATTAAACTTCCCATTAGTGGCTAATAAAGACATCACTATAATTTAGTCATATTCTCTCTCGCTTTGCTTTGGGGATTTACTACTTATCTTCTTTCTATTACACACCCTGCTCCATGGACTATAAGAACTCAGCTCCCTGGACTACCCTATTCATTTTCGAAAGAACTCTTTAATGGGTTAACTAGCCTCGCCCTAACAAACAAACTAGCAAATAATTGTGGTCGTGCATTACCTAACATGGCCTGCCCTAGTAGGAGGCATAACCCATTAGGTGTAGCCCTGTCTTTCCCATCTTCACCGCTCTGGACTGATGACGTACTCATCCTATGTAGCTCTTACTCCTGATTTGGTGCTTACTCCTACTAATATAGTGCGGAGCTGCTCACTATCCTATCTAGATTATCTAACGTAATCAAGCAATACCTCCTTTCCTTTCTTTGAAGCAGACTTCTCTTACAACTAGGGTATTCCTTCCTATAAGCTAACATATATACTCCATGGGTCCAAAAGTTGCATTGTTAGTTTCGGAGATGATGGTTTTGATGGAAACAACCTTTGGAGTTGTTATAAAATATAAACGCTAATATCTTTGCTTAGATATGTGTATATGCAATATATATATATATATATATATATATATATATATATGCAGGTATTGAGAATGTAGACTGTACAATATAGAGATTCAAGACTGACGAATTCAAGATTGTGGAAATCAAGACTAAAGACTCATGAGTACCAAGACTATCAAGGGTTCAAGATGTCAAGATAAGTAATAGAGTCTAGATTTATGTTAAAACTTCATAATAGCACTAAAATCATTATTCTGATTTTAGTTGTGGAATGGAATCCACTTTCTCGCTTTAATAGTAGGATGGAACCCACGACCTCTTTAGTGGAATGGAACCCATGATCTTCTCTAGTAGAATGGAATCCACGAAATTTTCAAAAATGCTTATATTTTATATTTTTTAAAAACTATCTTTCCGAAAAGACATCTCTCTCTCTCGGTTTAAATATTTTAGCTTAATTCAAAAACTATTTTTAATCACATTAATTGCAAAATCATTTCTTATTTTTAAACTATCTCCTGGTTTTAATGTTTTATCTTTAATCTCAAAATATTTATATATTTATTTTTATTACTTTTATATTTCGTAAGATGATTTTTCAAAAAAAATTATAATCATAAAGTATATTCAAAATAGTTTACAAATTCTGAGATTGTTTCGACAAACTTTAAAAAGAAAATCTTTTTTAAAACAAAAATCAATTTTCAAAAAATACTAGGGGATGTCGACAAGCCTATACCCCCCCATGTCGACATGATAGCCGTAGATTTTAAAATTGGAATTTTCAAAAGAAGTTTCTATTCGTCATAACCTTTCACGAATGGACATGACCATTATTGTCTTGCATATACCAGTAGTTTTCAACTAATTTGTATTTAAGATTTGATTTCTCTCCTCTTTCTCCTCCATTCTTATTTTCAAACATTCTTAACAAATCTCTGTCGAAATCCTAAGTGAATCAAACTCGATCGTCTCTAGTTTGATTCTCTGCCACTCTCTCTCAAAGATCTCAATGCTATTCAGAGTTATCGCATCATTAGTAATCGAAGATTGAAAGATCGAAGTGCATCGAGTCTCTCTATCAAAGCGTGATTGGAAATGGTGTGACTGTGGCCCGTAAATCAATTGGGTGTGATTGTAGCTGGTAAGTCAATTAGGTGATCTTGTAGCCTAGTTAAATCAAGAGAGTTTGCCCTGGACTCGAAGATAGGAGGGTGTATCTCATGGCCTTGAAATCGAGGTTGTAATATCGATAATATATTTGAAAAGAAATCTGCATAATAAATTGTGTAGGACTGGGTGTGGGGTAACTCTGAGCCAGTATAAAATTCTGATGTGTTCTTTCCTTTACTGCTTTTATTTACTATTTGCATCTGTGTCTGGTTCTGTGATTGTCTCTATGTTTGTGAATTGCATCTATTTGGGTTTACTTTGAAAAGATTTCAAAAATATTCATAAAATTAATTAAACACCATTGACCCCCTTCTAGTGTTAATTTTGCTTTAACCGCATTTCCTACATTCGGTATAAGCCAGGTTTTCAAAGTTATCATAATTTGAAGTTCAAAAAAGTTTAAAATGGCAATTTTGGGAGATTCTGTTAACATTAGTTCAAAACTGTCCAAATCATCATTGTCTCATAAGTCTGCATACTCTTACTATAGAAAATCAAGTTATATACCAAATTGGTGTGTTGTGCAGGAATATATGTGTTATATGGTTTTTGAAGAATCAACATTCAATGGAAAAATGGTGCAAATCAAGAAAAACAAATGGATAATTGATAGTGGATGTTCAAGGCACATGACTGGTAATCTGAAGATACTAAATGGCATAATTTATGAAGATGGAAGACGAGTCAACTTTAAGGACAATTCAAAAGGATATGTGATTGGCATCGGCAATATCGGTAACTCTAAATCTTCTACTATTTCTAATGTTCTATTAGTTAGAAATCTAAAACACAACTTACTTAGCACAAGTCAATTATGTGACAAGGGCTACAAAATTAAATTTGAAAACGATAAGTGTCACATCGAAGATAATAAATCAAATATTATCTTTGAAGGGATTAAGAAGAAAAATATTTATATTCACGGTATGAAAATCTCAAATGATAATCTATGTCTTTTGGTTAATACAAGCGACCCTTGAATTTGCATAAAGATTTGGGCATTTGAATTTCAAACTCTTATCTATACTTTCAAAACATGATCTAGTAAGAGGTCTTCCTAAAATGGATTTTAAAGTGGGTAGTATATGTAATGCTTACCAATTAGAAAACTTTGGAAGAGTTCATTCAAATTGAAAGATATGATTTCAACTTCAAAAACTCTTGAGTTACTTCATTTAGATCTGTTTGGCCCATCTCAAATTCAATCAATAAATCACAGTGAATATGTTTTTTAATTATAAATGATTATTCTAGATTTACATGGACAATTTTTCTAAAACACAAAAGTGATGCTTTTGATTTATTTAAAACTTTGGCAAGAAGAATTCAAAACCAACTTTCTTTTAAAATCAAAACTATTCATAGTGATCACGGTGGAGAATTTGAAAATGAAAATTTTGAGAATTTCTATAATAAAAAAGGAATAACTCATAATTTTTCTTTTCAAAGAACTCCATAACAAAACGGAGTGGTAGAGCGTAAAAATAGAAGGATTAAAGAGAGTGCAAGAACTATGCTTTTATATAGTAAATTACCAAGAAATTTTTGGGCCGAAGCATTTGCTATAGTTTATTACATTTTGAATAGTATTTTAATTAGACCGCTAACCGATAAAACACCATATGAACTTCTTTTCAATAAGAAACCAAAGGTATCTTATTTTAAAGTTTTTGGAAGTAAATGCTTTATTCTAAATACAAAGGACAATTTGGATAAATTTAATCCTAAATTTGATAAAGAAATCTTTATTGGATATTCTACTAGAAGTAAAGCATACAAAGTTTTGAATTTAAAAACTAGCACCATAGAAGAAACAAAGCATGTATCTTTTGAAGAAAATTTCAAAAAGTTTGTTCAAATAAATGATGAAGATGATCTTTTCACTTTAAATAATGAATCAAATGAAATAAGTTGTGAAACTATTCAACCTAATAAAAGGATCAAGCTTTTAAAAGATCATCCTATAGAAAATATGCTAGGAAATATTGAATCTATTGTTAGAACTAGAAATCAACTAAACAAGATAAGTAATGCAGCTTTTATATCAACTATTGAGTCTAAAAATCCAAAGGAAGCATCTTTTCATGATTCATGGATTCCTTCTATGCAAGAAGAACTAAATCAATTCACTGAAAATGATGTATGGGAACTTCTTCCTAGACCTAAGGAAAAACTATAATAGGAAGCAAATGGGTTTATAAAAATAAAATGAATGAACAAGGTGAGGTCGTTAGAAATAAAGCCTGGTTAGTCGTGCAAGGTTATTGTCAAGAAGAAGGAACAAACTTTGATGAAACCTTTGCACCTATAGTAAGATTAGAAGCCGTTAGAATTCTACTTGCTTCCACAAACCACAACAATTTCAAATGGATGTCAAAAGTTCATTTTTAAATGGTTTTGCATAAGAGGATGTTTATGTTGAACAACCTCCACTTTTTGAAGAAGAAAAGTTTTCAAATCATGTTTACAAGTTAAAGAAAGCTTTATATGGTCTGAAACAAGCTCCTAGAGCCTGGTATGACAGACTAAGATCTTAACTATTACTATCAAATTTTGAAATTGGTAAAGTAGATAATACTCTTTTTATTAAAAGAAACAAAAATGATATCCAATTAGTACAGATTTATGTAGATGGTATCATTTTTGGATCAATAAACAATGAAATGAACAAAGTATTTTCTGAAATAATAACAAAAAGAGTTTGTGATGAGTCATGTAGGTGAATGTACTTTCTTTTTAGGATTGCAAATAAAATAATTAGATAGTGGTATTTACATTAGTTAAGAAAAGTATGCTTGGGATCTAGTTAGTAAGTTTGGTATGACCACTGTGAGTGGAAAACTCCTATGGCAACCAATGAAGCCTTGAATAAAGAAGACATGTCAAAATATGTCGATCAAAAACTATACACGGAAATGATTGGATCGCTACTCTATATAACTGCGAGTACGCTTGATATCATGCATAGTGTCTATCTCTATGCAAGATACCAATCTCAGCCCAAAGAACCTATTTAAGATCTATTAAACGTATCTTAAGATATTATAACACACTTTAGACTATGGCCTATTTTACCCTAAAAATGATTCATTTGATTTAATCTCATATTGTGATACTGACTATGCTAGTTGTAAATCAGATCAAAAAAGTAAAAGTGGAACTTGTCGCTTTTTAGGACATCCTCTGGTTTCCCGGTTTAGTAAAATCTAAAATAATATCTCACTATCAACAACTGGAGCAAAATATATCTCTACTGCTTTGGCTTGTTCTCAAGTTATCTATATGCAACGGACCCTAAAGGATTTTGGATTAAATATTTCAAAATCACCAATTTATTATGACAGTACAAGTACAATAAATTTATCCAAAAATCTTACTCATCGTGCGAAACCAAAAATATTGATACAATACATCATTTTCTCAGAGATAATATAAGTAAAGAGATTATTTCTCTTGAATTTATCGACACTGAGAATCAAATAGTTGTTATTCTGACCAAACCCTTGAATCAATCAACCTTTACTAAATTAAGAAGAGAACTAGGTATTCGTTATATAACTGAGATATAGACTATAAATATAGCAATATATATATATTTAAATAAATAGAGAAAAACAAATTTGTCAAAATTTACAAAGGGATGCCGACATTCCCCTAGCCTCCATGTCGACATACAATGGTCAGATTTGAAAATTTTATTTTCCCTCTAATACCAATTTGGTGGTTATATAACTACAATATTTCGAATTCATCTGTCTACTCACTTCATTTTCTTATAATAAACTTATGAAAATACAAAGTAATGGCCTCCTCTTCTAAATCAAACCAAAATGCAACTATTTCCTTCCCTTCTCTTAATTCTAGTCCGTTCCAACATACTACATTGGCTCAAGTAATGAAGATCGAGGAAATTATGAAGGATTCTCTGCAAATGCTGACTGAATTACAAGTCATGCAAATAAGGATGGCAAAGGAACAAGAGAAACAAGGCAAGATTCTTAGAAATTAGCAAAAATTTCTAATGGATATTCATGCAGACCCTATTGTGATTGAAGATGATTCCTCTAACATAAGTATTCATAATCCATTAGAGAACGACGAAGAAGAAGAAGAAGAAAAGGAAGAAGTGCAAATGGATGAGGATGATAATGTTGTTGGCGTTGGAGAAGTCCGTTTTGACAAAAATGGTAATTTGGTCGAACAATATGGAAACTTTTGTCTCCAATACCCTAATTGTTTGATTCACAAGTCACCAATTGTCAAGGACTTTCTTTAGATTTTTATTATATAAATGTTTTTATATTTTTCGTACTTGTATGTATTTGTGTATATGTTTCATGTGTAATGTAACATCATATATAATAAAATTAGATTTATGTTTCGCTTATTATACTTCATTATTAGCATTTAGTTCTATAGTATTAGTTTAAGAGGGAATTATATAGTTTAGGCTTAGTTTTTGTTGATCACAAAAGGGGAGAATTATAAAATAGGATATTTAGGCTATTAGTTAGGCTTAGATTAAGGGGGAGTTGGTAGATTACGGGGGAATTCTTGGAATAAGGGGAAGTCAAATAGAATCAGAGTTTGGTGGAGGATATTTTATAACCATGGGTTGTCATCATCAAAATAGAGGAGATTGTTAGTTCCTGAGATGATAGTTTGATGACAACAAGCTTAGGACTTGTTATAAAATATAAATACTAATATCTTTGTCTAGATATATGTATATTTTGGATATATATATATATGTAGGTACTAAGAATGAAGACTGTACAGTATAGAGATTCAAGACTAACGAATTCAAGATTGTAGAAATCAAGATTGAAGACTCGTGAGTATCAAGAGTTCAAGATATCAAGAGAAGTAATAGAGTCTAAATATAGTTAAAACTTCATAATAGCACTAAATCTTTATTCTGATTTTAATGCTGGAATGGAATCCACCTTCTCGCTTTAATAGTGGGATGGAACGCATGACCTCTTTAGTGGAATGGAACCCATGACCTTCTCTAGTGGAATGGAATCCATAAAATTTTCAAAATGACTTATTTTTAGATTTTTTCAGAACTATCTTTTAAAAAGACATCTCTCTCTTTCGGTTTAAATATTTTAACCTTAATTCAAAAACTATTTTTAATCATATTAATTTCAAAATCATTTCTTGTTTTTAAACTATCTCCTGGTTTTAATGTTTTAGCTTTAATCTCAAAATATTTATATACCTAGTTTTTATTACTTTTATATTTCGTAAGATCACTTTCCAAGGGTTTTTATTACAATAAGGTATATTCACAATAGTTTACAAAGTTCTAAGACTATTTCGACAAACTTTAGAAATAAAATCTCTTTTAAAACAAAATTCAATTTTTAAAAAATACCAGGGATGTTGAATGTCTATACCGCCCATGTCGACATGGTAGCGTATATTTTAAAATTCGAATTTTCAAAAAAAGTGTCTATTCGTCATAACTATTCACGAATGGACATGAACGTTATTCTCCTATATATACCAGTAGTTTTCAACGAATTTTTACTTAAGATTTCTTAGTTTTCTCTCCTCTTTCTCTTCCATTCTTATTTTCAAGCATCCTTAACAAAACTCTCCCGAAATCCTAAGTGAATCAAACTCAGTCATCTCTAGTTTGATTCCCTGCCACTCTCTCTCTCTCAAAGATCTCAGTGCTATTCAGATTTATAGGATCATTTGTAATTAAAGATCGAAAGATCAAAGTGTATAGAGTTTCTCTCTATCAAAGTGTCATTGGAAACATTGTGATGGTGGCCTGTAAATCAATTGGGTGTGACTATAGCCCGTAAATCAATTAGGTGATCCCGTTGCCTGGTTAAATCAAGAGAGTTTGCCGGGTACTCGAAGACAGGAGGGTGCATCTCATGGCCTTAAAATCGAGGTTGTAATGTCGACATAATATTTGAAGACAAATCCGCACAAGAAATTATGTGGGCTGGATGTAGGGTAACTCCGAACCAGTATAAAATTCTGGTGTGTTCTTTTATTTACTTTCTGTATATGTGCTTGGTTTTGTCATTGTCTCTATGTTTGTGAATTGCATCTGTTGGGGTTTAATTCAAAAATATTCATAAAATTAATTAAACACTATTCACGCCCCCCTTTAGTGTTAATTCTGCCTTAAGATCCGTAATCTGCATTTCCTACATGGATATCTCCTACATCGATATACTGCATACGCAACTACCGGTAGCCTCTTTCGGAGGATGGACTTCTATTGTGTAACACTACTGGCTTTGCAGTCTAACCCATTCTAATGACTACATCATTCTCTTTTATTTAGTTTATTTACATACTTATGTAATTCACATCTATCAAAAATGCATACTTGAGGCTACGTATGTGTGTGTGTGTATCTTCATTCATTCTTGTTTAATTACTATGCCTCTACCATTCACTATTAACAATATATTTTTGCATTTCTATGCATTTACATCCTATTTTATTTAGGGTCATTTCTTATTTACATTTTCATTCAACATTATTGGATGAAATCTCTTATTTCCTTTTTAACTAATGTCACTCTTTAATTGCCTATTTAGGCTTATTACTTTCTTATTCATTTGATTGTATCTACTGTGTTCACTATTTTTTTCGCACCATCTTAAATTATATACTCTACGTTTCCCATTTAAACTGTTCTTGTTATTTCTACTTACTTTACTTTAGTTATACTTCATGATTTTTATACCTTAATACATTGGAATTACTTCTGTTCCTAAAGGAAATTGTTAACACTATAATTCTCTTTAAATTACTTCAAAGAGGACTTGTGTTATGTGTGAAATAACAAGGAATTATCTTTTATTCTTCTATTGGAGTAGACAGTATAAAATATGGTAACTCCGTTATATGTACATCTCTTCCTTTTTGTTTACATTCCTTGTTACTTCAAATAGTACACTCTTATGGTATTTTTATACAGTTTATTGAAATTTATATTGTTATACAATTCATTAAATACATTAATAGTGTCTCATCTCAATTTAATATATAATCAACTCTAATTTATGTAAATCAACTAAAATGGAATCCCAATATTCATTTGAACAACGATTTAGAATTAATACATCAATTATGAGTTCATGGTTTACTATTTTCAATAATAAATTTAGAGACTGCTAACACCCCTAACAGTCTCCAGATTTACAATTCATATAACATATATAAATTAGGGAAACAATTACAGAATATGTAGGCAAGATTTATGAGTTCATTGCATATGTGTTGGTTGAGCCTATAACTCCAATTTATATTTCAGGAGGTAGGTATAGATCTACTTCGATATAAATTTAACATTATATAAAAGCATATAATATTCCCACTCGCTGTTTTAGCATTCCAAATCTCTAGACCTAACCCCCGTTACTTCAATTTTACTCACTTTTCTCCCTATCTGGATTTATGCACCACAGGTGTATATGGATCTACTAGGAATACATACTAGAAAAGCGATTTGGATTTGATTTTAATTTTATACACCACAAGCATATACACTATAAGCATATACAAGATGTCAGCCGTTAGATTAAACTATATAAAATCCGAGCTGTTAGGTCTTTATTTATTGTCGAATTTAGTTTGGTAACGGTCGATCACGCATGCCCTAGGGTCAACCACTACCGATCGACCTAGGAGCACCTTGAGTGACCATCCCTTTTGTTTTACGATGAATTGATCTACTGTGTTGATTAATTTGAATTTATACTTTGTTTAACCGGTTCATGCAATCTGTTTCCTATTATCCATTACTTTATGTCTAATCTACCGTTAAGTCTCACTGTTTGCAATTAACATTAGTTAATTATTCTTATTTCCTTAATTACATATATAATTATTATCAATTTTAAAATTTCAAACGTTAATAACTTTTTCGTTTCAACTTCAATCGGGAAACTTTATACATGAAAATTGATTAGAAAATTGCCATAAACCCAATGGTGTAAGTTTCATAGCCAAATTTTGGTGTTTGTAAAATGTCTATTTTTTAGTATTATTATTTATCAATTAATTTATTTCAAATTAATTATCGTAAAAACCATGGGGTGTTACAATATACGTACGCATTGTATGATCAAGTATTCTCCCTTTTCTAACTACCGGTCTAGCTTAATGATGGACTAAGTTCAAAAGGTTGATCCAACTATAAAGGCCTTGATTAATTTGGGCCTAAGGCTAATTTTCAAAATTCTGTTTGAAAACCTAAAAATATATTTTGAATTTAAAGTTTAAAATATAAAATAAATTTCATAAGAATTAAGAATAATTTTTAAAAATGGTTTTGAAAATAAATTAGTATTTCAAAATTATTTAATAATTTAGTTAATTAGATTAATTAAATAAATAATGAATTAAAAGTTAATTGATTAAACTAAACATATACATTGAAATATATATATGAATATTATTTGTATATATTTATGTATGTATGTGTCTTAAATTGTTTAAGGTAAATTACAAATAAATATTTTTGAATTCGTTAATCATTCAATTAAAATTATTTATAACTTAATAAATATTATTAACTTAATTAATTAAATATTAATTAATAAAAGAAAAACAGACATAAATGTATAATAATACATGCATATAAAATTATAAAATTTGCAGTTAATATTAATCTTAAATTGTTTAAGATAAATAAAATAAAATTTTGAATTTAAAATAATTTAATTAATTGGTTGATTAAGTTAATTAAGTATGTTTTAATTAATAAGATTACATAACTTAATTAAATTATAAGAAGGTTGTAAATAAATTAAACTTATATAATATGAATATATGATATAAGTGGAACTATAAGAAATCCAATTTTAGTTTAAGGAACAAGTACACGCTTATTGTACACATACTATGATTTTAGAGGTGTTTGACACTTGAATCATGAGGGTACTTCATTATAAATACATTGTTCCCTAAATCGATATCACTCTATGTGTGTGTTCATTAAAGATTATGAATCCTTAATATATAAGTTATCATCTAGCATTTATATATTAACGGATTACTTGCATACTCTTTCGTCGTTGATCTTCCTCAATCTAGGGATGTTACTTGTATTACTATTAATATATTAATTAGATGAGGTAAGATATACACATGTGTTTGTTGATCTTTCTCAGGTACGTGCATTATACTAAGGCTGTTGCAAAATGGTGGATACGAGTGAATAATCTCTTTCAATCTATTAATATTCCTTAAAGTCAAGATGAGTTTAGGACAAAACCATGGGTTAGGAGTTGTATATGATGAAATTGATAAAGTGTTATCTATCACTTACATGCTTATGATTTATTGATACTCCTTAAGGTCAGAATCTTATAGCAAGCGAGTCCTAACTCTCATTAGAGAAATCGAAAGAAATCTATGTTTTTTTAGGGTTTTGATAAACATAAAAATCTAGTGGGAGCCTTATTAGAAAAGGAAATAAATACATTAAACCTTTCTGCTATTGTAAGAATATATACAATAAAATTAAAATATTCAACTTCGATAAATTTATGCAACTAATATAATTGATAAAATGTTTTTTAGAAAATATAATTGATAAAATGTTTGTCAGTTAAAATATACAACTGAACTGACTTAAGATTGACATAAAAATATAAAATATATAATTACCAAAAAATCTTTTGGCATGTTGTTATTTCTAGGCGCATGTAAGAGCCAAATTGTATAGCTACTAGAGAAGTTTGTACCTTGGTAAATAAAGGTATTTGTTTTCTCGAGATATCTATCGTCTTTTATGAGTTTTAAAGCTATATAAGAATACATATATTTGATCCATATTCAATTATATATAAATGTTATTGGTGGACAATCGTGATTCACAATATACAAAGCCTCGATAAAATTAGTTCAATTGAAATAAGCAAGTAAAATATGATGCTGGACCATGCATTCAATACGATTATTTATAGTAGGGATCTTTTTTGTTCAATGTAACACTGACCAAGAGTCTACGAATTCAATCACTAAAATGTCAGTTTGATCAGTTTATGTAAAGAGCAACTTATTTGATATCCTTAAATGTAGAGGATGACCAAATGTACTTTTGTAAAGGTTCATTATGGTCTTGTTATAAGGGTTCCCTGTTGAATGATTTGACCATTTGTAAAGGAAAGCATATGCACAAGAGTGGATGTGATTTAAGGAATTGTTGGGAAGAAAAGTGTGAATGATCCATTCTGCTTCAAGGATAGACATCGGAAATGAGAGCTGCATAAAATAAGAGTGGATACTTAATATGGAATGAGAAATATGATTTCTATTCCAAAATGTATTATCATATAGAAAATTGTTTTTTGTGAGGTTGATTTCTTTGAGTTTCAGATATTTCATATAAAACTCTTGACTGTAACTAGTTACAATAAATGAAATAAAATTCTTTAACAAGTTGCTAAACGGAGCTTCATATGTTGTAAGCTGTCATAGTAATGGCAGAAATAATAGGAGCATACCATTCAACACTTCTTAGCAGATGCATCAAGATATGAATTTTTTTCCATATACATACCAAATATTATTTGTGAAATAATAAATGTTTTCAATATTGATGGAAAATAGACATGACTTTATTTTAAGATGCATATTGTGAATATTCATTATGAGATCAAACTATAGTTTTCATTACAAAATTGATGTGTTAGAATATAAAGATATATGAAATTTTACCATTATTTTGGTGTTATGGACTAAGCCATACCTTTGAGGAATAATTCGACAATCATATGATTATGAACCATATGGTACTAATGAATTGCATCTCAAAAGAGTAAGGGTTTGCATCCATTCATTGGGAGCAACAAAAGAATTAATGAACTCTTAGATTAATACATATAGATGTATGTAATTCAAAGGCTAATGATAATAAAATGGATCAAATTACTTCGTCGAATTCATGGATGAATTATCATAGAAATAAACATGTGTATTTGATACACAAGTATTGTATAGATGCTAAGTTCGTTGAATATAAAATGGAACTATGAAGACATGAATTGCAAAGGAAATAAAAGAACTCGATTTGTTTGAACAGGTGAGCGTATTGGAAAAGGTTTCAGAAGTACCAAGAATGAATAAGATTCAATCTCAAAAGTCAATCTTTCATATGATACATAATGATGTATCCATAAGGAGTAACCATACTATGTTTAACAAAGAAAGATTAATATTGAGTGAAGCTGAGTTGACTTCTTTCTATAAGGTCGTGTACTTAAGAGTAAGTACGTAAGGTTAAAATTAATTTCATGTAAAGCATAATTTATAAGATAATATAGATAAGAGTTTACAAGAAACCTGTAACAAATCGTTTTTTCGCACCCTTTGAATTTATAATAAACCACACATATCCAACTCAAAGTGAACAAAAAGGCGGAATGTTAAGGTAAATAAAAGGAAAAAAATAGAGAACAGAGGAAAATAGAATCTCATAGCGGAATCGACAACATATAATATAATAAGGACAGTAGAAACTGTCACTCTAAACATACAGAGTATATCAAAGTCAAAAACAATCCTTATCGGTTGGACAATTATAAAATCCTAACCTTACAAATGTCGGTAGGTATACTTACAGTGGAAAATGAAATAGTACGATAGGTGAATCTTTAACTCCCCTTCGAGACCTCCATAACACTATGGACAACTTGGGAAAATGCTCGGTTTGATCCGAGCATTATAAATAAATAACATCTAGATTGGTCTGGAAATACCGGCGTGAGATAACTCAAATAATGGGGAATGTATAAAGTTCTGCGAGACCACGCTGCTAATGCGAAACGATTTTTTTCCTTACAAGAATAACATCCATACAGAAAAGAGCAGAAATAAATATCAAGAACAAATCCAAATATGAACGAGTATGATTAATATTAAACCAGACTTGAAAGAATGGAAATGAACCGAGTAAATTCTAAACTGGACAGAATGGATAGAACAAGAAAAACAGTCAAACTTCATAGAATGGACTAAATAAAGTAACAATCCAAGTTGATAGAATGGACTGAATAAAGCAACCATCCAACTTGATAGAATGGACATAATAAGGTAATAGTCAACTTGATAGGATGGACTAAATCAATATATAAATGTCGTGGTGAGGAGTTGGCTTGACTCATGGAAATTTAAAGCTAAAACAGATTCAGGGTTTTCGAATCAATAAGGAAAGAAAATTTTCCAACAAATGACTAGGAAGGTGCACCCCCTTGGAGTATATCTCTAGTAATATACTCCTGAGAAGCTCATATACTCCGTGTCACTTCTCGGAAACCTCCAAGCCGGACCTCGCCAGATCTTACCGAGTATTCGAATATTTCCACATTTAAGTGCACAACCGAATCCAAATTAGATAAGATGTGAAAATACCCTTTTGATGAGAGCAACCACACGTAGCTTGGCCCCCACTTGCGCTTTTGGTTTAGTCATTTCCACAAAGGATAGCAAAGCTCGATTGAGCACCAAATCGTTTTTAAGGTGACAATAGACTATAAAGAAAGCTAAATCCGATAACTAATAAATCAACTATCGGGCATAATTAAAATGATTGTATATGGAAATTAAATTTCATATATTTACCACTACCCATTAATTCCAGACAAATCCTATCTCTCCGTTGAAAAAGAAGCCAACAAGTTGAGGTAGTGTTACATCTAAGCATCACCTTATGACATTTTTAACTTTCGAGATAGAAACGAATCCAAGCCTCAACGTTTAGCGTTAAATGCATGACTAGATCCTTTCCATATAAGCGATAAATATTACGGAACTATTGTTCTATAATCAAAAATAAACTTTTAACTTTTAAAAAAAATAAACCGTGCTTGATTTCTATATTGATAAAACTCTTTTAGAATTAGTTACTGATTGTTAAAACGTTAAGCGAATATTTTTCTAAGTACACGACCCCGAAGATCTAAACCAACATCAAACCGAACATTCAGAAGATTATCCAACTTAACATCCCAATAATCGGGTTCCAATTCCTTTTTATAACTTTAAAATAATATTAATTATCTCGAAAGATAATTAATCGCATTTAAAATCTCTTTTAAATAAACAAATCCATTATCTTTAATAAAAATAGATACTTGTTTCCAAACACTTTATAACATTGGTAAATTAACTTTAAAATCTTTATTAAATCAATTTATTAACTTCAAATCAGTTGATTAAAGTAATTTTATTATATTAGATAATTTACTTAAATCACTTTTATTAAATCGACTAATTAACTTAAAATATCGTTAATTACAAAAATTAATTAAATTCAAATAATCATTAGTTAGAATAAATAAGCCATCTCAAACACCATTTATTAAAATGATTAGTAAGTATAAATTCCGTTAATTAAAATAATTAATTAAGTTCAAAAATTTATAAATTAATTGGATTAATTAAATTCAAGCCTCATTTGTTAAAACGGTCAGTTAAAATATCATTTGTTAAAAAGATTTGTTTAATTATAAAACATCATCAATTAAAATGAATTAACTAAAATCTAAATGCCATTAGTTAAAACAATTAATTAAATTTAAAACAATTATTAATTAAAATGATTAATAAAATTCCGATATCATTATTTAAAATGATTTATTACTTTTAAATATCACTAACTAAAATGATTATGAATTTCATTTATCAATAATTGCAAAAAATTTAATTAAGTTCAATAAATTAATTAAACTCCATTATCCTTAATTAAAATAATTAATTAATTTAAATTTAAATAATAAATAATTAAAACGATTTAATTAATTATAAAACATCTTTAGCAAAAATGATAATTTAATTTGAAGATAAACCAATTTTAAAACATTATTAATTAAAATATTTTAATTAATTCCAAAATCATTATTTAAAACGATAAGTCAATTTAAATTATCATAAATCAAAATGATTAATGAATTTTCAATATTCTTTTAGAGAAAACACAACCTCAAGATCAAACCATAGGGTTTTGGGGATGACTGAATAAATGACGATATAACATATTTGCTATAACGACACTTAACAATTTAAATGGAATATCAAGATTTATTTTCAATTAACTATTAATATAATAGCATAAGGATGTAAATAACTAATTATTGGCAAGAAAACCCCATTGGGTCTCTCTACAGATTTTCCTTGCAAAACAATGGTAATGGGTAATGTATGTATATAATCACATGGATTTATAACGATCAAATTAATCTGTCATCCATTCTTCAATCGAAAATTCAACCAAACAAGAAATCAAATGATTAATTAACATCCTAGTAATCAATAAACATTTACATCATTGATATGATATAGAAAAATTAAATGTGAGCTAAACTCCATTGACTTTTGTTTTCGCCGAAATGTCCCAATTTTGGACTAAAACCGAACGGTCTTTCGATTTTAGCCTAAATTTTCACTTGCTCCAAATCCATAGACAAGAGTCTAATGCAAAAAACAACATTTGAATCCGACATCGTATGAGTGAGGTACAAAATTTATAAGTTATTGAATAATTTAAAGTTATAATTAAATAACTTAACAACATTTACAAGATCACCCCTCCACTATTCCCTCATCTTCTTCATATCACCAGAGACTAACGTGCACAGGCATGTCCCAAAACCCAAACAACCTTGCACGATTAACCATTGACATGGAGAAACACTCGACGGTTTTTGAATCCTTCTTTGCCAAAGAACGGCTCTAGATAAACCACACTTCCCCATCACCATGGATCAACGTCACCCCCATCGAGACAAGTTATGACCTAATGGTTTCGCCTGTAGCCACCCGCATGATGCGACCCCTAAACGACCACCGCGCCCTTCGAGCCTAGGTGCTACTCTTCTCCGCGATACCAAATCCAATCCCTATTTTGCAAATCTTTTCATAAAATCATTGAAAACCTAAACCCTAGCACCAACAAGCACGTGGCCTTTCCCTTAAAACAAGATCGGACATCACCAAAGTATGCGGAATGAAGCTCTCATCGAAATTAGATTATTAAGACTTGTTTCATGTTTTTTAGATTTTTAAATCCTTAGTTATGGATTTTTGAGAATGGGAAATCCTCATTTACAGGCACAAGCATGTTTTTTTTTGGAAAGAAAGGGTATGGTCATATACGTAAGGGGTATGGACAAAGTAGCTTGAGTATGGGCACAAAGTATGGCTGACAATAATATATATATATATTATTTTAAATTTTATTTGACAAAAAATTCAATATAACATACCCAAAAATCCCGAACTCCAAACGAGGCTCGCCGTCTGACATTTTATATATTATACCCTTATTCGGAATATAATGGAACTAGTCACGAGGTCTAATTCGATCGTATGTAGAAGATAGGTTTTTAGACCCAGTTATTATATTAAAATTTTGATATTAAATTCAACGCATTTCGATCTTGGACGACCACACGATTCATCTAATCGCCACGAAATTTGACAATGTAATATAATTCACTATTACGAATCCAATGAAACTGGTTTTGTAAAAATCCAAGACTGTTCCTCGGAAGGCTAATTTAACAAGTTTCTATATCGTTTTATATTTAATTGTTGATATTTAATCGATCAATTTATATCTGTAAATAAATTTACAAGTTGAATTCACCAATATTATTTATTAATTAAAAGGAGTTAAATAAAATTATTAAATCAATTTAATTAATAGTTAATTCAGAATTTAAACATTTAATTATTTCCTATATTTGAATCATAAGCTATTAAATTCTAAAACTCAATTATTTAAATATTTAAAATAAATTAAAGATTTAAGATCAAATAACCAAAATTTTAGGTTGTTACATTCTTTCCCTCCCCTAAATGAATTTCTTCCCTAAAATTCCTAACGAAGAAAAAGTTTTTAAACCCTTAAGTTTAAAACTATTAATTAGAATGTGTTATTAAGCTTATTAACTTTTCAAAACCAATTAGCTAGAATAGTTTTAAAATTTCCAAGTCTTTCAAATCCATTCACATATACCAACTAATTACTCACATTCATTTATTCCAAGATATAACCCAGAAAATTAAATTTTATTTATCAAAAGTTTTCCAAAATTCTCAAAAAATTCTAAGTCTTGAATATTTGAAATTTTTTGCCGGTTTCCCCTTTGCGTGGCTCGATCGGAACAACTACAATTCGCCTCTATGGGATCGAAACCAATCAAAGAAAATAAAAGCCAAGTGGCCTTCCATAACTGGGGTATAAAATCATCAACCAATTTTAAATTTTCAAAATTTATTAACTACCTTTTTGTGTTTGACTTATATTTTAACAAGTAATTTATTAACTTCTATGCAAATGCAGGTGCACCAAAATCACATGGCTCTCTTATATATCTGTATTACAAAATCTAAAAGAAATCAGGCTGACAAAAATAATTTGATGTAACTCTGCATGCAAAAACTAATCTGGTATAAATCTACATGCAGCCAACAACTATATCTCAATCATATGCAACAAAATGCAGAGAATGTTCCGTAATAGATGGTATGCATCTAATTATTTTCAAATAAAAAATTTAGATCTAAATACCTGGGTTTTTCAAATTCAAAAATTTATTTTCAAATTTCTCAAACGAGAAAATTCAAAGATCAAAATAAAAATGACAAGGGAAAAATTCCTAAAAATAAAGTATGGTGAAACCCTAGAATTAAAAACAACATGGAGTGTCCAGTGGTATTCTGGTTCCTTCAAAAACATCAACTAGAGTGAATAAATATCATTCCATTCCCAAAATCTTTAAAAATCTCCGTTTTAAAATCACCGGGATTTAGGTTCTAATAACAACAATTTAAAATTCTTTGTCTATAAATTTAAACTTCATAGACAACGGTATAGGAAATCACACATCCAATCAATTGAACTAAATCAATCAAATCAAGGAAATTCCGTAAAGGAATAAACTAATACTAACAGCCAATCAAATTCCATAAGGGAAAACTTATCACTTAACATAGTTTCGAAATGTCAAATGGCTAACAATTTTTTTTTAACATAGGTTCAAAACTCTCTTAATTGTCCAAAAATAAAAATAATTTTGTAAGGATACCATTTTGCTCATTAGCCTTTGGTTATTGCTTAGAAGATTATTCAAACTAACTCGGACAAAATGGAAAGTTATATTCTATAATTTATTAGTTTCTTAATTATATTAAAAAATTTCTAATTCACTTAGTATTTTATTCAATACTAAAATTATTTCACCCAAATTATTTTTTAAAATATTTTAAAGCTATTTCTTTATAAAACATCAACCAATAACTTTTTCCACTTTATTTACTTGCATAATATTCTTTTATGTCCTAAGAATACATACAAATTTTATTTTACTTCTTTAAAGACCTTGGAGGAGATCAAATCAAATTATGGTTTCCTAAGACCGAGTCAACGTATTAACCTCTTTAGAGTGTTAAAATGAATAATATTTATTGGTTGACCCAATCAACCAATAGTTTTCACTGCTTAGATATTTAAACAATTATATGGTTTTAATAAACAATGGTTATCAAAACCTTCTTATTTAATTTAACCCAATTTAAACTTGTGTTAAAATATCCCATAACTTTTCTAAGGGAAAATTTTTATTTATTAAAATAATCTCCTATTACTAATACTTTTGTTTTGGGATATAGTTCCCTTTTAAGGGAATTTAAAAATTAGATACCTGGTTTTAATTTCAAAACTCATCTTTGAAAGGATACTACATATATTTTCATATACTGTAACTTTTAACAATTTATTTATTAATACTCATTTTAGATTTATTTGGATTTTGAACTTATTTCGAGCGCAAAATGAAAATGAGAATAATTTACTAAGTATTCTAACGTTCGCCTAAGTAAACATCTGATCGTCATTTAGAAGATTATTAAGATTACCACAAAGCTAATCGAAAAGATTTCCTCTTAATTATCTCAAATAAAATGCATTCCATTTCAAATTTTACTTCCTAATATATTTTCTATTTTTAAATACTTTCAAAAGTACTACTGTTTCTCAAAAATTCCTTTGAAGTTATATGCAAAAACTCTGTGATTTAGATTAAAAATCCTTTTTAAACATATTTCACAAACTAAATTCATATAAAATTTCCTTTGTATAAAAATCATTTCATATAATAACAAACCTACTTTATTATAATATGATTATCTCTAATATTTATTCTCTAAATATCTTATCCCACTATTTAGATAATTTTAACAATTTTTTTATAAAGTTTAATTCTTAACCCACCATTATTTAAAAGGTGAATTTTCAAGATAACATTTTCTCTGAATACCTTTATAGTCAAATTGTGAAAATTAATTCACAAAGGGTTCGTTTTAAATCAAAACTGTAAATGCTCCTGATTAAAGAGAGCTCAATTTAAAAACTAACAAGCAATAGTTAATATTTCTTATTTAAACTAAGCATAACCGAACAAACAATAGTGATATTTAATACATATTATCACATCTGAAACAATACACTTAATAACCATATAAAGTTTTTGAAAATTATTCCTTCACATATTTAAAATATAATCCTAGGCAAAATATTTAATTTACTAAAAGTTTCAAAATTTTCAATACCATGTCAGTTGGCCTTGTTCAAGTGTTTAGAAACCCCTATTGACACCGTGACATCCCACGTCTCAACCAGAATTCATAAAAACTCGATTAATCATTTTCGACAAAGGATAACAAAGCTCGATTGAGCAGCAAATTGTTTTTAAGGTGACGATATACCATAAAGAAAGCCGAATTTGATAATCAATAAATCTACTATCAGGGATAATTAAAATAATCGTACATGGAAATTAAATTTCATATATTTACCACTACTCGTTGATTCCAAACGAGTCCTATCTCTCCATTGAAAATGAAGCCGGCAAGTTGAGGTGTTGTATCTCTAGGCGTCACTTGATGAAATTTTTAACTTTTGACATACAAACGAGTCCAAGCCTCAACGTTTAGCATTAAATGCATGACTAGATCCTTTCCATATAAGCGATATCAATTACAGAATTATTGTTCTATAATCGAAATTGAACTTTATTTTTTTTAAAAAAACTGAACTTGTGCTTGATTTCCATATTGGTAAAATACTTTTAGAATTAGTTACTGATTGTTAAAATGTTAAGAGAATAATTTTTCCAAGTACGTGAACGTGAAGGCCTAAACGAACATCAGACCGGACACCCAGATGATTATCCAACTTGACATCCCAATAATCGAGTTCTAATTCCTTTTTATAACTTTAAAACAATGTTAATTATCCCAAAAGATAATTAACCACATTTATAATCTCTTTTAAATAAACAAATCCATTATCTTCAATAAAATAGATAATTGTTTCCAAACACTTTTATAACATTGGTAAATTAACTTTAAAATCTTTATTACATCAGCTTATTAACTTTAAAACAGTTGATTAAAGCAATTTTATTGTATTAGATAATCACTTTTATAAAATCGATTAATTAACTTTGAATATCATTAATTTCAAAGATGAATTATATTCAAACAATCATTAGTTAAAACGAATAAGTCATCTTAGACACCATTTGTTAAAATGATCAGTAATTTTAAATTCCATTAATTAAAAAAATTAATTAAGTTCAAAAAATCATAAATAAATTGGATTAATTAAATTCAAGCCTCATTTGTTAAAATGGTTAGTTAAAGTATCATTCTTGAAAATGATCCATTTAATTATAAAACATCATCAATTAAAATGAATTAACTAAATTCAAAATACCATTAGTTAAAACAATTAATCAAATTTAAAACAATCATTAATTAAAAATGATTAGTAAAATTCAAAAAGCATTATTTAAAATGATTTATTACTTTTAAATATTACTAACTAAAATGATTATAAATTTCAATTATCAATAATAGAAAAAAATTAATTAATTTTAATAAATTAATTAGACTCCGTTATCATTAATTAAAAGAATTAATTAACTTAAACTTAAATAATCATTAATTAAAACAATTAATTAAGCATAAAAAATTATTAGAAATAATGATTAATTTAATCTAAAGATAAATCAATTTTAAAACATCATTAATTAAAATGCTTAATTAATTTCAATATCATTAGTTAAAATGATACGTCAATTTAAATTATCATAAATCAAAATGATTAATGAATTTTTAGTATTCTTTTTAGCAGAAACACAAGCTCAAGCTCAAACGATAGGGTTTTGGGGATGATTGAATAAATGACGATATAGCGAATTTTCTATAAGGACACTTAACAATTTAAATGGATTATCAGGATTTATTTTCAATTAATCATCAATATAATAGCATAAGGATGTAAATAACTAATTATTAGTGAGAAAACCCCTTTGGGTCTCTCTAAAGATTTTTTCTGCAAAACAATGGTTATGGATAATATATGTATATAATCATATGGGTTTATAACGATCAAATTAAGTCATTCATTTTCCAATGGTAAATTCAACTAAACAAGAAATCAAACAATTAATTAACATCCAAGCAATCAATAAATGTTTACAACATCATTGATATGATATAATAAAATTAAATATGAGCTAAACTCACATTGATTTTCATTTTCGTTGAAACGTCCCAATTTTGGACTAAAATCGAATGGTCGTCCGATTTTAGCCTAAATTTTCACTTACAAGATTACCCTTCAACTATTCCCTCATCTTCTTCATATCACCAGAGATGAACGTGCACAGGCATATCCTCTAGCCCAAACAACCGTGCACGATTAACTACTGATACGGTGAAATACTCGATGGTTTTTAAATCCTTCTTTGCCAAAGAACAACTCTCGACAAACCACGCTTGCCCACCACCATCGATCAACATCACCCCCATCGAGACAAGTCACGACATGACGGTTTCACCTATAGCCACCCGTTTGACGTGACACCCAAACAACCACCATGCCTCCCAAAACTTTGAGCCTATGTGCTACTCTTATCCGCAAGTCCGAATCCAATCTTTATTTTGCGAATCGTTTTGCCTAAAATCATTGAAAACCCAAACCTAACGCTAACAAGCACGCGACCTCTCCTCCAAAACAAGATCAGACATCAGCAAAGTATGCCGGAATGAAGCTCTCGTCGAATTAGATTTTTAAGACTTGTTTCATGATTTTAGATGTCTAAATCCTTAGTTATGGATTTTTGAAAATGGGAAAATCTTCATTTACATATACATGCATGTTTTTTTACAGAAAGAAAGGGTATGGTCATGTACGTGAGGGGTATGGAAAAGGTAGCTTGGGTATGGGCACAAAGTATGGCTGACACATAATATATATATACACACACAAATATACATACATACATACATATATATATATATTATTTTAAATTTCATATGGTAAAATATTCAATATAACATACCCAAAAGTCCCAAACTCCAAACGAGGCATGTCGCTTTGCGTTCTATATGTTATACCCCTATTTCGATCATAATGGAACTAATCCCGAGGTCTGATTCGATAGTCTGCAGAAGATAAGTTTTTAGACCCAGTTACTATATTAAATTTTCGATATTAATTTCAACGCATTTTGATCTCGCACGACCACACGATTCATTTGATCGCCATGAAATTTGGCGGCGTAATTTAATTTAGTATTATGGATCCAAATAAATTGGTTTCGTCGAAATCCGAACCTGCACCTCGAAAGGCTAATTTTACAAGTTGACATATCATTTTATATTTAATTATAGATATTTAGTCAATCAATTTATATTTGTAAATAAATTTACAAATTGAATTCACCATTATTATTTATTAATCAAAAGAAGTTAATAAAATTATTTAATCCATTTAATTCACATTTAATTCACAATTTCAATATTTAATTACTTCCTATATTTGGATGATAAGTTATTAAATTCTAAAACTCAGTTATTTAAATATTTAAAATAAATTAAACATTTAAAATTTTAGGTTGTTACAAAACCCCTACATAGCATAGGTCAAGGAGTTGATAGGTTGTGTGAGTCAAGAGATTGCATGTAATAAAGGCTTGTGAGGGATCTTGTATGGATCACCCTAAAGAAGTTTGGGACCGATCAATATCGATTGACCAATTTATGTTATGAACAAAAAATTTGTAAACTAAAACCAAATTAGTTTTATAAATATACAAAGGTAGCTCATAAAATGTTCATGGATACCTATTATGTAATACCCCATTATTTGGCATTATTATTTAATTAGTTAGTTAGTTAGTTAATTAGGTTCCAAAAATGGAATTTGTGCAAATGATGGAATTTGACCATGTAACTTTTATCAATGCATTCGTGGAAAAATTTTGAGCACCTTTCATATTTGGAGTTTTACGATCGGAGTCCAAACGAAGAAGTTACGGACGTAAAAATGAATTCAGAACGAAAATAAATAAATAAATAAGAAAAATTAACATTTATTAATTAATCTCCCGAGCCTACAGGCCGACTTTTCATTGGGACCAGTTGACCCCCAACGATCGACCGGTACTCCATGGGCAGTCGACCGGTCGCCTTTAAGCGACAATGGTTAGCTTAGGCCCAATGGCCTAGATTTAATATATTTTGATCTAACGGTGCTGGTTAATTCTAGCGTCTATAAATTCAGGCCTAGCGCTCACTTCTCTTCTCACATTTTTATGGACGCAGTAGCGAAGCTCTGCCATTTCTTCTTCTCTACTTTCTTTCTAAATTACAAAAATAAGATATTTATATCTATATTCATACAAATTAGAGAAGAATAGAAATCTAATAGAAATGAGAAGAGAAGAGAATCAACTATATGCGCATTTGAGGTAATTTATATATTTGTAATCCCAATCCCAAATCTCTTTTCAGATCTATAATACTAATATATGTATATACTCTTTTTATACTTATCCTTGGATTAAAAAGGATTTGGAGATGAATCAAAGGTTCTACTTTTGATCTGGAGGTTTGGATCGCTTTTAAATGGTGAGTGGGAAATATTATAGACTATTATAATATGAAAATGATCTCATTGGTGTTTATTTGATTTTTATGCCTTACTGGATACTTTTATATGAGTTGTAGGTAATAAACTGAATATGATATGAATATAATAAATATCGCCTAGGTATTCTTATTTATGAATTGGTTTAGAATTGTTTACAACCTGATCTAGAAATCAGCCTCAAAAGTATGAATTTAGAATATTGATTTGAATGAAATTTATTCCAGATCTGAAATAGGTTATACAATAATGATGTAAATTTGGATTATACTCTAATCTTTTTGGAATGTAAACTCATCTATGTTTGGAATTGTTGGAATTTAGATCCGTTTAATATTTGTAAATTAGTTGATTTCTTTCCCTTTTTGGAAGAATACAGCGTTTGATCAAGCAAGTGATAGATGTTATTAGAAAAAAAAAAGATGTGTAAAGTATGAATTCATTGTAGTTTGCACTGTTTCTTTCAGTAACAAAAAGAAATGATTATTCCTTGTAATTTCAAACAATGTATTTTTATATTTTAAAGTTATATCTTTTGTTTTGGACTAAATTATGGAAGTTATAACAGATAATCTTTTTAGGTATGATTCCATAAATTTAACATGCATCATAATATTCTAGTGAAGATATATAACTAGAATATATTTGATATAAGTAAATATTTGCACGTAATTACGATGCTTATAATAATTAAAATAAAACTTAGCTAATAACGACGCTTGTACGTAATATTTGCGTTTAGGATAATTAATTAATGGAAAAGGTAGTTAAAAGGATGTAACTCCAATAAATGGCGTGAAACCGAAAAATGGATCAACACCTTGATATGATTGTGAAAGCACCAGCCCTTTTTATTAGGACAAATAGAGTAGAGCTAAACACTCTTCAAATTGCAGAAAAGACAAAATAAAGTAGAGAAACGCAAGATTTTTATAGTGGTTCGGCTGTTAATGAAGCCTACGTCCACTTTATAGATTTTATTGATAGATTGAATGTTGATCACAAGTACAAGCCGCTTACAGTTCTAATTATTGAATGAGGAAAGATCAGACCACCATTGATAGAGACAAAAGAAAGGATCTCAATTGTCCCATTGTAGCCATTGTGTGGAGGAAGAAGGTTGAAGAATCCTAGTAGCAGAGTTTACCCATTGATCAGAACAGACAGCCCCCTTCCCATTGAAGATAGGATGATATTTATAGGATTTTGATAGCACTTGGATTGGCGTGTAGTTATCCATAGGAGGAGGCACGTAAAATTTGGGGTGATTTGAAACTAACTTTTTGGATCGGTACCGATCCAATTGGAACGCATCGGTACCGATCCAAAACATTATGCAATTTTTGCACAACTCCTACTTCGTTAGCTTCTTTTCTTACATGCAAGGTTCCCCATGAGATTTCATAGCTTGTTGACTTTTTTTTCGACTGTTCACCTGTAAATTAGATTGAACTGTAATCCAAATCGGATACGTCTTGACTTCTTCAACTCGGATGCTAGAAATGCTATTAAACTTGGTAGATATGTTTAGGAGAGATATAGGAACATAATGCATGTGGATTGGAGAATCCATGAGTCAATATTTGGATCGATACCGATCCAATTGGATCAGATCGGTGTCGATCCAAATGCTTGGCATATTTTTGGTTCAAATTCTCGAGGTTTTTTGTCTTGTACTTTTAGATCTTCCGGTCAAGTTTCGAGTCGTTCTAGCTAAGTTTGAATGTTTTAACTCCTATGGAATTCTGCTAGGTTAAAAACCCGGTTAGCATTTGCCTCCTAGAGCATGCTTTCGTTGGAAACAAGGCGTGCTATTGAATTATTCATCTTTTGATTTCCGTTTCATGGAGCTTTATTTGTCGTGTCTAGCTTCCTTGAGTAGCTGCCTATGACATCCCGGCTAACTGTCTAGTCTTTAGAGGAAATCTCCATTAGTTGCAATTGCGGCGTGATCTTGACTTGATAACCCCCAGAATTTATGCAAACATCGAGTTGGGCAAACAAGGAAAGTTTGAGGCCATTTGGGGAAAATAAATTGGATTGGATTGGCACTGATCCAAGGACTTAGGAAAGTTTTTCCTTCTCCTTTTTTATATATAAGTGGGATCGAATCTCCATTCTCCCATTTCACATTTTCCAGCCGATCTGAACCAAAACTCATGAAACTTTCACTGATCCATCACCTGTCACTGCCAGAGTACTACCGTCGTTAATCATCTCCCATAGCACCATCTATTGCCACTTTTTGAAGTCACCGTCACCATGATTATACTTGCCTTGGAGCACTACCACTCTGATTTGCCCAACACCCTCGTTTGAGCTATCTTGAATTGAAGATCATCGTTTTTCGCAATCTTGAAGTTCGATGAGGTGGGTTTTGACGTGTTGTTACATCATTGATCGATGGTGAGGTTTTGTTGATGAAAGCTGCTGTGTAAGGTTCGAGATGATTGCGATTTTGTGGAAGAAAATAGTAAATCGAGTCTGAAGTTCTTCATGGAACGAAACCAGGGTTTTAGCTTGGTACTCGACATGTTTTGCTATCTTCATCCACAGAATCATAATTAACTTGTACCGAGTTTCATAGTCGATTCTAGTATGACATCCTCTGGATTGCGGATTGATTTTAGTTTCTCTAGGAGGTGATAATAACTTAGGATAGCATCTTGCATGCAGCTTAGTTTGTTTCCAGGAAATTAAAGTTGTCTTATGCTGATAGTTTTCTTCCCAATTCGAGCTTATCGATTTATAACTGTTCGTATTGGTTTGGTCTTGTCATTGCACAGTCTGTGACCTAGAACAGGAAGAGCTTTCAGTATTGCTTTGGATAATGGATCTGTTATCGATCGTTGATCGATAGAAGAAATTAAATTAATAGCTGATGCAGATCTCTTTTTGCAGTGTTAGTAAGCAATCTACATGGAATGGTTTGTTCATAGAGTTCAGGACACCGAACCTGCTCTCACATAGATTACACATCACACACAATCATGGTTAATATTCAGAGTCTGATTAGTGATTAGTACACATCAATTACCTTCTGAATTCCAAGCATCAACTAGGTTTGATGTTTATAGTTTAAGGATTTGGTGCACTTGATCATTTTGAACACAAGCTTTCGTTTACAGAATGACGCACAAATCCTCTCCATGCAAGTCAGTTGAAGGAAGCTCACATATTTCTGAAGTGTTGTCTCCATTGATCCTGGCTGGACCTGCTACTTCCAAGGCCTCAGAATTATATGACCTCCGATCCCAGTTGGCCCCGCCGTCGACTGCACTCCCCCTAACTTCAGGGTTTTGCTTGATCATCCAGAGAAAGCCTTTTTAATCCTTACACACAGTGCACTGTGAATCATTTGCTTACAGTATAACATCCCAGAGGACGATGTACTTCTATCGTCAAAAAGGAAATTTGCTCATAGGCCACCTTTCGATTACGTGGCTTGCCATCACTCTATGTATATGTATGTTGTGGTGCCCCATTCAATCACTTTGTTATGTCGACTCGTCGGAACATAGGGTTGGCTCCATTCCAAATCCTCCCGAATGGTTACGCCATGATAACTTGCTTACATATTCTATTCATGTGGACACTCAATTGATCCTCGAGCTTTATCGAGATGCAACATCTTTTATTATTTAAAAAGAGGGAGGCTAACCCGGGTCACTCTTTATATTGAGGCGGAATGTAGTGAAAGCTCATACTTGATTTCCCTAGCAAGGTTCCCTCATTTAGAAATCAGTTCTTTTTTTCCAAGTGTACAGAGGGATACACCGGTCTATGGACCATGGGGGGCATGATTCGTTCACCACACATGGAATTTCCTTTAGCTGCTAAGAAGTCTTGTAAATGATCGTCTATTCTTTTGCAGTTCTCCCGAAGATTAACAAAGATCCAACGCTCGAACCCATTCTCAACGCCTCGAAGGCGGTTGGTGCTCAAGAGCACATGATCAGGTTTCTACTTACAGACGAAAATCTTCATCGGTGTGGGCTCTTACATCCCGAGAGGTCTGCTGGATTTGTTAGTGCCCCTTCTTTCTCCAAAACCCAGACTTGCTCAGTTTCCTCTTCTCGTGATTTTTGTGAAGGTGACTATGACAATGATGAGGAGGAAGAAAGTAACTCGTCAGGTGGGTCAAATAACGAGGCCCATGTTTAATTTAGGGTTGACAGCCCACCTAAGATGCCTTCGATCCTGGAGGAGAAGGAAGAAGAATTTGTTCATCGGACGAGTAAAGCTCCATTGATTAAGGGAAATGTGGAAGGAGAGATCGGTGAGGGGCTCCCTTTAATTGAAGAAGAAATAAATTGGGATATAAATACCGACGAAGGCGATATCAATTTAGTTGACAAGGCCCTGAAGCTGAGTCTCGAACGTACTCAATCACCTCCTTTGAAGAAATGTTTTAAAGAAGCTCCTCCCAAGAATGAGCCTTTTCCCAGTCCTTTACTGAAAGGGCGTCGATCTTGACTTGGGAAATGCGAGCGATATTTTCATAGATATGGACGCCCTAACGGGTGACTTCACTTCGGTGCCTTCCCAGCCTACCCAAATTGTTCCTACAGAAATGGATGTCCTGTCGTTAGTTAGCGATCGATCTGATATGTTTATTTTGTTGGGGTCATTAAACTATAGCACACACTTCACTAGGATCACACGTTCCACTATTATTCTCTTAAGATATTTTAATCCATCAAATGCCTATTTTCTGAAGTCGTTTTGTTATTTTCTATACGGATCATGTCTCGTGGCTTCTACAACGAACTTAATCGAGTATTTGGGTCTCAGCGCTCAAAGAGTTATTCGTCCAGATACTATGCCTCCCATGAAACTGACGAAGAGAGAAAGAGAAGGAAAGATAAGGAGGCAGAAGAGCACCATCGATATGAGAAGGATAAACACCATGACATAGGAAGTGGCCATGAGAAAAGGAAAAGCCCCGATTGAATGGGAAGATCCATCAAAGAAGTTGAAGAAAGACTAAGAACATGCACCCATTGCACAGCTTCCTACTTTTACTGGGATTGTCGTTCCTGCTTCCGACGTCATGACCTCCTCCACTCATATTGTGTAATGCCCCTGAATTTTAATTAACATTATTCATGATATTTAGTTAGATAAATTAAATAGAATAATGTGAATAATTAGGAAGATGAGATTAATAAATCCAATGGCCACGTCTTAATGAATTAACTAAAATAAGACTTAATTAAACTAAGAAGGAGGAATTTCCTAAGGGGTAAACTTGAAAATGAGGCTACATTTCTTAGTATATTCCTTCGCTTTAATAAACTTCCACTTTCTTTTTCTTAACTCCTCACCAACTTCGGCCGGCCATTAAAAGCTCTAGGAAGAGCATAAATTGAATAAAAAGCTAGGGAATTAAAGCTAGGAAATTATCTTATTCTCCAATCAACTAATCAAGGTGAATAATCATGTTTATCATCTCATTTTCTGTGTATAGATCGGTTATGGGTTATATCTGATCCATTTTTGTGATTTTGGTTTGTATATAACCGTTTAAACCATTGTTTGGATAAGATTTGGGTTTTTTAAAATGCTAATAGGTTAATTAACACGTTTTAGTCAGTTTTGGTTAAATTTTGAGTTGTTTTTGGTCTTTATATGCTTTGAAATTTTAACATGTTGAATTATATGATTTATAAAAAAATTAGAGATTTTTGAGGATTTTTTCTTAGTAGTTAACTAAGGAAATTAAATTAATTAAGCCTAAGGGCTGTCAAACCCGGAGGAAAATTGCTTCCGAAATTTGATTTGGAGAAGAGTATAGTGTTTTAACAAAAGGGTTGACTTTGATATACTTTTTACTATTCAAAAGCACAAGTGGAAGCCCTTTGGCCAATCATAATTAGACAAGCAAGATTAAATATCACTTCAGCAGGTCCAGATGTTCCCTCCGACTCCAAAAGCCACTTTTATCCCTTCGTCTAAGTCGGAGGGTGGGCATGGTGACAATGGTAGCGGGGTAAAGGGTTGGAGAGCTGCTTCCTATGCTTTCAAATGGAAATAAAACTTGCTTTCAACTGAGACGAAGGGGGATTATTCAATTCTATAAATTTTTATAAAAAGATTAAGTTTTATATACTCAAGGAGGGGCCACGAATGGGATCTTCAAAAGCCAAAACCTTCAATAGTTAATGCTTTAAATGCTTTCTAGAAAGGTTTGATTCCGAAAGGTTTTTGATTTTGAAAGGTTTGATTTCGAAAGGTTTTGATTCCGAAAGGTTTTTGATTTTGAAAGGTTGCAATTTTGAACGGTTTTGAAAGGTCTGATTTCGAAAGGTTAGATTCTGAAAGGTTTTGATTTTGAAAGATTTGATTTCGAAAGGTTTATAAGTGGTTTTATAAGGGGGTTACCCTTTGCTTTCGACAAGGTCGAAAGGTAGAACCTTTTGACTAGGTCGAAAAGAAACCTTCCGACTAGGTCGAAAAGAAACCTTTCGACAAGGTCGAAAGGTTTTCGAAGGAGCTAACTTTGGATGTTTATTTTATTTTGAATGGGACTTCATTCAAGGGTTTTAAAGGGCTGTTTTTAGCCATTTTTCTTGAGTAAAGTTTTGCTAATTCAAAGGGGATACTTCGAAGGGTTATAGCATAAAATACTTATCTTTGTTTGAATATGTAAGGCGAGTCCTTATTTAAATTGAATGTTATAAAATCTTAGGGACACCGGGGTGGGTTTAATATTTTTGGTACATAGTTTGAGGTTACAAATAGAAATATGCTTTCGAAAATATATATTGGAGCTATCAACGTATTTATATTTAATTTAACCTAATTGGGGTTACCAATGGGAATAGGCTAAACAGGTGGTATACCTAGAGAAAATAATTAATCACGGGGGTCATGAATTTTTATAAATAATCATGGGGACCATGATATATTAATTGGCCAAGTAATGGGTTCTTGGTTAACCTAGGAAAACCATGGAATATGCGGTGGATAGCCCGCATCAAATTTCTAAAGTAAAGAATGTTTTACCAGAGGTGATTAGCCTTGGTATTTGGTACCCAATGGTTCATAGTCATCCTAGGAAAACTATAGAGTGTGCGGTGGATAGCCCACACCATCTTTTATAAAACAATGTACGATGGATAATCTGCACTTATTTTAAAGGGATTTGTGATGGACAGTCCTATTAAATTATGAATGATAGTCATTTTAAATATTTTAGAAGGAAACTCTAATAAATTGATTTTAGATGGGAAATCTAGTAAATTGCTTTTAGATGGGATATCTCATAAATGGGTGGATGGGTTATCCAATGTACATAATTCATGGATTTATTTCATATTATGTTAAGACTAAATCATTTTGGGTGCAAGGGCATAATAAATGATTTGCAAGTTTTGTTTTGGATACTAAGGGGGGAAACCCGTTTCGCTAAGCGACGTGATCTCACTAGCTATCTATTTATGATAAGAGATGATATAGGATTATTCTTACCAGACTTATTGTCGGACTCGAAGTTTGCATTTCTCCACTCTTGGGTACTCAAAAATTAATTTGAGTAGTCTAAGAGTGGGAGACTTTCAATTTTTTTGGACGAATAAGCTTCCAGAGATGTGAAAGTGGTAGTGTTAGCTTTATAGGAGCTATTTTGTATATTTCGCTGTGATGTACTAAGAACTGTAAAGTTCATATTTATTAGTTCTTTGATCTTCGTAAGGGGGCATCTTCATATGTCGCCCTTATCGTATTTTAAACATGTATATGTGATCTGAGCATGGTTAACGTTTGGGATTATGTAATTAAATCTTAAATTGAAATTTATAAGAAATGAGAATTTTTTTTAAGTTTAAATTTTTTTCATATTCTTATGTTTTCGTGTTGCCAAAGTTACAAGATTTTGATTTCGGATGGATGACTACAGCATCCGTAGCAGTTAATTTTGAGTCTCCGGAAACGAGATGTTATAAGTGGTATCAGAGCATGGTTTATGTACTTAAAAGGAATTTAAACCTTAAAAGATTTTTAAAGCATGATCTAATGAATCTAAAATATATTTGGGCTTGGGTAAACGTTATAGCAACATATGTGTACTTTGCTATAAATACCTAAGTATGTATTCCCCACTCTCATAGACCATTCTTCTATATCTTACCAAGATTGGATTTCAGGTAGTAGGAAAGTAAGATATGGAAGAAGGAAATGGAATAGTGAATCAAGGTGGAAGATGCACCGCAACACGTGGAAATGTTCGATCCGATACTAGGAGCAACCAGGGTGGACAGGCAAATGCAAACCCAGATTTAAATGCAAATGTTGGTGCGGAGACCCTGTCGGTTGATACGGGGATAATGTGTCAGTTCTTCATGAATATGATGCAAGCTGTGGGAGTGGCTGTAGGGAATGTTAGAGGAGCTAATCCGGTGGCCCCAGTTGGCAATAATTATACCAAGCTGAGCAAGAATTACGCTAGCCTTTGAGGAAAGCCTTTTCTGGAAACCTAGGATGCAGTAGGAGTGGAGAACTAACTATTGCATTGTGAGAGGATATTTGCAAATCTTGGCTTGATGGATATGCAGAAGAGGAGACTTGCTTCCAAGCAATTGCAGGGAGCATTGTTGTTTTAGTGGAACAGAGTTACCGTAGGAGAACCAGAGGAAGACCTGACTTGGGCTGAATTTCGAAGGAGGTTCGAAGAAAGATTTCTATGAGAGGTTGCCAAATCAGCATTGCTCAGGAAATTTTCAGATTTAGTCCAGGGGGATAGATTGATGATTGAGTATGCTACAGAGTTTGATGAGCTATCCCGTTATGGATATGCTACTATGGATACTGTCATTCGGAGGAATGATAAGTTTATCAGGGGTTTGAATCCTGAGATCGTTATAGCAACCATACCAGACCTCTAAGATCCATGTCATATTGTTGTTAAGATGACCATTCAGAAAGAAGAGATGCTTCTACTTTTGGAAAAGGGAAACTGGTTGAGGTGTTGAATTTTCAGGGTAAGAAGCGGAAGTTCTTCAAAAAGAAAGATGCCCAGTTGGGGGGTAACAGCTAAGAAGAGCACGGCTGATATTGTATGTTACAAGTGTGACAAGAAGAGGCACTATGCTAATGAGTGTCGCTCGGGCGATGGAAGAGCAGTTGTGGTGAGGCCGAATGTGAAGTGCTACAACTATGGCCAGATAGGGGATTACAAGAACAAGTGTCCCAAGGCTGCTAAGGCTGGAAAGGGAAAAATCTTTGCGTTGGAACCATCATCCTCTAGACCAACGGTTGCTGAGAAAGGAAAAGCTATTATGAAAGGTATGCTTTTGATTCATGGTACTCCGGTTAGGAAACTATTTGATATCGGTGCATCATACTTATTTATATCTCAGTATTTGGTAGATTGCTTATGTCTGGAACCTTTATATCATATTCCTCCTTTAAGGGCTGCGAATCCTATAGGAGAGTATGCAACTCCGGGAACGAGATATGACTAGTTAGAACTTGATTTGTTAGGTCATATGTTTGCATGTACTTTATCTATTTTTGATTTCGTGGGTTACGGTATCATATTGGGTATGGATTGGTTAGATAGATATGATACTAGGATATTTTGCCAAGAGGGGTAAAAATCATTGAAACACCTTAATAGCCGTAACGAGTCATTTACTCAGTAAGGATTTAGAATGGAAATGCTTATGCATTATTGGGTGCCATGGGAGCGAAAGTAGATTTAAAGCAGGTTTATGTTACAACAGAGTTTGTGGATGTGTTTGAACCAGTTTCAGGCTTGCCGTCGAAAAGAGCGATCGAGTTTCTGATAGATGTCGCACCAGGAAACGAAGTTGTAAGTAGACCACCTAGCAGGATGTCACCAATCGAGATGAACGAATTGAAGGTGCAACTAGTGAAATTGGAAGGAAAGAATTTCATCCGGCTAAGCAGTTCACCTTGGGGAACGGCCGTGGTATTCGTGAAGAAGCCAGATGGGTCGTTAAGGATGTGTATCGTCTATCGTATGCTGAACGAGAGGAAGATCAAGAATTGATGATTTATTCGATCGGTTAAGTGGAGCCAGAATGTTTACCCAACTGGATTTGGCAACAGATTTCCATCAGCTAAGGGTGGCATAGGACAGTATTCCTTTGACGGCGTTTAGAATCAGATATGTGTCTTACAAATAGTTGGTTATGCCATTCCGGCTTACTAATGTGTCAGCTTTCTTTATGGATTTGATAATCCAGGTTTTCTGAGAGTACTTGGATAGGTTCATGTTGGTTTTTATTGATGACATTTTGGTATATTCCAAGAATAAGAAGGATCATGCAGATCATCTTAGAGTTGTGTTGGAGACGTTAAGGCAACATTAGCTGAAAGCAAAGTTCTCAAAGTGTCATTTCTGGAAGAAGGAAGTGAAGTTTCTTGGTCATTTAGTTTCCGAGGAAGGTTTAGCAGTTGATCTGAATAAGATCAAAGCTATTAACAATAGGAAAAGACCATAGATAGTAAGTGAGATTAGAAACCTTCTTGGACTTGTAGGTTACTACCGAAGGTTCATTAAGGATTTCTCACGGTTAGCGGCATCCTTGATTATGCTAACTAGGAAGGACATGAAGTTTGTTTAGTCTGAAAATGTGAGGAGGCATTCCTTAAGTTCAAACATTTGTTAACCAATGTGCCCATGTTAGCAGTTCCTGATGGGAATCAGGGGTTGGTAGTTTACACAGATGCATGTGGTATTGGGTTAGGTGTTGTGCTAATGTAGAATGGAAATGTTATTGCCTATGCTTCTAGACAGCTTAGACCGCGTGAAGTGAGATACCCTACTCATGATTTGGAGTCGGCAGAGGTAATATTCGCATTGAAGGTATTAAGACATTATCTTTTGGGAGAAAGGTGTGAGCTATTCACGGACCATAAGTCTCTACGGTATTTATTCTTTTAGAAGGAGCTGAACATGAGACAGCAGAGATGGCTGGAGTTTGTTGCAGCTTATGATTTTAGCATCGAGTGTACACTAGGAAAAGGAAATAAGGTGGTTGATGTGTTTACTAGGAAACATAAGAATGTGTTGTTAGCTATGTTGGCGGAATGGAAAGACTTAGACACTGGCTGCTTGTAGTGTGCAGTTGAGGTCTACTGCTGAATCTAGTCGAAATATCGCTATGATGTCTTGTTTAGAAGTTCGACCAGTTTTGATTAAATGGATTACTTCTAGGAAGAAAGAGGATCCAGTGTAAGCCGAGAGGATTAGAAGGTTAGAAGCTGGAACCGAGATTGATGATTTGAAGGATTTTATTCTTGACCACAGGGGTTGGTTGAGAAAGAAGGAGCGGTTATTTGTTCCGGATGTTAGAGACCTTTAAGTTCTTAGGAAATGTCATCGATCGTATTTTGTACATGTATATATGGACTAAGCATGGTTAACATCTGGAATTATATAATTAAATCTTAAATTGAAATTCGTAAGAAATGAGAAATTATGTTTTTTTGAAATTTAATTTTTTAATATTCTTGTATTTCTGTGTTGCCAATAGTTTCAAGATTTCGATTTTGGTCACTTAGAAATAACACCTTTGGATGACTACAACATCCGTAGTAGTTAGTTCTGAGCCTTCAGAAGCGGGATGTTACACGCTGCAAAGGCCGCTTCTCACTGAATTTCAAGGCGAGCGCCCTACATTCTCCCTGATGGTCCTCTACTCCTACAGGCTACATTTCCCAACTTTTTCTTAAAAGGGGTTGTTTTCGATAAACTTGACTTAAAGTTAGTTCGCGCAAAATCTTATTCACCCCGTCTCCATGCGATTCAGAGTGGCTTGGAGTATGACGAGGAGTGGGAGAAATTGTGCAAGTAGCTTTCAACCTTTAATCGACACAATTACTAGGAGATTCTCTTATTTGAGTCCGAAAAAGATGAATACAAAATGCAGCTTGCAGACCATGACTTGGAGATCGAAGAAGGAGTGGGATAATGCCTTGAAGAGAGAAAGGAGTGCTTCTTTATTTAAGAAGATGAAGAAGTCTTCCAACCGAAACACACTCATACTCAAAGACGAAATAAGTAAGTGCCACACTGATGGGGTTGCTCTGAAAGGAAAACCAAAGGTAAGTGAGACAATGGTCGAGGTGGAGAAGAAAGTCATCGTCGAATTTATCAAGGTAACTGCCTCTCTACGGGTGAAAATTTTAACTTTGGAGGCCGAGAAAAATCAACTGGCACTTAAGAACGAAAGCATGGAATCCAGCCTTTTAGAACTCCAAATACTTTTGTTAAGAACATGGAAGGTTCCGTGCTTCATCAGGATAGCCTCAATTACTTGGGTCCGTTGTTCCCTCACACACTCGCTATAGTGTCGGAAGAAGTTCTAGCCCGGTTTCAAGACATGGGCAGCGGTTACTCCGAACAGAGCTGATTCAAGCCTACTTGAACAAAGAATACGGCCCAGCTCGACGTGAAACCATCGATGTCACGACCACCACCAAAGACGCTTCTACTAAATGTTTTCCTTTGGGCCCAGGCGAGGTGTCTTCGCATCTTCGTACCAGTGAGGGGATCATTGCCACTTCTCCTATAGTTGTGCAGCCGTCAAATGATGGCAACGGCTAAGGCTTCGAAGATGTTACATATAAACAAACCCCCATAGCAGGTAACTTTCTTGTCTCTTCGATGCTTGAAGATTTTCAATTCACGCCAAAGAGATTGGCAAGATAACCACCCTTTATTCTGATATTGTAGATCAACCTTATCTTCCCACTGAATTGCATTCTCACCACGATACCGGTCTGCTGCTATTTTAGTTACATCAGCTGTCATTTTCGCTTTTGGCTCGTAGCTGGTTCACATTTTGAACAAATCGTGGTGCTACATGGTTTGGACGACCCCTCTATTTCTCAAGAGGAGAGCTTGGCAGCTGGTGCACAAGAGCAAGCAAATCAAGGTAGCCAACTGGACAGAGCAGTGGCCGAGCAGTAGAAGAACAAACAACAGATGATTGCGATGAAAAGGGGGAAGTTTAAAGCATAAAAGAGATCATCAAAGAGCTCTCGCTGATCCTGCAAGTATAAAGGAAAGAGGAGTCCTCCAGCGACCATGCTGCCCCAGGAAAGGATAAGCCCAAGAAATTGCAAATTAGAGGCAGGAAAGGAGACCGAGGAAGCACTAAGAAAACATCTTGATCTTTCATTTCTTCCTTTTGTTGTTTTTTATCACCTTTTGTACAAGTGCAGAGTCTGCACTTAGCACCTTTCTTGTTGTTGCCACAATGTTATTTTGTATTTTCCAAATTTTTTATCAATATTGTGCGGGTACGATACCCGCTATTTGTTGTTGTACAATTAAAACATTATAAGTAATACAATGTTGACATTTTGATTGTAACTTTATTTGTCTACTAATCTATGTTTCATGCACTTATGCCAATTTTATTTATCACTATTTTATCTAGTCTTGTAATCATTGCCAAAATTCATTGTTTGGAGTAACAAAATTGTGAAGTACTTGGTTTTTGATTGGGGATCGGTGTGTGTACCCCATGGTTTAAGAGGATGTTTACTTCAAACACTTGACAAATGACCGATTGATCCGTGTGATTCTGCGGATGTCAGTAACCAAGTCTATTTTGTGGCTCCTAGCGTTGGAAACTTGTGATTTGAACATCTAGATTCCAGAGATTTTATCAACCAACAATTGAAATTCTTTGCCAATTCGTAGTCGTTCAACATTGATGGATTCGTGTCCATTACTCCTGATAGTGAGAGTAGATTCTTGTTAGTCCTGCAATAGACGAGTTTTCCAGCATTGTCAGGAAAATATCGGTACTTAAGAGTGTGCATGGCTTATGAGCGGCTTTTAAGAGTATGCACAACTTATGAGACGCACGACTTTTGGGTGTGCATGGCTTATGGGATGCTTGGTTTTTAGGAGTGTGCACGGTTTGAGGGATGCGCGGCTTTTGGGATCGATTTGACCTATTGATTCGACGTTACCAATCTTCGGGCAATGTAATGAATTCATGTTTCGAGAGCGTGGTTCCACGACTCAAGAAGCAGTGCGCGGCTTATGGAGGTGCACGGCTTTGATTGGGGCCTAACCGATGTTGCCGATGCAACACTGGTTCTTAGAAGGCAAGTATCGAGTTCCGTCGATCCAATGATTTGAGTCGATTTGATTCTGTCGACCCGAAGGGTGATGGGGTGTACTTGAGCGTGCTTCCACTATCTTAAGTAGCAATCATATGGTTTTAAGTCGATTTGACCCCGGTAACTCAGTAGTTTACTTTTGTGAACACGGTTTTATTGGTTCAGAAAGCAAAGCAACCTTATTAATAAAAGTTGGGAAAGTTTTGCCATTTTACAATGCCTCTGGTATTCTAGGGATGCTTATTTGCTGGAAATAGGAAATATATAAAATAGTCTTATATAAAGTTGGAAGTAGGAGATACATAAGATAGTCTTAGATAAGTAAGGAGCAGCAATTCACTGTACCATGCTTGGGGAATTTAGGCTCCATCGATAGTTGTTAACTTTAATGTGCCATCCCCTAGCTTCTGCCTAATCACAAAGGGTCCTTCCCACTTTGGTATGAATGCTCCCGGTACTGGGTAGACCCTCTTGAGGACATGGTCTCCTACCTCGAAGAAGGTGCGGTTATGAACTTTGAAGTTGAAGTACGGCGTGATCCTTTTCTATTGAGCAGAGGTCCTTAATTCGGCTTCTTCCCTCTTCTCGTCGAGCGACTCAAGGAGGAGCTGTTCGTTTTGCCTTTGATGAAAGTTTCGCCTCCGATGAAAAGGGAATTATAGCTTATGAATAAAAAAAATCAACATGCATAAATAAAAAAATTCCTCCTCTGATCAAAGTTTCGCCTCTGTTAATCTACTTACATAAATAAAAAATTATCCACTACTAACATGAAAAGAAAGAGAGCATGTAAATAGAAAAAAGAATGAATTAACATTGCATAAAAATAAATTACATAGAAGAAGAAGGCTAAGAAGTCATGAAAAAGAAAAGAGAATTTTTTTTTTTGTTTATTTTTGAGCCCAAAACTAAACTAACTAAAGAGGAAGCTAAGAGCTAATTATATGAAACAAAGGGGTATTTATACATGTTTTGAAGCCCCTAATCATATTTTTGAGGATTACCCAAATTTCCCTTGAACAAGTGTGGCCACCAAGCTATCATTGGTCTCTAATTAATCCATCATCAAGTATGCATGTAACTTTAACATCCGCTAACTTGTGCATTAGCTCCTAATTGTAGATTAAGGTAAGTGAGTAGGAGGGGTCCTCTATTATGTATGTTTTGAATTATTTCCATCTTCATTCCTTTGTTTTCATCATTGTGCACACATGAATACATAAAGCCTCTTGTAATTTCCATTCAATTTTCCTACAAATAAAAATAAAATGTGTAAATAAATATTCTCAAATTAATATATGCACAAAAATGACTATTTTACCCCTATATGAAGATGAATAAATGATGATTTGAAAATAATATGAATTATGGTTTAAACATATTAAATACTATATATGCTCATTTATTTAATTAAATTAGATTAAATATGTAAGTAAAAATATGCACATTTACGTGCACATCAAATACCCCACACTTATCTTTTTATTCGTCCTCGAATAAACTAAAACTAAGATAAATCCGTTTTCATAGGAAGCACGATTGCATTGAGCATATGCAACAAGCTGTTAAACCTCTAGGTGTCCCTAGTAGGACGAGTATTATCTGATGAGAGTTTTCAGTGGATACTACCCACAAAATCCAACTGCAACATGAAAATTTCCTAAATGCAAGATTTATTTACAAAGAGATGAATTTTGAAAATATTTACAGATGAAGAATTTACTTTTAAATTGACACAAATAAGTTAAATATAAGTTTTGGTCATCATCTAGAAATTTAAGTCCTTTTACTCATCAAAACTTCCAACAAAAATTATCATAACAAATATACTCTAGTTTGGCTAGTTGTTTCGGTTGATAACATAGTGTAACTATAAAATGGATCCTTAGTTGATTATCAAAGTTTTTCAAAGTGGTATTTTCATTTATTTTTAATAACAAGTCAAATCAAATAAGTGAAATAGTTCTTGAATTTCAATTGCTTACTCTTTCTATATTTGAAAATTTTATTAATATTAACAATATTTACATATGCCTAACTCAGAAAACTGTGGCCAAATATATGATGCATGCACTACCTTTCGGACTTATGTGAGGTGGATATAGAGCGTGGCGAGTGAATACACAAGTGTGTATACCTATCGACTGTAGGCATTATTAATAAAAGATTTTTCTATACACATACAGCTAACTCGGATAAACTAAGGCCAAATGTACCGATCATACACCTTTCGGGCTTACGTGAGAAGGGTATAAAGCATAGCGAGTGAACTCACTTGCGTGTGAACACATGACGCTAGGTGTTTCTTATATTTATAAAAACCATTTTTTTATGTTTCATATATATATATATATACATATGTATGTATATATATACATATATATATATATATACATATTATTATTTTTTCTCTTTTTTTATTGGTTTTTTTAGAGAGAGTTTTGCAAAATCATCTTAGCACAATTTAACTTAGAAGATCAAAATTATTATAGCCTTTACTTTAAATCCACCACTTTTTAAACAAAGATTTTCGATTAGGATATACTTCATAATTATCACCCATGAATCTTCCTATACACTAGTTAAACCATAGTTACTTGTAATCAAACTTCATTTTTATTTTTATTGAGATAAATAAATTTCCAAAAATTTCAATTTAATAACCCAAAACATATACTTATCCTATCGTGTTTCTTCAAAAATAAATCAAAATGCTAAAAAGAAAATTTGTTTTTGGGATTTTTTTTAGTTTTGAGTTTTGGAAAGAAAAATGCAAAAAATAAACTATGAAAAATTAAAAATGCAGATGAAACTTCCCCATACTTGATTTCGAATGTGTCCCCACATTCAACCCAAGTGAAAGGAGAAAAATAAAATAAAAATATGACATGAAACGATTTTATTTACACGACATCAAAAAAAATATCGTCGAAAATTAAATGAAATGGTGTTTTAAAGACCAACTCATTTGTCTTATTAAGTCTGAGAGACGTAGCTTAAGCACAAAAAAATAAACCATAAAAGATTTCAAAGTTGAACGTAAATTGGAAAAATGAATGTCGTTTTATTATAAATCGTATGAGTTGATTTATTTTCAATGATTTTTGGGTTAGATAGAACAATCGGTTGTAGTGAAAATTTCTTCAAAATTATTGATTTCAAAATCAAAATGGTAATCCCCTTCAGAATTCAATAACTCATTTTCGAAAAGTGTAAAGAAAACGTGTTCACTAAATTTATTTTCCTTTGTTGGATTATCAACAACGTCATTGCATGTATCAATTTCAATATCTAAAGTTGTTGTGTTCAATTTTTCAAAGTCGAAAAAAGGAAGATCGAGTTTTAAATTTTATTCCACACTCTCAAAAGAATTGAAATCCAACTCAATTACCGCATTTTCAACAACTTAATGAAGATTTTTGTTTTCAATTTCAAAAGTTGTTACTTGAAAATCGTCAATTTTGATAAAAGATGGATTATCACATGACACGTCGCACGTTGGGATTTGATTTCATTTCTCATATTGTTTCATATATGTTTCATACAATAAATCCGTGCGATCTTTGTGAATTTCTTCCATTTGCTCAACAAAGCCAAATTTATAATTATTAATATGAGAATTTTCAATTTGAAATTGTTGAGAATAAAAATTTTCACCACGAGTGAAATAACACTTGTTGCCAAAATCATTTAAACAGTTATTCCCATTTTCGTTTGATTTTGAAATTCATTTTGGAGTTCGAAATTGAATTGGGCATGAGTTATAATCGATATCATTTGAATTTTGAAGTGAATTCAAATTTTGACTATTTTGAAAACTTGACTTGAATCATTGCATAAATATGAATTACACAAATCATTTATCCTTTGATTTTATTGTGTGGAGATTTCAAGTAAAGACGAAATCATTTTAATGTTGTTTTCAAGAGTTGAGGGTTGGTCATCATTTTGAAACCTTTGTGGTGCAAAGTCCAAATTGTTTACACAATAGTTGTTATTAAAATATCCATAAGAATTTGATGTGAAATTATATGGAATATATAGATTTTCACAACTATCGTAAAATTCTAGAGAATAAGAAAATTCCGACATTTGAAAATGTTTTTTTTTCTTTAATTTATTTTAATAAAGAAAAAATATTTACTAAGAAGGATTTACTTTTCAAAAGGAAATTTGATCATTTTGTTTTGTTTTTTAGATTTCTTTTTATATGTTTCTGTGTTTTTTGTTTCTGAAAAGATTATATATATTATTATTATTTTGGATTTTTGCTTTTCTTTAAAAAAACTAACTAATTTTTTTTTTTTTGGATTTATTTTGATTGAAAATTTTCAAAGGATTTAAAAAATAAGTTAAGAAATATTTACATTTTTTTTAGTTTTGGCTTTTTTTTTAAATATGCATGAACTAATACAACTAAATGAATGCAAATGATTTAATTATAATTTTGCCGTCTTATATAGCTACTAACCCAAAATTGTATAATTACACTTTGTTTTAATTCAACAAAATAGTTCTCGGTCAGGTAACGAACTGGATTTATCGATGCACCAAATCACCGTAGCAATGCAGCCGAAGGTTTACGTACTTCAGAGAAACAACCACTATAGTATTTACGAATCACCGTAATATTTATAAATGGTTATTGCTCTGTCGTAGCCTAGACACCACGAAATTAAATTGTCGAAAGAGGACAGCACATCAATATACAATTAAGCTCTAGGTGAGCTCGAGACACCCTTAAGAACCTTTATTATTAGAAAATTCTAAGATGGAATGCAAAACTGAAAATTTACGTGTATTAACAATGCAACTACAATGAAATTTGTTTCTGATTTTTTTTTTAAATGCAAGTAACCAACGATGTAAAGCAAATAAAAATAAGAGATGAGAACACAATGCCAAAGCATTCAGAATTATTATTACCAATTTATTTTAAAAGCAACAAATTTTTGTATAAGAAAGCAATCGATTTATTTTTTTAGCAAGCAAAGCAAACTAGAAAACGATTCTTCCTTTTGAATTTATGCTTTTGCAACCTGAAACTAAAAACAATATATATATACAGTTTTTTATATCAAGAAAATGAACTTAAAACAAATGGAAACAAAACAAATTGAAACTTTTTTTTAGAGAAGAAAAACTTAATATCTTAAACAAATAAAATACATAAAAAGAAGAAAATGAAATAATTAAAAAAGAAATTTGATTCACAGCCCAACCCAATAGAAAACGCACGTTCTCCTCAGTAAATCACAACACTACTTCTCCATAAAAAAAAGAGAACCGCGAAAAGAAAAAAACAAAATCAGAAGGAAAATCAAAAACAAAATTAGAAACAAAATCAAGCAATTGGCAATTGGAATTTTGTTCACAATGGTTATATTTCGCGTCTGGAGGAGATGTCGCGGTTGGTAGTTATGGGGTCGCAGATTGCAGGTCAAGGCTGGATGATTTGGTTGCAAATGTGTTTCAGATGCAGGTTGTGGAGTTCTCTGATGTGATTTGGGGATGAGGCAATTTTGAGGAGTTGTCTTCGATATGGTGAAGTTGCAAGTTTGATGAATAGGCAGAGGCTGGTGACAGGGTTTCTGGTGGTGGTCGTTGTGCTATGGCAGTGGAGGTGTGATGTTTGCAGTTTCTTATGGTTTGGGGAGTAGCAGGTAAGGGTTGATGTTTAATGAGGCAAGTGTAATGAGTTGATGTTGTGATGTATGATTAGAAATATTTTGTTGATGTAATGAGGATGTAATGATGTAGGAGCAGTGTAATGAGCAGTGTATGTTGTGATGAGTTGATGCTGTGATTTCTAATGAGTTGATGAGGCAAGTGTAATGAGGCAAGTGAATGAGTTGATGCTGGACAGTATGTCATGTTGGACGGCATATGCTGTGATGTAGGAGCAAATAAGGGTTGTTTTTTCGTGTGTTATGTAATGAGTTTGAAGTAATAGCAGTGCAGTGAAGTGTATGAGGTAAGTGTTGTAGTGTAATGAGCAGGCAAAGGGATGTAGAAGTTGAAGCAAGGGGCAGTTTTGATGGATGAACAGTGAAGGCAGTGGGACGTGTTTGTGGTCAGGCAGGTAAAGGCAGTTGATGCTGTGACTTGATGGTTGCAATTTAATGGTTAGCAGGGGTACAGGTTTGTGGTCAGGTGGCAGTATTTACTAAGATGGTTGAAGATGATGCTCTGATGGCTGAAGGTGGATGGGAGCAGGTGGACGGTGAGTGTTGTATGGTATGATGCTGCACAATGGCACTGTAGTATTGATGAAGTCAGTGCAGGCAAGAGGGGATTGTTTGTTTTTGGGCAGTCAGTGCACAGTTGAGACAGGAAGACAATGGCTGAAGGTTCTGTTCACAGGTTGTTTGAAGCATGTATTAGTGACACTCGATGGTGGTATGATAGTATGTTGTGCACAGAGGTGGATAAGGTTGTGGAACTGTGCAGTAGATTGAAAGGATGGTATGTATATGGTGAAGTAATGTGGATGTTTGTCAGAGAAGTTGTCAGGTGGGAAAAATATGAGGCAGAGGTGGTAAATATGCAGATGTAACATTTGTTGCGGATGTCGATGGAGATGTGGATGTGCAAGTGACTATAAGGAGATGTGGTCGGGTTGAAATGGGCTACAAATATGCAAATAAAAAAAAAAAAACAAGCACTAAAATAAAAACAAAAATGATACAAACACAACAATTTCTTTTAAATGTAAACTAATACACAAAATAAATACACAATAAAATCAAACAACAATAATTCGAAAAATAGAAATAAAAACAAGTTAAATTGCTGAACAACGATGCCAAAAACTTGTTTAACGGACGATTTTCTATTGGCCTAGAAAACCGTCGTTAAAATCTTAACTAAAGATAACCACAAGCGCATGACCTATAATTCTAGTACGTAGTAAGTATGGGTCAATCCGTAGGGAATTGAAAATGATTTTAAAATTTCTATTCAATCAAATTAAACCAAGAATTTGAGAGTTGTTAACTACAAAAAATTATAAAAACTAACTACTACAAAAGTGAATGAATACTATGAGATTAAAAGATAATTTAGAGATGTCCACTCTTATGATCACATAAATCAAGACAACATGAAACTAAGATCTTTGTTTTTGGTCATTAGTGAATTTAATTAATGTATTTATCATAAGTATGAAATATTTGTGCTATTAATTAGCTCATAAACCATCAAACTATAACACACCCTCCAAACTCACTATTCAACTCTCATGAAAATGACAATGAAATTAAAAATAAAATCAATTTTACGCATGACTTATTTACTATTGAATTAGTAACATAAACCATCAAATTTTGATTCTAATCCATCACCATATAAATTGTTTTTATTTGAGTATGAATAGCCTATATGTGATTAACATCATAGACTATCAAATTCATTAATAAACTTACATCACAAGCAACTCCATAAACACAAAAGGAGAACATAAATGAGCAAATTATGTTAAATTTATATGATAAGAGGGATTCATTACCCATAAATTGAAAGAGTTTAGCTACTCATATTGTTACCATTTTAACAAATATAGATTGCAACATTTACATAAACAAGACGAAAATGCAAGTAAAGTAAGAAGATAGCTAATTAAAATAAAATAAGAACTAATCTACTTGCATAAATAAAAAACCTACACTACTAACATGAAAAGAAAGAGAGCATGTAAATAGAAAAGAGCATGAATTAACATTGCATAAAAATAAATTACATAAAAGAAGAAGGCTAAGAAGCCATAAAAAAGAAAAGAGAACTTTTTTTGTTTATTTTTGAGACTAAAGCTAAACTAACTAAAGAGCAGGCTGGGAGCTTATTACATGAAACAGAAGGGTATTTATACATGTTTTGAAACCCTAATTGTGTTTTTAGGACTATCCAAATTGCCCTTGAGGATGTGTGGCCAACAAGTTATCATTAATCTCTAATTAATCCATCGTCAAGTATGCATTAACTTTAACCTCCATTAACTTGTGCATTAGTTCCTAATTATAGATTAAGGCAAGTAGGTATGTGGGGTCCTCCATGATACATGAGTTAAATTATTTCTATCTTCATTTCTTTGTTTTCATCCTTGTGCATGCATGAATACATGAAGCCTCTTATAATTTCCAACCAGCCTTCCTACAAATAAAAATAAAATGTGCAAATATATATTCTCAAATTAATATATGCACAAAAATGACCATTTTGCCCCTATTTGAAGATGAATAAATGATGATTTGAAAATAATTTGAGATTTTGTTTAAACACATTAAAACACCATATATGCTCATTTATTTAATTAAATTAGATTAAATATGAAAGTAAAAATATGTACATTTACATGCACATCACCTGATATTCGCCTTTCACCTAACAGATGACTAGTTGAGAGTCAATATAGATGTGTACAGACTTTATCTCGAGTTCCTTCACAACTTTGAGCCCAGTTATCAATGTTTCGTATTCTGCCTCGTTATTTGTTACAGGGAATCCCAAGTGCAAGGCAAAGCAAATGGATCATCCTTTGGGAGTCTCACGCACTACCCTTGCTCTTGAGCAAAAGTTGTTAGATGCACCATTGACGAACAGCTTCCAACGTGTCTCCACCTCTGGAGTCATTTCTTTCTTGTTATCTGGTATTGGAAATTCAGCAATGAAATCTACTAGCCCTACCCATTGATCGCCTTTCGAGGATGGTATGTGATTTCGTGCTGACTTAATTCGATGTTCCATTTGATAAGCTTTCTAGAGGTCTCGGGGTGGTATAACACTTGCTTTAAGGGTTGATATGTCAGCGCTCTATTCGGGTGTACCTGGAAGTACAGTCGTAACTTTTTGGATGCGATCAAGAAGCAATATGCCATTTTTTCCAATTTTGGATAGTTCTTTTCTGCTTCAGTGAACCGTTTACTGAATATATCAGTCCTAGGATCTTAGCTGCATCCCGCAGTGCGACACTCAATGCATGTAGCAAGACTACAAAGTAGATGTACAAATCTTCTCCATCTATCGGCTTCAATAGGATTAGTGGGGTTTCCATATGCCGCAGCAGCTCTTCGAACGCAGTTTGACAAGCTTGATTCCATTCGAATTTCTTCTTTCCCTTCTTTAGTGCGCCAAAGAACGGAATACATTTATTAGTTGCTTTTAAGATAAACCGACTCACTGCTACAACCTTTCCATTCAAGCTTCGTAACTCTTTCCTGTTCCTCGGGGCCTCGACTTCCCACAAAGTGGTCATTTATTCGAGGTTTGCTTCGATGCCTCCGACGCTTACGATGAATCTAAAGAACATTCCAAAGGCTACCCCGAAATGACACTTAAGTAGAATGAGCTTCATTCCATATTTGTGGAGTATTTCAAGCACTTTGACGAGATTGTCCAAGTGATTTACATCTATGCGTGATTTCACAACATATCATTTAGATAAATTTCCATAATCTTCCAAATTTGATTTTTAAACATGGTGTTCACTAGTCGTTGGTAGGATGCTGCAACATTCTTTAAGCCAAACGCATCACTTTGTAGCAGTATAACCCCAGGTCAGTAATAAAGCTGTATTTTCTTGATTGGGTTCATGCATCATGATCTGGTTGTATCCCGAGTATGCATACATAAATGATAGTAATTCATGTCCATCCGTTATCCACAAGCTGATCGATTCCAAGAAAGGGAAAATTGTCTTTCGAGCAAACTTTTATTAGATCCGAGTAGTCGATATAAGTTCTTCATTTCCCGATGGAATTCTTGGCTAAGACTAGGTTGGATACCCATTTGGAGTAGGTTGCATCGTGGATAAAACCATTCATCGTTATTTTTTCCACTTCTTCTCTTAGTGCGTTGTACCGCTTGGGTCCTAGGCTGTGCCTTTTCTACTTCACTGGTGTATACTTGTGATCAATGTTAATTGCATGGCATGCGATCTCTGGTGACACCTCCCATATATCGAAATGTGTCCAAGCAAATACATCCAAATTGGCGTAAAGAAATTTGATGAGTCCCAGTCGCATGATGTTTACAAGATGTGAACTGATTTTCAGGACCCGTGTTGGGTCATCCATATCAACTGGGATAGACACCATCAATTCTACAGGTGTTGCCTGTTCCTCTTCTAAACTCTTTGTCTAGGGTCTAAAGCCTTATCAAATCGGCTATGCTCCTTAAGCCAAGGGCGGTTCTATAGTTGCTATTCGATAGGTTCACGAATGTGGAGAGTTCTCTCCACATTCTTCCACTCCTTTTCTTTTAGACTCACGTATTTCCATGATATAACATTCCCTAGTGGCACTTTGGTCTCCTATGATCACCCCGAATCCATTTTCTGTCAGAAGTTTCATAGTTAGACACCATTGAGCTAAAGCAATCCTAAAATCATCCAAGACGGGCTACCTCAGGAAGGCATTGCAAGCAAAAATTTCATCTATGATCACAAAGGTTTCGATGAGGGTGACTCTTTGGTCTCCTTCTCTAGGTTCTACGGGTAACTCAATCATTCCGATTGGTTGTTTGGGTTCACTGGTGAATCCTTAAATCTTTGTTCGGGAAGTTGATACATCTTTTATATTGATCTTCATCTGATCAAAGATGCATTTGAAAAGGATGTTCAAAGAGCTACCACTGTCCACCCATACTCATCGGACCATGGTGGGTCCGACTCCTACTATCATGACCATCGGGTCGAGAGCAGGAGCCTCTATATTTTCAGTGTCTCAATTCTAGGATAATATGTCATCATTCAGGATTCTCTTTTGTTTAGCAAGGGATCCATCTTCGTTCGTAAAGCACGAATCTTTCGAAGGGTGCTTTAATGAGCTCGCATACCGCTTCATTTCTCCACAACTCTTCTACATGGGATGGGGCCTTCCAAATATCGTTCCTATGATGAGTCTTTGGTAAGTTCATCTGGGTCCCTCTTTGCTGGTTCTATCTTGATTCCCTTGATCTTTGGGAACTTAGGGCGCCACAAGTTGGTCAGGATTCTATAGTTTCCTCACACGCTACTAAAGCTTACTTTCCCGAATCATCTCCTTCATCAAGTTCTCCAGCTGATGACTCTCATTCATGTTGTGGCCATGTGTCTTATGGAAGCGGTAGTACTTGCCAAAACGCTTTTTTTCTTCAGTTTCTTCCTTTTTAGGCGGCTTCTTGTACTTTTCGTTCCCCTATGTTGTGAGATAGATGTTTTTTGGAGTATCGTTGAGTGGGGTGTGTTCTTTGGGCCTTAACCTTTAAGTTGCTTGTTACTTCTGTTTCGCTTGTTGGGGTTCTGGTTCTTCCTTTGTTTATTTTCATTTTTTTCTACGTTCCCTTCAACGATCCCGAAGGTATTTATGTCTTGGTTTTTCGCTGTACCACTCTTCCCAATGTTGGTCAATTGTAAGTTAGAAGATTTCCTTTCTAATTCTTCTGCCTTTTCTAATCTCAAATATTGGCTCGCTTTACGACTGAAGTTTTTTCTAGCGGTAGGTTGTTTCATTTTGATCCATTTTTCGAATTCAGTTTCGAGGTGGAGAGCGAAGATCAAAGCCGTGAAAACCATATCCTTATTCGGATTACTTACTTCGGTCACCGTGATGTTGAATCGATCCATGAAGGACTTTAGAGATTTATTCCTTCCCCAAAATAGGCTGGATAAGGACATCACGTCTTTCGGTTATGTCGTGTGAAGCCTAAATTGATCAAGGAATTTTGTTTCTAGTTGATTGAAGGTAGAGATAGATCTTAGCAGAAGTCTAGTCAACCACATGGAAGCAATTCTTTCCAAGAGAATCGAGAAATGTTTACATCGAACGACATTCGGAGCATTTACTTCGTCCATGTATCAACTGTACTTATACAAGTGGGCTTTTGGGTCTCTTGTTCCGTCGTGATGGAATAGTTGGCATAGTTAACTTTTTAGGGTACCGCTCATTCAGAATGTTATTAATGGAAGGATTGGAGCGAATCCTCATTCACCATCCCTTCTATCTTTGCTTTTATCCATTAGTCGCTTGATCATGTCCGTGATATATGCCTCAGATGTCCTATAGTATGCGGGTTGGCTATTAGTGACTACACCAAGTGTTCGATTTTGTAAACGATCTTGATAAGTGGGCTAAAGCCTAGGCTCTCCTGTCTCCTGGCTTGCGGTTGGTTTGGTAGTGGTAGTTTGGATCTCCTTGGCATCATTGAATGCATCGGTATTTACTTCCAACTATATCTTCTCATGGGATTTTCACTCCTAGATTCAAGTTTGAAGCTGGTTTCCTCGCAGTTGGTGGAGTATTTGTGTTTCCTTCTATATTAATTCCTATGGTTCCACCCATCACTTCATTCCACAGCTGCTTTTCGTTTCTTCTATTAAGGCCAGAGACAGAAGAATTTTCTTATTCCATGGCAGCCGTGGGCTCTGTCGTGGTTCTCGGAGTAGCATGCGACTGTAAGGTCAATAGGGCATTCAATTTGTCCATAAGAGCTCTTTGGTTGTTTTCCATCTTTTGATTAATTTCATCAACCACCTTATTTAATTCATCTCCAGTAATAACTTCATGCTGAAGTAGAGGATCCCGACACCTGATCTCCTTTGTTGGTGCCATTGATTTTAATTTGCTAAGGATTAATCTCTTCTCCAGTAATTACAGGTATTATGGATCTTCCAAAAGTAGTTCTCCTTCTTCCTGGTGTGATTGATTCTCAGTAGCAGATCTTTTGAGTAGAGATTATGGATCTAACTTCTGAACCTATCTGATCCAAAGTAGATAGCTAGATATAAGCTTGAATTTAGTGTTCTTAGCGAAAGCGCCAAAATGTTAACCCAAATAATGGATCAACACCCTGATATGATTGTGAAAGCACATGCCCTGTATATCAGGACAAATAGAATAGAGCTAAACACTCTCCAAATTGTAGAAAAGACAAAATTAAATAGAGAAATACAAGATTTTTATAGTGGTTCGGCTGTTAACAAAGCCTACGTCCACTTTATAGATTTTATTGATAGATTGACTATTGATCACAAGTACGAGCTATTTACAATTCTAATAATTGAATGAGGAAAGATTAGACCACCATTGATAGAATCAAAAGGAAGGATCTCAATTGCCTCATGGTAGCCATTGTGAGGAGAAAGAAGGTTGAAAATCTTAGTAATAGAGTTTTCCCAGTGATTAGAACAGCCATCCCCCTTCCCTTTGAAGATAAGATGGTAATTATAGGATTTTGATTGCACTTAGATCAGAACCAGAGTACCAAAAGCCTGTAGTTATCCATATGAGGAGGCATGTACAATTTGGAGTGATTTGGAACTAATTGGATTGGATCAGTATCGATCCCAAATGTTGTACATTTTTTGCACAACTCCTACTTTGTTAGCTTTATTTCATGCATATGAGGTTCCCATGTGAGTTCATAGCTTGTTGACTTGTTTTGATAATGGTTCGGCTATAAATTTGATTGAATTGTAATCCAAATCGGATAAGTCTAGACTTCTTCAACTCGAATGCTTAGAATGCTATCAAACTTGGTAGGTAAGTTCAGGAGATGGTAGCACCAAAATTGGTCACTAAATATCTAGAGTAGGTTTATGTAGAGAGAAAAATGAGGTTAAATTAAAAGAAGAGTATCACAGTAGAATGCAAAAACAACAACAGAAACAAGAATACCAGAGTTATAGTGGTTCAACACAAATGCCTCCGTCCACTTTAAATGTAATCTTTATTGTTTTTTCAAATACTTGAATACATATACAATCCGTAAATAGATAGGTTGAACAAAAATTTGAGTAAGAAGAAAGTGATTACAGAAAATGGTAGAGTCTCTCTGGAGTTCTCGAAAAAAGGTCCCTTTAACTGGATCCATTCCCCTCTATTTATAGGCAAAGATAGGTTGGTTCTCCCGTCCAGGCCCATGAGTAAGATAGCTCGGCCCAAAGATGGTAGGTTAGGTAGACTGAACCAGGCATGCTGAACCCTTCATGACCGACCCACCTATTGCCGGCCCGGGGTTTCCTCGTAGGTGATTTGAAGCAAACTCTCAAGCGACTTGGGGCAGTTAGTGGTGTGACTTTAACTAACTTGGTCCTGGCTCAGAATTGATTATACTCATGCTCGTGTCAGTCCACTCTTCCATTCTTAACATCCAGTCATGTTGACCAACCCCATGTGGCTGAACCACTAAAGGCTGATCCACCTGAAACAATCCCTCCGAGGCCGAACCACTAAGGGCTGACCCTTTGAACTAACTCTTCTAAGGCCGACCAACTAAAAGCCGGACTACCTAAGCCGATCATAGCAAACAACATCACATAGTCCATAGTCGACTCAACTATACCGACCCGCATTGACCGATCCACCTTGGCTGAGCCATCTTGGCTTACCTATCTTGGCTGAACCACCACCTAATACCAAACCACTACTACTTATCTTCCTCGACCGGACAATATATGTCGATCCACCAAAGCCGAACCACCATGGTTGAACCACATCTGAACGAACAACTAGGGCCAACCCCACCATAGTCATCCATCATCACCGACCCATCTATTGTAATTCTCCTTGGCCAAACCACCTTGACCAACCCTCCAAGGCCGATCCACCTACGAAGACCCAAACAAGTTACACTATTCTCTTATACTTTTAATCCTCTCTTGGCTTGAGTCTCATCTAGGTTCAACCATATCCTCTGCAACTATTGCCTCGCAGCCGGGCCAAGTAGCTGGGTAACATTTTCCCATTAAAACGTGTCTTGTGAATCAACACGACGTGCTTTGAATCAGTGAGTGATCAATATTTCCAGAGGCTAGTCTGGTCATAATGATAACCGACTGTTGTCTTTTCATTGGCCTTTGATGAAGCTTCACGTCATCTGATCGTATTAGTTTAGTCCCAAAGAGTTTCTTGAAACCTTATTTTAAATTTTAAAAAGCTAAATGTTTGCATCCTTTCGAAGGCTGAATCGCAGTGGGTTTTCTAAACCCAAGCTTCTCTACTTATCTTGTAGTATCTGTCGCTTTTCCACGTCATCATCCTCAGTCATCATCATACATGTATATATTCATATATATATATACACACATTTTATTACCATCAACATTCTTATTATTTTATTTATTATCATTATACTTTTTTCTGAATAAGGGGTGGATCGGTATATGAAGGCCGATCCACTCAGCTAGTTCACTAGGACAACATTCGGCACATCTAGTTGCCGATCCAGTGATGCTTGGTGACCAGGTCTATAGAAAAGTGCATGTTCGTCTCCCTTTTCACCATATAAAAGCCTACACCCCTTCTTCTTTTTCTCCTTTCTACTCTACTTTCATAAGCTTGCCGAATTACTTCCCTCCAAGCTTCGTTTACTACTCACTCCTTCCTACCTCCTCCTGAATCCAGGCTGCCTACTTCTCCTACTACCAAACAACCTGATTGATCCCTACTTCGAAATTCCGCAGTTTCCACAAGCCCCAAACTTTTTCATATAAGTATGAATTTCTTTCTAAATCCGGAGTCTTATGTGAAGCTTGAGTGCTTGGGTAAATGGCTTTTTGGATAGGAGTTAATAAGGGATGGTGGAGAAAAGAGAGAGAGATGAGTTAGGAATAGGAGCCAGCCTTAAATTAGGAACTCGACATGGCCTCAATGGATTATAGCATAAGTCGCTTAGCATAAGTAGTCGTCGTTATCATAACTTCGAGGTCGGTTCTTTGAAGGAGAATGGAGTTTATCATTCGGTGAAAGTAGAAATACCCTAGAATGAGTGAAATCAATCTCAGAATCATTTCTTGTGAGAGAACGTATTTTTGAAATATAAAATGATTTCCAAACGATTTTAAAGGATTTTCAAAGATTATATTGGTATAAATTATTTTTCTTATTTTGGAAACAAGATTTTCTAAACTTCATCCCTTCTGTATCTACCTTGTTAGTAATTACCTTGGTTAGGATTCTTATCGATTAGGATTCCTTGAACTTTGGAACACTCCCACTTGTTTTGAAATCGAGTCTTGCCTTCCCTATTTTTTCCTTTTTATTTTGAGGATTCCATGACTCCACTTTGAATGACCTCTATAAAGCTCGGTGATTCCGCAAATCTTTGAATGATGTGTAAAGGGGTGAAACTCCTTTACAATTGGCATTGATCCGCCGGAGATTTCTGTATCCTCGGATTCGGATGCTATGTATCTCTTGCTTTACCTGGATTCTATCTCTGGCGATCGAATGTCGATTTGCCTTAGATTTCCGCATTGATTATATTCCTTAAGTCACGGTTGACCCTGTTGAGGTCGCCTGCGATTTATATGGGCTTATCCATCTTCTATTTGGTAATTTAATTATCTCATCTTCGTTCGAGCTTAACTTTGAATCAGAATTCTATTTGAGTAGGATTCCTCTAAATTTGAACCTCTGTTTGTTTTGAAATCCATCCTTAAATCATCCCTTGGAAAATTTGTGGTTGATTGTATTTTTGAAATTGTGTATACATCAAAGTTATTATTTTGATAAGGATGACCCTATTTTGTATATAAAAGTGAAATGTTTTTGATAAGGATTATATACCTTTTAAAAACGAGAGTCTGAAATTTTGAAAGGATTTGAAATTTTGAAAATTTATAAGGAATTCGATTATATAAAAATGATTTATAATTGAAGGGTTTTGAATTTGAATTTCGAGGAATCGAACTCCGGTGTTTTGAAATCGGTTTTATGATTTTGGAAAATATACAATAATAATATGATTTAAAAGTATTTTCCAAATAAGAAATGTTTCAAAAGAGTTCAAACAAATTCCAATGATTTAGAAGAAATTTCAATGAAGTTTTCAAGAACATGGAAGTCCGAAACTCACTTTTGCTACTGGAAAATAATTTCAGTGATGAGTGCATGCATCATCGACATTGATTTTCGAGTTTCAAAGTGGGGGAGAGGCCACTCTGGTAGCTTTGCTATGCGAGTGATTTTGTGAAACCAATTTTGATTTCAGATTTCGAAGTATGATTTTCGAAAGATGTATGTATGTATATTTGAAATGATTTGAAGTGAGCCTGGTGTTCAACCCTCGAGTTTCCGATTAGATTTAGTATAACTTTATTTATAAAAATTAATTTTTTGATTTGTTGCTGATTTCCAACTCTTGGATTTGAAATTTGATTTCACTGACCATTTTGAAGGTCCAAACACTTTCAAATCAAGGTTTAATTTCTAAAGCTAAGAAATTTTGAAGAGTATAAAATATTTAATAAAGTATATGAGTTTAGTTTGCACGTTTAAAGTATGAAGTTATATTATTTGTATAAGTTTGAAACTGTTTGTTGAGTAAAATACTATTTTGAATTATACTAATATAGAATTTAGTTTTGAAATGTTTTGAATAAAATTTAGTTTTAAATGTTTTACTTAAACTATAGAATGACAATTTTCAAAGGGTCAATTGGATTTTTCATGTAGAAATAAATAGTTAAAGATTTTAAAAGGGATGGTTTTAAACTTAGTAACCAGTTTGGGTATAATGATTTTGAGAAAATATTTGGTCTTGAAAATAGATTGGAATTTAAAACCTAGTATTTATATGATGACTTTAGAAACGGATTTATTTGACATAAATTATGTTGATTTGGAAATTTGGATTATTTTTCTAAACCTATTATTTTGGAAACTTTGAAATTAAGATACTTAATTTGGAAGAAAATTTGGTGAAATCATATATGATTTTGAAACTGAATCGATATTGAAATAATTTGAAATTGAGAACCTTGTATTATTAAGTACTTGATTTGAGAGTTGTCGAACTTATATAAAATGGATTTATATAAGCAGGAAGTTGAGTTGAAAACTATTGATTTGAAAGGTACTCAATTTGGAAAGAGAAATCTTATATAATCGATGTCTATGTAAGTATGATTTGATATACTATTGATTTTGGAAAGTATTTGATTTGAAATGAAATCCTATATAATGGACTTTATATAAGTATGATACTTGAAAGTGATTTGAAAAGGTACTATATGATATATATTTTCAAAGTAAAGATATGGAAAGTGCCTTCTGCTTGATATCCACTTTGTGGCCACATGGTGGATTCATTCTATCGATATTATTCTCTCTGATTTTTGGTTTTTCGGATGTGATACTCGAGTGTCCCACCATGGCGATCTCTAAGGTTTTTCTTTTGAGCGTGACTACATAGCGTAATTCGCCTGGCTGAGAAGGCCTAGGGGTACAGATTGTTTCCTGCGGGATCCGGGCGTAATCATTGTGTATTCTATGAACTATGTAGGTCGCATTAGTAGTGAAATCTTCCTGGCTAAGAAGGCCTAGGGGTACGGATTATTTCCTGGGGGATCCAGGCATAATCATTGTGTATCCTGCGATCTACTAGTCATCATGGCGTAACTCACATGGCTGAGAAAGCTTACGGATATGGATTGTTTCTTGGGGGTCCAGGCGTAACCATTGTATTTCTGCGAACCATGGTTAGGCAAAGGATTTGGTTTGGTTATTTTGTTTTGATTGTACTTCCATATCTGTTTTTAAAAGTTTTTCCAGTATTTTCACTGGATGTTGAAACAAATCTATTAAGTACCTGGAGAATTCTAGCTTTGCGCCATGATGACTAACCCCATCCAGTATTTCCAGGTACATAGTAGACTTGTTTCAACATCCAGTGAAAATACTGGGAAAACTTATAAAAACAGATATGGAATGTACAATCCAAACAAAACAACCAAACCAAAACCTTTGTCTAACCATGGTTCGTAGATATACAATGGTTATGCCTGGATCCTCTAGGAAACAATTCATATTCGTAAGCTTTCTCAGCCCTACGAGTTACGCCATGATGACTAGTAAACCGCAGGATACACAATGATTACGCCTGGATCCCCTAGGAAATAGTCCGTACCCCTAGTCCTTCTCAACCAGGTGGATTTCGCTACTAATGCGACTTACATAGTTCATAGGATATACAATGATTACGCATGGATCCCCCAGGAAACAATCCGTACCCCTAGGCCTTCTCAACCAGGCGAATTACGCTATGCAGTCGCGCTCAAAAGAAAAACCATGGATATCGCCATGGTGGGACACTCGAGTATCAGATCCGAAAAACCAAAAATCAGATAGAATAATATGGATAGAATGAATCCACCATGTGGCCACAAAGCGGATATCAAGCAGAAGGCACTTTCCATATCTTTACTTCGAAAATATATATCATATAGTACCTTTTCAAATCACTTTCAAGTATCATACTTATATAAAGTCCATTATATAGGATTTCATTTCAAATCGAATACTTTCCAAAATCAATAGTATATCAAATCATACTTATATAGACTTCGATTATATAAGATTTCTCTTTCCAAATTGAGTACCTTTCAAATCAATAGTTTTCAAATCAACTTCCTACTTATAAAATCCATTTTATATAAGTTCGACAACTCTCAAATCAAGTACTTAATAATACAAGGTTATCAATTTTAAATTATTTCAATATTGATTCAGTTTCAAAATCATATATGGTTTCACCAAATTTTCTTCCAAATTAAATACCTCAATTTCAAATTTTCCAAAATAATAAGGTTTAGAAAAAAACCAAATTCCCAAATCAACATAATTTATGTCAAATAAATCCGTTTCTAAAGTCATCATATAAATACTGGGTTTTAAATTCCAATCTATTTTCAAAACCAAATATTTTCTCAAAATCGATTATACCCAAACTGGTTACTAAGTTTAAAACCATCCCTTTTAAAACCTTTAACTATTTATTTCTACATGAAAAATCCAATTTACCCTTTGAAAATTATCATTCCATAGTTTAAGTAAAACATTTAAAACTAAATTTTATTCAAAACATTTCAAAATTAAATTCTATATTAGTATAATTCAAAATAGTATTATTTATTTTACTCAACAAAACAGTTTCAAACTTATACAAATCATATCACTTCATACTTTAAACATGAAAACTAAACTCATATACTTTATTAAATATTTTATACTCTTCAAAATTTCTTACGTTTAAAAATTAAACCTTGATTTGGAAGTGTTCGAACCTTCAAAATAGTCAGTGAAATCAAATTTAAATCCTAGAGTTGGAAATCAGCAACAAATCAGTAAATCAATTTTTATAAATAGAGTTATACTAAATCAAATCAAAAACTCGAGGATTGAACACTGGGCTCACTTCAAATCATTTCAAATATAGATACATACATCTTTCGAAAATCAAATCATACTTTGGAATCTGAAACCAAAATTGGTTTCACAAAATCATTCGCATAGCAAAGCTACTAGAGTGGCCTCTCCCCCACTCTGAAACTCGAAAATCAATGTCGATGATGCATGCACTCATCACCGAAATTATTTTCCAGCGACAAAAGTGAGTTCTGGACTTATATTTTCTTGAAAACGTCATTGAAATTTCTTCTAAATCATTGGAATTCATTTGAACTCTTTTGAAACATTTCTTATCCAGAAAATACTTTTAAATCGTATCATTATTATATATTTTCCAAAATCTTAAAACCGATTTCGAAACACCGGAGTTTGATTCCTCGAAATTCAAATTCAAAACTCTTTAGTTATAAATCATTTTTATATAATATAATTCCTTATAAATTTTCAAAATTTCAAATCCTTTCAAAATTTCAGACTCTTATTTTTATAAGGTATATAATCCTTATTAATACTATTTCACTTTTATATACAAAATAGGGTCATCCTTGTCAAAATAATAACTTTGATGTATACACAATTTCAAAAATACAACCAACCACAAATTTTCCAAGGGATGATTCAAGGATGGATTTCAAAACAAACAGAGGTTCAAATTTAGAGGAACCCTACTCAAATAGAATTCTGATTAAAAGTTAAGCTCGAACGAAGATGAGATAATTAAATTACCAAATAGAAGATGGATAAGCCCATATAAATCGCGGGTGACCTCAACAGGGTTAACCGTGACTTCAGGAATATAATCAATGCGGAAATATAAGGCAAATCGGCATTCGGCCAAAGATAGAATCCAGGTAAAGCAAGAGATAGATAGCGTCGAAATCCAAGGATACATAAATCTCCGGTGGATTAATGCCAATTGTAAAGGAGTTTCACCCCTTTACACATCATTCAAAGATTTGCTGAATCGCCGATCTTTATAGAGGTCATTCAAAGTGGAGTCATGGTGTAAGAACCCGCATATTTATCGATTGTATATTTAAATATGTTATTTAAATATTTCATCGTTCGTTGGATTTTAGTCTGAAAATATACTTTTAGGAAACAGTCGAATTAGGACTCGAGACCCCTTCCATTGAGTTCAAAATGCCGTTTGCAACCTTTTTGAGTATAAACATCGATATGTTTGGAGCTAGCTAAAAATTTGACCTTTTTCACTTTGGGTTTGGGTTTGGGTTCAGCCCACTAGCCAACTTAATTCCCCAAACTGAACCACTTCTCTTCATTCATTCCCTCTTCCTTATCTTTCAGTTCTAAAGAGAATAATGGGGGAAAAGAAAATGAATTAAAATCCTAAGCCCTAGTTTCCATTTGCAAATCAAGTTCTAGCTCCAAATTCAAAGAGAAGCATTGTTAAGTATCATCTCCTTCTTCTCCGACTCATTCTTTCTTAGATTTCAGAAAATTCCTAAACCTAATTTGGGAAATGTTTCTCTTTTAAGCTTAGAATCAAGCTTCTTGTGTTGAGATTGAAGTGTGGTTGATCTTCCCTTGTCTTCAAGCTTCTCATTCATTGTTTTTGGGTTCAAAGGTGAGATTTTTATCTCACATCTATGTCTATAATTATCTTTGATTGTTGGGTATGAATTCCTAACACTTATTCATGTGCAATTGCTTTTGATTTGGACTGGTTTTTTGAATAGTTTAATTTTTAGTGTTTGAAGCCAAATCTTTAAAAATCATAACTTTGATGTTTGATCATGCTTTTAGTGGTGTATTGAAGAGCCTATAAGGCCGGGTTGTCGATTGGCATAAACCCCTAACGCCATTGCTCGTTCGGCTGCAATTTGGAAGAGTTTCCTCTTCAATTGATAGGCTGGAAATTTGCTCCAATGCCGGTCAGTCGACTGACATTTGCAGTCAGTCGACTAGCTGTAGCTCATGAGCGTTCTAGGGGCTGTTTTCAAAGACAAGGAGTCTCTGTTTCTTACAATCAGTCGACTGGCCACTGTAATCAGTCGACTGACTGCAGGAAATGAAAATTTCAATTTTCCGGTTCAGTTGACTGAACTCGGTGAGCCAGTCGACTGACCTTCTCCTATTTGCCTATTTAGCCTATTTTGTGTTGATTTCCAATTTTTATCGATTCGTGGTTTTTTTCGATTTGTTGTTATCAATTATTATCGACTTTGATGAATTCTTTTTTAGGATTTTTGGGAATATCCAACTTGATGGATTTGCTATCGATTTCTATGGATTTGCTTCACGACTTCGTATATGAATTTTGATGATTGGTTGTTTCTACGATCATTTTTGTAATTTGTCACTTTGAAATACAAAGGTTTCTATACTAGTAGTAAATAATCAAACTCTTTTACAAAGATGATTTCAAACTCCATTTTTAATACAAAGCTCGTTTATAAAACCGTTTTCCAATCTATTAGTATATACCAACCTTTACCTCACTCGTGTGAGAAATCTAATTAAATGGCTTAGTAAAACAAGTGGTATGAAACGCTTATGTTTACTTCGTCGGTTAATTCTTGGACTTATTCGATTGAATCTCTTGTGACAATTTTCTAGTGGAGATCTACAATTTGTTCGTAAATATTTAAGTTAAACTAGTGGTTATGGGACATGAAGCTAAACTCATATATTTACTAGCTTAGTGTAATTGACACTTCTTGATGATCGATGATGATCATTTTATGGTTTAGACTAGCAATGTGCGATGTCTCTTTGTCCACGTGGAGGGCTGTACTTTATTTTATTGAGCTTCGTCTCATTTCTCGCATGGATTGTACCTATTTAGGTGTGTCGATGTTTGTTTACTTCGTGGAGCAATCGGCTCAATAAGTCGGGACATGGGGTGTATCTTTCTAGGTGCGTCGATGTTCGTCTATGCATGAGGTGTATCTTTCTAGGTGCATCAATGTTTATTTATGCATGGGGCGTATCTTTCTAGGTGCGTCGATGCTAGAGCATAGGGTGTACCTTTCTAGGTGCATCGATGTTCGTCTTTACATGGGGTGTATCTTTCTAGGTGCATCGATGTTTATTTATGCATGGGCGTATCTTTCTAGGTGCGTCGATGTTCGACTGTGCATGGGGCGTGTCTTTCTAGGTGCGTCGATGTCCAGTTTATGGGATTGGCCTTCCTCTTTTTCTAGTGATTTCTGGATTTCTAATTGATGATTTCTGGAATTTATGTTTCACCAACTTTTACGATTGGCGTTGATATGTATGTCATTTATTGTGGCTTGGTGAAGTAAAAAAAGAATATGATATTCTTTTTGATGATATGAGATTCTTGAGATATTTGTACGATTTAGTTGATTTTCTATGTATACTTGTCGCAGTATGGCATTTTTGATTATCATACGTTTTTATTACATCTCTTCTTATATCTCATTTTATTTGATAATTATAGTTAGACTGATCCGTTTATTATTTTCTTCTTAAATAATACTCGGGTCAGACTGAGATATTGCAAGTGCTTCCTCATGATTTCCTATCTGGAACCATCTTCTGACTTTTGCTTAACTACTTTAGTCTAGTAGTTTTTGTTGTATACATTTGAGACATAGACTCCTTGATGTATACATATTCTTTTGTCTAGCACTTGTATCTATTCTTTTGTGATATTGTGGATCTTATTTGACCACTACTCTGATTTACACTTTCATGTGTTATATTCATATCTATTTTTGCCTTAGTGATATGAATTATCTATGACTGATTTATGTTATGTTTATTTCTATATTTGTTTCCGAAGATATTATAGCCATTGTGTAGTAGCTTTGTATTTGTATCGGCATGTCGGATTTCCTCTCGAAATGAAATGCATGTTATACTATCTGACATATCGGTGCTCGCACAAAGAAATTATACGGATGGTCGCTCCTCAACAGCCTTATTCTCCGTGCTAGCTGACAGCATTACTCCATTGTGTTCTTGGCTAGCATGGGTATAGAGGTGGGGCGTCACAGCTTGGTATCAGAGCCAAACTTTGGAACATTGTGGAATAATCTAGCAAGGATCATGTCCTAAGTCTTTCTTAGGAGTTGTGCCTTAGGATTTATTCGAGTCTTCGTACCGTCTAATCCTGTTTTCTTTAATGATTCCTTATTTTATCAATCAAGTTTGATTGAAATTCATTTTGTGAATAACTTTTTTCTTCTTCTTTCTTTCTTTCTCAAAGAAGAAGAAATGGTTGGATCTGGCAGTCCTAGCACTGGTCAATCCAGTAGCCGTTCTCTGGATGGCGCATTCATGTCTGTCCAACAACTTTTGGATCTTGTAAAGAATCAAAGGTTTATCTATGCTTTGGGTAAGAACCCCGAAAAGATTTTACCTTTGAAACTTGAAGTTCCTTTCAATCAGCTTGTGGATATCACTCTTCGATATGAAGAGGTTGGTAAAGGAAGTGTTAGTGCTATTGGGATTTCCAAGAAGAGGCATATTAAGTTCAAAAGCCCTAATCCCAATAAGAAAGTGAAGCCAACTACTTTGGTAGCAAAAGCTCCAATCCCTAATCGTGGAGGATGCTACAATTGTAATTCTAAGGAACACTATGAAAATATGTGTCCGAAACCCCATTCCTATCGCTATTGCAAAAAACCGGGTCATCTTTTATCTGCATGTCCCAAACTTTTGAACAAGGACATGAGAAAGCTAAATATTGTGCGAGCCCCTAGCAACTCTTCTCTTAGTCAAGGTAGCCATTCTATCCTTGATGACATTTATTTTATGATTTTCCTTTTCGAGTTCTTTTTTATATGGGTTTTATCTCACTATTTTATATCAAAAGAACTAGTTGATTCCTTTTCTTTAAACATTTTAGGCTTGTTGACTCCTTTGACAATGGCGATTCCTGTTGGTGGATCCGCAACGCTCAGTTGGTTTCTTGTGTTGATGTCGAAATTATTTTATGTGATTTTTTTATTTTCGAGCCAATTTTTACTTATGCTTCGGAATTGACTTTTGTATGGATTGGCTTAATTATTATGAAGCCATATCCTATGTCCCGAGTGGACTATTCATCTTCGACATTTTTAATCTGTTAAGCAGATTTCTATTTTTTCTTTGTGATTTTGATTCCAATTTGATGACATCATTTTATTCTTTAAGCCATCATCATGAGAAAAGTGTTATTTCTCTCATTCACGTAGTTTGAGAATTTTTTTGGTAATTTTGGAGTTTTTCTTAGGATTATCTCCTAGCAATCTTTTGAGAAGTGTTAGGGTCTTTTTAGTTCGACCTTGCCACCAATTTTTATTTGCTACGAGTTGTGGAAGTTAGCATTCTACTTACCGCATTCCGCACTCGTTATGATTCTTATAAATGACTTATTATGTCATTCAATTTGCCCATCTTGTTTCATCCATTTTATGAATCGAGTATTTTACGAATATCTCGATGACTCCATTCTTGTATTTATTGATTTTGGATGAAAATAGAAATTTAAAATTTTGCAAATCTTTTTCATAAGATTTATTTATAAGTACAATTGGATTTTGATCTTAAACGAGCAAAGAATATTCTCAAAACTTGTAAGAGAGATTTTCATCATATAGAAGATGATTTTGTGATTGTATTGTCCGTTGAGTGCTTTAAGAATTTTGGACAATGCGCTTAATCAACGTTATCTATAGGAATTTCCTAAACGCTTTGATGAGACAATCAGATACGATATATTGACTTGTAAAATGTTAATTTCTCTAGAAAGATTTTTTACATTGAGATAATTGTAATTTTGAAAGTTTTAGCATTTTGGGAAAGAAGATTATTTAAAAGAATTCTTTTTCGATACTCTTATTCTTGTGATTCCCGAAGGGAACCAAGACTTTATCTTTTGTTCCGATGCTTATCGTATTGGTTTGATTGTTGTTCTCTTGCAAAAGAGAACGTGCTATCATTTATGTTTCTAAATCATTAAAGCCTGTCGAGACTAGATATGCCATTCATGATCTAGTGCTCGTGGCTATTGATTTACTTTTAGAATTTGGCATCATCATTTTTGGATGAGAAATTTGTTCTCTACTCGATAACAAATCTTTGGAATATTTATTTTCTCATAAGGAACTTAATGTTGTCTAGAGTTCCTTGCATCTTATGATCTTAATATTCTTTGTATACTCCCGAAAGGGAAATCATGTTGCCAATGCCCTTAGTCGTAAGCAACAAGTGGTTGTCTTTTTGATGATGTCCGAATGGAATGATCTTTTACCAAGTTCATCAGACGTTTCGATGTACCTTGTTTTATTGAGCTTCGTCTCATTTCTTTTATGGACTAGCGTCCGATGTTCTTTTATGGTGTTCGGTTCATCGGATGTACCGTCATTGTACTACATCGATGTCCCGACTTTTTGGTTCATCGGACGTACCGTTGTACTACGTCAGTGTTCCGAATTATTTGAACTTTGGTTCATTGGACGTACCGTTGTGCTGCATCAGTGTTTCGAATTATTTGAATTTTGGTTCATTGGACGTACCGTTGTACTGCGTCAGTGTTTCGAATTATTTGAACTTTGGTTTATTGGATGTACCGTTGTACTGCGTCAGTGTTCCGAATTATTTGAATTTTGGTTCATTGGACGTACCGTTGTACTGCGTCAGTGTTCTGAGTTATTTGAACTTTGGTTCATTGGACGTACCGTTGAACTGCGTCAGTGTTCCGAATTATTTGAATTTTGGTTCATTGGACGTACCGTTGTACTGCGTCAGCGTTCCGAATTATTTGAACTTTGGTTCATTGGAAGTACCGTTGTACTGTGTCAGTGTTCCGAATTACTTGAACTTTGGTTCATTGGAAGTACCGTTGTACTGCGTCAGTGTTTCGAATTATTTGAACTTTGGTTCATTGGACTTACCGTTGTACTGCGTCAGTGTTCCGAATTATTAGAACTTTGGTTCATTGGACGTACCGTTGTACTGCGTCAGTGTTTCGAACTTTGGTTCATTGGACGTACCGTTGTACTGCGTCAGTGTTCCGAATTATTTGAACTTTGGTTCATTGGACGTACCGTTGTACTGCGTCAGTGTTCTGAATTATTTGAACTTTGGTTCATTGGACGTACCGTTGTACTGCGTCAGTGTTCCGAATTATTTGAACTTTGGTTCATTGGACGTACCGTTGTACTGCGTCAGTGTTCCAAATTATTTGAACGTTCATCTGGCGTACCGTTATTGTACTACACCGTTGTTCCAAATTATTTGAGTTTCTAGTTTCTCGGGCATACTGTTATTGTACTACGTCGTTGCACCGGCTCAATTTTTCACCTATTCGTGACGTTTTCCATGTCTTTCTACTATGGAGATGCCTTAAGGATTCCATTTTTATTCTTGTGCCCGGTGTTATTAAGGAAATTGAAGTTTCACCAGATTTGACTTATGAGCAACATTCCATTCGCATCATTGGTTCGGAGGTTGAGCGCCTTCGGAATAAAGGTATTCTTCTTGTGAAAGTTCAATGGTTCTCAAATCCTAAGGATTGCTCTTGGGAATCCTGGGAATTCATCAAGCGATCCCGTTCAGGCTTACTCTTTCATGCTCCTTATGGTGAACTTCCTATTTCAAATTTCTTTTGTGTTGATATGCTTTTATGGTTGTTACTCTTTATTTTCTTCTTAAGTATTCTGAGGACGCAATTTCTTCAAGGAGGGGAGTCTGTAACAACCCGCATATTTATCGATTGTATATTTAAATATTTCATCGTTCATCAGATTTTAGTCTGAAAACCTACTTTAAGCAAACAGTCGAATTGGGACTCGAGATCCCTTCCATTGAGTTCAAAGTGTCGTTTGCAACCTTTTTGAGTATAAACATTGATATGTTTGGAGCTAGCTAAAAATTTGACCTTTTTCACATTGGGTTTGGGTTCAGCCCACTAGCCAACTTAATACCCCAAACTGAACCACTTCTCTTCATTCATTCCCTCTTCCTTATCTTTTCAGTTCTAAAGAGAATAATGGGGGAAAAGAAAAAGAATTAAAATCCTAAGCCCTAGTTTCCATTTGCAAATCAATTTCTAGATCCAAATTCAAAGAGAAGCATTGGTAAGTATCATCTCCTTCTTCTCCAACTCATTCTCTCTTTGATTTCAGAAAATTCCTAAACCTAACTTGGGAAATGTTTCTATTTTGAGCTTAGATTCAAGCTTCTTGTGTTGAGATTGAAGTGTGGTTGATCTTCCCTTGTCTTCAAGCTTCTCATTCATTGTTTTTGGGTTCAAAGGTGAGATTTTTATCTCACATCTATGTCTATTACTATCTTTGATTGTTGGGTATGAATTCCTAACAATTATTCATGTGCAATTGCTTTTGATTTGGATTGGTTTTGTGAATAGTTCAATTTTTAGTGTTTGAAGCCAAATCTTTAAATATCATAACTTTGATGTTTGATCATGCTTTTAATGGTGTATCAAAGAGCCTATAAGGCCGGGTTGTCGATTGGCATAAACCCTTAGCACCATTGCTCATTTGGTTGCATTTTGGAAGAGTTTCCTCTTCAATTGATAGGCTGGAAATTTGCTCCAATGCCAGTCAGTCGACTGGCTGTAGCTCATGAGCGTTCTAGGGGCTGTTTTCAGAGACAATGAATCTTTGTTTCTTGCAATCAGTCGACTGGCCACTGTAATCAGTCGACTGACTGCAGGAAATGAAAATTTCAAGTTTCTGGTTCAGTCAACTGAACTCAGTGAGCCAGTCGACTGACCTGCTCCTATTTGCCTATTTTGCCTATTTTGTGTTAATTTCCAATTTTTATCGATTTGTGGTTTTTTTCAATTTGTTGTTATCAATTATTATCGACTTTGATAACTCCTTTTTCGGATTTTTTGGAATATCCAACTTGATGGATTTGGCATTGATTTCTATGGATTTGCTTCACAACTTCGTATGTGAATTTTGATGGTTGGTTGTTTCTACGATCATTTTTGTAATTTGTCACTTTGAATTACAAAGGTTTCTATACTAGTAGTAAATAATCAAACTCTTTTACAAAGATGATTTCAAACTCCATTTTTAATACAAAGCTCGTTTATAAAACCGTTTTCCAATCTATTAGTATATACCAACCTTTACCTCACTCGTATGAGAAATCTAATTAAACGCTTAGTAAAACAAGTGGTATGAAATGCTTGCGTTTATTTCGTCGGTTAATCCTTGGACTTGTTCAATTGAATCTCTTGTGACAATTTTCTAGTGGAGATCTACAATTTGTTCGTAAATATTTAAGTTAAGCTAGTGGTTATGGGACATGAAGCGAAACTCATATATTTACTAGCTTAGTGTAGTTGACACTTCTTGATGATCGATGATGATCATTTTATGGTTTAGACTAGCAATGTGTGATGTCTCTTTGTCCACATAGAGGACTGTACTTTATTTTATTGAGCTTCGTCTCATTTCTCGCATGGGTCATACCTATTTAGGTGCGTTGATGTTTGTTTACTTCATGGAGCAATAGGCTCAATAAGTCAGGACATGGAACATATCTTTCTAGGTGCGTCAATGTTCGTCTATGCATGTGATGTATCTTTGTAGGTGCATCGATGTTTATTTACGCCTGGGGCGTATCTTTCTAGGTGCATCGATGCTAGAGCATGGAGCGTACCTTTCTAGGTGCGTCGATGTTCGTCTTTACATGGGGTGTATCTTTCTAGGTGCATTGATGTTTATTTATGCATGTGGCGTATCTTTATAGGTGCAACGATGTTCGACTATGCATGGGGTGTGTCTTTCTAGGTGCATCGATGTCCAGTTTATGGGATTGGCCATCCTCTTTTTCTAGTGATTTCTGGATTTCTAGTTGATGATTTCTGGAATTTATGTTTCACCAACTTTTACGATTGGCATTGATATGTATGTCATTTATTGTGGCTTGGTGAAGTAAATAAAGAATATGGTATTCTTTTTGATGCTATGAGATTCTTGAGGTATTTGTATGATTTAGTTGATTTTCTAGGTATACTTGTCGCAGTATGACATTTTTGGTTATCATACGTTTTTATTACATCTCTTCTTATATCTCATTTTATCTGATAATTATAGTTAGACTGATCCGTTTATTATTTTCTTCTTAAATAATACTCGGGTCAGACTGAGATATTGCAGGTGCTTTCTCATGACTTCCTATCTGGAACCATCTTCTGACTTTTGCTTAACTACTTTAGTCTAGTAGTTTTTGTTGTATACATTTGAGACATAGACTTCTTGGTGTATACATATTCTTTTGTCTAGCACTTGTATATATTATTTTATGATATTGTAGATCTTATTTGACCACTACTCTGATTTACACTTTCATGTGTTATATTCATATCTCTTTCCGCCTTAGTGATATGAATTATCTGTGACTGATTTATATTATGTTTATTTCTATATTTGTTTCCGAGGATATTATATCCACTGTGTTGTAGCTTTGAGTTTGTATCGCCATGTCGGATTTCCTCTCAAAGTGAAATGCATGTTATACTATCTGACATATCGGCGCTCGCATAAAGAAATTATACGGATGGTCGCTCCTCAACAGCCTTATTCTCCGCGCTAGTTGACGACATTACTCCATTGTGTTCTTGGCTAGCATGGGTATAGAGGTGGGGCGTCACACATGGAATGCCTCAAAATAAAAAGGAAAAAATAGGGAAGACAAGACTCGATTTTAGAACAAGTGAGAGCGTTCCAAAATTCAAGGAATCCTAATCGATAAAAATCCTAACCAAGGTAATTACTAACAAGGTGGATACAGAAGGGATGAAGTTTAGAAAATCTTGTTTCCAAAATAAGAAAAATAATTTATACCAATATAATCTTTGAAAATCCTTTAAAATCATTTGGAAATCATTTTATACTTTGAAAATACGTTCTCTCACAAAGAAATGATTCTGAGATCACTCATTCTAGGGTATCTCTACCCTACCTCTAATGAGTTTTTGCTCCTTAGGCTAAGGTTTGCCTAAATCCAAAGCTCTGATTCCAAATTGAAATGACCCACTATTTTGGACCATTCAAATCTGCAATAATCAACACATGTCAGACTTTAATTATTCAAAATAACATATTGTAATAAAATTTGGAGCAAATAAAATCATTCACAGAACCATAGACACAAAAATATCAGAATACTCGCAGCGGAAATAAAATACCATAGTAGTTCATGAAGCTACTATATACATACTCTCAAAACATATACAAAATCTCATAGTAAAATAGATACAGAAGAAGTCAGGATACATAGACAACAATACCGAGACAAATACCGAATAGGAACTAACGGGAAGAAGTATACGAATAGATAGACAGATAAGCTCCAGCAAAACTCTAGCTCCAGAAAGTGAATCCAAAGCTGTGATTCTCAGGCTGACCCAAGCGTAAAGTAAAACACAAACACTCGAGTCAGGACATACATACTTATACAATGTAAACCAACTCAAGTGAACGGTAATAACAAAGCACAATAACTTAAAGGATGCTTGGGATCGCCCATCCTTTAAGGATCAGTCAAACCATCAATTAATTAGTAATAAACACTACCCTAGAAACATCCATATTAAGGTAAACAATGCAAATAATAGTGTTATTGTGACTAGGGTAGCGTAGAGCTGCAGTATCCGCTCACCTCTAGCCACACTCTTTAAATCAAAGGCGTGCATCAAACAATCACAAGGAAATTACGTGACACACAAAGCAATGTACCCGTGGGTATAAATTTCAAAATTAATTTATAATTCCGAATTAAAATCATTCATTTAAACCGTTAAAAGTGAAGTCATTATTCCTTTAAATCAAATATTCAATTCCTAAAAATTTAGCCTTTTCTGAGTTCATTTATTTAGTTAAACACTTCAAATAAACTTCAATTTAAACCATTTTTAACTTATAAAATTTCATATTTTCCATTATAAAAATGGTCATACAAATACCTTTGAACTTATGATTTTTATAAAGTAAATTACGCAAATAAATATCAATAATTTCACTTATTAAATTCAAGTACACAAATTTCCCATTCTTTACCTTTTAACACTTATTTATCAATTAAATTTCAAATTACCATTTCATATATTAAATTAAATTTCCCCTTTTATTTAATTTACTTAAGCATCCATTTTAAAACCAAATCTCACAATTCCAAGCCAAGTCAAATTCCAAATTTCCATTTAACTATCCATTTATTTAACATTTTAAACTAATTACATAAATTCAAAATACACTGTAAGTTGCTTAACTTTATTTTACAAATAACTTGATATTTTATTTTACTTTATATTTATCCAACTCATACATCAATTATATTAATTACCAAGTTAAGCTTATAATTCCGTTTTTACTTAAATTCCCATTATTAAGTTAAATCAAACTTTCACACAACAACTCAAACCATCTATTAACTTATACCATTTAACCTTTTAGAAAATCACCGCTTAACCATTTTAAATCCTATATAACTCAAATTTCATATATTTTTTCCTTCTTTTACCATACATGAAATTTATAAGAAATCATATTTTGAAATCAACCATGGGTCCGGATAATATTTCACACCTAAATCAAGTGATATGGAAATTTATCATTTATATCCGAAATCAGTAAAATTTTCGGGTTTTGATTATTTCAAACCCACAATCCCAAGACAAATACAAATAAATAAAAATCACCGAGGCCTATCATTTTAGCCCGTAATGATTTTTCCATATTCTAAAGTCCGTTCGGGTATGTATCATTTCAACCCATAGCGATTCTATTCTATAGGAAACTTGCAGTGTGAGAACAGAATAAAATAAATAGTATAACAACATAACGCAGTATCAAATGATATGACAGATAAATAAATAAATAGGATTAACATCATATAATTTATAACACAGGCAGGTATAACTTGATGTAATAATTTCTATACTTTCACTTGCTATCAATTCACAGTCATATAAGTATAAATGTCAGGTGTGATTACTCACCTTCTAAAGCTGGAGTTCGCTAAACAAACAACATGAATAAATTCCAGAAGGCACGATAACATGACTATGGACTCAAGTAGGAAGAGAGCCAAGCTATCGTTCTTATAGCAACCAATAGAACAAGACAAATATAAATATAAATTCAGTACAACATATATTGAAACAATCTTTGAAATAGGAAGCAAAATGAACACAATTACTTTGGCCATGCTTTCAACAATCAATTGCTCGGCCTAGGGAATTAATATGGTTCGACCATGACATGGTATGGCTCGGGTATGGGTCTGATTTGGACTCAAATGCATGGCTACAAGAGAATAGGAAGAGGTAGTGGAGTTACAACAACAAAATTCAAACTTCTTCATAGCTAGTGATATTGTTTGGTGTTGAGAGCAACATGTTTTAATTTTAGAATTTTAGGGATTTGAATATATTTATAGTGATACTATTGTAAAGAGGATGGTGAGAGGATGAAGGAAGAAAAATATATGTTTTTAATTTATTTTCGATTCCTTCCTTTTTATTTCCAATAGTTAGGGTCAAAATCGGATAACTTCCGCCAATTCTAATTAATGTAAAATTGATTGATACCCAAGCAATTAATTTCCCAAAATGTTTATATAGCAAGTAAATATATATTCAAATTTCAATTTTTGAACAAAATTCCATAATTAAGATATAGAAAATATAAACATATATGTAGATATTTACACTAAATATGTATGTACATATTAGGCCCACAAGTAAAAACTCTAATTATAGAATTTGATGCCTATAACCGTATTGGTTAGTTTTCCATAACACATGAAATCAAGGCACATTCATATTATCGACATAATTCAAAATTAGGATATATGTTAATTATTGCTCAACTAATTTTCAGTCCATTCAATTAACTTACCATAGTATATGAAATCAATATATAACCAATCATATACATATTCCAAAACCAAGATATATGTCAATTAATACACAATGCAATTATAATATATTATTTTCATTTTAAGTAATTAAATCTCAATTATATACTTAAATTAAGTGTTTCCCAAAATCAAGAGTTATACAGACTCCCCATTTAAGAAAATTGCGTCTCCATAATTTCCTCTTAGGAGAAATCTAAAACGTTTACATAAACACATATAATTTTCAAAATACGTATATACATACCTTCAAAGCCATATCTTAAAAAAATTAAGGTATTTTTCAAACATTACATTCCAAAATAAATATACTGCAGTGGATTTCCTTTTCAAAATTACTTCACAAAAGATTTTTCAAAATCAAGGTTTACAACTGTGGAGTTCTTTTCAAAGCATCATGAAATATATTTTTTAGGTGGAGTTTGCATCAAGGGATGGTCACGGCTTGGGAAAGACAAGTGGAGAGGAGGGTGATGTAGTGTTGGCTATGGCCGAGCATGGCAAGAGAACAGCATGGCCAAAACATTGAAAAATCATTAAAAAAAAGCGAAGAGAAAGGTAGAAAAAGAAGAAGACATTACCACTTTTTTCTCAGATCTGAACTTGCGTTGCAAAAATGAAGATGGGAAGAGATTTTTCACATGAATATAGTGACATACGCGGCTAAGGATCAAGGAATGAACAACAACAAATATGTAGGAGTTATGGTATGAAATTAATGGATGAAAAGATAAAGAGGTAATAAATCAAAACGTACGCATGCCTTTAATTAAAAATAGGTAACGTATCTTAATTTGATTTGATTCCCATATATTTAATAAAATATATGCCAAAGAAATAATTCAATACATACATACCGTTTATATAAACATTATAGAAATAAATAAGAAAACGGTTATAGAAACGTATAAATTAATTGCGATTTACATCTTTGTATGTTACTTAATTTACAAAGTATATATCCAAATTAAATGAAACAAAAACGGCAAATGTTGTAAATATATACATAACATGTAATGTTACATACATATACACAATTATAACATGATATATCAACCAAAAATATTACTTATACTATTTAAAATAAACATTTAAAGGTATGCCTTTTAAAACAATAACGTGTATATATATTCAAAATTTCTTTCCAAGAAATAAATAGGGATCTAAATACTTATCCATTTAATTATTAAATGAATGTATAAATAATTAAAATATAAAAATAAGGTAGATAAATATTATGAAGAATAAATAAATATTTTTAGGAAAAGTAGGAAATAAATGAAGAAAATAATTTATTAAATGGAAACTAGAAATAAAAAAAATTGAAAACAATATAACTCCAGCATTTGCAAATTATAACTATACTTTAAAATGTTTTAAAAATAAAATATATGCGTAAAATATCATGTTACAAAAATTAGAACGTGATTTTACAACAAAAATATTATTTATATAAATTTTAAATAAACAAATTTGTTAAATAAAACCATTTACACACAATATTGTAAAAAGCATAACTTTCACAATATTAATCTAATTTCAAAGAAACGAAAAGCAGTATTCTTGAAATTAAATCTATTTTCATAATAAATGATAAAATTTCAAAAATTCAAATATTTAAATTTTAAATTTAAAAGTCAAAGTTTGACCATTTTGACCAAAAATCTACCTTTTTGGAAATATTCCGTTTATTCAGGTTTGTAATTATAATTCACACAAAAATCAAAACTTATATTTAAAATAACAAAATTTATCCATTCTATAAATAAAATAAAGTTTTTAATCAGGAATTTCAATAAAAAATTAAAATATACAATTAAAGTAATTACAAAATACAGGGTTGTTACAGAAGGGTTCGGTAGGATTCTTGTGGTAGAGTGGGTATGTAGGATTCTCGCAGTGTAGTGGGTTGGTAGTGTCCTAGTGATAGAGTGGTCGGTGATTTAATAGGAAGTCATTTGATAGATTGCCTAGGAAAGTCAGGGTTGGTTATTAGAGAGAGAGAGTGAGTTGGTATTTGGATCGATATTTTGGATCAGTATTTGGGATCGGCGTTGGCTATCTGGGATATCTCAACTTGAACATTGCATATTCCTACATCTGAGCATAAAACAATGAACAATGATAGGGACCAAAGCATATGATCCTATGGATCTAATTCGGATTAACAGCTCCACCGATTAAGTAACTCTAAACACGAATCTGACCCAACAAATGCAAATAACAGCCTTCACACTTTATGATGTCAGTGCTCGATTTCAAGACTTCCACTACCAGCCATATGACAAACTACTAGAGACGGTCAGCGATGACGGTCTCCAAAACGATAACTCAAAACTTCTCTATGTCATACTTGTCTTTAAAACTTTAATTTTCCTGCACTCACGTCTGTATCGTCGCACTAGTTCACATGCCACAAGGAGGAATACATTGTTATTATATCGAATATCGAATATATTTTGAGTATTGCTTAAATAGGTATTTATTCACACCAAGCGTCTTCTCGAAATGTCTAAGAAGTCAAGCTCCGCCCCTATATCTGACAAACCTAGACCAAGTTCATGGCAAGTGGTAGTAGGGACATCGAGCTTGTCATTTTCCCTCATTCTTGATACTCTAATACTTCTTTACGAGGTTATAGCTTCGGCTCCCGATGCGGTAGACGAAGCAGTTGTTCTTGATAACCCCATCAATTCTTAAGCCTTAAAAATCTATGAAGCCGCTTTTCGTCGATTGTGCTCAAACCATGTAATCCCCTTCGACGACGTTTTGGTACCATCAGGATAAGATCAGCCCTATCTACCCCCAGCTGGATATACCGCATGCAACAAATTCATAAGTTAGGCCAGGTGCGTGCCACCTTTCAATCTGTTCATCCATGAAGTGTTGCAGTACATAGGGATTGCTCCTACACAACTGCATCCTAATAGCCATGCATTCATTCGTGGTACCTACATCCTTTTTATGGGTTCCCTATTCAGACCTCCAACTCATGAGGATATCCATTATGTTTACCGTCTCAAGAGACGTGCTTATAGCCCATCTTATATATTCCTCGAGCCGCACCCCAAATGCCAAGTTCTCATAGGCGCGTGAAACAAACTCTATCAATTTAAACAGGAGTGGTTCTGTGTATGTTGTCCTCTTGGCTTTGAGAGAAGATGGCTGGAAGGACGTAAGTCTCATCCTTATCCCATCCTTTATTCTAAGACTTAAGTCATATCTCTCCGAAAGTTTGAATCTCATTTAATCCTTATAGGTATTCTCCCATGGCCCAAAGACACCAGGTACTCTAAGGCAGTTGAGGCTATTCGAGTTACACCCATGGAAGACCAAGACATCAAATTGGTAGTCACCAACGAACTGCTTTCGAGATTTGGATTATTAGAAGAGGGTCGTAGGACTAGCCTTCCAAGTGACACCATAACTACAAGACTAAGTGCTGAAGTGAGTAAAGAACAAGTTGGTCCTTCAGTCCCCACTGCCGAAGGGGCTCATGATACTACCGAGGAAGGCGAGATTAAAGAAATAGAGGCTCCAGCGTCGGTTAATGAGAATATATGCCCCGGAAAAACGCCAACAGTTGATGTTCCCGACACCAACCAACCACTGCCTTCTTACAAAAAGAAAAGGAGCTTAGCGTATAAGCTAAAAAGGAGTAAAGTCGGTGCAACTTCAAAGGTCATGATAACCCCTATCGAGAAAGGATCATCTTCTCAAAAAATGGAAAGCTTACTGAAGGGACTATCCGACTTACCTATTCCTGACGATATACTGAATTATGACCTCAATAATCTTGACGTTATGTGATTTAACTCGCTTGTGAGAAGTGATGAAGGCGCATAACTTCATAATTAGGGAGAGAAAACTCCAACGAGTAAAGCAAAAAATACTGATCTGTTGGGGGGGGTGCACTAGAATCTTCCATCACTATGGTCGAGACTCGGGGTAAATTAAGAGATAGGGATGAAGGCAGCGATAAAGACTATCATTCCATAGAATCATCCTCATCCTCCAAAAGGAGAAACCAAGGCTACTCTTCATATTCAAATGAACCTTCCAATCTTCAGGTGCGTAGTGGAGACAAATCTACCCAGAAAGGCTCTCAGTTCGAAGTCCCTCGCGATCAACATTCTGGTTCTTCGGGCATCAAGCAATCTCACAAGCCTCATAAGAAATCAGTGACTCCAGCAAGGCAGACTCCTCTAGCTCCCGCTCACGATCCGTCCATGGCAGAGAAATTAGCTGAGCTTAAAGCTATGTTCCCGAAGATTTGTTTTGGTGGGCTGAAATTCCTTTCTACCATTCATCCTATTCCTAGGAATGTTAAACAGAGCACTATTGCCTGCAACAATGACATGTATTTTCAACATAACGCATTCGTACACTTAGTGGAAAAAGTCTCGGAAGTCTCCATTAAGCGCCAGCATAAGATTGACTGCCTTAAGCTTGATACCATTCACGATAGAGATATTATAAAGAGCCAGCATAAAGAGCTGCTCTCATATAAATCTCAATTCGAGGCCACTCGGAAGAATGCCAAGGAGAGAGCCGATGCGGTCAATCGTTTAGAGGCCAGCCATAGAAAAGAATTAAACGAGGCAGTTCAACATAATGGCGCTCTAGCTCGAGAAAAAGACTCACTGCAAAAAGAGAAAGATATCCTCACTCACCAAGTCAAAGAGTTAGAGGAGCTGCTTTCCAAAGAAAAGGAAGTAAAAATCGCGGTGTGGGAAGAATCACAAAAATACTGCGATGAAATTGTCGAGATGAGGAATTTGAAAAAATAACTCGATGAAGAACTACTAAAGATTGAAGCGCTAAAGGATGTAGCTCATGAAGAAGGCATAAAGGCGGCACTTCCAGAGGTGGACTCCCAAATCGAGGAAGCGACTGAAGCTGGCAGAGAGGAGATTAAGTGTTCATTTGACTCGCTCATCGCCGAGTACAATGCAAGAGTTCTCATGCATCGCGACCTATCTTTCTTGGGCGATGGTTATCTTGAGTCACTGGCTGAAGCATGAGATACTTTGATAGAAATTAAGAAAGTGGAGCTGGATGTTTAATATGTTGATGAAGAGTCCCTTGTAAGGGAAGTGCTTCAAGGAAATGAGCCTTTAGACTTATCTACGACAAAAGCCCTCTTTAGAATAGACTCCCCAACATCGAAGGGTAAGGAAGATATTGCGGGCCCGTCCGGCATGGATTCTCAAGTTCCTCCTCCCATTCAATCGGCCGAGACTTCGTCACTTGGGCCTCCCGAGCAGCATGTCGGATATGATCTGGAGAAGCCCAGACTTGGCATTCACATTTTATCCCCAATCCCTGAGGGTGATACTCCAAGGACCACTGAAGGTCAATTGAAGCAGCTATGTAACTTCACCTTCTAGAGTTCAGGAAGCCATCCCTTTTGGCGAGTAACGGATGTGTTCTAACATTTACTTTTCATGAATTCACATAGGTCACTCTGGTCCCAAGCCGACTCCAAGGAGCGATGCTGCCATGGAGCGGGAAGAAAAACAGGCTAAGGCACCTCACACCGGAGATACCCCTGGTCCTGATGCTCAAGTGATCGGTGCGCTAGATGAGGATAAACCTGAAGAACCCTCACCTATAAAAGAACATGACGATGTTTAAATCCTTGGCACTTCTTAGCACACTTCCAAGCTTAGGATGAAGGAGAAACTCGAGGAGGAGGAGAAAGAGAGAATCAAAGTTAAGATAGAAACCAAGGTGGTGGAGCTCGACGATCCCCTAAATAGGCTGTTGAAGGTCATTTTCCCTAGTGGGACTACACCCTTGGAAGTTCCTCCTCCTTCCTCGAGTGCCACATTACTGGGAAGCAAGGGTCCAGGAAAAGGCGCTCAGATGAGGAGACATCAGAGAAGCCTAAAAGGGAAAGAAAACCGAAGAAGTAGCCATCGTTTCGTAACTTTTTGCTTAGTTCAAATAATTTAGAACCATGCAGTTATTTCCTTCACTTTTTTCATTTCTTTTAAAAGTGGTCGCTGTAGATAGACTTGGCCTCCGAACTCTCTAGGATGTTGTAAGGAAATTTTTTAAGAAGTAAATAAAATTTAGTTTCTTTGTATTCACAGATTCTCATCGCATAACTTATAATTTGATCTGAAACCGAAATTCAAAGTCTTGCGGGTCATTTAAACACTAGTCCACCTTCAAAGGACTTAGAGTTTCTCTATCCACATTCTGGGACTTAAGAATTTTTTATAAATCGCTTATACTCTAGCCTGCACTATGGTGACTCAGAGTACTCTAGTCCACACTCTGGGGGTTTAGAGATTACTGAATTCGTTTATACTCTACTCCATGCTTTAGGGACCCAAAGTACTCTTGTCCGCACTATGAGGACTTATAGATTTTTGAATACGTTTATACTCTAGTCCATGCTCTGGGGACTAAGAGTACTCCATTCAGCACTCTAGGGACTTAGAGATTTTTGAATACGTTTATACTCTAGTCCATGTCTGGGGTATTCCGGTCCTCACTTTGGGGACTTAGATATTTTTGAGTCGCTTATACTCTAGTCCATGCTCTGGAGACTCAGAGTACTCTACTCCACACTCTGCGGACTTAGAGATTTTTGAATACGTTTATACTCTAGTCCACACTTTGGGGACATAGAGTACTTCAGTTCGCACTCCGAGGACTTAGAGATTTTTGAGTCGTTTATATTTTGGTCCATGCTTTAGGGACTCAGAGTACTCTAGTCCGCTTCAGGGACTTAGAGATTTTTGAATACATGCCTGGTCAACTTTTAGTTTGTGTACGCGTTCATATGTCATATAGATTAATGCAGATTGAACTTGTCATAAAATTACAAAACATGGAATACCAACAGTTCACAAAAAATAGCTTCAAGTTTTTATTGATTGTAGAAAATAGGGATAAACTGAATTGCCTTATTACATGTCAAAAATAGAAAACAATAAAACAAGCATATACTAGAAATGATTGCTACTGAAATACAAAAGAAATAAACTAAGTATAATAACGATGCAAATGCTTGCTAATCCATACTATGGGAGTGTCACGCCATCAATAGTCGCTAGCTTGAAGGTTCCTTCTTCAAGCCTCCGTTCGATGATGTAGGGACCTTCCTATGTAGGATTCATATGTGACGGGACCGAAAAAACTCGCTTCAAAACAAGGTCATCCACATCGAAAGCTCCTAGTCAAACTTTTTCATTATAATATCGAGCGACTCGGTTCTGATATATAGCCGCCCTTAAATTAGCTTTTTCACGCTTCTCATCGACAAAGTCCAATGACTCCATTGAAAGGTCTTGGTTCGTTCTAGGATCATAACGAGTCACTCGGTGGGAAGGAACTTCAAGTTCCATGGTTATAACTGCTTCAATGCTGTGTGCCAAGGCGAAAGGAATATAGCCAGCCGCAGACTTGTGGGTGGTTCTGTATGCCCAGAGTGTCGTTGGAAGCTCATCCACCCACTTGCCTCTAGCCGTCTCTGAACGATGGACTTGATTATTTTATTTATAGCTTCAACTTATCTGCTCGCTTTAGGGTGAGCGACTGCTGCAAACCTTTTATCAATGCAATACTTTTGAAAAAACTCTTTGAATTCTCTACTCTCAAATTGAGTTCCATTATCAGTAATGATAGTCCGTGGGCGACCAAAGCGGCATATAATGTTTCGAACAACAAAGTTAATGATCATTTTGGTGGTGTTCGTAGCTAATTACTTTGCTTCTGTCCATTTGTTGAAGTAATCGACCACGACAACTGCGTATTTCGCACCACCTTTGGAGATTGGCAAGGAGCCAATAATATCGATCCTCCATATCGAAAATAGCCATAGACTAACCATTTGCGCGAGTTCTGTCGACAGTGCTCTCCGGATCTTGCATACTTTTGACATTTATTGCATCTCCTTACATAGTCTGTGGCGTCTCGATTCACGGTCGGCCAATAGCATCCATTGCGGAGTATCTTTTTGGCTAGTGTCTGCCTCCTAATATGATCGCTACATTCTCCTTCATGGACTTCTCTTAAAACCCACTTTATCTCATTGTGGCGATGCACTGAAGCAAGGGAACGGAGAATCCCTTCTGATACATCATTTCATCCTGCATTATATAATGTGAGCCTTGGAATGACTTGTCGTATCTCGTTCTTTCTCTCGGGCAAGGTTCCGTGTAGCAAGTGTTCTTTAAACGGGGCCATCCGTGACTCCCTTTCAGTTTCCGTCTTCGCTACAAAATCTACCTCCATCTCTTTTATACTCGGGGGATGTGAAGTTTCGATGGGGACCAAGCCCATCTGTTGTGCATCGCCAATGCTTGCAAATTTTGCTAAGGAATCGGCTTCCCTATTTTGTTTGCGTGGAATGTGTGAAATATCATAGTATTCAAGGTCCACGAACAATTCATGAACCCGAGCAAGGTATGGGGCAAGCCTTTGACCCTTTTCCTGATAGTCTTCCCGTACTTGGTACACCACCAACTGTGAGTCACAAAAGATCTCAACCGATTTCACTCGAAGTTTTTTGGCAAACTTCAGTCTAGCGATCAACGCTTCATACTCGGCTTCATTGTTCGTAGTGGGGAAATTAAGTTTCAAAGCATAACAAATCGATCGGTTATCAAGAGTTACAAGAATAACACTAGCCCTAGAACAATGGTCGTTGGAAGCCTCATCGATATATAACTTCCATCGAACAGCGAGAATCACATCACTTCCACTTGGCTCGTCTGATACAGTGAACTCTACAATGAAATCTACTAGCACTGTCTCTGGATACTCCTCCATGGTAGATAGGTAATGTCGAACTGACTTAGCTCAATGTTCCATTTGAGTAATCTTGCAGAAGTTTCGGAGAACCTACCGCAAAGGTTGATCAGTGTAGATACTGATTGAATGTGCTTGGAAATACAGGCGGAGTTTGCATGATGCGATCACCAAACAGTAAGCCAGTTTCTTAATCTTGGGATAATTTCTCTCTACCCCCGTTAAACACTTACTAACATAGTACACTGGCTTTTGGATTTGGTCCTCCTCAAGAATCAAAGCTGCACTGATGGCATGCTGGGACACAGCCAAGTAAACATACAACTCATCATGGTCTATGAGATTTGATAGAACAAGGGGCCCCTATAAGTGACTCACCAGAGCTGGAATGCATCCTCACAATTCGACTTCCATTAAAATTCCTTTTCCCTTTCCTAATCACATCAAAGAAATGAATACACTTGTCGGATGCTCTGGATATAAATCAAATCAACGCAGCGACTATCCCATTTAGCCTTTGTATTTGCTTTATGGTTCTGAGTGCTTGCACATATCGAATAGCTTTGATCTTTTTTGGGTTTGCTTTGGTTCCTTGTGCGTTGACAATGAAACCCAAAAACTTCCCCGACACGATGCCAAAGGCCAATGGATTGATTTTCATTATGTAAAATCTGACTATATCGAACATCTCTGCTAAATCTCGAATGTGGTCATTTGACTATCATAACTTCACGAGCATATCATCCACATAGACTTTCATGGTTCTGCCAATCCGGGCTTTAAACATCCGATTCACCAAATGCTTATAAGTTGCCAATGCATTCTTCAACCCAAAAGGCATCACACATAACAGCAATCCAACATCTGTGACAAAACTCGTATGCTCCTGATCCGAGACGTGCATCGGAATTTGATTGTATCCCAAATACGCATCCATAAATGACAATAACTCGTGTCTTGCTGTCAGGTCGACCAGCTGATCAATTTTGGGCAATAGAAAACTATCCTTAGGTCACACCTTGTTCTGGTGCGAGTAATCAACATAGATCCTCCACTTCCCGTTTGCCTTCCTCAACAGTATGGGATTATATATCCATTCAGGATAGAGGGCATCATGGATGAACCCATTGGCTTTAAGTTTATCCACCTCCTCTTTGAGAGCAACAGACCTCTCCAGGTCCATGTCTCTCCTCTTTTATTTCACTAGCACATACTTCGGGTCAATGTTCAACATATGACTTGTGATGGTGGAAGATATCTCACACATATCAGAATGGGTCCAAGCGAAAACATCGAGATTCGCTCGGAGAAGTCAATAAGATCCCTCATCATCGAGGGGTTGAGATGTGATCCAATTTCAACACCATAACGGGTCATCATGGCTGACTGGAGTGTCAATCATCAGTTTAGTCAGTGCCACCTTGGCCTCTTTGGGTTCTTCATCATCATCTCCCGGATCTATATCTCTATAGATCCGACTGCGTTTCATAAGCCAAGGCTCAAGCACTATTTATTAATTTTTGGCAACATGGATGTAGACAGGCTTGTCCACAACCTTTCCCTTCTCACTTGGTAGGGCCACTCTTAGCTCAACCACATAACAAGCACGACTAGTCACTTGATCGCCATGCACTACGCTAACTCCATTATCCTTAGAAATTTCATGATCAAACACCATGAGGCCAAAGATGCCCTAACCTCTGCCAGGGCCGGTCGGTCCAGAAAAACGTTATACGGGGAATCAACATCCAACACAATGAACGGTAGGATCCGTACCCTCCTACGTTCACCTTTTCCTAGTTCAATTGGCAATTGGAAAAAACCTACTACGTCAATAAATGCGCCATTAAAGCCGTGAATGCGGGACTTTGATGCTTTCTGATCCTTCGCCTCCATCTTTATTTGGTCATTCGCCTTCTTGAAGTTAATATTAACATAATTCCTTCAATCAATTAGTATTCTTCTCACAAGTGCCAATCTGATCGTAGCTGAGATAACCATCGGGTCAATAGTAGGTGCCTCCACCTAATCGACATGCCTACTCTTGAATACTATATCATTTGTCATCATTCGCTATTGTTTTGCTAGAGTCTCGTTTTCTATGTTCGACCAGTACACAAAGTTCGCATGCTTCAAGGAACTAGCATAGCACTCCATTTCTTGCAAATTCTTATCTGTAGGATGAGGCCCACCGATTAGCCTTCCTTCGGAGCGAATGGGATCCTCAGTTCAGTGTGAAGCTTGCCCGTGATTAGGATCGGATGCCCCCTGTCCGCCTTCCTATAGATTCTTAACAAACTGTCGCAACTTCTTCTGGTGAATCAGCTTTTCTACAGCATCATGGAGGTGTCTGCATTCTTTAGTATTATGCCCATAGGTCTCGTGAAATCGACAATACTTCTATGTCTGCTTCTATTCCTCAATCGATTCTTTGGGCATGGATTTTGATATTGAAAGGTATTACAAGTTGATAGATAAATATTCTCCAAAGATATGTTCAAAGGTGTATATTCATTATAGGTCAGGATTCTTGGTTTCCACTTTATTGCTTCCCTCTTCCGTCAGGAATTTCCCCCTTAGGTTCCTTTTGACTGCTCCTGCTTATTTTGAACATTAACTTGGACCTTACCAGAGTTCTCGCTAGATTTCTTTACCGCAATGTTGCTTTGCACTGCTTCCTTACTGGGTCTTGGAGCACTGCTCCGTCTTGACCACCTGGCCTCTTCCTTTCTCATGAATTGGTTCGCCTTTGAATAGAAGTGTTCCAGGGTAGTCGGTGGTTTGCCTGCCAGCCAGTCACCAAACTCAGATTCCGGATCCACTCCTCGTATGACGGCCATAATGATGGTGTGGTCATTCAGATTGCAAATTTTGGTAGCAGCCACATGGAATCTCTGTAAATAATCCTTCAACGACTCACCAGGAGCCTGAATGACCCTGGATAGCGACATCACGTCTTTTGGGAGAGTAGCATGGATCCTAAACTGCTCCATGAACTTCATCGCTAACTCATCAAACCTGAAGATTGATCATAGAGGAAGTCTGGTGAACCACATGGTAGCGATTCCGGATAGGATTATTGGGAAGCATCTACATTTGGTTGCATCGTTTTTCCTAGCCATGTCCATCATCCACCCATATCTCGTTATGTTTTATCGAGGGTCGGTCTTTCTTTCATAAGGTGGAATAGTTGGCATGTTGAACTTTCGAGGGTACTCAGCTTGTAGAATGTTATCTGTAAACAGAATATAACTCCTTAATACACCCTATCGTCATTAGTCGATCCCTGATTCTCCCTCATAAGCTGCTTGACCATGGCTGATAAATCTGGAGTTTGAATGGAGGTTGCCAAGTTGGTATCCATCCTGCGCGATTGCTTCGGTCAGTGCCTCCTCGATAGGCAATCACCTAAGTGTGCATCCTAAGGACCCGCTTCATTACAATCCTGGCGAGGTGGTTGGCCTGCTCCCAAGCATGCTCCAGATTCTAAGTTTATCACTCCAGGTTGGTGCGACTTCTTAGGTGCAGTTGAGGAGCCACAGTTCCAACTGAGGAATTTGGATCGTTTCTGTTGGTTTGTCCTTGGCAATTCATCAGCAGTTGCTCTATTGTACCAGTTTTTGCCATTTTAATCCTACGGCTTCTATACCTAGATTGATCATCTGATGAAGCGTAGTTGTCGGATGATGAATAGGAAGCAGGGCTTCCTCCAGTGTTCTGACATTGTTGCCGGGCAATTTGGATCATCAGGTTGGCGTTTTATTAAATCTCCTCGTTAAGTTGTCTCCTGCTTTCCACGAGCTCCTCCATCGGCTCATTGAACTCTACCCTGGTGACAGCTTTTGCTTGGTTTGTGATGATGGCGAGTTTTGTTTCGGCATTAGCTTGCTGATTGCTGGGTCTTACTTGCTGGATGCTAGCGGTCTCATCAGCATTGGCGTTGTAGGAGGCAAATTTGGTATGTGGTCCTGTCATCTTAGAGTTATCCGTAGGAACTCTAAATAGAATCAACAAATTATTGAGAATGAACTTGGATCTCCTTCGAGGGATTTTCTCAATCTAGTAGCAACGAAGTAGATCCTAAAATCCCGAGAATGAACTTTCCCGGTGAAAGCACCAAAAAGTTAGCACCAAAATTGGTCATTAACACCCTAGAACAGCTTGAAAACAAATTTGAGTAAGAACAAAGTGACCATAGAAAATGGTAGAGTCTCTCTGGAGTTCTCAAAAAAAGATCCTTTTAATTGGACCTCTTCCCATCTATTTGTAGATGAAGATAGGCTGGTTCTCCCGTTCAGGCCCATGATTGAGATAGCTCGACCTAAACCTAATAGGTTAGGTAGATCGAACCAGGCATACCGAACCTTTTATGATCGACCCACCTATTTCCGGCCCGGGATTTCCTCATAGGTGACTTGAAGCAAACTCTCAAGCGACTCAGGGCAGTTAGTGGTGTGACTCGAAGTAACCTGGTCCTTGCTCCAAATTGACTCATGCTCATGTCAGTCCACTCTTCCATTCTCAACTTCCAGTCATGTTGACCAACCCTATATGGTCGAACCACTAAAGGCCGATCCACCTGAACAATCCCTTCAAGGCCGAACCACTAAGGGCCAACCCGTATGAACTAATTCTTCTAAGGCTGACTTATTAAAAGCCGGACCACCTAGGGTAATCTTAGCAAATAGCATCACATAGTCCACATTCGACCCAGCTATACCCACCTACATTGACCGATCCACCTTGGCCGAGCCACCTTGGCTCACCTATCTTGGCCAAACCACCACCTAACATCGAACCACATCTGATCGAACCACTACTACTTATCTTCCTCGACCGAACAACACATGTCGATCCACCAGGTCCAAACCACCATGGCTAAACCACATCTAACAGAACCACTAGGACAGAACCCATCATAGTCACTCATCATCATCGACCAACCTATGCCAATTCTCCTTGGCCAAACCACCTTGAGCGGCCCACCAAGGCCGATTCATCTAGGCCAACACAAACAAGTTACATCGATCTCTTATACTTCCAATCCTCTCTTGGCTTGAGTCCCGTCTAGGTCCGACCATATCCTCTGCAACTATTACCTCATAGCCAGGCCAAGTAGCTGGGTAACAGGGGAGATGTAGGAACATAATGCATATAAATTGGAGAATCCATGACTCAATATTTTGGATTGGTACCGATCAATTTGGATCAAATCGGTGTTGATCAAAATACTCAAATACTTGGCATATATTTGATTCAAACACCCAGGGTTTCTTTGTAATGTACTTTTATGTCTTCCAATCAAGTTTCGAGTCATTCTAGCCCAGTTTTAAAGTTCTAACTCCTTGTGAATTCTGTTGGGTTAAAAACCCAATTAACAAATGAGAAATAAATGGTAATAAATATGGGAGCTGCAATAATTTGATAAGGTAAATGGATAAAAACGGACTGACAAAAATGGAATAGATAAAAATGATAATAATCTGAAATTAGTAACCATACATAAACATTTTAGGAAATGCCCATTAGGATTTTATGGACAAATTGACATTTATGGGCATTAAACGAGAATTTGTTGTTAAATAAGTATTCAATGTAAATCTTATTGCCTTAACTAAAAAGGGGAATTAGTAAGCTAACTCCAGTGTCTACTTAAGATTATGTAAGTAAAGACTTAGGATGGTTAAATTGACTTAGTATGCTAGTGATAATGTCAGTAGATTCACTTGATGGAAGACTGCCTTTCACTTTGAGGCTATCAGCAGTCTAGTGCACTTACTGTTACTATGAGATATCACTAATCCTAGGACCCATGATGACATGAGATATTGGGCCTGTTTTCTTAAGTAGAAAGTATTAAATGGTCCAAGTTTGGAATTAGAAACAGTGAGGGATGTCTCCATAGGGGTTTGCTTCTGGTTTGAGGTATTAAGTGGCTGTAGGCCCCGCCACTCTCCTAAAAGGAAGTATTAAGTGACCTAGTGAGATTCGGAATAAATAAGGATGTCTCTAAAAGGGTTTACTTCGCGTTGAGGTATTAAGTGGGTATAGCCCCGCCTCCCTACCGAAAGAAGTAAAATAATGAGATTCCATATTTATAATTAAGAGTGACAATGGATATCTCGAGAAGATTTCACATTAGGTTTGAGGTATTAAGTGACTGTAGGGTTCGCCTCTTTCCTATAAAAGAAGTATTAGGTAGCCCAATGAGCTTTCCAAGTAATGTCTGCTAGATAGTAACAGGGAGGAGTTTGCCTTGGGATTTGGCTTTAGATGACAAAGGCCTACCTATAAATTGGTGTCAAATGGTTAAGGATATGCCTAGTCCTTATTAATGAGGTATTAAGTGGCTTGGGTATAGTCTCTCACATTTCTAAGGCTGTAATAAAGATAGTACTAGTGAGGAGTTTGCTCGAGGATAGGTATAAAGTGATGGGGACCTACCTAGAATATAGGTATTAAATGGTTAAAAGTCTGCCTACTCTTTTTTTAAAGGTATTAAGTGGCTTGGGTACTGCCTATTACATGGCTATGATTTTATTGATGATGGATGCGGTAATAGTTGGATATTAAATATCGAAAGCCTTAAATAATGGTTAGAGGTCTTTGTAGCTAGGCCCCATTGACCATTAACAACATGTTAAGAAACGGCCTTGGAAATAGGTCTTAAATGACGGGGTCTACCTTGATTTAGGTCTTAAATGACGGGGTCCCCCTTGATTGAGGTCATAAATGGCAGAGTTTGCCTATTTCTCTTTTAAAAGTATGATAGAAGCTAGCTTCGTATTTAGAGTTATTAAGTGGAAAATGAGTTTGAAAGTATTGGGTGGTGGATAAGGCTTCATTAGTATTTTTACCTTAGAGAGGAGTAGGTAAGTTATCGTGTGTGCGATACAAGGTTAGAATAGAATAGCTAACCATAATGGACATAACTATTAAATGGAAACTAATCGGTATAAATTTATATTATGGACAGCTTATAGATTTTCCAATCACTAGAACGTTTTTTTTGACCCCCTCCTCATCCTATTATCCACAGGATGGATCTTAGAGGAATAGGTCACTAAAGCTAGATGTGTTTAGTTGTTGGAGAATTCTTCTTTTCTCTCATGCTCCATGCTGATGCAATAATCTATTAATCATGGAATACCATTTATTCCAAGGTAGTAGTCATAATCAATATTCTTATCACATTATTGTTTCTACTGTGAGTATAGATTTTTATCGATCTTTGATATTGTTCGTGCTTATTTGTAAGTACCAATTCCAACAATCTGTGCTTTGATGGATTTGGGTTTTGAATTTTGTCGAAATTTAGAACCATAAGGTACAAGTGGTTACACATTGCATTGCATCAAGAAATAATTGTTATTTGGAGAAATGACGACTTTGTAACGAAGGAATTCCTTTTAAAATTACTGATAGTAAAATGGATCTGCATATGTTCTAAAGATAAAACGAATTGCGTAAGATGAAATGAAATCAACCAAGCTAAAATAGACACAACACGATAGAATGCTAATAAGAATTCTTGCATATTAAAAAGAAACAGTGAGTTCCTTATCAATGCCGAGAAAATAATTTCCACTGTTGTTAATAAGTCATGAATAGTATTAACTCTATCGTGGCATAACGAACAAATCTAAAATGGATTCCAAGTACATTATCAAAATATGATTTATATGGTTGTACCTGTAGAAACATGATCCATCAACCGCAAATGTATCTTTGAGAGAAAGGCCAATGCATTTGGAATATAGTAAGCAACATTTACAAGAATAACATCGTAAAATTCAACTATCGAACTTAACTTAGCAGATTCCTCATTCAACGTGCTTAATTAACTCTGATTTTACTTGCAAATTATAACCTAACACAAGTTTGAGTTTTGATAAATATATGTTGAAATGAAAATTACAAAATAATAATTTTGAATAGAATAATTGCATATAACAGCCAAAGTTTCTCGATGTCAGCAAAAACTATACTGAGTTTGTGGGTTTCAGGTATGATCCAATAAACGATACAAAAGTATCATTTGATGGGCATCAAAATTGAGCAAATATTTTGACAAAGAATATCAAAAAGTTGGATTATCAAATGCAGAGGAAGCATGTGTCTGTAAGAAAGAATATTAAATGTACAAAAATATTTCTAAAACTATAAGTAAAGGACAAACTTATTATTGTTAAGGATGTAACTGTGTTAAGATCATTTTAATTGGGTGCTTAATACTTGACACTGGATTTGAAAATGACATCTTTTATAATCAGTTTAATAGGATGTTGGGTTTGTCCCAAATTATATAAACAAACACCATATTAAAACATTTAATATGCAGCATGTAGTCCTTATGAATATTATCATGAATGTTATATATCTACCATATTGCACTTTGCTTATGCAATTGACATATAAAGAAAGTATTAAATCCAATTTGAGATTGCTAAATAATAATTCAGAGTGATCTTTGGTGTCCGGAGATTTTTTGTAGAAATAATGAACTCCTTATAAAGGAGTATTTGGACTTTAACATCATTAGTAATATCTAGTATAGTATATTAATACTAAATTCATGGTCTATTTTAGTTAAGAAGCTTTAAGTTGGAAATTCCCAAATATAAGTTATGGCTAATCAACCAGTAGGTTATGTACATCACCATGAATAACATCATAGTAAAAGCAATGCATATATACATAAATGCATAGATTTATAATAGACTTAGGAGTAATTCCAAATGTTGAGAATTCCATAACATTGTCATAGGATAACAATGTCATGATACATAGCATGATAGAACCTATAGCTCACTAGAAGTCGAAAACATACTCTAAAAAGTTCCACATGATAAATGCAGTTTATCAATGTCAAAGAGAGTTGATTAACAAATTAGATAGTTAAAACAACATAGAATATATATTCACTAAGGAACTAACTCGATCAACTTTGAGAAACCTAATTGATATTAGAGGAATAAGATTACATAATTGACCTCAATTGTAAGTGGAGAGATAGGGGTATGCCCTAGGGGCAATCATATAATTTGTTGCAAATGTCTAACTCTTTGACCAATCTTGTTCGTAATAAAGTATTTGATTTCTATAATAAGTTTTGCTATATAGTGATTAAATTAATTAATTAATTAATTAAATTTAATGCATATTAGAAATTCCTTAAATGATATGTTAAACGATAATAATTACAATGATTTGTAATCATAAGAAAATTATCACAATATAAAATAACATATTATTTTAAATATTTCTGGCCAAGATGTTCGAGAAAGGATATTAGTATGAGTGCGTAATGTCTCCAAATGTTGGGCAGTATTTAATCATGGCTGATGGAGGCACCAAAATGTTGCAGACTAATAGTTATTGGATAACTATGGATAGACTCGTCTAAGAATTTCCTATTGGTTAATAACAACTATGTCAATCTGGTAATCTCGGAGTGACGAATTTACCTGGTTCTCTTAACTTGAAAATATTGGTTAACTTCAATGTGGAAACTCCATTTTGATTATTTTTAAATCGTAGCATGGCATCCATCGAACGATTATAGATAGGTTTGAGTTGAAACATTGGAAGTTAAACACTATTCAATAGAGAATTGTCTCCACAGTTGTGTGGGTGTAACACCCTACAATTTTAACGCTAATTGGTTAAAATGAAATTGATAAATAAATAATAAAGCTAAAAATAGAAATTTTACAAATGTCAGAATTTGACTATGACACTTACACCACTGGCTTAGGGGCAATTTTCTAATCAATTTTCATATGTAAAATTTTTCGGTCGGAGTTCAAACGATTTTTTTTTACCGTTTAAAGTTTTCGAGCCGGAAATAATTATTTATGTATTTAAGGAAATAAAAATAATTAACTAACATCAATTGCTATCGGTTAAAGTTAATGGATTATTAACATAAACTTAACTTTTGCGAAAGTTAAAATGGGAAGAAAATTATATCGATCGTTCAATTATAGAATAAAATAAACTAAATCAAGATGTTGATTAATTAATGCATAAACAAAGTAATAGGTCGACCTATAATACACTTAGGTCGACCGGAAACAGTCAACTCTATGGCATGGGCGATAGACCTTTGCTAGTCTTAAATCGTGGATTTTGCATTATAAATGTACAACAGTGATGTCCTATAAAGCTTTACTTGCACACTAAAAAACTAAGAGACGTACATCATGGTGAAACTAAAAATTTCTTAGAGTAAATACAACACTTCATATTAACTTCGAACCCATATAAATACAATTCTAGTTTCTCACCTCTCTACTCATATTCTCTAGGTCAAAGAGTGGAGCTCTATCATTCTCTTTTCTCTATGATATCTAGAATTCCTAAAGTAATAAAACTATTGTATTATATGATATATGTATACATACGTATGTATATGTATGTATATATGTATGTATGTATGCATGCATGCATGCATGCATATATGTATAAGTGAAGGAAAACAGAGATCAAGAGAAGAAAAGAATATAGGATGATTCAGAATGAAAACAAATTATTAGCTTTTGAATTTTTCGAGTCAGAAGTGATATATATGTATTTAAGGAAATAGGAATAGTTAACTAATGTTAATTGCTCTCACTTAAAGTTAACAAATAGTTAACGTTAACTTAAATATTAAGAAAGTTATAATGGAAAGAAAAATATATATCAGTCGTATAATGTAAAATAAATAAACCACATTAAGATGTTAATTAATTAATGCCCAAATAAAGTAATAGGTCAACCTATAATACATCCAGGATGACCGATAGCGGCCTACCTTGTGGCATAGGCGGTCGATCCTAGTGGTGTTAAATCGTGGATTTAAATTAGAGATGTACGACTGTAATGTACTATAATATTTTACTTGCATGTTAGGAAATTAAGAGATGTGCAGGATGGAACTAAAAGATTTCCTAGGATAAATCAAACGCTCCGTATTAACACCAACCCTCTATAAATACAAGTCTAGTTTCTCACTTCTCTTCTTATATTCTCTAAGCCAAAGAGTGGAGCTTTAGCATTTTCTTTTCTCTATAATTTATAGAATTATAAAAGAATGAGACTATTGTGTATGTGTGTGTGGAGAAAAACAAAGAATAACAAAAGAATATAGGATCGATTCAAAATGAAAAAAATGTAAATTCACAATCAGAAACTTTAATTTAAAATTTATTTAATCCTTTCCTCATATCTATAGATTTAATAGATGTATACCCCTTTTAGTATTTTGGATTTGAAGTAAAGGGGAGTCGAATAAGAAGGGAATGGATCCAGATCTGGAGAATTGGAAAGCTAAAGTAAGGTGAGTGGGAATTGTATGTTTTGTAATAAGATTAGATTTATACCTTTGAAATCTATTTCATTTGTGTTTAAAATTAGTTTAGAAATTTTATTATAAATGCAAAAGAAGTAGGTATAAATCTCGGTTTGGAATTTTTAATTGAATACGCATATTGATTAGAATGATAAATAACAAATTGGATAATAAATTGTATACACATAATAAATACGGAATGGGTTTAATGAAATTGATTATGGAATAGATTTAATGAAATTGATAATGGAATAGATTGGAGATAAATAAAATTTAGAATGAGTTTAGAATTCCAGATTTGATTTGATTATTATTAGGGTTGATTGTAATAAGGATGAGATTTGACACATTTCAATTCATTATAATGAAAATGGGTAATAATATAAGTTTCTATGAATCATCCAAGTTACAAATAAAGGTGTATTATTTGAAATAACAAGAAATGTAATTGTAAAGAAAGAGATGTACAAAATAAGGGAAATCCTTTATTTTATACTTCCCATTTCGATAAAGAAATAAAGTATAATTCCTTGCAATTTTACACAGAACACAAATTCTTTTTTAAGTAATTCATAGAGAATTATAGCGTTAACAATTCCTTTTGAAGGGGAAAGTAGTTCCAATGCATTAAAGTACAAAAATCCTTAAGTATAACTAAAATAATGTAAGTGGAAATAATAACAAACAATTTAAATGGGAAAACTAAAGAATATAATTTAAGACGGTGTAGGAAACAAATGGTAAACAAAGAAGATACAATTGAACAAATATGGAAGAAATAAGTCTATGTAGGCAACTAAAGACAAATATTGGTTAAAAAGGAAATATGAGATTTTATCCAAATGATGATGAACAGAAGGGAAATTTAAAGACATCTAAGTCAATAAATTAGAAATGAATAACAAATGAGAAGAATAAATCAAAAGTAAGTTATGTAAGATTTATTAAACATCGATGATTGAAAGTAAAGAAAAGTAATAGTTGTATATATGTACATTATGACGAGCTTGGGATATATACATATACATATACATATACATATACACACACATATATATACATATACATATGTATGTATATATGTGTATATATATATGTATGTATGCATGCACGCATGTATGTATGTAAATAACTTAGTATGAGTAGAATGACATATGTCATTAGAATAGGGTGGAATGCGAGGTCGTAGCATTACACAATAAAAATCTTCCCACTGTAAGGGGTTACCAGTAGTTGTATAACATTATACTGATCTGAGACATATCTAATTATAGGACCTTGGAGAATATATGCTTATGTATAGATGAAGGAACACCTCCAACAAATAGAGTAGTTTGATTCAAAAATAAAAAAGAAGGGGTATTTCTTTGATTGCAATAGACAATCTAAACGAGACAGTGAGTGGGATGGAGTACTATATAACACGATTGGTATAAAAAGTCAAGGGTAGGGCTTTATAAGGCAAGAATGTCATCAGTCCTTACCGGTCAACGGGAAAGATGGGATTACATCTAACCAGTTTTCGCTCCTACTAGGGTAGATCAGTTGGTTTATTCACTACCATGGTTGTTTGCTAATTTTTTTTGTTAGGGCAAGACTGGTTAACAGAAAGAGAGTTCTTTCAAATCGGTCGGGGTGGTCCGTAGTACCGAGTCCACAATAGGAAGCAAACGAAGTAGTAAATCCCTAAAGCGAGTTACAGCACATTACAATATTTTGAGAAGCCATCAATATGCGCTATGGGAGCCCTTTAAGTAATACGATGACAAGATTGTGATATGGCTAGGGTGATGGATCCTAACAGGGTGCTGATAAAGGGTGCTATCAGGGATAGTATCTAGGTCCAATATAGGACCGTGGTACTTATATATGTATATAGCTATAACCTACAATGGATAGATGGGACGTATCGTATGAGGATGTGGAGTCGAGACGACAAAATAAATAATAAAAGACATAACAACAGATAGAAGGAAATTGACATAAACTAGTGTTATGTACAAAGCATATAATTTACCGATCACCAGAACGTTGTTCTAACCTCCTCATCACCACCCACACGACAGCTTGAAGGATAGGTTCTGGTGCTGGGCATATTCGGTGCCGACAAGGACATTAAACTTTTGAAGTATCAAATCTTGGTCAGTAGCTATGTGACTTATTAAATTTTGTTATTTCACAATGAGTTATATCGTTAATGCTCTGATATGCATTTAGTTGTTTTATTTGCAGGATACTATAGCAACGGTCCATATTTAGTTGACTTGGGTTTAGCGAAAATTCAGGCTCATTGGGGTGTAGGTTATTACATTTGGTATCAGAGCTTAGGTTAGTCGATCTTGAAAATTAGAAAACATTGAGTGAATGTATTTGTAGTTTCTCTAAATTTAAATATATCCTAAGAATTCCAACTAGAAAGTAGTCGCATATAGAAGGTCTCTGAAGCTAGATAGGATAAGACTCCCAAGTTAGGCTCGGATAGCCCAATGACTGTAAATCCCTATATGATTGTCAATTGATGTTGAACAATAGGTTCGGATTACGGGAAAGTAAGAATGCATATGTTGTAAATATCTTAAAGCAGTTGGTTTTTCGAAGGATAGTATGAAGTAGTCACTCCAAGTTAATAGTTGGATTTCTAATATTGGAAAGAAGATGAGTCAGTAAGTTGAAGAGCAGAAGTTCTAAAGAAAGAACAAACAGAAACCCATTTTGAGCCCAACGCAATAGAAAATAGTTCTAAAAGTTAAGAAAAATATATAATTAATATATTTGAAAACGTATGCAAATATTGGATTTATAAACGAATGTATGAATATAAATATTTCGTAAGATTGAAATTTTTTCGTAAATGGGTTTTGCAAAAACCAATGGTTGAAAAATTATAGAGCGTCTATAGCTCGCTAGTTTCTTTGTAAAGAAAGCAAAGTGTAAATATAAAGTTCTAGTGAAATTTAATTACTAAATTTCAGTGGAAATTTTGTAAAAAACTATTTCTTTTGAAAGAAAAAATGTTAGAGCAATATAGCTCGTGGGTTTCTATGTAATGAAAATTTTTAAACTGTAAAAGCATTTTTAAGGGTGGACAATAGGAAGTGGTACAAGTTTGAAATAGTATAAATAGTACATGAAATAAGATTTAAAACTCTAAAACAAATGTAACGACCTAGAATTTCTGTCATTTGAAATTCAGATATTTAATTGATTTTAAATATCAACAAGTAAAATTTATAAGTCGAATAATTTATTTTTCGAATATTTAGATTTATTTGGATAATTAAATCGATAATTTAATATTTGAAATTGCGTAAATAATTGGAAATTGGGTTTAATGTGATTAAAAATGATTTATAAAGTTATATTAAATCATATTGGAGTTAGAACAATGTTTGTGAACTTTTAAAATTGAATTAGAAGTTAATTTGTGAAAATTGAATATTTTAATATTTAATCGACTAGTGAAAATAGTCATTTTTCAAATAGTCTCGGATTTCAGCGAAACTAGTTTCATCAGATCCGTAATGCCAAATTATTGTATGGTTTCAAATTTCGTGTCAATCGGATTTACCGTTTGTCTGGGGCAAGCAAAAACACATAGAAATTGGTTTAATCGATTTAATTTAAATTTGATCGTTTATTGCCGTAACTCGCACAGATGATCGAATTAGCTTTCAAAACCTATTCCATTGTGTCCGGAACGCGAGGTAAACCTTAGAAACGCCAGTCACTGCGTGAGATTTGGAGTTTGAAAAATCACGGATGAATAGTGCGTTGAGAAATTTTCAATAAAAGGACTTGCTATATTCTCATTTGCAAACATTAAACCATAGGGTTTCAGGCCGCCGCTTACAACCTTCTATGGCCGAGAATGCTCGTTTCTTCCCTCCTCGATTTCATCAAATCCACTCGCTATCATTAAAAAGTTCCAACTGCAAAGTTGAAGTGGCCAATGAGATCTATAAGATCAACGGTTAAGATCGTAATTAGTGTAGTGGATCATCGGCAATAGGGGTTCAAAGCACGTGCATTTCGAGCACGATTTCGAGGGGGATAGGCGATCGAGTTGGACCAAATTTCAGCCGAAGGTGGCAATGGCGAAGGGCTTCGTCGTGGCGTATCCTGATCGACGTGAAGGTGTTCGTTGTGGGCGCGTGTATTAGGGTTTTTGAACGGCAATTGGGTTTCTTCGGCTGTTGCCGAACACGATGGAGAAGACGCGCGTGAACGGTCTTGATGCATACAGGGTGATTGACAGCCAAGATTCAAGGTTGAGAAAATAATAATAAAAATGTAAATTTTTTTATATTATAATGCATTTGATGTTTAAAAGTGTATAACTTTGTCATACGAGGTCGAAAAATTACGAAACAAGTTGCGTTGGATTCGTTTTGATGAGCACTACGCAATGGAGCTGGTTTGGAGTCGTTTGGAGCTAGTGAAAATTTTGGATAAAATTAAACGTACGTTTAATTTTATTCGAAATAAAACGCTACAACTATTACCGGAAACTCAAGGTGAGAACTTCTCACTCAATCAAATTGTTCCGATTTAAATTTTATGTAGTTAGATTTAAAATTGCTCGATTGTGTGATTGAATGATAATTTGTTATCTATTGTGTTAAATAGACATTATGCGCCGTATATTAAACGGATGTTATTTATTAAAAACATATACCGCGAATATTTCACCGTAAAGTGAAATTGGTATTATATATGTACTTGGAGTTGATTTCCCACATTATATAGCGGATGAGACCCTATTGCGCCGCATAATAGCGAATAGTATTTTATAAATCCCATATACCGCGATATTTCGTCTTAAAGCGAAATTGGTATTGTGCTAACATCTTTGGATGCAGGGAAACAGGTTGGAGGGATCCAACTGGATTCCTCAAATAATTGAATTGGTTTCAATGTTGTGTGTTGATCTATTTATAATCTGCGTGATTATCTTTGTGATTGGAATCGTTAAAGGCTAAATTTTAATCGAATATATTTTTGGTATCGTTAGATGCTAAAAATAAATAAAATTTGATTTTTGAAAATTTAAGTTGAGAATTCATAATGAAATTTGATTTTGGAATTGATTAATTTTAAATAAATAAATGTTGAAATTTTTATGTTATAAAAATTATGATTTTTAAGAAATGTAACCGAAATGTGATTTTTGAAATAAGTAGTTGATTAATTTATAAAATGGTTTAAATTGGGATTTTTGAATTATTATAAATGATTTATATAAAAGTTTTATAAAATTGATATTTATAAACTAAAATATCGGGATTATAAACGAGTTTTTATAAGTATTAAAATGAAGTGTAAATGGATTTCATAAGTGAATGAAATATATAGATTTATAAATTGTAAAGCTATAAAATGCATAGATTTTTGTAAAATAAAAGATTTATAAGGAATTAACTTATAAACTGGATTTTGGCGTATAAAAGGATTGTGGATAGAATTTGTTAATAAAGTGATTTTATAAGTTGAAGTTGTTATAAAATATAAATAGAATTTATAAATATTGTTTATAAATTCGAAACTGACTTATTTTGATAATTTTAATTATTATAACTTATTAAAGGAAATATATTCATGTTTTTGGACAGTGGATCATCATTTAAATAAAATACGTAGAAATATTGATTATGGTTAATGAAGTATATTCACGATTTTGGACGGTGAATAATATATTAAAGAAATATTTTAGGAAAGTGATATTTTAAATAGAATTAAAACGATTTAAAGATGTTTTAAATTGTATTAAGTGTCGAAACCATAGATTTCAACATTCATTGTTGAAATAGATGTTTTCGAGAAATAGAAGGAAATGGTGGACTATAACACTGTTGTTATAGTAAATGATTTCTGAAAGGAAAAGTTTTGAATAGTAATGGGGTTTATATATCTATCTTAATTTTGAATCCCTATACTAGTGATTTTTGGGTTGTCGTAACGATATTTTACGTAACATTCGTTTTGACCCAAATAAATGTGTTTAAGAGGAGTTCTCCTTAAAGAATGAAATATATACTTTGGATTTAAGTATATTGAATATTTTCCAAATATTGAAAATAAATAGATTGGTGAATTACTTATTATTAAATAAGTATGGAAATGTTTTTCCTATATGAAGTGAATGTTTTGAGATTTTATCTTTTAAAGATAAATTGAAAATGAATAGTAGAAATCGATTTGGAAATCGTATATTCATAGATATTTTGGAAAGGTAAATTCACTATGGAATTTATAAAAGAAAGGGAAATTTGTTTAAAATAAACATTGGTTTATTTTGAAGTGTGGAAATAAATTTAAGAATTTGGAACGTAAATTTAATAAATCGGTAAGGATTTATTTAATTGGTTTAAATGAACCATTTTTGAAATGAAAGTGGTAAGGGTGTAAATTGATTTGAAATTGGTTTTCAAATGGTTGAAGTGTGGAAAATATATATCTTATAAATGTATTTTTAGAAAACAAATAATTTGGGAAATTATTTGAAATTGGGTGATGTTGTGAATATTGATTGATAGTTAAATAACCGACTATCAATATTGACCCTTAAATGGCTATTTGTTGTGAATTGGTTGAAATTGAATGCTACACTTATTTTAAATTATTGCGCTCGTTATTCGGATTACCCATTCTGAATAGTGATACGACGTAATGGATAGCATTGAAGATCGATGGTGAAGGCCGTGTATTTGTGAAAATGGTAGGGTGACCTATCGATTGTCTCTGCACCGTTAGTTACGGTATGGAGATTTCCTTTGTGATGGGAAATTCGATCGGGGTTGTGAATACCCAGATTGCAAGGGCTTTTTTGAAGTGCCTTCAGTTCTGTTCGAGCCCGGAACAGACTTGTATGGTTACGTGTCTGACATTACATTTTGAGATATAAAGCAAATTTCTTTCAAATACAATTCTGTTGGTGGAGGAGAATTTATTCTCTTAGCTTAACACCCTTCTCTGAGATGTACGAGCTCAGAGGTTTTGTAGTTGAAGGTTATCAGCGATATATTCCCAATTTGGTAATGTGGCATGCTGAGTGTTTCTGTGTGATGATTATTTATTGATCATTTGTTGATCAAAGCATGGCTTTGTGAAAAAGCGTAGCTTTGTGGACGAGACTTCGTCAGGCCTCACACCCCAGAAATGGTCAAAACAGGAATATGCGGCAAGGTTATGAGGGTCGCGCCCTTTAGGGTATGTCATTCCCTTCTGGAAAAGGGTGGTGTCAGGTATGGAGCCCTGATGCTTAACCTATGTTGTTGCTCCAATCTCATTTTTCTGTGTGGTTGTTGCTTAGTGATCGAGGGCCCTCGGATAAAGGTCCCAAAGGACCAAGGGGTGGCATATTCGTGTAGTAGTTACCTGGTTACAGAGGTAACCCGGCCTTGTGTTGGCAGAGAGCTGGTTAAGTTCTCGGGACGTCCCGCCAGAGGAGATCCCATTGACAGTAGGAAGTTCCTTAGCCTGACCATTTGTTGGAAATCCAAATAAAACAATACGATCTTGTACGGTTTTAGTTGTAGAACCTGCCATTCACTTATGGTGGCGCCCCACTGTTTGGATGGTAGCTACAGTAGGAATAGTTCGGAATGTCTATGCTGGTTAAGATTTATATTCTATTTTCGAAATGCTTTCATCACTATGCACTAATAATAATAATATCAAAAATGATTTGTATTGCGTAGTAAGCATCTTTGACTATCATAAGGAGAAATCTCCTCCAATTCTGCGTTTGCATTGTGTGTGTGCGGGGAGGCGTTATGGTAGTTTCATTTTCCAAAAGCATTGCGGATATTTTTCCACTTTCCTTGTTGTTGTTGTTTTAAAAGTTAAATAACTGTTTTGTGTTCTCACACCAGTCCCATGACTGACCTGGAGTTTATTGTTCTCTTTCTAAACTCTAGGTGCCCATAATTTTCCACACGGGCAGTCTAGAGTCAGGTTATCCGGTCATTCTGGATTCAAGAGTGCTATGGAGCTCAAGTGGCGAGCTGGATGGCGAGACGTATTACTTGTATATGATATTATCTTTCTGCTGTGTATTTCACTTGTAAGGACATGTTTGTATAGCTACCCATTCTTGTGTTGTGTTGTATATTGTTGTTGTACACTCTGATGATAATGTAATGTAATAACTGAGATAATTCTTTGTTTTAAAGGTTATTCATTTATCTATTATATGTTGTTCCGCTGCGATATGTGAGATTCAGATATTGTTTCTGTTCTGTTTCCTTACTTCTTCTATCTTTCTTCTACGTCTTCTTTTTAACCCTAACAATTCGGTTTTTCGGCATACGATTATGCGGCATTTGATACAGTGGACGTAAGAATGCCGACCTTCGGATCCCGGCAAAATCGTTATGTTACAATAAAGCTACAGGCGAACGCACTACAATGGTTTAACTAAGAGGACGGTTAATTAAGAGAGTGTAACGACCCGGAAAATTTTAACAATTTTAATTGATTTTATAACGTATTTAATTGAATAGTTGTGAAATTTTATAATAATTGAATTTTGAGAAATTTAAATAGTAATATTTTGAAATAAAAATTTTATCTTTGGATTACGTACAATGTAACATAGCAAATGGTAAATTTCCAATTTATTTGATGAAAGTTTATTTATTATGAATTCTATTAAAATCAAATCAGTTAATAATTGTTGATAATAAAATAATTTCCAAACTCGAATATTTTTCTATAGAAAATTTCTAAATCCTCTTCAGAGTAAGGCGTCATCTTTCGTTTTTCTAAATTCGGACGTCTACTGCTCCGGTTACCTTATTTCTGACCAATTAGCAGCATTTTTGGTTCCGATCATCGACTTTTGATCGGATGATCGTACCACTGATATCTGTATACCGTTGTGATCGTCTCGTCGTGCTGATCTCAATACTATATTTATTTCTGTATTTTGAAATCCGGTGCACAACGGAACCAATAAATTGTTCGTTGTAACGGCACTTTTAAATGTTGACCGTTAACTTTGCTTTGTTTTTCATATTTCAACGTGAATCCCAAGCAATATAAAAAAATTGCTATAATTATATTCCTGAATTAATGTTTAGCAGCTTCAGAAATCAAACGTATACATTTGTATATTTTTTTGTAATTATTATTTTAAACGGTTCACTTTATTTTCTTTCCCTTTATAACTTCGTTTCTCTCTCTTTACTTTATATTGGGACTTTTGGTTTCCTTTTCTTTTCAACCTGAGCCGTGCTTGCCAAGCAATAAATTTATTTCTTCAATAACTTTCACCAAATCAAGGGACCCGGTATAACTTCTTTTATTCATTCGACCATTCAAAAATTTAATAAAACGCCTCCGATTCGACCGTTGATTTCATTTTTATTTTATTAATAAAATTGTATCGTGCCCATTTGCTAAAGTTTATTCCAAGCTTCCCACTTTCCTTCTCCTCTGCTTCCTTTCTTCCCACCCAGATTTTCCACTCCTCTGTACAATTTCCTTCAATTCACGCAACAGAGAAACCCGCAGCCGACCTCATTTCCCCCCTTCCACTTTAACCGCCTCGGTTCACCAACCCGAACGCCGCTTCCTCACGGCCACATCAGCCTCGCCTCGCATTCAGGCAACCACCAACGGCCGAGACTTGCCAGCAACCTCACCAACCACTACCTGACACGCCGCTCTACCCTCCGCCTCCTTCCCCTCGCCAGTTTGCTCGTGCAAAACTCCCCTGAAACCGCCTGCTGCCACAACCAGCCCTGGCCACCCTGCGTTCCTCCTAGTCACGCGAGCAATTCAGACCCACACCCGAGCTTCCACTCCTTTCCTTCGCAGTATAGCCTCCGCCTCACCTATAGCCTAGCCGAGGCCACCACTTCTTCCCTTGCCGCCATGTACCCTAAGCCTAAGCAACCATCTCCTCTCCCTTAAACTAATTTAATGTAAGTATACATTTTCGTTATTTACAGTAAGTATATGTAAGTGGTGGCTGTTATGTTTTATGTATGTGAGTTATATACCTGTTTGTATTTTTTTTATAAGTTTAGAATACTGTTTTGATTTTTAGTATACATATTTTGGTTTACGCAGTATAAGTTCACAAAATTTTGAGAATTTATAAAGTATAATTGTTATTAGACTTATAAATAGGCTGTTCATTTATAGGTATAAAGATATATTGTAGTTGCACGTATGCATGTATCTGAGTCTGCACGTAGGTGAGCAGCGTGTATTTATGTAGGCTAGTCTGTGAATAGTATAATCCATATATAATGTTTATAAGTTTATATATATATACGATTTATAAAGTTACAAAAAAATACACTGTTATAACGTTTCAAAGTACATAAGTTAGTCTGAGTATTTATAAACATAACAGTTTGTTTGCGTATATAAGTCTCGTATAGGTTTATTTTATTTTATATGGATGGGTTAAATTTATACGAACCTTTAAATACAATAAGTACGTGAGTGTATTAAGTGTTAACAGATGTATATATATCAGATACTAATTCCTATAAACTGTCTGTATTCAAATCTTTAAGGCATATATACAAGTTGTTGTATAGTTATACTAGGATGTATATTACATATATCTATTTTGTCGTTGTATACATTAATATAAATATTAAATGTTGTTATATAATAAGGGTATATAGGTTTATAAGGGCCCTAGTATATATGCGTAGTGTGTGCGTAGATATATATAGAATCAAGATTTTTCTGTTATTCAATATTAGTATGTAATGTAAGTATAAGTTCTGTCTGCATTCAAGTTTCTTTGAGAGTGATAGGTGTATATTTTACCTGTAAAATTAGCACGCATGTTGGGTAAGTCGGAGTATATAACATAAGTTTTATGTTTGTAGTATTGCCATTTTGTCGGTCTGCATATCATCTTTGAATATCGAAATCTGATCCTGTATATATTGTTGATCCACGCTATTCCAATTTTCTTCAGATATAATATATGCGTATGATACAAATGTGTACTTTTAAGTTAAACAATGATTTTGTAAGATATTAGACGAACATATTTATGTTATATATGGTCTGTGTATATTTGGGTAGCTGGTATTGATGGGTTTATAATAGACATTTATAGTAATAATGATTTGGAAACCATATATGTTTCTTATGTGTTTATTTTAAACAATGACTTTAAAATATATATATTTAAATTTTAATTTGGATTTGAATTTAGAACATGATATATATATATATATATAGTTGTATATTCGTATATGTAAGTTCACTTAAACTAATTTTATCCTTTGATCGAATTCTGATTTGATTACGTCTATTTCCATTTATCAGCTTTGATCGTCGAATTCGTGCCAATCTTGTTCGCTTCGCAAATTTGTGCTTGGATCTCGTAATCCACTTCAATGTCCATCTCTCTAATCTCGAAAGGTGAGCAATCACTAACGATTAAGAGTTCTTATTTTTATTAAATTTGATTTCAATTGAAACGACAATTAAAATATGCTGTTACAGTTGTTTAAATTGTCATTTATGCCATTATTTGTAACTGTTCACTTATGCGATATGACACCATATCCTATTGTTTATATTTATTTTGGTGATATATGCCTGTTGTTATTTTTTTTTCATATCTGTTGTCACTCTGCAAGTTCCCTGTTAGTATAGAAATCATTATCGGTTGAAATGATACATACCCGAATGGACTTTAGAATAGGAGAAAATCGTTATGGGTTGAAATGATAAACCCAAGCGATTTTCATTTAATTGAATTTGGGATTACGGGTTGAAATGATATCCACCCGTATACATTTAGTATACGGATTGAAATGATAAATATCCGTAGCACTTGACTATATGATAGGAAATATATACAGACACCGTTGGTCCATATAAATATTTTGAAATAAATTTCTACAGTTGAAAAGAAATATATGGGATTTAATAAATATTAGTTCTTAAAATATTATATATATAAAGGGAAATTTTATATATAGATTTAATAATAATATTATTGAGATTTATTTAATCCATATAATATGTTTGAGTATTATTTAAGATTTATATTTCAAAATTTACCGTTGAAAAAAGTTGAATAATTAAGATTTGGAGATAAATTTGGGTTTATTAAAAATGGTATTTAAATAAGGATTTATTTAATTAAATTGATTTGAAATTTATGAATGGAAAATTTAAAGGTATGATTTTGTAACATGATTTTTGATTTAAGTGATTTAATGAATATTTCACGTTTAATAAAATTAAAGAAAATATTGAGTAAAATGTAATTTAAGGTTACTTAAATGATATTGAATCTAATAAGGGAGTATTTCAAGACTAAATAATCATGAGGCTAAATCGAGATCTATATGAAACTGTTATAGAGAACATTTAAACATTAAAGCCTTGAACTATATTGGAATTTAAATGGTTTATGTTGAGATTCGGATCTTTATTTGAAATCAACGTAGTTGAATTTGTTATTTAGCAACTAAATTGAATTAAAGTGAAATTTAGGTTGAACCAAATTTGAATTTATTATTTAGAAAACTAAATTGAATAAAAATTTAGTTGAAACGTTGAATACTTAAAGTTTTGAAATATATTGAAATATAAAGGGGTATTTTTGTGATTACAAATCCGAATTTGAGATTGATAAATTGAAGTGTTTATTTTAGGAATTGAGTTGAATTTAAATTGATAAATTGAGATTGAATTTAATTTAAATGGGAAGGTCGGGTTGATGTTGAAACGATTTGTTAAGTTGAGGGAATTGAAAATACTTTATTGTATAAATTATTTAATATATATATATAAATACTATTTTGGGAAAATATAGAGATATTTGAAGTGAAAATGATATTTGGTTTTGAAGTATAAATTAAGCTGAAATGACCACGGTGTTATAGTGTATATTTCTACCTTGTAGATAGTTCCATGGACCCTTAGAGGATGGTTATCCCAAACATCCTTTAAGTTATTTGTATTTCAGTTGATATTTCACTTGAGTTGGATTTATTGATATAAGAATGTTAATCCTGACTCGAGTGTTTTGTGTTTTGCTTTACGCTCGGGTCAGATTGAGTGATACAGCATTAGAGACTCACCTTTGGAGTTTCGAGTTTCATGTGGAGATCCAACTATCGATTCAGATTCCAGCCTTTCCAGTTGATTGGTTCAGAGAAGTCATCGGTTGCATTGGAGACTTCACTGCATTTGAACGATTTGGTTGTATTTTATTTCTAACTCTGATGTATATAGTAGCTTCATGAACTACTATTCATTATCTATTCCGCTGCATTATATTACTCCGTGATCTGTGATTGATTTATTTATTGTATATTTTAAGTTTTGCCAAATTTTAATTAACAATTCGGTATTTTGAATTATTCAAGTCGAATATGTATGGTTTTATTGTCGATTTGAATGGTCCAAAAATAGCGGGTCGTTACAGAACAGTAATTGGAATAAAGGGCATTTTACTAGAGGAAATTTGAATGGTAAAAATATTGAAAAATATAAAAGCAACATTAGAATTTATATAAAATAATGTTAGTAATTATAAGTAACATTAGGAGGTTATACTAAAACTAATGCTAGTAATCTAATATAGGAAACGAAAAAGAAAAAAATTGGATAGTTTATCATATTAAGTGCAATTATGCCAAATATCTTTTAGAAGTCCCCCTAATATGCTAGTAGAATCTCCACTGGGGTTGAAATTAGAGATAATGAGAGTGATAAGAAAATATTGGAATAAGGTTGTCCTTGTCTACTCCCGTTATTTTGTTAAAAACTACAGAAGATGTTTAAAAACATTATAAAGTATATTTTAAAAAATGTTTTTGTGTAACAAATAAATTTTTGAAAAGAAAACTTAATAAATAGTTTGAACTAAAATCCAAATTTTTAGGAAGTAAAAGTTAAAAGCTCATTAAAGAAGAAGTTGATTTGAAGAAAAAGGGAAGAAATTTTTTAAAATTAGATTGGCTAGTAATTTCTTTTAGTTCAATGAATATGCTAAATTCAAAAGTCTTAAATTATAAATTTTACAAGTTAAGAAACCAAGTATTTTTTAATTTAATAAATGGCTTCTAAGTTGCACTTTCAAAATAAAATGGTTTTGGGATTGAGAATCCCAATTTTTTCGAAGTTTTTAATATTTTTTAAAAAAGGGGCAAGGACCAAACCAAATTTTTAAATATGTAGTAGATGTAAATGAGTGCCGAGGTAAGACGGCGTGATGGGTAAGGCTATGAAGAAGACATTAATATTTGCTTATGGAGTAGCAATACGGAATCCCCGTAGAGTGTAAAGAATAATGTTGAGAACCTTGGAATATCTTGTTAGATGTATTTATAACGCATAAGAGGAATTCGTAAAGGAAGAGCAAATGTTATTAAAGTACGCTTCTATGAGTTCTAGGATATGCTTGTATGAAGCGTCAAAGATAAAGGAAGGAAAAACCATGATTAGGGAATATTATTAAGAGATTTGGATTAAAAAAAGATGGTAATAGAGGGTTATGAGGTGACAAATACACATAGAGGATTTTGGTAAACTCGCATTTAAGATATGAGGATGGTAAGAGGATGGCACTATTAGGAACTGAGTTGATGATGTTTTGATGACAACAACCTTATATAGTTATTATACTTTACTTTATAAAATATATACTAACATTTCCATATATATATATATGTGTGTGTGTGTATGTATGTATATAGGAAGTATATGCAGGTATCATCGAAGACTGATCAGTATAAAGACTCAAGCATCAAGATGAAGATTAGAGATTCAAGATTCAAGACTCTAGAGAATCAAGATTTCAAGAACTCAAGATAAGTGTCTAGTATTTTGTTAAAACTTCATAATAGCACTCTCATCTTTCTTCCAATTTTCTTTTGGGATGGAACCCAATTTCTATCGAAACCAATGGCTTACAAACCCACGACAAGTAGCTTACAAACCTACGACAAGCGGCTTACAAACCTACGAAATCAAAATTATTTAAACTACTTTGTACAAGTTCTCGAGTCCTATGGAGGAGCTCTGTAGGAAGGTTCTTGCAATTTCAGTTTGAATAGATTTTTCAAAATGTTTTTAAATCTGTTTTCAAAATGTTTTAGCTTTCAAAAATATTTTCAAACTTTGTTTTAGCCTTGAAATATTCCTCTATTCTGATTTTAAAAACTTCTATTTTTAAAACATCAAAACTTATTCTGATTTTAAATATTACTTTTATAATTGATGGTCTATATCAATTATATATATATTTAAAATAATGTTTTATATTCATTCTCTATCTCAAAATATTGTTTAAACACTTTACTTTGCTTCAGAGAAGTTTCAACTTGTTTTAAATTCAATTGTCTTTACAAAACAACATCTCTATAATTTTGAACTAAGGGATGTCGACATAAGGGGATACCCCATGTCGACATGGTGACAGTTGGATTTAAAATTCAATATTCAAAAGAAGTGTCCATTCGTTTGAAAACCTTTCGCCAATGGTTATGACTGTTGTGCATCTATATAAAGGATTCCAAAACGAATTTTTTTAACAACTACTTTCTTATTTTCTTCACTCTTTCTTCTCCACCATTCCATATCCATAAAACTTCATATTTTCAAGATCGTGCCATCATTCTGCCAAATTCTCAATAGGAAATCATTTAGATACTTTCTCTATTTAATTCTCCATCATTCTACTAAAGATCAAAGTGTTATTCATAGTTATAGGATTAATTTGTATTCAAAAAGTCCATAGAGTCTATCCATTCAAAAGGATTGTTATTAAGAAGTATTAGGGTGACCTTGTGTCCCGTAAATCAAGAGAGTTTACCCCAGACTCGGAGATAGGAGGGTTCCTCAAGGCCTTAGAAATTGAGGGTTGTAATTTGGATATTGGCTTATAAAAATCTGTACAAGGATATTGCCTTGGTGCAGGACTAGATGTAGGAGGATTCCGAACCAGTGTAAAAGCCGGTGTGTTCTTTCCTTTTACTTGCTTTACTTTACTATTTGCATTTGTTATATGTTGTGTGATCATTCTGTGTTAGAATTCTGTTTAGATTTGTGTTGAAAGTTTTAATTTAGACATATAGTTCATATATTCTTTAAAACACTATTCACCCCCCCTCTAGTGTTATTTCTACCTTAAGATCCTTAATCCACATCCCTAATAATTGGTATCAGAGCATTGGTTTTCATTGTTTTCATAATCTGAAACTTGAAAAATATAAAAATGGCATTTTTGGAAAATTGTGTTAAAACTGTTTTGAATCTATGCATTTCATCAAAGTATCATAAGTCTGCATATAGTTATTTTGAAAAATCAAGTTATCTACCGAATTGGTGTGTTATGCAGGGACAAACATGTTATATGGCTTTTGACGAATCAACATCCAATGGACAAACTGTGCAAATTGAGAAAGATAAATGGATACTTGATAGTGGTTGTTCGAGGCATATGACTGGAAATCCCGAGATACTCAAGGACATTACTTATCAAGATGGTGGATTAGTCAATTTTGGTGACAACTCTAAAGGATATGTGGTTGGCATCCGCAATTTCGGTAACTCTAAAACTTTACTTATTTCTAATGTTTTATTAGTTAGGAACTTAAAACATAATCTGCTTAGTATAAGTCAACTTTGCGATAAAGGCTTTAAAATTAAATTTGGAAAAGATAAATGTCACATTGAAGATGATAAGTCTAATATAATTTTTGAAGGTATCAGGAAGAAAAATATTTATATCCTTAGTATGAAAATTTCAAATGACAATCTATGTCTTTTGGCTAATACAAGTGACCCTTGGATTTGGCATAAAATATTTGGCCATTTGAATTTCAAATTATTATCTAGGATATCAAAACTTGACTTAGTTAAAGGTCTACCCAAGTTAAACTTTAAAGTAGATAGTATTTGTGATGCTTGTTAATAAGGAAAACTTAAGAAAAGTTCATTTAAATTAAAAGATTCTATTTCTACCTCTAGTCCTCTAGAATTACTTCATTTAGATTTATTTGGTCCATCTCAAGTTCAATCAATTAACCATAGTAAATATGTTTTTATTATAGTAGATGATTATTCAAGATATACTTGGACAATCTTTTTAAAACATAAAAGTGATGCTTTTGAAATATTTAAAAACTTTTCTAAAAGAATTCAAAAACAACATTCTTTCAAAATTAAAACTATTCGAAGTGATCACTGTGGTGAATTTGAAAATGAAAATTTTGAGAATTTCTGTACTCAAAAGGGAATTACTCACAACTTTTTATTTCCAAGAACTCCACAACAAAACGAAGTAGTAGAACGTAAGAATAGAACGATTCAAGAGTGTGCCCGTACAATGCTTTCTGATAGTAATTTACCTAAACATTTTTGGGCTGAAGCAGTTGCTACAGCTTGTTATATATTAAATAGAATTTTAATTAGACCATTAACAAATAAAACTCCATATGAATTACTTTATAATAAGAAACCTATAGTTGCTTATTTTGAAGTCTTTGGGAGTAAATGTTTTATACTTAATACAAAAGATAATTTAGATAAATTTGAACCAAAAGCTGATAAAGGATTCTTTATTGGTTATTCTAATAGAAGCAAAGCATTTAGAGATTTTAATTTAAAAACTAATACTATTGAAGAAACTATGCATGTATCTTTTGATGAAAATCCTAAAGATATTGTACAAATAGATGATGAAGAAGATTTTATAAATTTAAATCAATCTAATGAAACTAGTAGTGAAATAAATCAACCTAATAAGAGATTTGAAATATCAAAAGATCATCCTATAGAAAATGTTTTAGGAAATATTGAATCTGTAGTAAGAACTAGAAATCAATTAAGTAGTATGAGTAATGTAGCCTCTATATCAACAATTGAACCTAAAAATCCAAAGGAAGCATCGTCTGATGATTCATGGATTCTTGCTATGCAAGAAGAATTGAATCAATTTACCAGAAATGATGTATGGGAACTTGTTCCTAAACCTGAGGATAAAAGTATAATTGGAACTAAATGGGTTTATAAAAATAAAATGAATGAACTCGGTGAGGTTGTAAGAAATAAAGCTCGTTTAGTCGCGCAAGATTATTGTCAAGAAGAAGGAATTGACTATGATGAAACCTTTGCCCCTGTAGAAAGATTAGAAGCTATAAGTATTCTACTTGCTTTCGCTAATTATAATAATTTCAAATTATATCAAATGGATGTTAAAAGTGCTTTTCTAAATGGTTTTGTAAAAGAAGATGTTTATGTTGAACAACCTCCACTTTTTGAAGATAATAAATTTCCAAACCATGTATACAAGTTAAAGAAAGCTCTATATGGTCTAAAGCAAGCTCCTAGAGCCTGGTATGAAAGACTAAGATCTTATTTACTTCAATCTGGTTTTGAAATTGGTAAAGTAGATACAACACTTTTTATTAAAAGAAATAATCATGATATTCAACTGGTTCAAATGTATGTAGATGATATAATCTTTGGATCAACTAATAACATAATGAATAAAGAATTTTCAGATATAATGACTAAAGAATTTGAAATGAGTCACATGGGAGAATTAAGTTTCTTCTTAGGGCTTCAAATTAAACAACTAGAAAATGGAATCTTCATAAGTCAAGAAAAATATGCTAAATACTTAATCAATAAATTTGGTTTAAAAACCTCTAGTGGGAAACCAACTCCAATGTCAACAAATGTAGGTTTAAGTAAAGAAGATAAATCAAAAGATATTGATCAAACTTTATATAGGGGAATGATTGGTTTGCTACTCTATATAACAGCGAGTCGTCCTGATATTATGCATAGTGTTTGTCTCTGTGCAAGATACCAATCACAACCTAAAGAAACTCACTTAAAAGCTGTTAAAAGAATTTTAAGATATGTAAAATACACTTTAGATTATGGTTTATTTTATTCTAAAAATAATACTTTTGATTTAATGTCATATTGTGATGCTGATTATGCTGGTTGTAAATCAGACCCAAAGAGTACAAGTGGAACTTGTCACTTTCTAGGACATTCATTGGTTTCCTGGTTCAGCAAGAAACAAAATACTGCTTCCTTGTCAACAACTGAAGCAGAGTATATATCTGCTGCTCTGGCCTGTTCACAAGTCACATATATGCAACAAACTTTAAAATATTTTGGAATTAACATAAGTAAATCACCAATATATTGTGATAATACTAGTGCAATAAATCTATCTAAAAATCCAACTCATCATGCTAGAACTAAACATATTGATATAAGACATCATTTTCTTAGAAATAATATAACTAAAGAAATAATAACTCTAGATTATATAAATACTGAAAAACAAATTGCTGATATATTAACTAAACCATTAACCGAACAGAATTTTACTAAATTTAGAAGAGAATTAGGTATTTGTTCAAAACATGAAATATAAAATAATATAATATAATAATCAATAAAAATTCAAAATAAAAATTACACTTTTTTTTGAAGAACATGTCTACATGCCCCATCTCATGATGTCGGCATACCCAACAAAAATCTGAAAATTGAATTTCCCTCCAAAGTTAGTTATTTGGTTATTTATCTATTTATTTCGTTTTCTCTCCTCTTTCTTCACTATATTCTCTGTAAATAACTTCTGAAACAATAAAATAATGGTCTCCTCTTCTACTAATGAACCCACTTCACCCACATCTCCTCATTCTGGTCCATTTCAATGAACTACGCACGCTCGAGTGATCAAATTGCAAGAGAAGATGAAAGATATCCTTCAATTGATGACTGAAATTCAAGTAAGTCAACTTAGGATGGCTAGAGAACAACAAAGGCAAGGGAATATTATTAGGAATGTACAAAAATTCCTTATGGATAACCGTACAAATCCTATTAATACTGAAGACTCTTCACAAGCCATGAAATCCGAGGAAGAAGAACCTATGGAAGAACCACAAGAAGACCAAGAGGAAGATCAACCTTTACCTCAACCCGATGTCCCTATGAATACGGACGAGAGCGTTATTTGCGTTGGTGATATCCTTGTTGATACTAATGGAAACATAATTGAATAACGTGGAAACTTTTGTCTCCACTACCCCAATTGTTCGATTCATAAGTCTCCTATAGTTAAGGATCGCCATTAAAGCGTACTTTCATTTTATTCTTTGTTTTAAATTGTTTTGTTTGTTCGTGTTTATGTATATTCTTATATATGTTGTAATAACTAAAATGTGTTCACTTATACTCATTGTTTCATGCTTGTTCTATACATATTATTTGTTCATACTAATCATTCTTGAATTCTTAAGTAGTTAATAGTTTTTGTTGATGACAAAGGGGGAGAAAGTTATAAAAATATATGTGCTTGGTATAAGAGGGAGTCATGGAATAAGGGGGAGTTGTAGTTTTAAGAAGAAATCACAGAGTAAGGGGGAGTTAGGTATGGTAAGAATATTTTATAAATAAAGGTTGTCATAATCAAAAAGGGGGAGATTGTTAGGAACTGAGTTGATGATGTTTTGATGACAACAACCTTATATAGTTATTATACTTTACTTTATAAAATATATACTAACATTTCGATATATATATATATATATATATATGTATGTATATAGGAAGTATATGAAGGTATCATCGAAGACTGATCAGTATAAAGACTCAAGCATCAAGATGAAGATTAGAGATTCAAGATTCAAGACACTAGAGATTCAAGATTTCAAGATCTCAAGATAAGTGTCTAGTATTTTGTTAAAACTTCATAATAGCACTCTCATCTTTCTTCCAATTTTCTTTTGGGATGGAACCCAATTTCTATCGAAACTAGTGGCTTACAAACCCACGACAAGTGGCTTACAAACCCACGAAAATCAAAATCATTTAAACAACTTTGTATAAGTTCTCGAGTCCTATGGAGGAGCTCTGTAGGAAGGTTCTTGCAATTTCAGTTTGAATAGATTTTTCAAAATGTTTTTAAATCTGTTTTCAAAATGTTTTAGCTTTCAAAATCACGTTTTCAAAAATATTTTCAAACTTTTTTTTTAGCCTTAAAATATTCCTCTATTCTGATTTTAAAAACTTCTATTTTTAAAACATCAAAACTTATTCTGATTTTAAATATTACTTATATAATTGACGGTCTATATCAATTATATATATATATATATATATATATATATATTTAAAATAATGTTTTATATTCATTCTCTATCTCAAAATATTGTTTAAACACTTATACTTTGCTTCAGAGAAGTTTCAACTTGTTTTAAATTCAATTGTCTTTACAAAACAACATCTCTATAATTTTGAACTAAGGGATGTCGACATAAGGGGATACCCATGTCGACATGGTGACAGTTGGATTCAAAATTCAATTTTCAAAAGAAGTGTCCATTCGTTCGAAAATCTTTCGCCAATGGTTATGACTGTTGTGCATCTATATAAAGGATTCCAAAACGAATTTTTTTAACAACTACTTTCTTATTTTCTTCACTCTTTCTTCTCCACCATTCCATATCCATAAAACTTCATATTTTCAAGATCGTGCCATCATTCTGCCAAATTCTCAATAGGAAATCATTTAGATACTCTCTCTATTTGATTCTCCATCATTCTACTAAAGATCAAAGTGCTATTCAGAGTTATAGGATTAATTTGTATTCAAAAAGTCCATAGAGTCTTTCCATTCAAAAGGATTGTTATTAAGAAGTATTAGGGTGATCTTGTGTCCCGTAAATCAAGAGAGTTTACCCCAGACTCGGAGATAGGAGGGTTCCTCAAGGCCTTAGAAATTGACGGTTGTAATTTGGATATTGGCTTATAAAAATCTGTACAAGGATATTGCCTTGGTGCAGGACTAGATGTAGGAGGATTCCGAACCAGTATAAAATCTGGTGTGTTCTTTCCTTTTACTTGCTTTACTTTACTATTTGCATTTGTTATATGTTCTGTGATCATTCTGTGTTAGAATTCTGTTTAGATTTGTGTTGAAAGTTTTAATTTAGTCATATAGTTCATATATTCTTTAAAACACTATTCACCCCCCCCTCTAGTGTTATTTCTGCCTTAAGATCCTTAATCCGCATCCCTAACGGGCACTTTAGAAAGGTCCGTTTAAGTCAGAAGTGACAGAGCCACAACATTATTAGCGAAAATGCGTTGAAGACAAGCACCATTTTCCTAGTGGTTAGGTGATTCGAATTTGGCATGGGAGGTCATAAGTTTAAAACTTGTGTAGCGTGATTCAAATATATATTGACATGTGATTTGTGTTATGTTGCCCAAGTGACATGTTGTATCTAAGTACCATTTCAAGATAATATGTTGAAGGGAGGGTTCCACTAGTTCTTTTTAAGTTGGATTGTAAGCATTAGTTGTTTCTATTATAATGTAAAAACGCATACGATATTATAAGAAATATTCATCTTTATGTGTTTTCAGTGTGGCCCGCAATGTTATGAGAAAATAATAAGACAAGGAAATTTCAAGAAAGATGGTTAACTAATCATAAGAAAATAGTAGAGACTAAAAGTTAAGAAATAAATTAAGAAATTTTATTTAATTGACTACTGAAAACAAAAATGAAATAAGATTGTAAGTCCCAAAACATTTAAGAAATAAATTTCAATGAGCAGAGGACAGTGAAAGGATGTTGTGTAGCCATGGATCAATGTCTCTATAGCTTAAAGGTTGAAATTTATAATTGAACTGTATGTTGGTTGCTATTATAAATAAAAGAGAAATTTTGAAACTAAAATTTTATCGCATAAATAGGTGAAGTCCACCACGGACGTTACAGTCTTGACTAAACTCCTATTTTAGGAGATGTGGCATAAATTATTTTGATGAAAATATGTAATATGTAATATGTACACTTTTGAGAATTTTTGTTTAAAAATTCTTGGTTTTGAAAAAATAAAATACCTTTACGAAATTTTTTTGAAAATTTTGTGATGAAAATTTTTAAAGCCTAAAATTTTACGATATATTAAAAACTGGTATAAAAATATGTTAATATAAAACGAAGGAATTTTCAAATTTTTAGAATCCCATCTAATTGACATGGGAGATTTGTCAACAGATTGATTTGTATAGAGTATATTATGCAACAGAAGTGACGTAAAATAAAGTACAGCTAGAGAGAAGAAAGAAAGTTGTTTTAGCTAGGGAAACTTTTCCAATATACCTTGTCATTGGGCCAACAAAAAGATGATTTTTGAATTAAACCATATTTTAGAAACTTAAAGAGAAATTGAATTATGCGAACTATATTGGTAAAAGTTGGCAAAAAATTTGGAAGAAAAGGAGAAAGTTCCAAGTATAGAGGGAATTTGGGCATCCAAGAGAAAAAAGATTGGAAATATGGAATCTATCATCTAAACAAGTTTCTCAGCATAAAGAAAATAGGTTTAGAAAACTGAATTTTTCTTAATTTGGATGTTAGCAATGGTGTGCTAGGATTTTGGATGGTAGGTATTGGATGCAAAATTGGTTGAACTATACTTCTATTCGTAGAAGTATTAGAAAATTTTGATGTAAAAACAAGTTTTTTGGTTTTCAAAAGTTGCATGCATTCATGCATGAGGTGCCAATTAGAATTGCTCAGTGGTGCTTTCACTGAGAAAGCTAGCATTCAGCGATTCTATAGCTTGGATTTTGGATTTAAAGACTTAGGAACTCGAATGTTAGAAACTATGGCAAAGCAATCAATAAGGAGGCAAAGAGTGGAGAAGTCCTAGATTTGAATATGGACCCGGAGAGGTCCCGGATTATTATATGGACCCGGCGAGGTCCCCGATTTGAGTTGTAGGACCCGAAGAGGTCCTAGATTTGGATATGGACCTAGCGAGGTCCCGAATTAGGATATGTACCCGTCGAGGTCCCGTGTATGGATTATAGAACCCGGCAAGGTCCTAGATATGGATTATATGACCCGACGAGGTCCCGTATATGGATTATAAAACCCGACGAAGTTCCAAGTTTGCATATAGACCCGGTGAGGTCACGACATTGGATTTGGACTCGAGGAGGTCCCGGATTTGGATTACAGGACCTGAAGAGGTTCCGAACTCGGATAAAATGATTCGGAGAGATCTTGGATTCGGTTAATGGATTTGGAATGATTTCGGAATAGGATATCGACTCAGAACAATCATGGATTTTGTTAATGATCTAGAGAGATCAAGGAATTGGTTTGGCAATGGATTGGATTCAAGGATTGGATATGGCAATCATTAGGTTATGGACTTCGAATTTAAGGCTTATAGCAATACAAAACACACTTTCTTATCGCAAGGTATGTTTTGGAGGAAAGTGTTAACCCGTCTTTTGGCAAGGCAGCGTACATGCGGATTTAACTCAATCGACTACGTGGTTATCGATGTTGGAATACTATGGGTTTGACGTGACTGGATGGTTGACGATCAATCACGGATGATAAACTTGATTATGAATCCGAGATTTGACATAGTCAATGGACAGAAGGCGCGGGATACTTGAAATTTGATTTTCGACAAAAATCGAGTCATTTCGGATTGTTTGGATTTTGCTTCGAGTCGCTTGTTGGTTTACTTCGGGTTTTCACTTAGTTTGCTTTGAGTTAGGCCAAGGATTGCATCAGGTCACTAAAGGTTGGCATGTTTTTGAGGGATCCATGAGAACTTTTGGTCGGCAGGCTACTTGCTTCGGGTAGGCGTCTCTATTTCTTCGGGTCGACAAGAATTGAGGGGTCCGCACAAAAGCTTGGAGATGGGGTCGGCATATCTAAAGTACTTGGGGTCAGTGTGCTTAAAACTCTAGGTCGGTAGTCCTTTGGCTTTGGGTCGGCATGAATATGGGGTGGGCATGTTGAAGGCATGGGGGTCGGCATGTTCCCGCTTTGACTCATGGAGCATATTACTTCAAGTCACTGGTCAACCTGCTTCGGGGTCAGGAAACAAGTATCTTCAGGCCGACATGTTTCTACTACGACCCAAATTGTAGTTTACTTTGGACAAAGAGGAATCTACTTCGGGTCACTATTCGGGTCACTTGGGATCGACATGTTTTATACTCTAGGAAATCAATAGTTGACACATATGGACTCGACCGTGGTTTTGGTGCCCTGTATCACTCAGGAAGTCCAGTAACAAGGATTTTACATATAAATACAACAGGCGAGGCTTCAAAAAAGGGATTCTCATTATGTTCTTCCATAACTTCTTCTACTAAAGGCTGTTCAAGTTGCTCTGCTATTTTTTTTAAGAACTTTGGATTATAACTGTAATATAGTGCATGTAGGCTGGAGTTAGCCGAACCACTATAAATCATGTCTTGTTACTGCTTTCTTTTTAATTTTGATTGTTCTTCATATTTATTTCCTCTTTATATTTACTATATGTACTATCTGCAAACTGCAACTGTGAATTGGTGCTTCCAATGACATTTGGGTGCTAGTGACCAATTTTGGTGCTAACAATATATGTTGTGACTTGTGCACGATTGATTGCATAATTATTTGCATACTAATTGATTTGTCAGTTTAGAATGGTTGTGTGCTGCATTTTTAGGTCCTTGAGGAATTTCAAGGACAAAATTTTTTTAAGGGGAGAGAATGTAACACCTCGTAATTTTAACACTATTTAGTTCAAAAAAAATTAAAAATAAATAAAAATGCTGAATTTTTGTTTACCAATGTCGGAATTTGGCTGTAAAACTTACACCATAGGGATCATAGCGATTTTCCAATCAATTTTCATATATAAAGTTTTTCAATTGAAGTTCAAACGAAAATGTTATTAGCTTTTGAAGTTTTCGAGTCGAAAATAATTATATATGTATTTAAGGAAATAATAATAGTTAACTAATGTTAATTGCTATCAGTTAAAGTTAATGGATAGTTAACGTTAACTTGAATGTTAAGAAAATTGTAATGGGAAGAAAATTATATCGATCGTTTAATTCTAGAATAAAATAAACTAAATCAAGACGCTGATTAATTAATGCGTAAACAAAGCAATAGGTCAACCTATAATTCACCCAGGGTGACCGGTAGCGGTCGACCCTATGGCATGGGTAGTCGACCCTTGCTGGTGTTAAATAGTGGATTTTAAATTACAGATGTACGACTGTGATATACTAAAATATTTTACTTACGCGTTAAGAAATTAAGAGACGTACAAGATGAAATTATAAGGTTTCCTAGGATAAATCTAACGCTGCATATTAACTCCAAACCCCCTATAAATACAAGCCTAGTTTCTCGCTTCTCTTCTCGTATTCTTTGGTCAAAGAATGGAGCTCTATCATTCTCTTTTCTCTATAATTTCTAGAATTCTTAACGTAATAAAACTATTATATTATATATATGTATATAATATAAGTGGAGGAAAGCGGAGAATAAGAGAAGAGAAGAATATAGGATTGATTCAGAATTAAAACAAAGGTAAATTCATAATTAAAAACTTTGAATATAAAATTTATTTAATTCTTTCCCTAGATCTATGGTTTTAATGGATATGCTCTTTTTATTATTTTGGATTTGAAGTAAGGGCGGAGTCAAATAAAAAGAAAATGTATTCCGATCTGAAGAATTAGAAAGCTAAAGCAAGCTGAGTGGGAAATTACATGTTTTGTAGTAAGACTTGATTTATATCGTTGAAATCTATTTCATCTGTTTTAAAATCACTTTAGATAATTTATTATAAATGCGAAAGGAATGGATATAAATCTAGATTTGGAATTTTTAATTAAATACGCATATTGATTAGCGTAATAAACAACAAATTGGATAATAAATTATACATGCATAATTATTATGGAATAAATTTAATGAAATTGATTATGGAGTAGACTGGGATAAATAACAGTTTAGAATCAATTTAGAATTCCAGATTTGATTTGATTATAATTGGGATTGACTGTAATTGGGATGGGATTTGACATATTTTAATTGATTGGAATAAAAAGAGGTAATAATATAAATCTCTATGAATCATCCTAGTTACAAATAAAGGTGTGGTGTTTGAAATAACAAGGAACGTAACTGTAAAGAAAGAGATGTACAAAATAAGGAAAATCCTGTATTTTGTACTGCCTATTTCAATAATGAAATAAAGTAAAATTCCTTGTAATTCCACACAAAACACAATTCCTCTTTTTAAGTAATTCATAGAGAATTGTTGTGTTAACAATTCCTTTTAAAGCGGAAAGTAGTTCCAATGCATTGATGTATAAAAATCCTTAAGTAGAACTACATTAATGTAAGTGGGAATATTAACAAACAATATTAATGGGAAACCTAAAGCATGTAATTTTAAGATGGTGTAGGAAACAAATGGTAAACAAAGAAGATACAAATGAACTGGGGAGCAATAAGTCTAAGTAGGCAACTAATGAAAAATATTGGTTAAAAAGGAAACGTGAGATTTTATCCAAATAATGATGAACGGAAGGGAAATAATATATGACACATAAGTCAATAAATTAGAAATGGATAGAAAATGATAGTAAATAACAAGAATAAATAAAATTAAGTTATGAAAGATTTATTAAACATCAGCGGTTGAAAGTACAGAAAAGTAATAATTATATATATGTGTGTGTGTTATGACGGGCATGGAATACACACACACATATGTATGTTTATATGTGTGTGTGCGTAAATAATTAGTGTGAATAAAATGACATTAGTCATTAGAGTAGGTTGGAATACGAGGTCGGTACTGTTACACAGTAGAAGTCTACCCACGATAAGGGGATACCACTAGTAGTGTAGCATTATAGTGATCTGGGACATATCCAACCAAAGGACCCATGGAGAGTATACGCATGTGTATAGATGAAGGAATAACCCCAATAAATAGTGTAGTCTACTTCAAAAATAGAAAAGAGTGGTATTACCTTGATTGCGGTAGGAAATATAAATGGGATGTGAGCAGGATTGGGCACTAATACAGCGTGGTTAGTACCAAAAGTCAAGGGTAGGGCTATGTAAGGTGAGAACGCTATTAGTCCTTAGTGGTCAATAGGAAAGGTAGGGTTACACCTAACTATTCTTTGCCTCCTACCAAGGTTGATTCAGTTGGGTTATGCACCGCATAGTTGTTTGTTAGTTTGTTTATTAGGGCAAGGCTATCTAACCCTAAAAGAGTTCATTCAAATTGGTTGGGGTGGTCTTTCAAACCAAGTTCACAATAGGAAGTAGACAAAGTAATAGATCCTTAAAGCGAGATGGAGTATGACATAATATATTGAAGATCCATCGTTAGGTGCTATGGGAGTCCCTCGAGTAATACAATAACGAGATCATGATACGACGAGGGAGATGGATCCTGACGAGGTGTTGATAGAGGTATACCACGAAGATAGTATCTAGGTCTTATGGGGGATCATCATACCTATATTTATATATAAGTATGTAGCTATAACCTATATAAGTAGACAGGACGTATCATGCATGGAAGTGGAGTCGATGTAGCTAATTAAATGACAAAAGACATAGCAAGAGATAGAAGACAATCGGCCTAAAGTGGTGTTATGTACGAAGTGTAATATTTACAAGTCACTAGAACGCTGTTCTGACCCCCTCCTTATTACATCCCATATGATAGCTTGAAGGACATGTTCTGGTGCTAGGCATCTTCGGTGCTGATAAGGACACTAGACTTATGAAATGTTAAATCTTGATCAGTAGTTATGTGACTTATTGTATTTTGTTATTCCGATATGAAATATATCATTAATGCTCTAATATGCATTCATTCGTTTTATTTTTAGGATACCAAGCCAACAATTCATGCTTTGGTGGACATGAGTTTTTCGATTTAGCGAAAAATTCAAGCCCACTAGGGTGCGGTAGTTAAAGTAAGGTTAGTATGATAGTCAATTATAGTCAACTCAGAGTTGAAATATCTGGCCAGAGTGGTACGGTTAATTGTAAATCTTATTTTTGAACCAAGAACTTTGTTTATGGACTAACCAAGTTAGACGCGGTGGATATTGGAATTTTGACCTAAATTCAAATTCCATAAGTCCTAAAATGATATAATGTTGATGAACAGAATTGGTTTAAATAATCATTACTAAAAGGTACCGCTTTAAACTTTAAAATTGGTTGCCAATAAAGATGTATAAGCGATAAATCTAGCAAAACTGTTAAACTACTAGCTAATGTGACGTGTGAACGTTACTATTTGAAATGTTCAATATTAATCCCTGATTGAATTTACACCGATACATAATCACATCGTAGATTATCCAAAATACATATTATATAATTAGTTTACAATTGTTATAAATAAATCAGTGAAAGTTATCATGTGATCGTGTAATATGAAAGTTAACTAAATTACTTGCTTGAGAGGAATATGAATACGAAAATATAAGCAATAATAAAAGACACCAAAGATTTTTATACTGGTTCGAACTTTCCATTCTACGTCTAGTCCCAGACTCCTTCTAGAATTCAATCGATACACTCGCTTCACCTGGAGGAACATGTATTACACCGCCTGAACAACCGAATAGGACTTTCCCCCTAGACAACCGAATATGACTTCTGCTGCCTAAGGATACTACAACAGGACTTCAAATACAAATGGAAATGTTTATGACTGAATATGCTCTGTAATAGCACTGATGAGTCAATATGAGTACACCCTTCCTATAATCTTTTTCTTTATGGTATATAGTGAAATTCGTAAAGAAAGGAAGACTTATTCATCAATCAAGAAGTATGCTTGAGTGTTAGTGATCAAATAGTTTGATTTGAGAATCTTTAAAGTAAATAGCAAGTGTATAGAAATTAAAAATCAAGAAATCAGAATTTGTTAAAAACAGTGTTCAAATTGCTTGCTATTTATAGTTTTTAAAAGATTACATTGCTTCGTGAAGAGTAGCCATGAATCAGAAAGAAGCAACTGTTGAACAGAGCGTTGTTTCTGCTCAAGGAAGAGAAGCAACCTTTCAAAAAACTAGCCGTTATTTTTAACTTAGAAATCTGAATAAAATTCAGCCTTCTGAATGTAACGAAATAACAAACCAGCGCTGAAACAGTGCAAAATAGGTTGAATTCAGACGTTTGAATATTAAGGTCAAACATCTAAATGCACCTCAAAATTTATTCTATGCTTCAGCATTCATACGTTTGAAATACATGATTTAGACGTTTGAATCCTGCGTTTTAGACATATAAATGCTTTACTTTGAAAACAAGCGATGTGTTTATTAGCTTGTGCTTGTATACCAATTTGGAGAGGTTTTAACATATATTACTAACTATACACAAACTATAACAATATAAAAGATTATGCTCATCAATCCAGATCTAATCATCAATATTTTCCTACAAAACTTGGTTAGATAAATTCATATATTTGTTATTATCAAAATATCATGAACTGAGGTTTAAACATTCTCCCCTTTTTTGATAATGACAATTACGATAATATTGGCTAGTAAATAATAACTTCTCCTGTCATAGAAAATTGGTTAGTATGAAAATAAGATTTTCACCCCCTGAATTAAAGAATTCCTGTAACAATATTCTACCATTATCTCCCCCTTTGTCCTTGAAAAAAAGGAATCGGGTACTCAACATAGGACAGGAGAGAAAAACAAGTACTAAAACCGCAACAAGATCATAGAGAGATACATCACATAGAAAAACTCAGAAGAAAAAGAATATTTAGAATTAAACACAACTTACAGATTAAACTACAAGTAGAACGAAATGTTTTTAAAGTAACTAACATAAAACAATACAAAGTACTTAAATGGAGAATAAAAAGGTTGGTAGCAAAGGATAAGCAAACATATCATTAATAAAAAAATAGTGAGATAAGAAAGCATTCATACCAACTTAATATTCATCACCGTCGTCAACGACATCAACATCTTCTTCTTCTTCTTCCTTTAAATTAGAAGACCAAGTGAACGGGGCCGGGTTGTGCTGAATATCGGAAGATGAGGAAGACATACAAGGAAGTTATCTCAAATTTTGTTTAAGAATCCCTTGATGGAGTTGAATTTTTTGTTCGTGTTTCTTTCCATGCTCATCATTTGTTTTTGAAGCTTCTTTTGATTTTAAGAAAGAGTTATTAAAGCTTGCTTTGGTGTTGCCTCTTCTCTGATTTCTTGAATTTCCTCATAGTATTCTTCTTCTTTTTGTTGATGAGGAGGTTGAGATGAAGATGACGAGGGTATGTTAGGTGTGGCGGTTGACAATACCACGATTCCGGTTGTCGATCCATTGATGAAAGGGGATGATTTCATGAGATGGCGGTCTCTTTGGTAATTGCATTAGCTCTGAAGTTTTAAAGCCAAGCACATTTATGGACGAAGTTTTCGAATCGGGCATCAGAACTCCACATTGCACTAATATCCGCATGACATAAGCCCCATAATGCAAGGTCTTATATTTCCAACAAATAGTCACATCCTAAAATTCATCTATAATAATCTTCCCCCAATTTACTTATTGATTAGAATAGATAGAATAAAGAGCTTGGAAATCTCTTTTGTAAATTTTCTCATAGCTACCTGTTCAAGATTGAAGAGACTGGATGAGGGCACGATGGATTATTCGAGGTTGAGGATGGAACTTTGTTGAAATCATATTTGTCATGTCATCAGAAAGAAATCTATGTGAAACTTCGTTACATTCATACATATCGGCATCGACATCGTCAAGTCGATTCCTTATAGGGGCATCTCAAAATATGGCCAAGTCTTTGCAAAGGAAGAAAGATTTTAACTCCACATACCATACTCCATGCAAAATCTTCTCTATTTTGTGGATTGTGTTGGTCTAGGTTGATGTTAGCATAAAATAATTTGATAAGAAGGTGGTTGATTTTTAAATTGTTAAAAACATACCCAATTAGCGAATCGAAATAGTTCGACTCTGCCATTTCCCTAATCCTGTAACCATTGAACTCCTGAAATTCATGAATGCTCCATCAAATATTTTAGGGTTTTTCATGCTATTGTATCTTGTAATAGCAGTCTCGTTGTGAAGGCAAGACCTAATTTGAGCTTCGAATTGTTTGGTTGTTGATTCTCTTGTACGCTTGGACCTTGGAGCTATTTATATTTTGAATTTGGACGAAGATTTGGAGATAAAAATGGAGTTTTTAGGGTTAGAGTATAGGTTTTCTGAAGGTGAAAGTGAATGGATGTGGTTAAAAAAAGATATAAAAGAGTAAAGGAAAGTTGGTAGATGGATCTAATGAAGTAGGCCCGCTTAAAAAGATGTTGCCTAACGATTTCAGACGTCTGGAAAATAATTAGACTTATTGAATTGGTGTAATTTAAAGGCAGCAAAGAATTAGTTCATTTCAGGCTTGATATAGATGTATGTTTTTTAGATCATACGTCTGAATCTGGGTGAAAAATATATTCTATGGTATAATATTCAGACGTCTGAATTTTCAATTTAGACGTCTGAATTAGCACCGAATGGTACATTCAGGTTTGTTTAAAATAAAATTACATAATCATCTTTTTATAGTATACAATCATTTACAAGAAATTTATAGATAAAACAACAAACAAAAAATTAGAGAAAACAAAAATTAATATTTGGATGGACAATCGTCAGAATTCCTTGCTTCATCCTTGGTGTTCTCTTTGAATGGTTTAAGAGGAGACCAGTAATTCTGTCGAGCTAGAGAACTAACTGCTTATCCGCGTTCCCATGAGGTTGGAGACACATAAGGACGTGGAGGAGTTTGAGAAATAGTTCGATTTTTGACTGGGGTTGAGCCATAAAATTTGATTGCCATTTTCTCCAACCAATTTAACTTTTGACCTTGAATTTTCTGTTCATAGTAGAGTTCTCTCTGAATATTTAAAGTCTCTTGCTAAAAATGATGAATGTCATCAATCTTTGCTTTGGTTGAAGAAGAGCCAAAATGTAGTTTTCTAAGTCTTTTAGGTTCTGGTGAGAAACCACTATGGTAAACCGAAGCCATTTCATTGTTGGGTGTAGGTGTAGGAAAAGATGAAGATCCCGAGCTAGGTGATTCGAAATCAACTAAAGAATAACCAGATGAATAATCAGAGATATCTTGGGAAGACATATTTTTAATATAGATATAAAAGGTTTTTGGTTTCAAAAACAAGGAGGATTTTAGAGTGTATTGAAACATGTTTGAAACTAAAATATATAGAGAAAACAAAGTTTAAAAATAAATCCAAGTTTATGCTAGAATAAATAATAACCAGATAAACGATATTAAATAGTTCACTGGTTGAAATAAAAATTTATTAAATAATCTTTTTACTAAAGATAGATAAAATGTTTAAAACCATAGAATATAAACAAAGTGTAACTCATAAACAAGAAACACTAAGAGCAAAATGGAAGGGACATTAAAATACCTGACAATAGACCAGAGATCGAGTGTGAGCAGAATTTTTTTTAAATTACAAATGTTTTTGAGAAACAATACCTAATTCTCTTCTTAACTTTATAAAAATAATTTCATTTAAATGTTTTGTAAATATATCTGTTGGTTGATTTTCATAAGAAACAAATTCTAATTTTATTAAATCCTTTTCAGTATTATCACGGAGAAAATGATGGCGAATGTCAATATGTTTTTTTCGTGAATGATTGATTGGATTTTTGGATAAGTTTATAGCGCTAGTATTATCACAGAAAATAGTAGATGTAGATAGATTTATTCTATAATCTTGAAGTGTTTGTTGCATATATATGACTTGAACACATGCTAAAGTAGCAGAAATATATTATGCTTCACAAGTTGATAATGAAACACAATTTTGTTTCTTGATAAACCAAGATGCTAAGGAATGTCCAATGAAGTGACAAGTCCCACTCGTACATTTTCTATCCATCCGACATCCTCCAAAATCAGGATCACTATACGATACTAATTCAAAAGGACATTCTTTCGGATAAAATAGTCTGAAATCATTGGTTTTGCCAAGATATCGTAATATACATTTCACTACTCGCATATATGATTCTTTAGGATTTGCTTGAAATCGAGAACATAGATAAACACTCATCATTATGTCAGGTCTACAAGTAGATAAGTAAAGTAGCGATCCAATTATACTTTGATATAATTTTTGGTCAACACTTTTTCCATACTCATCCCGATTAAGATGTACTGTTGTACTCACTGGAGTTGGTTTGACCGAAGTGTTTTCCATACCAAAGCGTTTAATTAGACTGCTATAATATCTTTCTTGGTTAATAAAAATTCCATTTTATAGTTGTTTGATCTGTAATCCGAGAAAATCTGATGATTCTCCCATATGTGACATTTTGAATTCTTTAGTCGTTATATTAGAAAAATCTTGACATAATTTATTGTTAGTAGAAGCAAAAATAATATTGTCAACATAAATTTGAACAATTAAAATATCCTTTTTAGTTTTCTTAATAAAAAGTGTTTGATCAACTTTCCCTGTTTTCAAAACCAGAATTTAAAAGATAGCTTTTTAGTCGTTCATACCAAGCACGTGGTGCTTGTTTTAAACCATATAAAGCTTTCTTAAGTTTATAAACATAAAAGCACTATAAACATCCATTTGATAAATTTTAAAATTATGAAAACATGCAAAGGCTTTTAAGATCCATATTGCTTCTAGTTGGGCGACCGGAGCAAACGATTCTTCATAGTCAATCCCTTCCTCCTGATTACGACAGATCTAGCTTTATTCCTAGTTATATTTCCCTAGTCATCAGCTTTATTTTTGAAAACCCACTTAGTACCAATGACAGTTTGATTACTTGGTCTAGGAACTAAATCCCAAACATCGTTTCGGTCAAATTGGTTAGCTTTTCTTGCATAGCTATAATCCAATTGTCATTAGTAGAGGCATCTTTAGCATTTTTTAGGTTCAATATTTGAAAGGAATGTTACTTGCCCCCATTTGATTAAGTTGACTTCTAGTTCTAGCATTTAAACTAATTTCTCCAATAACATTTTCTACAGGGTGATCTTTTAGTATCCTAGGAGGAGATCTTAATTCATTTTCATGATGATCTGTCATTTCAATTAAGTAATAGAATTATTAGAAGATTTTTCAGTATTAGTATCTGTGACTATCTTAGTAATTATTTCAGCATCATCTAATTATTGTTAATTTTGAATTTTTCATCGAATGAAACATGAAGTGTTTCTCCGATTATATTAGTTCTTTTATTGAAAATTCGATAAGCTTTACTTCGTTCTGAATATCCTATGAATATTCCTTCATCGAATTTTGATCGAGTTTGTCAAGCTGATCTTTTGTATAAGAATAAAACATTTTTGAACCAAAAACTTTAAAATAAGATTTATTTGGTTTTCTTCCATTGAAAAGTTCATATGGAGTATGTTTTGTTAGAGGACGAATGCAGACACGATTCAATACATAACAAGCAGTTGCTACAGCTTCTTCCCAAAAATGTTTTGGTAAAGTGCTTACACTCAATAGAATTCTTGCACATTCTTGTAAAGTCCCATTTTCCCTTTATACAACTCCATTTTGTTGTGGTTACTATAAAAAGAAAAATTATGTGAAAATTCCCTTTGTATTATACAAACGTTCAAAATTCTCATTTTCAAATTCACCTCCATTATCACTTCTAATGTTCTTAATTTTCAAATGTTTGAGATTTTGAATTCTTTTAACCAAGATTTTAAAATTTTCAAAAGCATCGCTTTTATTTTTCATAAAGATAGTCCAAGTATATCTTGAAAAATCTCTACTATTGCAGATACATATTTATTATGATTTATAGATTGAATTTGCATTGGTCCAAAGAGGTCCAAAAGCAATAGTTCAAGTAGTTGTAATGTAGAAATATTTTTATTTGATTTAAAAATGATTTTGATAATTTTCCTAATTGACAAGCATCACAAACACTTTTTACTTTGAAATTCATTTTAGGTAAACCATTTACTAAATCATTTTGAGAAAGTTTACTAATAGCTTTAAAATTAATGTAACAAAATCTTTTGTGCCATAACCAAGGATCATTTTCTTTGGCTATTAAGCACATATTTGAATCATGGATGATTTTCATATTTAAAACATATATATATATATATATTACCTTAGAAAATAAGATTTTTATTTCGATCAAGAATGCTACACTTATTTTCAGAAAAAAATAACATTGAAACCTTTGTCACAAAGTTGGCTGATACTAAGTAGATAACGTTTCAAATTCTTGACTAATAAAACATTTATAATAAGAGGTAAATTAGATGTACTGTTATTGCTCACATCGCCTTTGCCGATGTTGTATCCTTTGGAGTTATCTTCAAAGGTGACAGAGCCTCCATCAGAGTAAATAATGTTAGTCAACATGTCTTTATTTCTTGTCATATGTTTTGAGCAGCCACTATCTAATATCCATTTCCCTCTTTTCTTAAGTGGTACCTGCAAGAAATATGAAAATGATATTGGTACCCACTTTTTGTTAGGGTCCTAAGAGTTAGGTCTTAGGAAACCAAACCTAAGCGGGTTCAGCATTCCCATTGTAAATAAAATCTTTATTATTGTGAACATTTTCCATAAAAGATTTTATGTACTTCTTCCTAATTAAATAATTTATAGTTTTAGGAACTCAAATTTTAATGTTCTTAGAATGTTTTGGAATATTTGGAATACTATTGATTATAACAGGATTACTTTTTTGAAAATGATTTTCAAAAGAGTTTCTTTTCTAAGGTAGATTATTTGAACCTTTCTTATAGTCAAAGCCCTTTTTATCTGACGCGGTCTGAGAATTTTCCAAAATCTTAGACAGATTTTCTCTTCCTTTATTAAAATTTGAGATATTTTTGATAATACCTTCTAACTGTGTTTTGAGACTAGAGATATCTAATTCTAATATTTTGACATTTGCTTTTAAATCATGATTTTCAACTTGAAGAGAGTCATTCTTTTCTTTTTGAGTTTCGATTTCTTGAATCAACATAGAAATTTGAAAAGTTGTATTAGAATAAGATTCTTGAGAAGCTTGAAGCTCTTCTTCTAAAATTTTCTTTTCATCTCTTAGCATTTCAACTTAAAGTTTGGTTCTATTTAACTTTTCACTAGCCTCTTTATATTTCATTTTGACGTTCTTCATTTTATCCAACAGAACAGAATTCATTTCTACTAAATCATCAAAAGTTAAATCACTCACCTTGTCATTCGTGGTCATAAAACACACGTTTGCTTGTTCAGTGTCACTGTCGCTTTTGTTGTCTGATGAAGAGGATTCTGAATCATACCGTGTTACTAAAAATGCTTGTTTCTTTTTGAATGTTCCCTTCTGTTTTTGTATTTGTCTTTCTTTTGATCAGGACAATCTTTCTTCATATGACCTTTCTTATGACATTCATAACACTCGATAGTTGAAGTCAATGGCTAGTTATTACTGTTGTTGAAGCTGCTTTTATTATTTCCAAATCTATTGTTCTTTTTGAACTTCAAAAACTTCTTGAATTTTTTTGCTATAAGAGCCATATCTTTCCATCGGAATCAATTCTTCCTTTTCAGCCTTGAATGCTAATATCTTTTTATCTTGTGCCTATACTCATTTAGCCTGGAGATTAACTTCATAAGACACTAGATTTCCTATTAACTCTTCCAGTCTTATGGTTGAAATGTCATTAACTTCTTTAATTGCTAAGACTTTTCGTTCTCATTCATCTATTAGAGAATTTAGGATTTTTGAGACGATATCAAAATCAGTGAATTTTTCTCCTAATGCCAAATGTGAATGATATATGTCTTGAAATCTAGAATACATATCATTTATATATTCATCTTGCTTCATTCTAAAGTTTTGGAATTGATTCTTAAGCATAGAGACCTTGCTTTGTTTAACTTTATTAGTGCCTTCATGTGTACATATGCTAACTCTATTAAACCCATTTTTGTCTAGTGCATAAATTAATATATTTATAGCTTTTTCATATGCAGAAGCATCTAGCTTTTATGTGTTAGACCGGTCTTGAATATTCAGTAATAGGTATGTGATGTTCGGTTTGAAAGATATTCCATGTATTATAACCATTAGCTTGCATATAGATTCTAATCCTAGTAGCCCAATAGTTATAGTTCAAACATTGAAAAGTGGCGGTCGTGCAGTGGACTGACCTTCAGTAAAATTGGTGTTGGTGTTATTTTCCATATTACTAAAAAAATATCAAATAACTATGCTGTGGTTATAAGATTACAGGCTCTAATACCAAATGAAAGTTACTATGTGATCATATAATACGAAAGTTAACTAAATTACTTGCTTGAGCAGAATATGAATATAAAAATATAAACAATAATAAAAGACACCAGAAATTTTTATACTGGTTCGAACTTCTCATTCTACATCCAGTCCCAGACACCTTCTGGAATTCAATTGATACCCTCGCTTCACCTGAAGGAACATGTATTACACGCCTGAACAACCGAATAGGACTTTCCCGCCTAGATAACCGAATATGACTTCTACTGCCTGAGGATACTACAACAGGACTTCAAAGACAAGTGGAAATGTTTCTGACTGAATATGCTCTGTAATAGTACTGATGAGTCAATATGAGTACACCCTTTCTATAATCTTTTACTTTATGTTATATAGTGAAATTTGTGAAGAAAGGAAGACTGGTTGATCACTCAAGAAATATGCTTGAGTGTTAGTGATCAAATAGTTTGATTTGAGAATCTTTAAAGTAAATAGCAAATGTATAGAAATTAGAAATCAAGAAATCAGAATTCGTAAAAAAATAGTGTTGAAATTGCTTGCTATTTATGGTTGTTAAAAGGTTGCAATTCTTTTGTGAATAGTAGCCATGAATCAGAAAGAAGCAACTGTTGAATTGAGCGTTGTTTTCGTTCAAGGAAGAGAAGCAACTTTCAAAAAACTAGCATTATTTTTAACTCAGAAGTTTGAATAAAATTCAGCCTTCTGAATGTAACGAAGTAACAAAGCAGCGCTAAAACAGTGCAAAATACGTTGAATTCAGACGTTTGAATATTAAGGTCAAACGTCTGAATGCATCTTAAAATTTATGTCGTGCTTCAGCATTCGGACGTCTGAAATACATGATTCGGACGTATGAATCCTGTGTTTCAGATATATAAATGCTTTACTTTGAAAACAAGTGAGCGTATTTATTAGCTTGTGCTTGTATACCAATTTGGAGAGATTTTAACATATATTACTAACTATACACAAACTCTAACAATATAAAAGATTACGCTCATCAATCCAAAGTCTGATCATCAATATTTTCCTACAAAACTTGGTTAGATAAATTCATATATTTGTTATTATCCAAATATCAGGAACTGAGGTTCCAACAATTAGTATTTATGAAATATTATTTATACGATGAACCGGTTGCCATTAATATTTTCTAAGTGCTAGTATAAATTAATTGGATGCATATATAAAAGTTATATATACACGAATCGATATACGATATCGATATGAATTAAATTTAATTTATATTAATTAATTGCTAAATGGGTTTGGAATGATTCAATCGTATAGCTTCATAATATAGTCGCCTATATGTGAGCAATGAAGGATTAAAGGGTCCCAAAGTAAGATCTTGAAGTGGTAATAAAGAATGAGTAAACTAAGGCAGAGAATATCTCCTTTACTCTCTTTATAAAAGCCACATTACCCTTTCTTATTTCTGTAAATATTTTCTCTCCCTTTCCTCTATCATAACCACAACCTCCATTCCTCCTAGGCAAAAGCATTTGATCCAGACAACATAAGTAAAAAATCAGCGGTGGTCCTTTAAGCAGTTGCAAAACTAGGAGCTCGGATCAGGGTCAGATCCAGGGTTGTACCAATCTAGGTGCATATCTAAGGCTATATCTATAAGGTAAGATCCTATTGTTTATAATCTGCATTCTATCATATTAGTATATATCTTTAATGTTGTTTGAACGAATTCATATGCATAGCTGTTGTCCCCTTACGAATATACTATAATAAAATTATATATATAAATACAAATATATATATATATATATGCAAGTTTCACTAATGTATCTTATCTCTGTTTAGATTGTAAAAAAGTTATAAATAAAAGGTATGACAAATTTTTGTAAAAGAATTATTCTTAAAACATTGAGACCAGTTTTATTTAATTTAAAGTTTTTCACTAACTACAAATATAAATTGATAAATCTAGATACACATATATGTCAAATTCTTTTAAATCATTATATGCTGCAAATAATATTTGGTAAAAAATTATATTTCAAAACATAATTATAATTTTATATTCAAATATAAGTTTGTACATTGTTTTTAAGTTATATGTGTGTGTGTGTCTTAGTATGTTTACATCGATACATTATTAACATTATTTTCATAGAATATATCTTATTACATACGAGTATGTACGCACGTCCAGGTGGACCTGCATTTGATCATTGTGCCATATTGTTAATTGTTATTTATAAAATAATGTAACTATTTAATAATTGAATTACTACATTTTGAAGTTTTGTTATGAATTTTAGTTCCAATAGTAGAATAAAGAAACATGCATTAAATTTTACCTTTATCAACCACAATCCGTGTAAGCAATAATTGAAAAGTTATGACAAAACACAATAATAAACTGCATGATTGTTAATAATAGAGATATTAGTTCAATGAATTCTCATTATTTATAGTAGAGATAGGGATTTTGATTGTTATTTCATAAATGTTTAAAAAGAAAAATAAGGAAAATGGAAATATATAACATATTAAAAACAATAAGATCGATAAAAGGCTAATGAATATAAATTACCTAAAGAAAAAGAATTGATTTTGATTTGAAAATTTAAAAACTGCAAAAAGCCATCCTTTGTGGAATAAAATCATAATCATACAAAAAGAAGAAGAAAATACACTCTATGCAATAATTTTGGAAACATAAAAATAAACTACATGATTGAATAAAAAAAGGGTTGAAATGTTTAATTCCTATTCAACAGAGCATAAAACACATACTCGCTCTTTTATTGTTACTCATAACATAGTTTGTTGCATTTGGTAAAATATTCAAAATTTCCAATATAATGAAACAGATGTGTACATAAGAAGGTGAGGTACCGAGGGTGCAAATCTGGAAACAATGTTTAATAAGAAACAAAATTTATGGATATTACCACCTGCATATGAAGAAAATCACGGTGTTTTGATCTTAATATGCATTCGCAGACTCCATTATGCAGTAGTAGGAAGGAAACGTAAGTCAGTTAACAATTTCATCGAAACTATTTAACATGATTCAGAAATTGACGGAATGTGTAGAGTGACAAAAGTGTAAATAGAACAAATTATGATGCAAAAGGTAATAATAATAAGACTTGGACATTAATACTTATTAATCTCTAATTGAATACTCAAATACAAAGCCGTGGGGATCAAAGTTCGGTACTTCTAGCTAGCAGGTCAATTGAATTATAAATTTAGGGTCAAACTTAGTCGTTGCATCATTATTTTTCCCATTGTTTGATTTTTCACAACTTGTAGAAAATTTTATAAATAATAAGGACGATAGTTCGGCTTCTTTGCTGCATCCAACATTAGTAAAATCGAACATACAGAGTCCTCAATGGTTCTCTCTTCCTGACTGAACAACTATATTGCAAATTAAAGATAAAACAGAAGTTTAGTTGAATTGTACGATGAAATTGATAAGGATGAAAATGAGTTAGGATTATAACAAAATATATTTCATATTTATACAACTGTTCCTCTTTTTTATCATTTTTTAGCTCTCTTTGCTGAAAATCGATATGTTGTAGCAGTATACTATAGAAAAATAAACAACATAATTAACTATTACTTCCAGTCCTATTTACCCAAACACTTAATCTACCTAAAAAAGTAAACTAAGGGAAAACTAAAACAAAATATAAAAATTGACATTTACTTGCATTCCTTCAATTTAAAAATAAAAAATAGAACAAGGATAGACGCAAAGATGAAATCAAACATTTGTGTAACAGTGATATGAATTATTGAATGTGGACATGGTAGGTGAAGAGAAAAATGAGTACAGATAAGGAGAAAGCTACCTTCACTTGCAGCAATACGAGTCTACGTGCTGAATTGATGATTGATAAACTGAAGATGATGGTAGTTGGAGCACTACTTAGACGTGTAGGACCATTGATCATGGAGCGGGATGTTTGTGAAGGAGTTCAGATGAGCAGTGGACAAAAATTTAGTGCTGTGACATAAAGGAACATATGAAAAAGATTAAGTACAAAAATTGAAAGAAAGATTTGAAATAATTAACTCTATGATACTCAATGTATAAATAAAATTATTATTAAAGTAATCCTACATTTTGGGCATATGGAAAACGTGATAAAAAGTTTAAACAAATATATACAAAGTATGATTTATGCACCAAATAAATATATTGCTCGAACCTAAAGAAAATGTTGTACACATGCTACCACTGCTTGAATTCCAGAGAAAGGTAAAATCAAGACTGGAAAAGGTAAGGTATAAAGCAGTCCATCGCTCATACCTTCTACCTTGTACTCTGATTAAAGCATATCACATCCCTGTCTAGCAAACCATGAAAATCGAGATTAAAGTATACATCAATGGTCAAATGTAGGAAATCATATATAGTACTTAACAAACAATCAAATATTAAAATTCTCTTGAACTCGAACCGGCCATGACTTTGCCTCATGCGTTTGCGTATCATTATCATTGCACTCAGGCCCGGCCCTAAGGCAAGGCGAGCAAGACAGTCGCCTAGGGCATCGGATCTGGTAGGGGCAACAGTTGGTGGTAGTGGTGGTTTACCATTTTATGAAGATAAAAATATTTTGTATAAAAACATTGCTAATTGAGTATGTGGTGTGGTGGTAGTTGTGCTGTTTGCTCAATGGGGCAACTCAAGTTCAATTCTTAGCAAGGTGCATGTTTTTTTGTTATATTACTTGAAATCTGGGCTAGGGCAACCAAATTACTTGGGCCGGCCCTGATTGCACTCAGACTTGCAAATTGCTTTTTTTGGCTGTTTCATCCATTATACCAAGCTTGATGACCCTTCTTCACTAAACCTCTCAGTATGCTCTTTTATTTTGCTGTCTAATTACAAAGTGATTTTGTTGGAGTTTGCAACAGTAGAAAGTAAATTTGGCATTAACTCATCCTTACACTCATAGTCACTGGGCTTGATTCTCTTTACATTTATAGGGATGTAGTTATCAGTTTGTGTACATTTTGAGCCAATGCATAATAATACAAAATTACCTGCTAATACAAAATAGCGCATGAACGAATTATGCAATGAGAAGCAATGGTGATTCGACGCACAAGTGGATCGTCGGTCGATTCATAGTCGTTAATCGCATCATCGATTGAGAAGATAGTGGATCTGGAACTACACTGAACTAACTATCGGTCGCTCGTGGGAGAAGGCATGGAGGTTGAATTAGCTTCGATGTGGAATCAAATCTAGGTTTTTTATTTTAGGGGTGGACGATGCGAAAATAAAATGATGGATACGAATAGAAGATGCGGAAAGAACAATACGATATGGGTAATCTGGGTATTTCAAAAAGACAGGTTGAAATCAGTTCAAAGAATTCTCATTATTAGTAGTAAAGATAGATTTTATAAGATTAAATAAAAAATGTTATAAAATTAGCTGAAAGTCATTTATATTTATATATATTATATTTAATTTTAATAATTGCTTTAATGTAAAATTAATTAATACGTATAAAAACTTATTTTATTCGATCATATATTATTATACTATGATAATTTTAGCTTAATTTTTAATATATTATACATATAATATTTTATTTTAATTTTCTAGTCCAGGTCATTTTTAAACTATTTTACTCAGTAAACAAATCAGATACTTTAAAATTGAATCTCAAAATAATTTATTGCTATGTAAAAAAAGAAATGTAACCATTGTTCATTAGAAAAGGCAATCATAATGATTTAGGACTAAAGTAGTTACCAGTAACCATTGAATAAGTCTTTTCAGCTTGACTTGGGTCAAAATCACAGAATGTGTTTCTACGGTCCCCATCTCCGAATTTCAAAGTTCAAATACATATGTACGTACATTTTTTTGAAAATGGGTTCTTTCATTATTGATAACAAATATATTATAATACATATCATACCATTACATACTATAAACTTTTGTTGAGTCAACTAGCTATACATATGATAATCTAAAGTAATAAACACAAATAGGTACACTCCAAATGTTCAAGTTTATCCTATTAATCACGTATCAATGTGTATACGTATATTGAGCCCAATCTTCTTATTAATTGCAAATCATTATCCACATACCCTTTCTCACTGACAAGAATTGGTAACTGCAATTCAAATGAATCAAACACGTGTTTCCTTCTGTCCACAGTACTTGTACGTAAAGAAAAAATGTGGCTATCATGTGATCATTTCTTCTCAAACTATTGCAACTACTGTAACCATTGTTAATGGAGTTTTTAATCTAGCAGAATTCAATAGGAGTTAGTATTTAGGGACTATGCCAAAATGACTTGAAACATGGCATCTAAAAGAAAAGGCCGAACAAGAAGAATTAACCAAAAATCGCTAGCAATCCATGTCGAAGCTTCATGGGTCGTTCAAGCTCTTGCATCATGAATCAATATCTCTTCTAAGTGCATTTCCCAAGTTTCATAGCCTTCCAAGCAACCTAATTCGAGAAGCAAAGACTCATCTGATTCTAGTCATAGTTCAATCCAACATCTGCATGAATCATCATCAAAACAAGAAAAACTAGCTATGAAATTAGGTGAAGAGCACCTACATAAGGCAGAGAGTGCAACCCAAAGGAAGAAGTCAAAAAATCCTCTATGTACATGGATTGCTAGCGATCCATGCCCTATGTATCGCTAGCGATCCATCTCATTATATTAGATCGTTATGAGATTTTTAGAGAACTTTTGCATCATCGAGTGTAGGCTTCCGGCAAAGCAACCTAGCCCAATTGCTCTTCTGTGCTTATAATACCATCCTACCTGCAACGTAAAGTGGATCTTATGGACTGGCTGCTAGAACTTTATAAAGATTATTCTTCATTCTTCTCCTCCTACAAAATTGTCATCTAGGGGTTCACTGTGAATCTTCAATGAATTCCTGTAATTGTGACATAATCTAACTTAGAAGATTCAATCATTATAATTCGATTCAACTTGTAACAGCAATCTGTTAATAGAAATTTATAAAGTGGACATGGGCTTCACGATCACTGAACCGCTATAAAAATCTTCGTTCCTTTTTACTATTTCTACTTGTTTTAATTTATTTTCTATATTATTGCTCTGTAAGAACAGGGCTGGTGCTTTCACACTCAATCCAGGGTGTTGATCCATTTTTTAGGCTAGCATTTTGGTCCTTCGACCGAGAAACCTAAATCTAGTCTCAAATCTAGCTCTCTGCTTTGGATCGGATTGGTCCAGAAGTTAGATCATCAATATCTACTTGGAAGATAATTTATTGAAAACCAGTGGCACTGGGGAGGAAGAGAACTACCTTCGAAAGATCCATAGGAGGTAGTAATACTGGAGAAGAAACAAGCCTTAGTAAGTTGATGATAGTAACCCCAACAACTTGCAACTTGGGGCTAACACTGGAGATCAAGTGCCAGAATCCTCCACTTAGCATGAAGTTGTGATTAAGGTAGAATAGAACCAGACGGTTGATGAAATTAACCAAAAAAGGGCAAACAGTCCAAGGGCTCTTATGGAAAAGTTAGATGCTTTCTTACCGCTCCAATCACTATCTACTTCCAAAACGACACCCGAAGTCATGGTTGCTACGGAGCAATAGCTTTCTTCTATTTCTGGCTTAAGTGAAAGAAACAAAAAAAAAAGCAAAAGGAAGTAATGAGTGGAGCTCCATGCATCACGATAGTGGAAAATGCTAATACTTTGCCCATTGTAAAAGCGCTTACTACAAACTTGAACTTAGGAGTGAAAAATTCATGGGAGGACGTACTAGTAGCTGATACTGACTCTAAGGAAGGAGAATTCAACTCAAATGATGAAACTCCACCTACAAGACCAATCTCCTGCCAACGACCTCCGTAGGAGTGACTCATCCATAGACTGGACAACCCTGTATGATCTATCTAGAGCTACTGACCCTGCACAGCACATGTAAAAGTACATTTGGAATGGATGGTGCAAGGGCAACAGATGAAGTTCATTGTCGATGTTTCCCCATCTATTTGGAAGGAATTGTCTCCATGCGGTTTACCGGACTTCCTCCACGATCTATCTCAACCTTTAACGAGCTAGCCAGGAAATTCTTGGAACAATTAGACTACACACGTCCCAGCAAAAGGACGTGATGTCTCTGTCCGGTTACTTCCAAGGACCCAACGAATCACTAAAATCATTCTTGAACCACTTTAACATAGCTATCACCAAAGTCAGAAATCCAAATGAGGATATGATTTTCATGGTACCAGTTTACTTGATCCATCTAGAGGCAGACTTCAGGAGATGGATTAAAATGAAGAAGTCGGCTACTATGAAAGAATTCAATCGAAAGGTTAGTCGGTACTTAAGATTGGAAGAGGAAAATACGTTCAAAGGTAAAAATACTAACATGAAACCAAATGAAAATGTGGCGATTAATCAAAATGGCAAGAATTGAAGTAACTGCTGGAAAAGATGGGGGCCACAAAAGGAAGAACCAGCATCAGAACACTGGCAAAGAAAACGGAGGGCGAATGAAACTCAAAGGTCTGAAATGCGAAGAATACACTCCGTTGAATGGCGGATGGAGAATATTTGCCCGGCAACTCAGGGAACAGAAGAGTACCCGAAGCCGCCTCGGAAAGATGAGTCTGAAAAATAAAGGAAGTTGGGGAAGTTCTATCACTTTTATGAAACCCATGGTCATAATACAAACGAGTGTTACCATTTAAAGAACGTGATGGAAGAACTAATTAGAGAGAACAAGCCCCAACTACATGTGAAGATGCCCAGAGATTCTAATTAGCCAACCGAACCTCATCCTCTTACCACCTAAGGAAACCAATGTAGATCTAGGAGAGATGGATCCAAATGAGCTAAACAGAGACTTGTCATCAATACCATTTCGGGAGGCCCTTATCCAACATAGAAAAGTTGAGGCGAGATGGAAAGATATGCTAGTTCAATCAAACATGCTCCAAAGGAATCTCGCTTTGCGATTGAAGACGGGACCCCCGCTAATAAGTGGAGGATTCTCCATGAAGACATCATGTTTCAAAACTGAGATAGTCAAGGAATAGAAGCTCCAATTTTTTATCCAATGGTGGTGACGTAGGAATCAGACAAGTCATCGTACGTCGGATGTTGGTTGAGAGCAAAGGATTAGTAAACATTTTGTTTCGACATATGTTTGACCAAATTAAGATTAATATGAAGGATGGTCTCTACATGCCGAACCAAAATCCAAGGATTTGTTTGTCATCCACTATAACCGGTTGGCATAATTGATCTTCCTGTTGAACTCGAAACAAGAGATCAGAGAGTGGTTTTTACCAAACCTTTGTGATAATTGACGAGATGTCGGCCTATAATGCATTCTTGGGATAGTTGGCCCTCGTTGATTTCCGAATTATCCTGGCACAATGGTGTCTCACTATAAAATTCCCTATGGAAACGGAGTTGGAATGATAAAGGGAGACCAGAGTGCTGCAAGGGAATGTTACATTGCTGAATTGCATGAAAAAAAAGAAAGAAAAGGGGAAGAGTGTGGAGAAACCTCTATGCATTTGCAAACCATCAACATAGCAACTATAGAACCGCCCATCGCTTGGGGACCATAGCCGATTCAATAAGGTTATGGACCCTAGAAAGAAGAGTTCAGAGGAGGAACGAGCAGCACTGGCAGAGATTACGGTGTCTGTCCCTATAGTTATGGATGACCCGACATGAGTACTAAAAATAGGATCACATCTTGGAACCAAGACACGGCAAGAACTAGTCAAGTTTCTTCATGCCAGTTTCGACGTGTTAGCTTGGACCATTTCGATATGTATGGGATATCGTCGAAGATATCTTATCACACACTTAACATTGATCCCAAGTACACTCCAGTAAGGTGGAAGAGGCGCACCCTCGGACCAGAATGGTTTGCTGCACTAAGAGAGGAAGTGGATAAGCTATAGGAAAATGGCTTCATCCACGATGCAACCTATCCCGTATGGGTATCAACTTCGATTATGTTAAAAAATTCCAATAGGAAGCGGAGGACTTACGTTGATTACTCAGATTTAAATAAAGCCTACCCATTGTCCAAGATCGATCAACTTGTTGATGCCACAGCAGGCCATGAGCTATTATCATTTATGGATGCCTACTCTGGATACAACCAAATCAAGATGCATGAACCCGATCAAGAGAATACTGGTTTCATTACTGACCTTGAATTATGCTATTATCGAGTTACGCCCTTCAGACTGAAATCGCAAGGGCAAACTACCAACAACTAGTAAACACAATATGCAAAGATCAAGTCGGGAAAACAATGGAAGCATAAAAGTGGATGACATGCTAGTTAAACACGCATATCAGAGAATCACTTAGAAAATCTTGGATAGATGTTTGAAATATTACGAAAATATGGAATGAAGCTCAACACATTGAAATGCTCTTTCGATGTTGCTTCTGGCAAATTCCTTGTTTCTTCATGAATGCAAGGGGCATCGAAGCTAATTCGTAACAGAGTAATGCTCTAAGGAACATCAAAGCCCCCATAACTAAAATGGAATTACAAAATTTAAATGGAAAGATCACAGCGCCGAGCCGATGCATTTCCCATGCGACTAATAATTGCATACCATTCTTTGATGCATTGAAGAGGGGAAAGAAGAATTTTGAATGGAATGAAGCCTGTCGAACGGCCTTTGAAGAATTACTCTATCATATGGAAACTCCATCGGTCTTATCTAAGCCGATAAATAGGGAAGATTTGTTCGTTTATCATGCTGTGTCGACCCATGCTCTGAGTGCAGCATTGCTAAGTGAAGAGGCTAGGGTCTACAGACCCGTCTACTATATTAGCAAGCGGTTTACTAGAGCTGAAAAGAATTACCCGAAGTTGGAAAAACTTGCCTATTGCCTATTGATCACATCGAGGAATCAACGACCGTACTTCCAGGCTCATCCTCTCAAGGTGTTGACGTATCAACTTCTGAAACAAGTGTTGTATTGCCTAAAGACATCAGGTCGACTTCCGAAATGGAATACCGAGTTAAGCCATACTTAGCACCCTCAAAGAGATATCAATGCACATGCACTGGAAAATTTCATCGTCTAATTTACCGAGTGGGACGTTGTAGAAGAAAGCACTTCGGACATTGTGCCACAGTGGAAGTTGTTTGTTAATGGTGCATCAAATGAATCTTGTTCAAGTGCAGGGGTAGTACTAAAAACCCCCGGAGGATGATCTATTTTCTACAATCTAAGACTGGAATTCCTTGCCACCAACAATGTAGCATAATATGAGGCTTTAATGGTAGGATTAAAAATCGTTAAAGAATTAGTAATAAAAGTTGTGCATATCTGCAGCGATTCTTAGCTAGTCATCCTCCAACTGAAAGGGGAGTACCATGCAAGGGGCGACCTCGCCCTCTACCTATCAAAAGCGCATGAATTGTTGTAGGACATCGAGCACTACACTTTAAGTCATATTCCGAGGATACAGAATATGCAAGCGGATCACCTAGCCAAAATAACTAGTTCCAGAGATGCTTAATCAATGGGACCAACCCTAGTGCTTACATCACCTAGGATAGATGATATAAATATCGATAGTATTATGGAAACCGTAGAGGAAGTAGAATCATGGATGACGTCGATCGAAGATTACCTGATCGAAGGTACATTCCCCAAGTGTAACGACCTGCCTTTTTGGACATTTTAATTAGACACACATGTCGAACTCATGCCATTCAAAAGGGCAGATTAATATGGGATAAATAAGAAAAAGAGAAGAAATAAAAACAAATACAGAATCTCACAGCGGAATGACAAAATATAATAATCAAATAATAGTTCATGAAGCTGTTTACAAAAAAATTGATTATACTTATACAACATAGAATCAGAGTTACATACAACAGAGGATAAGTAATAAATAAATGCAGCTGAACAATATAATGCGATGGAATAAATATAATAAATAATATTAGTATAAATCTTCATCTTCATTCTCTAGAAATAAGGTCTTCAACCATGAAATGCTTAGGCTGACCCTTGAAAAGACAAAACACTCGAGTCAGAACTAAAAGATCTTATGTAAGTTAAATCAACGGTAAAAACGAGTGTGATGGCTTCAGAGACATTTACAGGGTTTGACATGTCCTATCCAGTGTCTAACGTGAGTGCAATAACTTAAGAGATGTTCGAGATTCTCATCTCGTAGGGATCCGTTAAACTATCTACTACGTAGTAAAATACGCTACTATAATATGTCCACCGTAAAGTAAAAGTATTAAAATAGCGTTAAGGCGTTACCCATATCCCCCTTAACGTATTTTTATATATTCTTATAGTCTATAATAATTCCTTCGTAAACTGGAGGGATATCAGAGACACTCTATAGGTATGGTACAAAACAAACTCGTAGAAGGCGCTCTAGGGCATGTGAACACGACACTCGAGGCAATGCCAGGGTAGATATACCAATTGCGGATTCGGACTGGTGGTAACGCATAGCAGCTACTACCGCCCACCTTGGACACACTCCAAAATCAAAATCAAGGGTGGCCACTAAATCAAATCCCAAAAGCAATAGAATGATATCGAAGAAATGTGCCCGATCGGAGGTGCGACCTCACTTGGCCTGACATTGCTTCTGTTTTAGTCACATATAAGCTGACTCATGGGAGTCAGGGTTACGTCATACCTCGTAAAGAAATCGTTCGCCAAACCATCCTACTTCATTTCTGGAATCTCAACCAAGTACATAGTTGTTAAAGTGGTTTTCGGTATTGGTAGAGAGTATGACAATATCCGTTCTAGGTCCTTTTAACAACCAATCGCTTATTACAAACCGGATGGTTCTTTTACATTTCAAAAGTCAATTCACAATTTATACCAAAATATCATATTCTCAAAACCATATCACTTTCTAAATCATATCCATTTTGAAATCATATTCACCTTTTAAATCATATCATTTTCGAAATCATAATTTCCTTCAAAAATCACATTATTTAAGTTAAATTCTCACTTCAAAATCATCATATTCAATTAATTATAACATTTGAATTCCAACTTAGGTTATAACATCATTTAACCGCTTTTAAACTAATGAGTTTGAATATAAACACATTCCCACTACCTAGTCTAAAAATTTAGAAGATAGTTTTAAATAGTTATAAATAGTTTTAAATCGTTATAAATATTTAAAATACTCTAAATAGTTTAATTAAAGATACCGTTAAATTGATTTAAGATAGTTAAATAGATTAAATTCAATTAAAATAGATTAAATAGCTTTAAAATAGATTAATTGTATTTAAAATAAGTTAAAATGGGTAATTAGTTTTAAAATAAATTAAATAGTTTAAAATGGGTTAAAATGATTTAATATAGTCAACATAGGTTAAAATAGTTTAATAATTTAAAAATATTAAAATTTAGAATCTTCAAAATAATATACTTTTAAAACAATTCATACTAAAATATGAGTTTGAAATTAATATCAATTTAACCATTTATTTTAATTCAACATATCTAGACCATTACAATTCCAAATCAGCAAAATCCAATTTCGATCTTCAAATCAAATTCTAAATAAGCTATTAAATTCTATATCAATTTCAATCCACGTTTGAAATATCAATTTAAATTATTCCACTTTCCATACATTTCAAAGTTATATTTCAAACAAATTCAATCACTCGATTCTGACAAGCCTTCATTTATACTTAAAAAAATCAATTTTAAATTTTAAATTTTAAATTTAATTACTTAAAGCGGTTCCTTTAGAACAATTCACCTTTCAACATAAAACTTGACTTTTCAATAATAATTCAATTAATATAAATCAAATTTTATTTCAAAATATCATTTAATGGATTTAAAATCATTTAATTTAACCAATTCAGTGTCCGTATATGATTCTCTACCCTAGGGTCAAGTGATACGGATATCTATCATTTCAATCCGCAATTTAAAATTTTATGGTTTTATACCCTTTCAAGCCGCAATCCCAAACTATTATAAAATCCATAAAATTGCTCGAGTCTATCATTTCAACTCATAACGATTTTTCCCTAATCCATAGATCGTTCGGGTATACATCATTCAACCATAGTGATTTTCCTTATAATGACTAAGGAACTTGTAGAGTGATAACATTTTATAAATAACATTTTATAAATCAAACATATCATCCAATCAACCAATATCAACAAACCAAACATCCATCACAATCAGCATTCAATTTAATAAATAAATATCAGAAATTAACTATTTATCAATAACAGGTATTTAACTGGCAATTTAAATTCATAATAGATTAAATAATGATTTAGTTCAAAATAAATCCTAATTAACAGGAATAGCAGTTTATATATACCAAATAGCAATGAATAAATTCCTAATCATATCATAAATTTAATTTAACTAACATAAGAAATTTTAGAAGTTGTGAGTGGATCAAAACACTTACCTTTGATTTTATATTGAATCAAAATCCAATTTAATCCCAAAATTAAAAATGGTCTCATATTTTGTCCAAATTAGTGTCAAAATGTCTGGAATTTCGATACGATCCCAACAAAACAAATCGCGAATGAAATGGACCTCGTATGTAAAAGTTATTGATATTAGAATGCTTGAAAAATAAATAAAATAAAATAAAATAAATGGAGGGAAAAACTGTAAATACCATTCCTCTCTCAAGCCCTAGGCCGACTCATGTGAGCGATACCTGTATTGCCGCCACGCTTCAGATCGACTAACGCACTGACCCACATCGTCGTCGACCTTTTCGGCCACCCTACCTTCGCCGTAGGCCTTCCCCAAGGCCACGACCCCCCTCCCTCGAGCACCACGAGCGACGCCAACGAACCCAAAAAATCACGGCCGTCGGTAATACTGTAAGCCTAATTGAATTTTCACGGTAGATAGTCGTTAACTCGCTAAACCAACCACACCGATGGACTACGCACTCGACTCTCTACACAGCAGTACCAAAGAATCAACTCAGTCGAAGTCGATCGCAGCCCAACGAACGGTCCAGAATCAATCGCCCAATTTTGGCCACACAGAAACTCATATCAAAAAACAAACTGCATATTTGATTTGCTCTCATCGAGAGATTTAAATCAATATTAATTTGATAGGGCTTGAGGAGTTTAAATTTCGATTGAAATTTTGATTTGAAATTGAATTGGGAATTTGTTTGTCTGCCATTGAGAATGAGAAGTGGGCAGATGAAATTTTACGTACAGACGAATGAAAATAAGAAATAGCTAGGGTTTATAACAGACTATTTATAGGCAGATCAGAAATAGAAATGAATTGACAAGATCGATTTACGCGCTGAACAATAAATGACCCGAAAAGCCCATTTTGTCTTCGAAACGAAAATGTGTCACCCATATATTAAAATAGATGTTTTCAATATTTTTAATTTCAATGGAACAGGTTTCAAGTCTAAATTCCATTGTATGAAGAAGTTATGTTAAAATCAGCTTATTTCAAATTGATTTCAATTGATCTCAAATAAATTTATTTCTAGGCGTTTCGAGTCCGAACGATCAAACGACAAGTCTGATTGCTACGAAACTTGAAACCTTACAATAATTCACTGTTAAAGATCTGATGAAACTAGTTTCGTCGAAATCCGAGGCAGTGGCCAAAAGGGCTATTTTCCCATTAATTAAATAAATTAATATTAAATTAATTAATTCACTTTTTAATTCAATATTTATTAATTAAAAATTTCACCATTTTTGATTACTTAGACATTTATAATAATTCAAAACAAGTTTACACATCAATTCAGTGCTTAAAATTTTGCTAATTACAGCGTTTAATTTCAACGGTAATTAAGTCCAATTAATTGTATCTAATTATAATAATTTGATTTAATTTGATTTCAGACTTTATATTCAATCAATTATTGCTCAAATAACATAGTTAATACTTGTTTGTCTTTCATTACATTAATATCCTCCAATTTCCATCTTTATTTGTATTAACTACTTCATTTCCATTTATATTGATTTTTTGTCAAACTTATACATTATAAAAATTTAAGATCCTAATTAATTTATTATCTTGATTCAAATCTTTTATTAAATCGATTATTTCCATATGAATATAATTTACATTTATACATATTTTATTACATTCACAGATTTGCAGTTATTGTCTTAAACCATATGAATGTAACTTTTAATCTTATTCAATTATAGTTGATTTCCAATGGTCAAAATACAAACGAGTGTCACCATTTAAAGAACATGATGGAAGAACTGATTAGAGAGAACAAGCCCCAACTATATGTGAAGATGCCCTGAGATTCTGATTAGCCAACCGAACCTCATCCTCTTACCACCTAAGGAAACCAATCTAGATCTAGGGGAGATGGATCCAAATGAGCTAAACAGAGACTTGTCATCAATACCATTTCGGAGGGTCCTCATCCAACACAGAAAAGTTGAGGCGAGATGGAAAGATATGCTAGTTCTATCAAACATGCTCCAAAGGAATCTCGCTTTGCGATTGAAGACGGGACCCCCGCTAATAAGTGGAGGATTCTCCATGAAGACATCATGTTTCAAAACTGAGATAGTCAAGGAATAGAAGCTCCAATTTTTTATCCAATGGTGGTGACGTAGGAATCAGACAGCCATCGTACGTCGGATGTTGGTTGAGAGCAAAGGATTGGTAAACATTTTGTTTCGACATATGTTCGACCAAATGAAGATTAATATGAAGGATGGTCTCTACGTGCCGAACCAAAATCCAAGGATTTGTTTGTCATCCACTATAACCGGTTGGGATAATTGATCTTCCTGTTGAACTCGAAACAATAGATCAGAGAGTGGTTCTCACCAAACCTTTGTGATAATTGACGAGATGTCGGCCTATAATGCATTCTTGGGATAGTTGGCCCTCGTTGATTTCCGAATTATCCTGGCACAATGGTGTCTCACTATAAAATTCCCTATGGAAACGGAGTTGGAATGATAAAGGGAGACCAGAGTGCTGCAAGGGAATGTTACATTGCTGAATTGCATGAAAAAAAAGAAAGAAAAGGGGAAGAGTGTGGAGAAACCTCTATGCATTTGCAAACCATCAACATAGCAACTATAGAACCGCCCATAGCTTGGGGACCATAGCCGATTTAATAAGGTTATGGACCCTAGAAAGAAGAGTTCAGAGGAGGAATGAGCAGCACTGGTAGAGATTACGGTGTCTGTCCCTATAGATATGGATGAACCGACATGAGTACTAAAAATAGGATCACATCTTGGAACCAAGACACGAAAAGAACCAGTTAAGTTTCTCCATGCCAATTTGGACGTGTTAGCTTGGACCATTTCGATATGTATGGGATATCGCCGAAGATAGCTTATCACACACTTAACATTGATCCCAAGTACACTCCAGTGAGGTGGAAAAGGCGCACCCTGGGACCAGAATGGTCTACTAAGAGAGGAAGTGGATAAACTATAGGAAAATGGCTTCATCCACGATGCAACCTATCACGTATGGGTATCAACTTCGATTATGTTAATTGCATACCATTCTTTGATGCATTGAAGAGGGGAAAGAAGAATTTTGAATGGAACGAAGCCTGCCAGATGGCCTTTGATGAATTACACTATCATGTTTAAACTCCACCGGTCTTATCTATGCCGATAAATGGGAAAGATTTGTTCGTTTATCATGATGTGTCGACCCATGCTCTGAGTGCAACATTGCTACGTGAAGAGGCTAGGGTCTACAGACCCGTCTACTATATTAGCAAGCGGTTTACTAGAGCTAAAAAGAATTACCCGAAGTTGGAAAAACTTGCCTTTTGCCTATTGATCACATCGAGGAATCAACGACCGTATTTCCAGGCTCATCCTCTCAAGGTGTTGACGTATCAACTTCTGAAACAAGTGTTGTATTGCCTAAAGACATAAGGTCGACTTTCGAAATGGAATACCGAGTTAAGCCACACTTAGCACCCTCAAAGAGATATCAATGTATAGGCACTGGCAAATTTCATCGTCCAATTTACCGAGTGGGACGATGTAGAAGAAAGCACTTCGGACATTGTGCCACAGTGGAAGTTGTTTGTTAATGGTGCATCAAATGAATCTTGTTCAAGCGCAGGGGTAGTACTAAAAAACCCCAAAGGATGATCTATTATCTACAATCTAAGACTGGAATTCCTTGCCACCAACAATGTAGCAGAATATGAGGTTTTGATGGTAGGATTAAAAATCGTTAAAGAATTAGTAATAAAAGTTGCGCATATCTGAAGCGATTCTTAGCTAGTCATCCTCCAACTGAAAGGGGAGTACCATGCAAGGGGCGACCTCGCCCTCTACCTATCAAAAGCGCAGGAATTGTTGCAGGACATCGAGCACTACACTTTAAGTCATATTCTGAGGATACAGAATATGCAAGCGGATCACCTAGCCAAAATAACTAGTTCCAGAGATGCTCAATCAATGGGACCAACCCTAGTGCTTACATCACCTAGGATAGATGATATAAATATCGATAGTATTATGGAAACCGTAGAGGAAGTAGAATCATGGATGACGTCGATCGAAGATTACCTGATCGAAGGTACATTCCCTAAGTGTAACGACCTGCTTTTTGGACATTTTAAGCAGACACACATGTCGACTCATTCCATTCAAAAGGGCCGATTAATATGGGATAAATAAGAAAAAGAGAAGAAATAAAAAAAAATACAAAATCTCACAGCGGAATGACAAAATATAATAATCAAATAATAGTTCATGAAGCTGTTTACAAAAAATTTGATTATACTTATACAACATAGAATCAAAGTTACATACAACAGAGGATAAGTAATAAATAAATGCAGCTGAACAATATAACGCGATGGAATAAATATAATAAATAATAATAGTACAAATCTTCATCTTCATTCTCTAGAAATAGGGTCTTCAACCTTGAAATGCTCAGGCTGACCCCAGTGAATTGAAAAGACAAAACGCTCGAGTCAGAACTAAAAGATCTTATGTAAGTTAAATCAACGGTAAAAACGAGTGTGATGGCTTCAGAGACATTTACAGGGTTTGACATGTCCTATCCAGTGTCGAACGTGAGTGCAATAACTTAAGAGATGTCCGAGATTCCCATCTCATAGGGATCCGTTAAACTATCTACTATGTAGTAAAATACGCTACTATAATATGTCCACCGTAAAGTAACAGTATTAAAATAGCGTTAAGGCGTTACCCATATCCCCCTTAACATATTTTTATATATTCTCATAGTCCATACAATACCGTAATTCCTCCGTAAACTGGAGGGATATCAGAGATACTCTATAGGTATGGTACAAAACAAACTCGTAGAAGGCGCTCTAGGGCATGTGAACACGACACTCGAGGCAATGTCAGGGTAGATATACCAATTGCGGATTCGGACTGGTGGTAACGCATAGCACCTACTACCGCCCACCTTGGACACACTTCAAAATCAAAATCAAGGGTGGCCACTAAATCAAATCACATAAGCAATAGAATGGTATCGAAGAAATGTGCCCGATTGGAGGTGCGACCTCACTTGGCCTGACATGGCTTCTGTATTAGTCACATATAAGCTGACTCATGGGTGTCAGGGTTACGTCATACCTCGTAAAGAAATCGTTCGCCAAACCATCCTACTTTATTTCTGGAATCTCCACCAAGTACATAGTTTTTAAAGTGGTTTTCGGTATTGGCAGAGAGTACGACAATATCCGTTCTCGGTCCCTTTAACAACCAATCACTTATTACAAACCGGATAGTTCTTTTACATTTCAAAAGTCAATTCACAATTTATACCAAAATATCATATTCTCAAAACCATATTACTTTCTAAATCATATTCATTTTGAAATCATATTCACCTTTTAAATCATATCATTTTCGAAATCATAATTTCCTTCAAAAATCACATTATTTAAGTTAAATTCTTACTTCAAAATCATCATATTTAATTAATTATAACATTTGAATTCCAACTTAGGTTATAACATCATTTAACCGCTTTAAACTAATGAGTTTGAATATAAACACATTCCCACTACCTAGTCTAAAATTTAGAAGATAGTTTTAAATAGTTATAAATAGTTATAAATATTTAAAATACTCTAAATAGTTTAATTAAAGATACTGTTAAATTGATTTAAGATAGTTAAATAGATTAAATACAATTAAAATAGATTAAATAGCTTTAAAATAGATTAATTGTATTTAAAATAAGTTAAAATGGGTAATTAGTTTTAAAATAAATTAAATAGTTTAAAATGGGTTAAACTGATTTAATATAGTCAACATAGGTTAAAATAGTTTAATAATTTAAAAATATTAAAATTTAGAATCTTCGAAATAATATACTTTTAAAACAATTCATATTAAAATATGAGTTTGAAATTAATATCAATTTAACCATTTATTTTAATTCAACATATCCGGACCATTACAATTCCAAATCAGCAAAATCCAATTTCGATCTTCAAATCAAATTCTAAATAAGCTATTAAATTCTATATCAATTTCAATCCACGTTTGAAATATCAATTTAAATTATTCCACTTTCCATACATTTCAAAGTTATATTTCAAACAAATTCAATCACTCGATTCTGATAAGCCTTCATTTATACTTAAAAAAATCAATTTTAAATTTTAAATTTTAAATATAATTACTTAAAGCGGTTCCTTTAGACCAATTCACGTTTCAACATAAAACTTGACTTTTCAATAATAATACAATTTATATAAATCTAATTTTATTTCAACATATCATTTAACGGGATTTAAAATCATTTAATTTAACCAATCCAGTATCCGTATATGATTCTCTACCCTAGGGTTAAGTGATACGGATATCTATCATTTCAGCCCGCAATTTAAATTTTTATGGTTTTATACCATTTCAAGCCGCAATCCCAAACTAGTATAAAATCCATAAAATTGCTCGAGTCTATCATTTCAACTCATGACGATTTTTCCCTAATCTATAGATCGTTCGGGTATACATCATTCAACCATAGTGATTTCCTAATAATAACTAAGGGAACTTGTAGAGTGATAACATTTTATAAATCAAACATATCATCCAATCAACCAATATCAACAATCCAAACATCCATCATAATCATCTTTCAATTTAATCAATAAATATCAGAAATTAACTATTTATCAATAACAAGTATTTAACTGGAAATTTAAATTCAATAATAGATTAAATAATGATTTAATTAAAAATAATTCCTAATTATCAGGAATAGCAGTTTATATATACCATAATCATATCATAAATTTAATTTAACTAACGTAAGAAATTTTAGAAGTTGTGAGTGGGTAAAAACACTTACCTTCGATTTTATATTGAATTAAAATCCAATTAAGCCCAAAATTAAAAAGGGTCTCATATTTTGTCCAAATTAGTGTCAAAATATCTGGAATTTCGATACAATCCCAACAAAATAAATCGCGAATGAAATGGACCCCGTATGTAAAAGTTATTGATAGTAGAATGCTTGAAAAATAAATAAAATAAAATAAAATAAATTGAGGGAAAAACTGTAAATACCATTCCTCTCTCAAGCCCTAGGCCGACTCATGTGAGTGATACCTATATCGCCGCCACGCTTAAGATCGACTAACGCACTGACCCACATCGTCGTCGACCTTTTCGGCCACCCTACCTTCGCCGTAGGCCTTCGCCAAGGCCATGACCCCCCTCCCTCGAGCACCACGAGCGACGCCAACGAACCCAAAAATTCACAGCCGTCGATAATACTCTAACCCTAATTGAATTTTCATGGTAGACAGCCGTCAACTCGCTAAACCAACCACACCGATGGAGTACGCACTCGACTCTCTACACAGCAGTACCAAAGAATCAACTCAGTCGAAGTCGATCGCAGCCCATCGAACGACCGAGAATCAATCGCCCAATTTTGGCCACACAGAAACTCATACCAAAATACAAACTGCATATTTGATTTTCTCTCATCGAGAGATTTAAATCGATATATAATTTGATAGGGCTTGAGGAGTTTTAATTTTCGATTGAAATTTTGATTTGAAATTGAATTGGGAATTTGTTTGTCTGCCATTTAGAATGAGAAGTGCACAGATGAAATTGTACGTACAGACAAATGAAAATAAGAAATAGCTAGGGTTTATAACAGACTATTTATAGGCAGATCAGAAATAGAAATGAATTGACAAGATCGATTTACGCGCTGAACGATAAATGACCCGAAAAGCCCATTCTGTCTTCAAAACGAAAATGTGTCATCCCATATATCAAAATAGATGTGTTCAATATTTTTAATTTCAATGGAACAGGTTTCAAGTCTAAATTCCATTGTATGAAGAAGTTATGTTAAAATCAGCTTATTTCAAATTGATTTCAATTGATTTCAACTAAATTTATTTCTAGACGTTTCGAGTCCGAACGATCAAACGACAAGTCTGATTGCTACGAAACTTGAAACCTTACAATAATTCACTGTTACAGATCTGATGAAACTAGTTTTGTCGAAATCCGAGGCAGTGGCCAAAAGGGCTATTTTCCCATTAATTAAATAAATTAATATTAAATTAATTAATTCATTTTTTAATTCAATATTTATTAACTAACAAATTTCACCATTTTTGATTACTTAAACATTTACAATAATTCAAAACAAGTTTACACATCAATTCAGCGATTGAAATTTTGCTAATTACAACGTTTAATTTCAACGGTAATTAAGTCCAATTAATTATATCTAATTCTAATAAATTGTTTTAATTTGATTTCAGACTTTATATTCAATCAATTATTACTCAAATAACATATTTAATACTTGTTTGTCTTTCATTACATTAATATCTTCCAATTTCCATCTTTATTTGTATTAACTACTACATTTCCATTTATATTGATTTTTTGTCAAACTTATACATTATAAAAATTTAAGATCCCAATTAATTAATTTATCTTGATTTAAATCTTTTATTAAATCAATTATTTCCATATGAATATAATTTACATTTATATATATTTTATTACATTCACAGATTTGCAGTTATTGTCTTAAACCATATGAATGTAACTTTTAATCCCATTCAATTATAGTTGATTTCCAATTTAACTTAGTAGGCCAAATAAATGGGTAATATATAATAGTTTGCCACCATTTACTTTTAGTCACATTAGTAAATTATTATTTACAATCAAATGTTACAATTACTTACCTAACACTGATTTTATCCAATTACTGTTAATTATATATTATTTCATTAATTGATTCAATATTTACACTTGTTTTCTTATATTCAATTTATAACCAAGTATAATATTAAGTCATTTTAAACTAATTGAACCTTCATTAAAATTGTTAATAATTGACTTAACTTGGCATTATTACCTTCCATTCTAGTTAATGTTCCATTAATAATTTACAAAAAATTTTATTTCTCCCATTATTAACATGTAAAACTTTATTAAATCAACAATTTTTAATTATCAAAAATTTAGGGGTCGTTACACCAAGGATCGGAACAAGCAAAACAAGCTACTCCAGAAGGCACCACGGTTCGTCCTGTAGGATGGAATCTTTTATAGAAGGGGAAATCTCTACTTCCTTACTCAAATGTGTAACCAAAAACAAAGCCAAAAGGATCTTCAAGGAAGTCCATGAAGGCGATTATGGAAACCACATTGCAAGGCAGACTCTAGCAAAGAAGATCCTCTGATACGGTCACTTCCAGTCATCCATCAACTGTGATGTGGCAGACTGCACCAAATGATGTGTGCACTACCAAAGTTCGCCAAAATACAGAGAAATCCATCCATAGACCTTACGACAATGGTTGGCCCATGGTCGTTTGCCGTTTGTGGAATTGACCTATTCAGCGTATCCCAATTGCTAAAGGAGGAGCCAAATATGTTATTGCTGCTGTCGATTACTTCACAAAATGAACCGAAGAGGAACCACTGGCTATTATTACCACTGAAAAAGTAGTTAACTTTGTTACTAAAAATATTGGCTTGGAGTGCCACAAAAAATTATCAAATAATGTAACTCAATTCGAAAGCATTGAATTCAAAGACTTTTGCAAGCGTTTCAGCATCGAAAAGAGTTTCTTCATAGTGGTACACCCTCAAGAAAATGGACAAGTGGAGGCAGTGAACAAAATCATCAAGCCCCTATCAAGAAATGGCCGATGAAAGCCAAAAAAACTGGGTTGATGAGCTCCCACTTGCACTATGGGCTTATCGAATAATGCACAAGTCAACAACCGAACACTTTCCAATTGCCCAAGCATACAGATCTAAAGCAATGATCCCAGTTGAATTGAAGTTTCCACCCATTGGAAATGACACTTCAATCAAAAAGAGAAGGAGCAGCTCCTGCTCGTGTCACTTGATCTGATTGACGAGAAACAGGAGGAAACCGTGCTAAGGACCATGGCTCAGCAGAAAAGGGTAACACGACACTTCAACTCCAAGGTCCGTAACCATAATTTCAAAGTGAGAGATCTCATCCTGAAACGGATCTATCTAGCCAGAGGAACATTCAAATCGAACTGTGAAGGGTCATATTCAATCAGGCAAAAACTCAGCGACAACACTTTCAAGCTGACCACGGTCGATGGAATTCAAATTCCCCGTGCTTGGAACAACAACTCGTTGTGGCATTACTTTATTTAGCTTTTATCTATATATTTCTTAATTTCGCAAATAAGCCACTTGACTACACTGGAGGCATTGTAAATTGGGAAAATTTGCTCTACTTTCTATTTTATCAATGAAACTTCTTTAGTTTCTTGACCCAATAAAACCATGTTCATATAAATTACTTGCCGAGTCGACGAAAGTGAACTGACTCAAAATCATTCATAAGCTGCTTAGGAAAGTGAAACCATACCTAAATACGCTCCGTCAACTCGCTAAGTCGAAGAATGTAAATCGACTCAAAATCAAAAGCCATGCATTTTGTAAGCCGCACACTCTCAAAAGTCGTGCATTTCGTAAGCCGCCCACTCTCAAAAGCCATGCAATTCGTAAGTCATGCACTCTCCAAAGCCATGTATTTCCGAAGCCATGCAAACACTGCTTGATGGTTTTCAGTCATCATCAACAAGCCGTCAAGATTTTCTAAGTACCGGTATTGTCTTGACAATATTGGGAAACTTGTCCCTTACAAGACTAACAAGATTCAACTCCCACTATCAAAATGAATCAACGCAAGTCCAATAATGTCGCAAAATTAGAAATTGGCCAAAATTCCAATCTTTGATCGAAAAAATCTCTAGATTCGAGACATTCAAGTCACACATTCCCGGATATAGGAACTGTAAAGTAAATTTGGACACAGACATCCAAGGAGTCACTCGGATCAATCGGTCATTTATCATGTGGTCGGAGTAAACAACCCTGTGAAGTGGGAGAACACACACCAACACTTAGTTGAAAGGAAAATTACTCCACGGTCCTGTTACACCGAACAAAGAATTTTGGCAATCGCAACGGATCTGGTTATAAAATTGAAAAAAATGCATACATAATGCATGTGATCATGAAAACCACAAAACATGACACGACAATATGAAGCATAGAAAGTGTAGAACAAGCAGTCATGTCATGAACACACATAATTCGTATAAAAATAAGTTAAATATGTGATAAATGTGAGAACACAGAAGAGACAACAGTTGAAAAATTAATCTTTTCTTTTCTCATAACATTTTATGTACAAAGTCAAAACGTAGGGGCAATACCCACACAATATCAACCAACAAAAAAAAGTGTCGATGCTACAATAGAAAACGTAATGAGTGCAGACTCTGCACTTGTACAAAATACATGTCGAATGAATCAAAATGCTACAAAATCTGGCTCCACTATCACTCAAGCCAATCAGTGCTTCTTGCCACAACTTCCTTTCGTGCCTTTGGTCGAAAGGTCCCATTTCCCTCAGCATCCCTACCGAGACTCGTATTGCTGCCAGAAGTATCGATTATAGGCTCCGTGCCCATCTCTTCTTGTTCTTTGACCCCCTCGGAAGACTCCCTCTTGGTCTTGCGCTTGGAGGACTTATGAAAGCTCCTCGAAGACTTTTTCTCCTCTACCTCTTCCTTGGTAACTGCCACCATTTGCTGCTCATTTTTTACTAGCTGACTAGCTTGGTCTGTCTGCTCTTGAGTATCAGCTGTTGTTAAATCGCCCTCTAGAGATGTGAAGGGGTCGTCAAGGCCATGTAATGCAACGATCTTCTCAAAATACGACCCTGGTTGCGAGCCAGACACATGCTTGGCGATCGAAGCAGCTATAGAAACAAGCGTGTAAGCAGTCGAAATAGCGGTAGGCCCCAGGACTGGAGAAATTAGTAGTTTGACAGGCAAAGAAGATGGAAGTATAAGATCAAAAAGGAAAGCATTCATTTCATCTTGTTCTTGTGGCGTGAAATGGAAGTCCTCAAAACTGGGAGAAACAAGAAAGTTACCTGCATCAAAAATTGATCATAAATCTCAACCTCGTACTCCCCACCGTTTTCTTCTTTTGCTGGCTGCACAATCTTGGGCGAAGTTTTAGGACCACCCAAGGCTTCGGAGATAGCTGCTGAAGGGGCGGATAACGAAGTAGTACCGGCTGAAGCTGGAATGATTTCTGTGCACTCATGAAGCTGCTTGGATGATTCACCAAGCCCAGAACGGAAGGGCTAAGATAGTATTTTAGCAACTGTAGTAGCATCGGTGGCTTCTTGCTCCCTTTCAACCCGAATAATCTCTCGACCCTCTACCAAGGCCCTCTTTGAATCTTCGTTCTGATAGGCATCCTCTAGCTCTTGTTCAGTGTGCATAACCCCGTCTTCTCATAAATTGGCCAGGATTTCATTCCAAACCACAGCAAGAGTGCATGGTAATTTAGGACCCAGATAACAGAAACTACCCTGATGCAACAAGGAGTTCACGTAAAAGTTCAAGATGGTGTTATCCATCTTCGCAATCTTCCTTTCGAAGATATCTTGTGGCTCCCAGTACTCCACCATCACAACATATTTCTTGACTTCGACTTTGGTCTTTTCAACGTCGAGTTGTGCAACTTTTTCTAGAAGCAAAGCAATCACTTGAGCTAGGTTGGAGATAGTCTTATCTCTAGACTCAACCATTCCTGTATGATCAGCAATTGTTTTATCATGAGCTTCGACGGTTTCATCATGACTAGCAATGGTTCTCTTTTCAGTTTCGATGATCTCATCTCTAATTTCAAACTTCTTTTTCAATTTGAATTCATCAACATGGGCTTTCTTGATTCAATCTCTGAACATGATTTCAATTTTTGCCCGAGCCTCCTTACTATCTCGAAACAGCTCTATCTTTTGTTTATTGATCAATTCGGGCGTCATGTTCCATTAACATCCTTTCGTAATTACCCTTTTCCGAGTTGAAAGAAAGAATCTCTTGATATTTGTTACGATTTGTGTCCGACAATGGCTTACATAATTTCATCCATCCTTCAGCTTGATCCAAGTTGCCCTAAATCGCCTAGAGATGCGGTACGTTAGAATTATTTCGAATCGGACATAGGTCACGATCGATTTTAACTCCCTTCAGAACGAGCCACGAAATGCGGCTTTAAGTTTAGGTGGACTAGACGGAAGAATATAAGCAGGCCTCCTATTAAAGCGTAAAAAACCAAAAGCAAGCACAACATGAGTTGATGGAGTCTGGGTTGATGAAGCGACCTAAATAGTAGAAGTCGTAACCTCAATTTTGATAGAAACTGGAGTCGAGTAGATGTATGGTGCTCGGAAGGATGAGGACCACAGTCTACCTTTGAATTTTTGATGGCTCTTCCCGATCATTGGAAGTCTTCCTCTTCTCATAGCCACTCCTATGAACTCTGCCTTGGTCCCTATCATCCGGAGATGAGCTTCAGCTTCCTAATCTTATTCCTCCTCTATTATTTCTTAGTTTCTCGAAGATGGTGGCGGCTTAAAGCCTGATTCGACCCACGTTATGCATTTGTAACTTGTTCAAGATTTTCATAAACTCCATGACCTCCTATAGTACTTAATACAAGAAAAAAATGAAATAACTTTAGCGGTAGAAAATGATCTCAAATAATGCGTATATGAGTGTATGTGATGCTAGTGAAGTATGTAATGCAACATATACGCCCTAAAAGGGCTTCACAAGTCGGGTTGGGAAGCGACTACAGTGGGAGCCATGCAAACGCTGGAAACTACATGACCGGGGTGAGGAGAAAATCTATAGGACTCAAAATCATCTCTCATGAGTTCTGCAATGTTCACATAAACGTTGCTTAAGTCCCCAAAGTTGGTATCGTTTTCCTTAAGTGGAGAACCATGAAGTCGTTTGGTTGCTGGAGGAGCATCTTTAGAAATAACCCCTTAGGCAGGGAAATCCAAGAAAATAGGACTCATTTTCGGAGTTTCATCACATGATTCGAGATCTTCTTCGCTGAAACACGCATCAAACTCCGCATCATTATAGGAGGGGTCATTGTCACTTCTGCTCTCAATTTCACCTTCCTCTTTTTTTACGATCACTACAGCCTTGCCTTTTCTTTGTTTGGACTCTTTTTCCCCTTTCTCCAGGATCGAAGGCATCCTGTTTAGGCTAATAACTCTAGTCATAACGTTCTTTTTTGTGAATTTCCATAGCTGATCCACTGGATGGGCCTTCTTCTCCTCATATACCACTCTGTTCGTAATTATGCGATGAAGAAGTGTAGGCTTTCTAATAATAGAATGGGTAGGGGATGGAACCTCAATAGCGAAGGCAGGCCTCCTAGGCTCTAATAATTCGTACCAATGCAAATTCTCCTCTATCATCAAAAGTTTGACTGATCCCTCTCTATCATCTATCTACTGCTGGTATTTATTTGGCCTTGGAATAACTGTAAGAAGCATTCTGTCTATTAAAAGTCCGCACCATCGTAATAAGTCTTAACAAGAGAAGAGAAAACCTATCCCCTATCTTCAAAGATTATTAAACCCTTCAGGACATCTAACGAAGAAATATTGGGTCTTGACCTAGGATAGGTTGCTTTAGAGTTGCAACATGATTTTGCGACTCCTTTGAACCTCAATAATCACAAGAGGCAGACGTTCCTCTCTCTTCTTAAATGAAAGGAAGTACCTCAATTAGTCAAAGCTTGGGGCATAGTTGAATGTCCGCATAAACAAAACAAGAATACAAGTCAAAACGGATAACCATTGGGATGAATCTGAAATTGGGATATTTCCAAATTCAGAATAGTGTCTCTCAAGAAATGGTTGAAAAAGGGCATTGCACCATTTAAGCACTTGTACTGATGGCATGCGGTGTACCCCAAAGGTGGCACGTGTGCAAACTCATTTTTCAGTAAAAGGTGCACATCTTAATCCGAATACCATGTTGTAAAAAAATATTATGCAAAACTTTGGAAAAAATGGTAGTAGAAGTTCTCTCCGGAAGGTTAAGTAAAGTTTTATAGTTCGGAGGAGTTTAATCGACGACTAGACCAATCGGCACCAATTTACCATATTGAGCCTGTAAGTGCCGAAGAAATAGACGCTGCTGGAATCATTTACAAAGGCATAACTAATGTCGATTCTGCTTTCGAGAATACTTGGCTTCCTCTACTGGATTTACATTGAGATAACGAATGATTCATTCTGTATAATAGAACTTGTACCCAATACGGTCAGGTAACCCTATTTTTAACTAGGAATACCGGTATTTAAAATGCCTGAATTCTGAAAAGATGTTGATTTGTGCCAACTCATCGAATTCCAAGATTTGACTGGGGAAAGTGCAGTGTGCTATCTATATGAGATAGACCAGGTGTCCTAAACACTACAAATGCTCTATCAAGTATAGATAATTCACTTGTAGAAAAAAAAAAAATTCTTATCATTTATTGAATTTGTTCCTCATACACTTACCCTTTATTGATCGATGATCGATAACGGATCCATTGGCCGAAGCGACATGGAAAGCTCGTTTTATTCTCAGGTACATCGAGCGTGCGATAGTAAGACTATCCACGATGATCAAGTCCATAGTAAACTGCCTCGTCGGAGCCATTAAGGCCACGAGCTAAACTATTTTGACTAATTGTACGAAGATAGTAGAATGCATTAAGTGCAAGACATGAATCCACTATCTACCTCCAATAAATCGCATTCAACTCGCTTCATTCACCATTTTCTTCGATCATACCAAATTCATTGGCAACCACACACAATACGATAACCATGTCATCGCCAACTTCGAATCAAAGACAAACATGTTCGACTCTGGGTTCATGGCAATCCATGCTGGGGTTAGCGGTTTGCAAGGTTAGTAGCAATCCAAGCAAGCGGTGATTCTAGTGGAAGGGTTGGGATTGGGTTGATGGCAAAGGTAGTTGAGGTTAGCGTCGGTAGGCTCTGGCGGTAGAGATCAATGGAGGCGACGGCAAAAGCTAGTCAAGTCATGGTTGGTTCGGGTCGTAAGAAAAAAGGGTCAGCTTAAAGATAGTATTAAATAGGAAAGATTACAGTGGAAAAAAAATCAAAGTGATTGGATCGCTAGCAATCCATCATCTCACATTAATTTTCGTTCAAACTTTCCAAACTCAACTTCCTTGCCATTCGTAAACACTTTGGAGATTATAGAGTCAAAATTGGTATGTTTCTATGAATAATGATGATCCATATCTAGAACCCAACGAAAACTGAAGAGTCAAAAATAATACTTCACGGTAAGCCCAATAAGATCTACTAGATTTCATGGAATAGGAATTCAAGGTCGACCAGTTCCAGAGCACACTTTGTTTCCATATAAAGCATATTCTGAGGGGAAAATGTTAACCGAGTTTTTAACCTAGTAGAATTCAATAGGAGTTAGAACTTATGGATTATGCTAGAATGACTTGAAACTTGAACAACACATCCAAAAGAATAAGCCAAAAGCACTTAAGAAGAATTATCCTAAAATCCAGTAAGAGGATGGATCACAAACGATCCATCTCCCATAGATTGCTAGCGATCCATGAGGAAGCTTCATGGCTCGTTCAAGCCTCTTGCATCACGAATCGGCATCTCTTCTAAGTACTTTTTCCAAGTTTCATAGCCTTCTAAGCAACCTAGTTCAAAAGGCGAAGACCCATCTGATTCTAGTCATAGTTCAATGCAACTTGTGCATGAATCATTATCAAAACAAGGAAACTAGCTACAAATTTACATAGAGAGCAGCAACATATGACAGGGAGTGCGACCCAAAGGAAAAAGCCCAAAAATCCCTTAAGTACATGGATCGCTTGTGATCCATGCCCTATGATTGCTAGTGATCCATCACATTATGTTGGATCGTTGTGAAATTTTCAGAGAACCTTTGTATCATTGAGTATAGGCTTCTTGCAAAGCGGCCTAGCCCAATTGCTCTCCTATGCCTATAAATACAATCATGCCTACAACATAAAGTGGATCTTCTGTATTAGCTGCTGGAACTCTGCAGAGATTATTTTTCACTCTTCTCCCACACAATAGTCATCTAAGGGTTCACTGTGATTCTCCAGTAAACTCTTGTACTTATGACTTGATCTAACTTAGAAGATTCAATCATATTGTAATCTGATTCAACTGGTAACAACAGTCAGTTAATAAAAAATTATAAAGTGGACGTAGGCTTCATTAGTAGCCAAACCATTATAAAATTATTTTTGTCTTTTTTACTATTTCTGCTATTTTTACATTTATTTTCTATATTATTGCCCGATAAGAATAGGGCTGGTGCTTTTACACTCAAACCAAGGTGTTGATCCATTTTTTAGGTTAAAAACCGTTCAAGATTCACATGGAGGTTTTTCTCCATCCCATCTTACACATATTCTCAAGTGGTTTCTATAATCATCCTTCTTCATCTATGGTAAAAGACTTGGTCAGTTTCTGAAACCACTTCTTTCATAGTGGTTGTCACATTTCTTACTTAACAACGTCATGTTTACAATAATCGATCTGCTTTCTTATACCTATCATCCTAGGTCTTAATTTCAGTTTGTGTTGTGAAGACCAATGGTAGTTTCCACATCACAATTCCAAGAAATACAACCCTTGTCATGTTTATCGGTAGCTAGTGAAAAACCATAAATATCATATCCATGTAGGATGTCAATGTTCAATGTCGATCCTTATTAGATTGCCTTAAACATCTTACAGATTGCTTTCCTTTATAAAATTAAATCTAATACTTTAGGGACGATAATTCGGTGATTATTAAGGGCGATTAAAAAATCTATATGATTGTTAGTGCACTTGATTTACAGGGTTGCCTAAACAAAAATGTTAATAATCAATCTATGATGTAAAATCGTCATGTTGAGAGTCCAGATCTAGGATTTTTCGGATTGGAAAAAAACCGATATCTAGCCAAATATAAAACCATGCTTAATTTCTTAATTTCTACCATTGCTTGCAAGCCCAAAATTTCCAGATTTGGATTTCGTTTCTTTGACATCAGCATTTTGAGAGGTCGCGAATAGGAATTCTGAATTAATGCTTGCCTGCGATTTAAGATCTCTAAATTATTTTTTTAAAGAAATAGTTTCAGATGCCTTAAGAACATGGCAAAGTGGTTTAATCATAGGAAACTAAATCTTAAAAACATTATCCCCTCCCTCTAACCATTGTTGTGGAGTTCCTCTCTACATGAGAGTTTGTATATACATAAATATACATATGTATACACACACACATATATATATATATATATATTGGATAAAAATATGCACATAAAGGCTAATGTGTCTGTTGCGATACAACCCTAATACTATATACATACGCATTAACCATGTACACAATATACATTATGTTATGCATACACAATTAGGCCTGTGAATGGGTCGGGTTCGGTCTGGGAATTATAAAGTCCGGACCCAAGTCCATTACAATAATTAAAACCTGAGCCCAACCCAAACCTGCAGCGTATTTTAACCCAATATCCGAGCCTGGCCCATTGGGTAATAATCGTATATCTAATCGAAATATTTATGTTAAAACCATATTTTAAAACTACAACTTTGGTAAATTTTGTATATGAACAATATTAACATATAAATTGGATGGTGGTGCAGTCAAGCTCATAACAAAAGTATGCAAAATCATCTACATGTAAACAAACAGAATGGTAAATAAATAACATACACACTTATGTTTTGATACGACGAAAACTAATAGTCGAGTCGTGTCTTAACGAGCCAGGTTTTGATAAAACCGTACCCGACCTAGGTCGGGCCTGAGTCGAGCTTGTGCAGTAAAAGGTAAAACCCGTACCCACATAAATAGGGTGGATTCGGCTGGGCTCGGGCCGAAACCCGTACCATTGACAGTCCTATACACAATACACGTACAAGTATATTTAGAAGTATTGATATATAATATTAAAATATATATTTAATTAAAAATAATTTATCAATCAAATTATGAAATTAAATAAAAATTGGTTTTACTTAATTGATTAGACTGGATCTTGAAAAAATATTAGATTTCATAGGTCTGTGATCCAAAATATCAAATTTTTTGAAATCTGCTTATTCCTTCCTCTTCTGACCGACCGGGTTCCAATAAGAAATACGGCCGCCACCAAAGGGTGCCATTTGGATGAAGAAGGTAAACTTTTCCTACTTGATGTATCTCATTTGTGGGCAGACAACCTCTTGTATACATAATATGTAGGCTCCTAGATTTACAATTCATCCTGAACCATAGAAGCATGGATCTCATGGTCAGTAACACAAGGTACAAATGCATGCATTCCACATTTTTGGGTTTGGATAGCATGAGGGTGAGACAAGGCGCCTCTTTAAGTCTTTGAAGGCCTTAGCGCACTCTCCAATCAAGACAAATGGTTTCCCATTCTTAAAGAGGTCAAAGAAGGGTATGCATTGATATGTTGCCTTTGACACAAACCAGTTGTTTGTCGGGGTCATCCCATTTAGGCTCTACACTTCTTTTAAGACATAGGGTATTTATGCCGGTTTCTTTATTATGATGGCCTACTTTGTGACTATTATTCGATCTCCCCATTAGTCTGACCTTATAGAAAATCCTAGCCATTGCCGAGGCCATCTTTAGCCAATCCACATAATCACTCAGCATCCTATAGTCACCCTTAACAGCATCAATAGAAGCTCCTGTTAGTGGGAAAGCTATGCAAAGGAAAGCAAAGGGAAAGGATGAAAGAAAAAGAGTGAGGCAAGAAGGACTTAGTAGGGGTATGGAACCCAAGTTGTAGCAGCTTGGGGTTGACTCCGTATGGGGTGAGGATGTACTTGCTCATCCAACATGGGAAGCCTTGCTTAAGACACCCATAAACATAACAGGCTTGGTGTCATTTTAGATATGAAAGTACGTACCGAATGGGTAATCGGCCTCTTTCAGCAAGTGAAAGACCATGCTAACTAGTTCAACAGTCCACCTTGGAAGATGAAGTTCATCCATTCAACCTGGCCCTAAACCAGCTCAGGCACTCAACTACATTTCAGGTCCATGACCAATCGACTCAACTTAACTTAAGGCAGCTTCAATAGCCAACTCTCCAAACAAGGTCTGGCTTAAGCATGATCCGTTATTGGCTCAATTCATCACAATAAGCCTTCGACCAGTCCTAGGTAGCCCATCTTGCAATCTCTTAGACGGCTCTACACATACCTTGCAACTTAGACCTTAGCAACACTCAATATTCCTCAATAAGCGTCGACAGTGAATGACCATCTATATTAGCCTGAAAGAAGCTACACGTCTTCCATGCTACATAGCTATGCAAAAATAAATGACAATTCATATAGCCAAAAGTACTAGATACTATAGCAAATCTACCAAAAGCATGCCCACTCCTGTAGCATACTGCCAGCACAAAATGCGCATGTACGGTGTGATAATTTTCATATACTTCTCAACTACACATTCTTTACCACCTCTACAACTATCTTCCATTAACCCATGCAACCAAATTGATGTCTAGGCACACTTCTTTCCTGTTTTACTAAGTAATATCTACCGTCCATCATTTATTTCGGCTACTATAAAAAACCCATCGCCATGTAACTTTAAAGGGGTTGGAAAAAGGAGGATGTCTAGTTACTCTCTCATAGCACAGAATTATTCTCATAGTAAACTAAAGCTCTAAGATCTTAAGATTGGCATCTTTTTAGTCTTAAGCGTTTATTCCTTATTATCTCTTATAATTCCTTGTAATTGTAAGAGAGGAATAGAGTATGAGATCTTCATAGTGGATGTAGGTAATCATAGCTAAACCACTTTATATCATGTGTCCTTTCATTTTCTTTGTTTTTCCCGCATTTTATATTTTTAAGCCTAGTATTAGCAGGTAACATTTTCTTTCACAAACACTTAGTTTAATTTCAAGGTTGGCTAATTTATTAGTCAGCATTTTGGCATTAAAAGGAGGACTATCCTTAAAAGCTCTCACATTTCTTCACTTTTTCTTCTCTCAACACTTTTTTCAACTTCTACCATGTCAAATCCCAATGGTGATAATGAGCTCATTAACTCTAATGACCATTAAATTAATGGTAACATAGTCGCTAATGCTGCTAGTCCCATCCCTAGGCTAAGTAACAACATGTAGCAAAGTGTGCTTCAAAGCTTGACCAGCATGGAAACCCTAACCCACATGGTAATGAACCAAAAACGAGGTTGGACGCCCAAAAAACCGTGAACTTTGTTCTACCACTCGTTCGACGGTTGAATCAACTTCTCTCCAGTGCTTATGACCTCACGAATACCGTCAAGGCCTGGGGTAGAGTGGTGCGTGAAACCCTGATCATGGATGTTCATGACCATCTAAGAAGACATGTTATATGCATGCCAAGTTACGTTATTGACATTGACTAAGAGGTAACCATGCACAGGGAACTAAGACATCACTGCATCCTTACGTGGAACGACAGTCAGCATTTGAATTCCTCCATGCGAAAAACATAGCTCGAGACTTGAGGTCTACGTATTTTAGTGGTGGTGCCCATGCCATTGGTGGAGAGCCAAGGGCTCTATCGCTACATCCCTAATTCCATAGGGGTGCAACCAGGCCTAGATCAAGAGAGGGATGGTTGGTAATTCATAGTCGTCCTATGTGCATATGGAGACAAGGTCTCCCATTTCAGCTTATCGTAACCACCATCACTCTCTATTACCTCATCGTCACCAATCTCCCTCTCTATAAAGACACAGCTTTGTCCACAGCCGATCTTTGGCCATAAAAATCCCATAGTAGGTTGATTCTAGCCTCCAAGAGGAAATGAGCATCCTTCATCGATAACTAAACAAAATGCAAGCTCGATATACCAAGGGTGAAGCTTTTTCTTATGATAAGAAAGGTGAGCCATTTTTTGAGAAAGTCCTGAACCCTTACATCCATAGGTGGTATGCCCTGCTGCTCAGTGACAAGTATGATAGGAGTGTTAATCCATTTTATCACATTGCTGCTTTCAACTCCATAGCCCATTCTAGCAAGCTTTCTAGCCTAGCTAAGTGTGTACTCTTTCCCTTTACTCTCATAGGACTTACCTCCTGCAAGGTCCTACACCTACAACCAGGCAACACCCATCCTTGGGCCTAACTATGTGCAGACTTCAATACCGGGTTCTTCACTTCAAAAACCCATGTTATGATGGCTAATGAGCTAGATTACATCGAACAAGGGCTGATCAAGAGTCTTCGGTCATATGTGAACCACTTCAATAAAGAATCCACCCAAGCTAGAGGTGTTGGAAAAAAGCCTAGTTGTGGTCCTCTACTCGAGGGGTCTGGAATAAATCAAGAACGTGAAGGAACTCCAAAAGAAGTCAACTATGTCCTTAACTAACTTCTATCTTCAGGCGAATGAGATTATGAGAATGGAGGATGCTGATCATTTTGACAGTGATAATGAAACCTGGCATACCACTCAAGCCGTTCCTCGTGATAATACAGACCATCGACCCAATGATCAATAGAACAACACTAAGAGGCATGTAGAGACTGACACCAAATATAGGTCTAGGTACGCTAACTATGCCACTTTAAATAGGGTACAGATATAATATATCTCACAATCTAGGAACGGGTGTAATTTTGAAGACCAAATGCGACTAGAGGTTGAAGAAGGGAGAAGCTTTATTGCAATGAAAAATATTGCTAGTTCCATCAAATCAACAATCACTCCATCGGTGAGTGATTGATGCTCAAAGATGAATATGAAAGACTAATCTGAGAAGGGACACTTTTAGAGTGTGTTCAGCATCCAGTGGAACAAGGGACAACTCCAAACAAACCAGCCGACACCGGCCCAACAACCCAATAATAATGTCGCAGCAATTACCAACATCTTGACTATATACATAGGCCTACATATGGCTGAAAGAAACCGAGAAGCACCGATGTCGGTATTATAAGTGGGTTCAGTAGACCAAATCTATTCTAGAACGCCGGGCATCTAAAGCACACAGGTTGGTTGCATACGAACCCAATATGTCCACTGTGGATGACACAAAAGCCATCTCTTACCCCCACCATGATCCTATGGTCATTTCTCTTACAATGGCCAACTCAAATGTGAATCGAGTCTTCGAGGATGGAGGCAGCTTAGTCAACATCATGTTCAGGCATGTCTTTGAGGCTCCCAAGCTCCCTGGCTCCAACCTCCCCCGTGTGCCTTGTCCATTTATGGATTTGAGAGTGTAAAAATGGTTCTGATGGGTACTACCTCCATCGTAATCATAGTCGACAAAGAGCTTTTTGTAGAAAAGATTCAATTAAACTTTGTAGTAGTTGATTGTACATCTACTTACAATCTCTTAATAGGATGCTTGACACTTGCAAAATTAGACATGGTCATGCCCTAGCATTGGATTGTCATGACGTTCCCTGTCCCAGAATTCTTCGTGCTACAACAAGAACTTGCAACTGTCAATGATGAGCTACTAGAGAGAAACTCTAAGCCTGTCAATGCTTAGGTACATGTCGAGACTGCCCCCAACACGTAAGTCGGGATATCAACATCAATGGCTTCCTCTATGGACATCGATCTACCGGATCAGGTCATCGAAACCAATGACGTATCACCCAAGAGTACCCTTGAGCCTAGCAGTGCTCAAGGTCATGTCGGGATCATCCTTTCCCATGATGATACAATTTCTGATGGTTTGTTACCTAGGAGTAATTATGAGCCTATTAGCACTCTCGTTCATACCGAGACCACCCGCCGCATTAAACTACATCAACTGGCAAATGTCACCTCAGAGTATCCTAAAGCATAGCAGCGCTTAGGGTCATGCCTAGACCGTCTAGTACAATGAAGGCTGGAATGTAAGAATCCAATCTCTAAGGCCACTCCCTAAAGAACTATAGAACTCATCTTAGGATGGAATGAACAAATACTTCCACATTAGCAGATGAGGACATCCCACTCAACAACTTCTACCCTCTAACTATTGGAAGAATCTTATCTGGGAGGCAGGGGCAACATCAACACCTTGACTTGAGCATGGATGTCTATTCTGGATGAGGATGTTATAGAGCACATGATTTACACATTGGACAAGTGACTTAGGAACATACCTAGATCTTAATGACGACCAGCTCATACCTTGATTGGGGGATTCAAACATTGAGGGCAGATGGGATATTCCATTGGAGTCGATATCCCTAGATTTTTCCGACCCAAGCAAACTTGCATAAATTAGCACAGAACACAGCTTGGAAGTTAGAAATGAGCTAGTCAAGTTCCTATAACAAAGCAAAGACATCTTCGCATGGGGCATGCTGACATGGCCAACGTTGATTCCTAGTGAAGTAAATGGGTCAGCACGTAGTAGGCAAAATGGGTGAATTTCAAAAAAACGACCATTTTGGATCTGCTTAAGCCTATGAGTCTAAATTCATTTAGATATTATATAAATTAATATTAAAAAAATCACTATTTTATTTATTTTGTAGTTAAAGTTTTATTTTTATGTTATATGTGAATCATATAATATAAACGTGTGTATCAAATACACAGGTCTGTGTACGTGTATGTGCAACATTTACAGTGTACGTGGTTTAATATCCATGTATATGTGCTAGGATTTACATCGCAACTAACAAGTTAGTCCCTCTGTATACATATGTGTTGTCTAATATATATATGTATGTATATGTATATGTATATGTATATGTATATGTATATGTATATGTATATGTATATGTATATGTATATGTATATGTATATGTATATGTATATGTATATGTATATATTTGAATATGAAATAAAATAGTGTTATAATAGTATAAACTTATAAATACCCACACGCACACTTATATGTTATTAGATTGCAAACATTAGATTTTGTAATTACAAATTTAAATAACTTTAAATTTTAATTCAAACTTAAATTTAAAATTCCAAATTTAAAATTATTATGTAACGCATTATATTTTGTATATAGGTATATGTATAAACATACTTACAAAATAAAAAAAATTAAATGCAAAACATTAGTATAAATATGTGTGTGCATGTGTGTATCCATTAAGCTTATTATTTATAAATCACACAAATTAACAACTTCGTATATTTAAAAATGTAAATGTATAAATACATATATACATACATATGGCCAAATAATATTTTTAATAGAAAAAATCTTTCTTTATTAAAAAGATTACGGCTTTAGAATAATTTTTTTAGAATTCTACATGGAAATTATAAAAATATTTTTGTTGAAAAACAATTTTATGATATATGTATATATAATTTTATATTTATTAAATGTATTTTCTATATAAGTATGTATTTCCTTCAACATATATAGATACACTACTACAAAACATGCCATTTGCATCGGTTGTTTACCCCTCTTTGCATTAGTTCAACATCTGATGCATATGCAACCGATGCAACAGGCTTAACAGTTTTGCATCAGTTCTAAAACCAATGCAAAATGGTCCTTTTTGCATCACTAACAACTGATGCAAAATACAGTTGGTTGTTTGGACACAGCCCTCATGTTGCATCGGTTGTAATGAAAACCGATGCAACAAAGGAACTTGTTGCATAGGTTGTTATTGGAAACTGATGCAACATAAGGGTCTTTGAGTTTAAAAGGCTTCTTTGTTGCATCGGTTTTTTATAACAACCGGCGCAAACTAAACCCTCTATTGCATCAACTTTTTATACCTGAGGCAAAAAAGACATTCTCAGAAATCATTATTAAAGTACTCAAATAGATAATATATATGTATATATTATTGATTATAACAAACAATTATTGCATGTAATATTACAATCATTCAAAATTAAATTTGATGGCAAATACAAACTGAATAACGTAATGTCAAAATAAACATATATCAATTATAGTGTTAATAAACTATACAAAATAATGGTTCATACATTCATTTTAGCAGCATAATTTATATCTTTAGTACAATCATTAAGTGGTATAGTCTTAATTCGGATCTTTAATTAGTACAAACATTAAGAAATAGTATAGTGAAAACCTTAAAACTTCATGGAATCTTGAAAACCCAAATTTTTAGGCTTCAGTCAAATTTTTGCAGATCTGCATTAAAAGAGAACACTAATTTCGTTAATCAGGTTATCCAACAAAAATTCGGTATACTATCTTTGAGGGAAACTGAACTTTCTTTCTATACACGTAAGGAACAGTTGCGGCAAGGAGAAGTGAGGTGAAGACACTAATATTTCCTTCAGCAAATAAACAAGACTTTGATGAGCTTATCTCTCAGTATCGAATACCTTGATATTAATGTTAAGAAAGTAGATGCTAAATAAAAACAAACACGTACATATAGAAGCAGTATACCATGTAAAGAAGCGCTTATCATGATCAATCCATGAGTTATGATTTGTTCAAATAATAGGTTTTTTTTATACTTGTCTTCTTAACATTTATCCAATTGAATTAATTTTTAAAGCGTATAAATCCTATTTTCACTTTCTTCCCGTTCAAGATTTTTATAAATATTTTTGCATGAAAATTTAATTCAATTTATCTCTTACATTTGAGGATTAGAATGGGAGGTTTTTGAAGTAGATGTGGAATCTAGCATAGTGTCCATGTACATATAAATATCTTAGTTCAGATTGAAGAGAACAATCATGCATGATAACACGTGCATGTATCAGTGTCATTTGTATAATAATCGTGCATGCTTGCATTGGGTTTGGATACATATATTAAAGAAAACATCATTGACGTGGCTACATCGTTTGAGAAAATGACACCATGCATTTTTAAAGAATTTGCTTCCTCAAAAGGTTCGATGACATGAGTTTTACACATTGGAGGAAGAAGAAACATTTTTAATTACAGAAACAGAAAGTACTATATGAGTTCACAACACTAAAACGAGAAAGAGAGACTGAACAAAATGGTTTAGAAAATCAAAGCTCAACTAATGGAAACAAGATTACTACCTATGCAAGGACACTTATGCAATGCATGCAAACTGGTGAGAATCCTTAGAGCTGTATGCATGTATGCAAATTACAGTGGTTAAGGAATTAATTATCGAAATTTAAATTATATCATAATAATATTATAATTTACTTTTACCTTTTGATGTGTGCGTTTCTCCCCAACTTTCTTTACCCTGTTAAACTAATGATATTACAACAACATGAGTAACCTTGTATATTAGTTTCATCAAATAACCAATAATAAAGCTATAGTTATTAAAATATTAGAAGTCTTAACAGTTTCAGCGAAAAAAATCATATATTCTCCTATATGCTATGCCAAGGATGAAAAACTGAAATTCATACAACTAATAGTTGACAAAAAGTGATATTATGCTTTACTGCAAATTTGAATTAAGAATCCATAAATAACTTAATTTATCGGAATTTTAATCTTATTAGAAATGTATATTGAAATATTTCTGCTACCAAGCTTTAGTTACAGAGTATAAAGCCCTGAGCAACATGATACAATGTGCATGAAGGACTAAAAAAAATACCTACTCTACAATTTAGCGAATTTACTGTCTCGTTGTAATGATTTAACTTGTTTCACATCCAAACTATGTTCATAAAATTTACTAACAAAAGTTAGAGAAAATTGTTAAGAATAACCAATGTTCAAACAATAGAACAAGTTAAAAGAGACATCATTAATAAAATATAGTAAACAACAGCTTGTGTTTATAACAAATTTTTTTGTCCTTGAAAATGGCAGAAGCAAACCTGAAGAAACCTGAAAAATCGGAAGCCCTTTCTACTTCAGTGGCAGTGGTTGATGAGTTCACTGAAGAAACCTGAAGTTGAGAAATAATTATTTCTAGAAATATCAATTGAAATTGATGTGGAATTAAAATCGTATGAAGTGTTGAGAAACTTACGGGACCTTGAACCGCAGACGCCATTTGAAAAATGAGAATGGCTTGGAATTAGTATTATGAAATGGAATTGCAGGTTAGAGGAATGAATACTTTATGCATGAATGGGTTAGTATATAAGTAGAGTGGCGGGTTTTCTTTTTGGATATTTACACTTTCCTATTTCAAGAATTTAATTTTAAATCTTTTACGTTGTCCATTCAGTTTAACCCGTGGTGGTTGAAATTTGGATACGATGGAGTGATCAAGTTTTATTTGTAACATTTGTATTAATCTTATTGTGATGGTCCAGTTGTTATGATATAAGAGACCATGATTTTGATTCTACACAAATACACATTCTTTGAATATAATGGTAAAAGATATTGGTTTGAAAAGTTGAACTAGTTATGAAATATGTACAGCAGATAACACAAAGTACAAGATACAATATGGTATACATAAAAATAACATAAACTTACTGCCACCTTATTTACAATGGTACACATTAATTAAACCAAACCATTTCAAATCCTTATGTAGTAAAGCTACCATACATAATCTATGGTTCTTTACATGATCACCAACATAGCGTCAAGTACACTTAGTTATTTAGATGGAGAGTTTTCAGGAGACAGTAGATAATTCAATTGTACATCACTGTGTTTTGTTAAGCTATTCTAGTTGCAAGCAACAAACAAGTTCGAATCAATGTACGATTCATCATGTTGGTCATTACTGAAACAACAAAAGCTTACATAAAGATAAACATGTGTAGCACTATTTTACAAAAAACTATAGAAATTTATAATCAGCTTACGCAAATTTCATCTTCTTTTTCTTCCAAGGTGCAAGTTCTTGCTGGATGCTCAGGTGTACCGCTGTGATCTATGCATGCTAGAGAAAGGAAAAATAGAAAATGATGGTAATGTAATTCACCAAACTCGATATTGCTTAGTTAAGGCTTAAGCTTCAATTACGAAAAATTACCAAGATCGAACACACGCCTGTAGTTCACGATATATGAATGATTTTCTCATCAAAATCAAAACCAGGGTTCCAGACTAATGATCCATAGCCAAATACCCACAAAACCATTTTCACTCTGCTTTCCTGTATAATTTCATCAAAGGTTTAAATTTCAAGGCAAAATATACTCAAAGAGTTATGAAGTTATCATCGGGAAAACTCTGAATTTGAACTTCTGTTTTCAATATATTTTAAATAAGGAAGAATGACTCATCTACTGTTAACTTATAGGTTTAGGAGGTATTTAGTCAGGCCCTTTTGTTGTATTTTTATCGAATTGAAGGAACAGATCTTGGAGCTAAATATTTCGGCACAAAATATTGGTCATCGGGCCAAAATGTATTCACAATTTTTATTGCACAAACTAGTTTTGGTAAGAAATAAGAAGGTTCAGATCGGATTCTGATACCGATCGTATGATTTACTACATCCACTAATAAACAATATATCAAGCTTCCAAATCTTAGATTTCATACAAAATCTCGAATTAACATCTCGATCTATATCTTGAATTGAAATCTGATTTCGAGTGAGATGAGTGTAAAACAATTAAAAATCATGTTTAAAATCTTGTTTCATCCAAATCCAAAGAGTGGATCTCATCCATCTTCGATGAGACGAACGAGATTTAAGACTCAGCAATAAATGCAAATAAAAAAATACAAGGCAAAATTTATTTTGACCCATGTACATACCGTGTAGCCCCCTAATTTTAAAAAACCAATTGGACTAAATTTCTACTATTTTTTTAGTGTTTTCGACCACCGAGGTTCTACTGCGTACCTCGTAGTGGTGTGTGTGACTGCAAATCCAGTGACAAATTGTATGCACAAAGAGAATTGTGAAAGATCAAGCGAACAAATTGAAAGTCCAGAAACTACCCTCACCAAATGAGCAGCAAATCCGACTCATTAATCAATAATTTTACTTCAAAGAAATCATTTCTCGAAACCTATTCATATGTATTCAACGATTCCGACGTGCCTATAAAGGTCTAGATCGCACAAAAATTATCCAGAATAAAGGGATGAATCAAGAATTATCTTAAAAATAGTCGTAGATTAAGCAAGGGAAAGATTAAGGAAAGAAGAAAATATTACCTCCGCCATTGTAATTGTTTACTGAAGCAAAAATTGACTTGAAAATACCTAAGCGACCGATTTATGAATAGCGCTGCGGTTTACGGGGGTTTATTTTTAGGGTTTTGATTTTTATTCGGTGATAGGAGAGAGTGATGAAAAGGGGGAGAGTGTGTGAAAACGTTTACCGCATCAAATTGGTGAATAAAAGATCCGCCTCTAAAACGCAAAGAGTTCGCGGTAAATTTCTGACAAAATTATAGAAAGGGGGAGAGTGTGTAGTTGCATCGGTTGACTTTAAAACCGATGCGATTAAAACTATTTGCATCGATGTATTTTCTTCGGTTGTTGGTGACAATTGATCCAAATTTAATTTTTTATTACCTATTGCTTTCCGCGTACCAATTGCACTGGTTATTAAGATAGAACTGATGCAAATAGTTCTATTTGCATCAGTTTTACTTCAACCGACTCAAATGAGGCGAAGCAATATGCACTTTTCATACTAGTGATATAATAAAATAATACATTATTATATATGTACAAGTACAAAATTATAAATCCCTTTTTTCTAGAAATAATAACATGTATATATACATGATTTAATACACACACCCATATGCATTGTCCTTATCTAAATGTAGAAATTTTTATTAAAGCTTCTTTCAAACAGTGTCAATATATTTAAAATTAAAACAAAAAATTATTTTTAAATCCATAGCCAAAATCATATATGAAAACACACACACACACATACATACATACATATATAAAAGAAAATTTTAATCATATATTCACTCTCATGTTGACAACGTATAAATATAGGGATCCATGGTAATAGAACAAATCTTATTATAGATAAGATATATGATGATCAAATACACACATATATGAATTGTAGTTATGTAAAAATGCCGACGCCAAAAATGGACATCAACACCTAATAGAATCTAGTAGAAATTAAATGAAGAATGAAATTAAAACAGAGCAAATTACATAAATGAACACACAGATTTTTATAGTGGTTCTGCAATGTTGGCCAACGTCCACTTTATATTTTTATTGATCTTCCACTTGGTTATTATTACCAGAATGTTTGGATCAGCTAGGATCCATTAGTACAAAAGTGAAGAATAAAAATGGCAAAGCCTCGGCAGAGAAAGCATAATCTCTTTTATGATGCCATGCCTAGTATATTTATAAGGGATGACATGTACGGATCGGACTGAAATTCTAGCAGAAGTTTCAAGAGACCAAGACGAGGCTACCCAAGATTTTGCAAGCCCATCAGGGCCCACAGTACCGAGCCCTATAAATGTATCCAATTGGGTTAGGATCCCTATGAGGGATGTCCCATGATGTTAGCTATTTTCTCCCTAAAAAAATTCGTGCAATTCCGATGAATGATTTGTAAGATATCGCATTTTAGTGAAGTAATGTTACTTGAATTCTGGTTTATGTCGATCGCTCTAGAGGGATAGGTAATGAACCCTCCAATTGCTCCAAAAGCCATGCGTTCCCTATGGGGTATTCCATACATCATAATTAGCTTATACTCTAAGTTTCATGTTGATAGCTTATGTAGATTTTGAGTTATTAACCGATCATTGTTGCAATATGGAGTGAAAGCTGAATATGAACTATCCCTTTCATACCGATCCCTTTTATGCTGATCCCTTTTGATAGTGTAAGAAATGCGGAATACAGATCTTAAGGCTAGGATAAACACTAGAGGGGGGTGAATAGTGTTTTAAGGAATTATTAAATCTTTTTGAGTTTTTATTAATTTGAACACAAATGTATGCAATATTCAGATATAGGCACGGTCATAGAATCAAAAACAGATGCAAAAATAAAGTAAGAGCAGTAAAGGAAAGAATACACCGGATTTTATTCTGGTTCGGAGTTACCCTACATCCAGTCCCGCACACAAGTACGGATTTCCTTTCAAAGGAAATTATACAGTTACACCCTCGATTTCAAGACAACGTGGTACACCCTCCAGATTCACAATCCTCTCGGTAGAGATACTTGATTTCCCGGGCAAAAAGTTCACCCAATTGATTTCTAAGGCTACAATCACACTTTTTCTCACTTGATTGATTTCCAAGGCTACAATCACACGTTTTCTCGTTTAATTGATTACAAAGAAGCCTATAGCACTGAGGATCTTGTTGAGATAGTGATAGAGAATCAAACCAAAGATAATCTAGTTAGATTCAAAGTTGATTTCGGCGGAGTAATGGTAGGAATATGTATAAAGAAATGTGGAAGAAGAAGAGAAATGAAAACCAAAAAATATGAACAAAAATTCATTGAAAACAGCCCCTATTTATAGAAGAACAACAGCCATGTCCATTCCTGAAGAGATACGACGAATAGGCACTTCTTTTGAAATTTAAATTTTGAAATTAACTGATACTATGTTGACATGGGTATATTGAGCATGTCGACATCCCAAAGGGATTTTTAGTGGTTTGTTTTTCTTTGAAAATAACTTTTATCTTATATTAAAAACTATTTTAAACTTTATAAATATACTTGAGTATAGTTAAAATACATAAGTAAATGTAGAGAATAATATATATAATTTTATATTTAAATCTAAGTATAAATATTAAAAGTTAAATATATTATTATTAAAGATAGTTTTAAAACTAAGAATAAATTGATTTTAAAATTAAAGATTATTTTGAGGCTAAAAGTATTTGAAATCAGGATAGATGTTTTTTATTCTTTTAAAGGAAGGCTTTGAAAACATTTTGAAAACAAGATATAATTTTATGAAATCATTTTGAATAAAAATTAGCGGATACAAAACAATGTTCCACTAGATTTTTCGTAGGTTCCATCCTACTCAGGGTTCCATCCCTTTAACGGGGTCGAAGTGGATTTCATTCCACGAATAAATTGGATTTTAAGATATCAGTGCTTTTCTAGGAGTTTTAACAAAAAATCGTAATTAAAATTAATTATTCTTGAAATCTTAAACTCTTGATAATCTTGATACTCATGGGTCTTCAATCTTGATATCTTTAATCTCTATGCTGTACAGTCTTCATTCTTGGTACATTCATGGTTAAATCCTTCATATACATATATTTCTAAACCATAATGTTAGTATTTATATTTTATAATCATATTCTAAGGTTGTCATCAAAACCATCATCTCACGGACTAGCAGATGGGTGAAGTAATTTTCCCGTAACTTGAGCATACGAACTCCAAATGACTTGAAACTTGAAACGCATCTTCATGGGGCCTTCCTTGTCACTCTATATCGATCTTACTAAGTTTGGGATAAAAATTGATGATACGTACCGATCCCTAGGGAAAGGGAACGGCGCTGATCCCGGCCTAGGGAATGCATTATTCCATACTTTGAATATTCTAAAGAGTCTATCCACTGACCTCGATTGTTCGTCGCTTTATATCATTGCCTGTGCTTGATATTTGAGCCTAATAATCATCTCTTTATGTTGTCTTCTTCGATGATTGTCTAGTCTAACTTGTCTAATCGGTTTTAATATAGTTAGGCTAAAAGGTCGGATAATACATGCCCTCCAATGTACGTCTTATTACGTACATGACATGCTTTGAACTGAAGCAAGTTAGAGTTGCCAAAAACAAATCCACTCCTTAACTATCGTTATCCTTCCATTGAATTATGTTCCCAAAGTATTGTATCCCTCTTTGATCGTCATGCCACTTAGTCGATTTCCAATAGTATAAATTTAGGATTTTATTCCATTAGTTACTATCTGTGTCTGGTTCTATAGGGCTAATAAGCTTTGGCTATTTGATCTAGTCTTTTCATCAATAACTCCAGGTGAAAATTCAATTTCAGTTGATTTCAAGAAATCGAATCTTTTGAATATACACATGCAGGTTCAAGTACATTTTCTTGTCATTTGCTCCCGGATGCATTTGTAGGTTCACGATTCGTCACCGATTCCTTCTAGTTTAATTGCAAAGGATTCAATTCCTTGTTTATATATTATTTTATGAAATAGGGGTTATAAAAAAGTCACTTAATGAGAAGGGACTTCAAGTTCTATAGGGATGATGGCCTCGGAGCCGTAAGCAATGGTGAAGGGAGTATGGCCAGTCGTGGACTTATGGGTAGTTCTGTTATGCCCATAATGCTGACGATAGTTCATCATTCCACTTGCTTCTAGCCTTATCCAATTATTTCGTCATAATAGAATTTATGATTTTGTTTACCGCTTCAACCCATCCAATACTTGAGGGCAAGCAACTACTACAAATCTCTTTTCAATATGATGCCGACGACAGAAGTCTTTAAATTTATCGCTATCAAATTGGGCTTCATTATCGTTTATAATGGATCATAGAAGGTCAAAATGACAGATGATGTACCAAACAATGAAGTTTATTATTTTCTTCATCGTGATCATGGTTGAAGTTCTGCTTCAGCCTATTTGGTAAAGTAATAAACTACTACGATGGTGTATTTCGCTCCACCTTTAGAATGACAAGAAGCTAATGATGTCAATACCCCAAGTGAAAATGGCTGTGGACTAGCCGTTTGAATAATTTTCGTTGGCACAGCTCTTGTAATTTTTACAAATATCTGCACTCGTCGCATTGTATAGCATGATCAGCTGCATCTTGATTGGCGGTTGGCCAGTAATACCCACAACTGAATATTTTCTTTGTCAAGGTTTTCCTCCTGTTGTGATCGTCACATTCTTCTTTATGGACTTCTCTCAAGACTCGTTTGATATCATCATGAGTGATACACCGAGGTAGGGGAATGGAGAAAACCCATTCTATACATAACTCATTCTTGGATGACGGAGTGTGAAGCTTTGAGGATGACCTATCAATTTTCGTTCCTCCATTCAGGAAGAATTCCCCATTATAGATAGTCTTTGATAGGAGTCATTCATGACTCCTTTTCTGGCCCTATCTCTAAGACTAGAATCTAGTCAATGTCCATCTCTTAATGCTCGGATTGTTTTGTCCATCAATCGGGACAAGTCTGTTTGTTGCGCATCCCCAAAACTAGCCAGCTTGGCCAGTGACTCGGCTTTTTCATTTTATTCTCTAAGGATGTGTGTAATGGTTTAATACTCGGAGCCAACCAGAAGCTCTTGGATCCAGCTGATATAAAGAGCAAGATGTTGTCCTCTAGCAACATAATCTTCCCTGGCTTGGCATAGTACTAACCAGGAACCACAAAAGATATATAATGTTTCCACTCCCGGTTCTCTAGCAAGTTTGAGCTTGGAAATCAAGGCTTCATACTTAGCTCCGTTATTTGTTGTATGGAAGTCGAGTTTTAGGACATAGCAGATCGATCGTTCCTTAGGAGTCATTAACGCAACTCCGACGCCAGAACACCGACAATTGGAAGTTCCATCTGTGTACATTTTCCATCATTTGGTCGGTTCTCCGGTGCTATTCGGATAATCATCTGATGTAGTGAATTCAAATATAAAGTATGCTTATGTTTGTCCATAGATAGCTTCCAAGGGATAAGTGATATCGAATTGGCTTAGCATGATATTCCATTTGAGTAACCTTCCAAACATCTAAGGTTGCTGTAGGACCTATCGTAATGGTCGGTCGGTATAGACATTGATATGGTGAGCCTGTCAATAGCTTACTTACATCATATACTGGTCATTGTATCCATTTCTCTTTGCATAGCATTGCGGTGCTTACGGCGTGTACCGACATAGCTGAATATATGTATAAATCTTTGTGATCCACCGGCTTGGATAGGATGAGAGGTCTCTTTAAGTGATCTACCAGAGCTTAAAATGCATCAACTAGCCTTGCATCCATTCAAAGTTTATTTTCCATCTCCTGATTAGGTCGAAGAAGATAGTACACTTGTCGGTGGCCCTGAAGATGAATCGGCTTAGGGCGGTACCTCCCATTTAGACTCTATACCTGCTTGATTGTCTTCAGTACCTAGATGTCTTTGATTACCTGAATCTTCTTAGGGTTAACTTCAGTTCTACAAGAGTTGAGCATTAAACCCAAGAACATCCTTGATGCAATGTGGAAATAACATTTCAAGGGACTGGGTTACATTCCATACCTTGGATAGAACTAAATATCTCTGTTAAGTCATCGATGTGGTCATTTGATCATCGTGACTTCACAAGCGTATCATTCATATATACTTCCGTTGATCGCTCAATTCGGTCTTTGAACATCTTGTTGATCAATCTCTAGTGAGTAGCTTCAACATTATTTAGTTTAAACGATATCACAACATAACAATATAGCCCTAGATCGATAATGAAGCTAATGTGCTTTTTGTCGAGGACATGCATTAGGATCTGGTTGTACTTGGAGTAAATATCCATAAATGAAAGCAGTTCATATCCAGTAGTTAAGTCTGCCAGCTGGTCGATCCTCGAAAGTGGAAAGCTGTCATTCAGGCATGCCTTGTTAAGGTAAGATTAGTCGATTTATGCTTGCCACTTTCCATCAGCTTTTCTTATAGGAATTGGATTGGATACCCATTTCGGGAAAAGGATGTCGCGAACAAACCTATTGTTTTTGAGTTTATCCACTTCCACTTTAAGTGCAGAAGATCTCTTTAGATCCATAGTACATTGCTTTTGTCTCGCTGGGACATGCCTCGGTTCGACATTCAATGCATGGCTCGTGATAGTCGGCGAGATCACATGCATGTAAAAATGGGTCCAAGCGAACGCATCAAGGTTCATTCAGAGAAATGAGCCAATTCCTTCATCATCGTTGCTCGGAGCTGTGAACCGATCTTTAGAACCCGTGACGGATTGCCATGGCTGATTGTAATGTTAATTATCTGTTCAGTGAATGTAGTCTTGGATTCTTTGAGTTCAAATGTAACTATTTCATGTAATAATCAACGTGGAATTTGATTAGGATGGTCAATGATTATGGTTACTCTAGTTGAATCCCAAAGTTTTGTCATTAGTTATTGAGTCTGATATTGAAGGGCTCTAAATGCTTTGAGCAATTACCTACAAATGGCCAAATATCAGGCTTAGAAGCATGTTGAAGCAAATGTCGAGTAGGGGACAACCTCGAGTTGCATGCAGCTGCATAGCTGACTCTTGCTTTGAGTTTGAATCTACTTGTGTAGTCGAGTAAAGTGCTTTCCATTCAATGTACTGGAAATCTGTTACTCGTCGTTTAGGTTGGAATGATAGTTAGTTGCCTATAAGCTTGGGCATTGATCTGATGATTCTATCTCTAGACATCCATTCGATCGTAGCCTCGAGTCATTGTAAACACTATATATAAGTTACAATATTGAGCTATCGCAGTCGGTTTTTGGATGATCACACTTCTGCTCCTAGTCTTGGGTTGATAAATGTACTGCATGGACAGTCGATTCTCGTCCTAGCTATGTGTACACTCCCACCTAAGCCTAAAGACATAGAGTTGATTTATGAATAGTTGGTTCACATTCATCCATTTTCTCGCTCGTGCCCTCAAGTCTGGGGCATACGTCGATAAGTATGAAGGCAAGCCAAGTCCACTTTGGATTTACACTCTTTCCCGTTGAATCGCGGGATCGGGTTAGTTGATGGAAGGCTGAGTCTCGCTTATCCTGGATTGAATTCTGGTTTTTCCTTCTAAGGGGAATACTTCGATGCTCCGTCGAATTTCGGGCATGAGTTGGGTACTGGATGGTCAACCACGTCCTCATATTCTTTAATCAAATCTAGGGGTAGAGTTGGCTCTGGCACAGTCAGGCCATGCTCACCCGATTTCATACTCCTCCCGACGGATCGAAGGAGGGTGCAGGAAAATTAATGATCAAGTCTTCGTGGTTCATTATCCTATCCATACTTTGGTGATCATAGTTTTTTGAAGGAAATCCAGGTTAAATCTGTTTGTATTTGGTGGGATCAATATTGACCGTCGAACCAGTGGCATAATATTGTCAGTCGCCTGTAGCATTGGACATCGTTCTGATTATTTTTGTATTAAGGCCTCCTTGCGGTCATTGCCTTAAGTTGTAAAGAACACTAAGCCGAAGCTATAGTGAGCTGTCCTATTCCGCTTTTAGTGATTTGTACTCCTGCCTTCAGCATTGATTTGGTGAGGCCATAAGTCGGATGTTCGAATTCCATCCTTATCGAGTTTATACTCCTCTTGTCGATTTCAGGCCGGAGTTTTTGGAATAGAGAACGGTTGAAATATACTCATCTATTCATTCATGTTTATACTCCAGTCTACACTCTAGGGACACAGACTTATTTTGTGGGATAGAGAACGGTTGAAATTCACTCATCTATTCATTCATGTTTATGATCCAGTCCGCACTCTAGGGACCTATTTTTTTGCGGGTAGTCGGTATTCACCTGATTTATATTTATACTCAAGTTTACAATCTAGGAACTTAGAGTTATCTCCTGGACAGTTATGTTTTTTTCGAATTGTTTATATTCCAGTCTGCACTCCAGGGACATAAGATTTTCTCATGGGTAGTTTTTTTTCTGCCCAGGACAGTCATTTTTCCACCCGAATTGTTTATACTCTAGTCTGCACTCCGGGGACTTTGAGTTTTCTTGTGAGCAGTCGTTTTTCGACGCGAATTGTTTATACTCCAGTACGCACTCCGAGGACTTAGAGTTTTCTAGTGCACAGTCGTGTTTCCACTGAATTGTTTATACTCTGCACTCTGGGGACTTAGACTTTTCTCGTGGGCAATCGTTTTTCCGCCAGGGGCAGTCTTTTTTCTGCTTGAATTATTTATAATGCAGACCACACTCTGGGGACTTAGAGTTGTTTGATGAGTGGTTAATCGCACCTGTTTTTGATGTATACTCCATCTGCCAAATCGAGGTAAGAGTTATCAAATGAGCAGTCGAATCACGTTCGTTCATGGAATGGAATTCTGACCCTAGCATGAAGGATAGAACTTGGCAAGTGAGACGATCGATTCGTATCCGCTTGGAGATTGTAGCTCCTCTTGTCAAGTCAGGGAAGGGAGTAGGTGATGGATTATCAAATCACATCCATTCTAGGGTTAGACCGTCAAGTCACATCAACCTCAAGCTATAGTCATGTCCACTGTTGAGGGAGGTGGTTGATGAGTAGGTAGTCGTTTATGCCTACTTTAAGTCAAGCTTTCGAACTTCCTCTATGTTCAGGGCAGGAGTTAATGTGTGGATGGTCAAATCGCATCCACTTTAGTTGGCCTAGATCATACTGAGCCTCGAAAAGGCATAAGTATTATGGAAAACTTCAAGCATGAGCTAAGGAATGGATGGTTGAGTTGGAACCACTCCAAGTCTTTCTTCGGTCTCCAAGTTAGGCACGGAAGTTGATGAGTACACAATCAATCCTGTCCACTTTTTGCTGGATCCTGACATTGTCGAGCTTTTCCATTTTGAGTATTTGGCCCTAAGTCAGGGGTATATGGTAGCTGATGCGTGGTTGAATCACACTTATCTTGATGAAACTCCAAAGGTCTGATCATGGTCCATGGAGATTGGTTGGCTCCCAACTCTAGGTACTTGGTTACCTGCATCGTATGCAAGTAGTTTAATTCAAGTTGGTCGTAGTCCACAAAATAATTGAATTGAAATTAAAATAAAATAATTCAAAGAAGATTGAATAAATCTCATTGATAAGTGAAGCGGCATCGTATGCTCGTTATTCGACTTTGTCCCTGGCTCCTTTTAGCAGGATGTCGATCATTAGAAATCTAATTAATAATTAGAGTTCTTTATTGATAGGCATCGGATGTTCCCTACCCACCATTCTATAGGGCTTGCACATACTTTTGAAGCTTTCCTTTCCGAATTAGCTTTCCGATTACATCTCGAAGGTGCTTGTAATCGCCAGTGTTAGGACCGTGTGCATCTTGGAATGTACAACGTTCCTAGGATTTTCTCTGGGCTTTGGTGGACTCTCTCGAGGCTGGATTCAGTATTGCTCTGAGTCATGAGTCTCTAAGTAGATGTTATCGATTGAATCATTCGAAGGAGTATATGAGTCAAATTTTGAGATCCTGGGTTGTCTCCTAGGATTTGAGTCCTTAACCAATGGGCCTATATTGTTCTTTCTCCTAGTCTGCTCTACCTCCTCCTTGCTTAGGTTTCGATTCACTTTGTAACATATACGATTCAAGGTCGCAGGAGGATCTTTAGCTAACTAGCTGCCAAAATCTGTCTGGGGGTCGATTCTCCTCATCAACGCCATCAGTATGTTATCCTCGCTAGGATTGCTCACTCTAGTGATGACGACGACGACATTGAATCTCTACAAGAAGCCTTTGAGTGTCTCACCTAGCATTTGGAGTAAATTGGATAATGACATCACACCCTTAGTGTGAGTCGCACACATTTTAAATTGCTCGATAAACTTCCGATCCAGTTGATTGAATGAGGAGATGGATTTGAGTGATAATCGCATAAACCGCATGATTGATACACCTTCGAGGAATATAGGAAAGCATTGCATTCAACGGCACATATCGCTCTTGTGGAATCCATGTACCACTCATATTTCATGAGATGGTGTCGAGGTTCCGTATTTCCAAAGTATGCTAGCATGGTTGGTAGATATTCCGCATATCGAATGGCTTCGATGAATTGGCTTCGACTATGGAAAATGCTCCAATCCTCTTCAATATAGTCCATTTTCAAGTTATGGCTTCTTGTAATGCTTGCAAATGGTGTATGCATGATTGTCCCACGTTTGACGGATTGGTGATAATTCATTTGGAGTCCGACCCCGGAAAATTTGCTATTTGCTTAGAGTCAACAACTAGTTTGCTTGGAGTCACTAAATTTGAAATGCTGGGTCAGTGAAGAACTGTGCTTGGAGTCATCTTGGTTTTATCCAAGTTTGGCTTTGGGCCAAAGTTTCTTGGGTTTGCTTAGAGTCACATCACCTATGCTCTCCAACCTTTGGGAGTATTGTTTGAGTAGCAGTTGCTTGTCCGTTCCTTGGTTGCAATTCAGAAGCTGCCGCTTGATCCTCTATGCCCCAGTCAGTCACAGGACGTATGGGAAATAGATAGAATGCACCATCTTTATGTTGAGTTCCGTATCCAGAATGTAGATAGAATGGATCATACCCGATTCATATATTTTTTAAAAATGGATCGTACCCGATCCACAACACACACACACACACATATTTATATATATTTGGTATAGGGATCAGCAGTATAGAGATTAGTCACATAGCCTTTTGAGAGAGGGATCGGTAGTATGGGGGTTTGGTAACATAGTATTGATCCCTTGTTCGCAAACATCTTGCCGCGTTGAGCTTGGCATATGGAGTTGGAGGGATCGGTGTTGAGCGAGTATGGAGGGATCAGATTGAGCAAGTGTGGAGGGATCGATATTGAGCAATTGTGGAGGGCTCGGTATTGAGCAAGTCTGAAGGGATCGGTATTGAGAAAGTGTGGAGGGCTCGCTATATATGCTTTTTGGAGCGATCGGTATTTATGCTTTTGGAGGGATCGATATGTATGCTTTTTGGAGGGATCGATACTTATGCTTTTTGGAGGGATCATTATGTATATTCTTTGGAGCGATTGGTATATATTCTTTTTAAAGGGATAGATATATATGTTTTTGGAGCGATTAGTATATATGTTTTTTGGAGCGATCGGTATATATGCTTTTTTGAGGGATCGGTATACATATATTTGCCTCGGTGAGGGTTCGGTCATTTAGGCTAAATGGTCAGCCATTTGGCCTTGAGAGAGGGATCAACCATCCCTAACTTGAGTGCAAATTTCAATATTTGATCCTAAGATCTTGACATGAGTGAATTTGATCCCTTTCAAACAGGCATGAATAGATGAACACTCCAAAAAAGAACACTAGCATCATCATTCCCATCAACTTCGCACGAAGTTGATTCAATTCTTCTAACCATATATATCAGCTCCCTTTAGATTTCCTTCAAACCTGGGTAGAATTGGAAGTTTATCATTTGAAAGCTGGACTTATCTCACAAATATGGAAATCCACAAGTAGATGATGAAATCCAATCAAGCTTAGAATTCATTTCTCAATGAAAGCACCAAAATGTTGATGCCAAAAATTGGAATCAATGCCTAATAGAATCTAGTGGAGATTATATGAAGAATGAAATTAAAATAGAGCAAATATCATAAATGAACACATGATTTTTATAGTGGTTCGATAATCTTGGCCTACGTCCACTTTATATTTTTATTGTTCTTCTACTTGATTATCATTACAAGAATGTTTGGATCGGTTGGGATCCATTAGAAAAAGTGAAGAATAAAAATTGCAGAGCCTTGGTAGAGAAAGCATGATCCATTTTCTAATGCTATGTCTGCTGTATTTATAGAGGAAGACTTGCACGGATGAAATTCTAGCATAAGGTTCGGGAGACCAAAAAGAGGCTACCAAAAAATTTGCAGGCCCATCGAGGCCCACAATAGGGATCATTACCAATTCCTATAAATGCATCTAAATGAATTTGGATCCCTATGTGAGATGGCTTATGATGTTAGCTACTTGGTCCCCAAATTTTGTGCAAATTCGACGTACGGTTTGCGAGATATCGCATTTTCCGTAAAGTAATGTTGCTTGAATTATGATTTTTGCTGATCCCTCTAGAGGGATAGGTACAGATCCCTCCAACTTTCTTCAAATACCATGCGATCCACGTGGGTTCCACACATTCTAATTAGCATATACTCTAAGTTTCACGTTGATAGCATCTATAGATTTTGAGTAATTAACCGATCATTGTTGCAATATTTAGTGAAAGCTAAATATGTGCTATCCCTTTTATACCGATCCCCTTTGATAGGTGAAGTAATCTGCCCATAACTTGAGCATACAAATTCCAGATGACTTGAAACTTCAATGTAGCCTCATGGGGCCTTCCTTGTCACTCTATATCGATCTTACAAAGTTTGGGATAAAAATTGATGATATGTACTAATCCCTAGGGAAAGGGATATACATTGCTCCCCCGCCTAGGGGTGGCATTATTCCATACTTAGAATATTCTAAAGAGTCTATCTCATGGCCTTGATTGATCGTCGCTGCATATCATTACCCGTGCTTGATCTCTGAGCCTAATAATCATCTATCTAGGTTGTCTTTTTCAATGATCATCTAGTCTAACTTTTCCAGTCGGTCTGAATATAGCCAGGAAAAAAGGCCGGATAACAAAATATGAATAATACCTTGCAATTTCCTAGAGAATACACCTTGTATACTGAATCTAAGAACTCTGCTTGATTGTATATTCAATACTTTCAAAAGGCACTACCCGATTGAGAAAACTGTACACCATTGTCTATAATTTAACTTAATTTGAGGTTCTATCACTTGAATTAACCTAGAGATGATGGGAATTATTGGCTAGATCTATAGGAGGAAGATGGAGGCTCAAAAACTAGAATTCCATTAGAGAAAAGAGTAGCTAAAAGTGTTTAAATCGCATAGGAAATAAGGTAAAGATGGAAGCATATCTTTTCTTTCCTTTGCCATTTTATACCAATTTGGAATCAAATTACAAAACCTTCACCTCCAAGTAATAGCTAGTCATACATGCCCCATTTTCGGCCTTAAATGTCTTGAAGCCAAATTAGATAATTTACATTTAAATCAAATTTGAACATGCATCGATATCAATAAGTGTGTATATAACTTTTATGTATGCACTAATTTCAGTACTGTTCAACACAAATAAAATAAAATTTTATAATTAATATTTTATAAATATTAGCTAATTTAATTAATTTAAAAAAATCATATTTAATCAAATCAGGTGGTAGAAGGAGGATTTAACATTGGGGTCTTTAGCTGTAAGTTTGGTTGGCAAATAATATCAAATAATTTGAATATTAAAATTCACACTTCACCTTAGCTAGCGGTATGACATTATGGTCAAATTTATCGCTTACAAAACTTCATTATAATCTAATTTTATATATTTTAAGCATTACCCAGTAGTGACAATTATTTATACCAATTCTCTTCGTCGAAACTATATGACATTTGGACTTATGGAATTTGGTATTAGGCAAAATTCCAATATAGTCCACATTCAACTTTATAGTTCATACACAATGTCCTTGGTTCAATAATAACAATTACTATTAACCGAACTGCTCTGGACAAAGACTTTGACTCTGAGTTAACTTCAGTTGACCTTATGGTATTAAACTTATTTAACCGAGGAGTCGATTCCTCTCTTGAATAGTGTTTCACTTCCAATGTTTCCACTTTGTTAGTCTGTGAGATGATGATTTTGATGACAACAGCCTTAGAATAGGATTATAAAATATAAATACTAACATTATAGTTTAGAAATATATGTATATGCAGGATTTAACCATGCAGGTACCAAGAATGAAGACTGTACAGTATAGAGATTCAAGATATCAAGATTGAAGACTCAAGAGTATCAAGAATACCAAGACTGTCAAGAGTTCAAGATTTCAAGAATAAGTAATTTTAATTAGGAATTTTTATTAAAACTCCTAGAAAAGCACTGGCATCTTAAAATCCAATTTATTCGTGGAATGGAATCCACTTCGAGCCCGTTAAAGGGATGGAACCCTGAGTAAGATGGAACCTACGAAAAATCTAGTGGAACATTGTTTTGTATCCGCTAATTTTTATTCAAAATGATTTTACAAAATTATATCTTGTTTTCAAAATGTTTTCAAAACCTTCCTTTTAAAAGAATCAAAAACATCTATCCTGATTTCAAATACTTTTAACCTCAAAATAATCTTTAATTTCAAAATCAAATTATTCTTAGTTTTAAAACTATCTTTAATAATAATATATTTAACTTTTAAAATTTATACTTAGATTTAAATATAAAATTTATATATTATTCTCTATATTTACTTATGTATTTTAACTATAGTCAAGTATATTTATAAAGTTTAAAATAGTTTTTAATATAAGATAATAGTTATTTTCAAAGAAAAAACAAATCACCAAAAATTCCTTTGGGATGTCGACATGCTCAATATACCCTTGTCGACATAGTGTCAGTGAATTTCAAAATTTAAATTTCAAAAGAAGTGTCTATTCGTCATATCTCTTCACGAATGGACATGGTTGTTGTTCTTCTATAAATAGGGGATATTTTCAACGAATTATTCATATTTTTTGGTTTTCATTTCTCTTCTTCTTCCACATTTCTTTATACATATTCCTACCATTACTCTGCCGAAATCAATATTGAATCTAACTAGATTATCTCTGGTTTGATTCTCTATCACTTATTCAGAGTTATAGGCTTCTTTGTAATCAATTAAGCGAGAAAAGGCGTGATTGTAGCCTTGGAAATCAATCAAGCAAGAAAAGGTGTGATTGTAGCCTCGGAAATCAATCAAGTGTAGGTGTGATTGTAGCCTAAGAAATCAATTGGGTGAACTTTTTGCCCGTGAAATCAAGTATCTCTCCCTAGAGGATTGTGAATCCATAGGGTGTACCTCGTTGCCTTGAAATCGAGGGTGTAATTGTACAATTGCTTTTGAAAGGAAATCCGTACTTGTGTGCGGGACTGGGTGTAGGGTAACTCCGAACCAGTATAAAATCTGGCGTGTTCTTTCCTTTACCGCTTTTACTTTATTTCTGCATCTGTGTTTGAACCTGTGATCATATCTGTGTCTGAATATTGCATACATTTGTGTTCAGATTAATAAAAACTCAAAAAGATTTAATAATTCCTTAAAACACTATTCACCCTCCCTCTAGTGTTTATCCTAGCCTTAAGATCCGTAATCCGCATTTCTCACACACTTGACCTTACTATAATCATTCGATGGATATTTGTATCATGATTAACTATAACCAAAGCGGAGTTTCCACATTAAAGGTTGTTGGTATTCTCAAGTCAAGGAAACCGTGTAATTTAGTCACATCGATAATTTTTCTTCGACCTTAGTTATATTAACCAACAAAAAACTATCGAATGAATCACTCCTTGGTTATCCAATAACTATCAGTACATAACCTCTTGATGCCACCAATGGCCATGAGTAATACACTTTTCAAAATAGAGAGCATTGCCTACCTAGTCTCAACAGATGCATCGATATCCAATCTCAATACACATTGATTAGGAACATTTAAAACTATGTGTTTATTACACCGTGTAAATCGCTCATGATTACAACACCTGTAATTACTATTACAAAAACACATCATTTATGGATTATTTGTTAAATATACTTACATTGGATAATGTATTAATTATAACACATCATAACAAGTATATAGCAGAGAAAACACCTTTTATTTCGAATGAGATTTCAATAAAGAGCTAATAATTTACTATAAATTACAAAATTGCTCATAGGGCATACCTGAACTCTATCACTAGGATCGTTTGTCATGTACTCAACATTAAACCCAAAGCCACTCCTGTCCATCAAAAGCATCGACTTCTCAACCTTGAAAGGAACCAAGCTCTTAAAGAAGGGGTAGGGAAGTTGTTAGCCAATGGCTACATTCACAAGGCAGAACATCGTATCAGGGTAGTTATTGCAGTGAAGCTCAAAAAGCCAAATGGTTCTTAGAGAACTTGTTTTGACTTCTTCAACCTCAACAAAGCCTGTCCTAAAGACATCTTTCCATCGCCATGCATCAACCAGCTAGTAACTCCTCACACTAATGGATGTCTATTCTTGGTGTAATTTTATTTCTATGCACTGCTCAAACCAAGAGCATACCTCCTTCATCATAAATGGTGGTGTGTATTGTTCTTGCACCATGCCATTTAAGCTGGGAAATGAAGGTGCCACCTATCAACATCTTATCAACCATATATTCTCTAAACATGTTGGTCGGTCCATGAAAGTGTTTGTGGATGACATGCTAGTAAAATCTAAGACAACTGTGGGTCATATATAGAACCTAACCGAGACTTTCGGCATATTTGGCTCGTAGAACATGAATCTATACCCAAAGAAACGCTCCTTCACCATCTGATCTAGTAAATTCCTTAGTTATGTTGGGAAGCCAAAAGAATTGAAGCTAACCCGACTAAACACAAGCCATCTAAGATATGCAAGTCCCCATAACTGTGAAGCAAGTATAAAGCTTAAATAGGATTGTAGCAGCATTGAGCTGGTTCACATTGAAGACAACCGATCGATGTCTCCCTTTCATCGACCTTATCAAGAAGGGAAAGTTATTTACCTAGAATAATGAATGCGCTAATGAACTCGAGGAGTTGAAGCAGCATTTGGCCACTCCTTCGGCACTGTCCAAGCCCATTGATGAGGAGGATTTGTACCTATATCTGTAGTGCCTGTCTACATGATCAACGCTGTGTTCAATCAGGAAAAACCCTAGTCTAAGCCCTAGCATCAATACCCACTTGAACACACCAAAGTTCAATCATCTCCCAACTGAGATTGAGATCGAATGGACAAAAACTGACATGCTAATCATCACCACTTTATAATTCGCCAACACCTACGTTGGAATCAAACTAAGAAGGATCTCGGGTTATGGATTCAGGGGCAATTCGGGTCAAAGAATTGCAAATGTTCAAGCTGGAGGCAATGGTAGGTCCTAATGATGATGAGTAGTTTGAGGAAGTGGCAGTGGTTGATGATGATGCAAGAAATGGCGGATGGTGGTGTGGAAAGTTAAAGGAAATCAACTTGGAGCTTGAGAATTCGGCTGGAAGCAATGTAAAGGTATGAGAAAGTGAAGAGTAAAGATAGGTCAAACCTGATTTATGAAGGAAAAATGGTCAAAATTTTCTTAAGTGTTTATTTCAGTACCGACATCAGAGGATAGTACCAACATGTGGTTTTTCAACCAACACTGCTCAAACATTCCACATTGAATCTATTCGATGATGTGAAGCTACACGTGAGTTTCGGTGTCCAAGTTGTATAATTAACATCAATAGGAGAATTTTGATTTTAACTAAGAGCCGATAGCGAATGGAAAACAATCAATTAAAATCAAACAAGAGCAACGTCTTGATACGACACTTATAATCAACTAGAATTCACAGGATAACAATCTGAGACCTATCCCATTCCAGAGCACACTTTGTTTCAACGAAAGCATACATTGGGGGCGAATATGTTAACTAGGTTTTTGACTAAGTAGAAATCAATAGGAGTTAAAACGTCAAGACGAAGATGAAATGACTTGAAATCTTGGAAGCGCGCCTAGATAGGCTAGTGATAACATTCAGAGAAGTTTCAACATAATAGAGCAAGCATGGGATGTCGACATTGACTTCAAGAGGTCGGTGATGACTTCTCATATCATCATAGTTCTCACTCAAACTTTGCATGAGCCCTTCTTTGCCTATTTCACGTGTGCCCAAAAGATATCAAAGGATTTTGAACAACCGATCACTAGAATTAAATAGCTAGCAATCAGAATAGTAAAACGACTAAGTGATGAAGGAAAGATCACCAATATCAACCATTTACCCTACAACAACAACAACAACATAGGATACCTTGAAATCGTGTAGGATGAAGCATGCAAGAAGAATAAACCCACCTAGATTTAACCATAGACGTCGGCATCGACTTTAGAGGTCGTTACCAAAATGTAGTGTTAACCTAGATAGGTTTACGACTTCGGGCACTATCTCGGGCTTCTATTTGGACTATACTTCAACTCTTATCTTAGACCATCACGACTGCTACCCCTATAAATACAAACCTTAGAGCAACCAAGAAAGGATCTGGTTTCTGCCATCACTATGAGGAAGCTCTATCTCTTCTTCAACTCTTTCCTCTCCACCATAGTCACCAAGGGACCTATTCCAGGAAATTCTAGAACTTAGAATCAATCTAACCCCTATACTTGTGATTTATTCTCTCTCAAATCCTTTATATTCTCAATCAGATCTATAAGCAACAAAGCTATTAAATGGATACATGTCAAAGATTGCCGAACCACTATAAAATCAAGTGTCTCTCTTTCTTATTTTCATTTATTTCCTTTTATTATTACTACTATCTACTAGATCTAGGTCTCACAGATTCCTTACAACCTATTATTGGGTGTTGATCCATTTTTGGCGTTAACAACAGACTTTCCCAAACTCCTTTTTAGGATATTCATACAAGATTCCTCACGAACAATTTTACGTGTATATTTTCGATTTACACAACCTGCCAACTCTTTGGCCTAATATATATTGGGGTTTCTTATAAACCCTTATGTTGTATGATTTTGTAAACTCTTATGTAGGTGAAATAATATTAACCTTGTGTACTACTCTTAAATACATAACCTTATAGAAAGAAACCGACTCAACTTCACTCGTAGTAAATCGTACTTTGTCTAACATAGTTCGATTACTCCTTATCAATACTTCATTATGTATTACAGGAAGAAGTTACTATTGAGAATGAATCTTTACTTATCTTAGGTATGTTTGGAAATCTTTTGATATATACTCACCGATTCGATCGTATTAAATCAATTATATTGCACGTTATATTATTTACTTCCATTTTATATTCTATGAGCTTATCATAAACATACGACATGTGTATCAAATACATATATCCATGTCAGTGATATATCATCAGCGAATATGATGAAGTATGTGGAACCGTTTTGGTATTAGTAAATCTATAATTACATGCATTAATATGTATCAATCTAAAGAATTCATCAACTCTTATGATGCTTTCACTGAATGGGTGTATGCCCCTTAATTGTTTGAGATATACTTAACTAGTATCGTATGAATCATAATCATATAATAAAAATTATTTTTCAAATCTACGGCTTAGTCTGTAATTCTACGTAACTAAAAATAATTTTAAATACTTCGGTATTTTCTAACACATCACCTTTGTTGTAAAGACATATACCAAAGTATAGTTTTAATTCATAATGAATATTCATTGTTAGCACCAAAATTGGTCACTAACACCCTTAGAAAGATTGTGTAGAGAGATTAATGAAGAAAGTAAACTAAAACAGAGGATAGAGTGTAAATTTAAATGCAGAGAACAAGAACACCAAATTTATAGTGGTTCGGCGTAACTGCCTACATCCACTTTGAAGTTGATTTCCATTGATTTCCTTGATGGATGATTACAGATACAATCCGTTTTTTGTTACTAGAATACAATTGCAAAGTAAAAGAAATAAGTCTGGAATGAGTCTTGAAAATGGCAAAGTCTCCCCAGTGTTCTCTCCAATCCCCCCTTTTTCTGTGCCCCTTCCCCTCTATTTATAGGCGAAGGTGGGTCGGGCATCCCTGGTGGGCCTGGTAGCTGAATATCGTGGCCCGAGTGAAGTGGTCTCTATGAGCCGAACCAGAGAGGCCGAATGATCAAACGCCGATCTTCCAAATGCCGAACGTACCCCTCCATGCCGAACAATCTCCTTTGGCCGAGCGGGTTGAGGCCGAACACGCTGATTGCCGTGGGGAGCACTTGTGTCGAATGATGCTAGGAGCCGAACCAGTGTCATGGCCAAACGATTGCTAGGAGCCGAACCAGTGTCATGGCCGAACGATTTCTAGGAGCCGAACCAGTGTCATGGCCGAACGATTGCTAGGCCGAACGAGATGAGGTCGAATGCTCTGAGTATCGAACGATGCTGGGAGCCGAACCAACGTCATGGCCGAACGATTGCTAGGCCGAACGAGATGAGGTCGAATGCTCTGAGTGCCGAACACTTCCCAATGCCGAACAAGGTGTGGATGCCGATCGATATGGAATGCCGGATGTCATTTGATGCCGAACAATGTCCTCGGCCGAACGTGACTTGTATGTCGAACGATGTCTTATGCCGGACCATTCTGCCATGCCGAACATGCTTGGATGCCGAGCGTTATGGTGTCGAACCACTTAAAAGCCGAGCGAGGTTTCTGGCCGGACGATACTTTGGCCGAACGAAGCCTTTGGCCGAACGCTCCTGAATGACGGTTGCAAAGAAATGCTGGACGAACCAGTTGGGCCAAATGATGGGTATGCCGAGTACCGAGTTTCCTGGCCAAATCTCCAGGAAACACTTGCCCCCCAAAGTGTATCGCGTGACCGAACGTGATAAGCTTTGATCATGCTTCACTTCGAACCTTGGTTCATCACTCTTGGGGGCTGCATAATTCTCCTGTGCCGAACGTAGTGCAGAATGCTGAACGGTCCAGTTGAAACCGGACACTCCTCGTGTGCCGAACGTAATGCAGGGCCCGGACCGAACGGTGCGGCTTTGACCGGTTTCACCGGGAATAGCCTCTTCGTCTTCTTCCTCTTCTCTATAAAGTCCAACTCCCTCCTCCGTCTCCTCTTTTCACATTTTATCACCGCTTCCTTGTACTTGCTGATTTTTCCAGTTAACAAACTCCAGTGATCCATCAACCCTTTCCAAGTCTTCATCCCACTGACTAGGTATCGATTCTAATTCCTTCCCATAACTTTAAAGGGCTTGATGCTCGAGTTCATAATCGATAGGGTGAATCGAGCCTAGGTTTAGATATTCTAAGGGTTTTCAGTGTTAAATGATGAGGGTGGAAGGAGGAGTGAATGGAGACAAACCTTCTAGAAAGCTGTTGGGAGATGTGTTAGGGTTTGACATAATTCCCTCGTGTCGAACGAGATTGGAGGAAGAAAGGATGGAGGAGGAGCATGAGGTAGTCGGGATGCCGAATGGCATGTCCTGGTACGACTTGCCGAATGATCGGCCCTCGTTGCTCGGTCGAGGATGTGGTAAAGAGGGAAGGATTTTAGGGTGGAGTGCCGAACGTTGGAGCTCAGCATAATTCTGGTTCGCTGTGACTCATTACATGCCGGACGGTAGGAGGGACAGTTTGGGAGGAAGCATGAGTTAGCAGGGAGGATGCCGAGTGTTGTTTCGGCCGAATGGTATTTTGGCCGGACGATACTCTACCGAACGTTAACAAGTTCGATCGATAGTTAGGCCGAACGGGAGTTTGGCCGAACAAGTTTTAGGCCGAACGGTAGTTTGGCCGAGCGATCACAAAAGCCAAACCATGTCAAGGCCGAACAACGTAAATGCCGAACTAAAGCGTGCCGAACGGTCGTAAAGCAAGAACAATGACTCTAACATTCTAGCATATCGAACGGATTTGGACTAATAACCTTCTATTTTCAGTAGCTATAAATTTGAACTTTACTTGACGTAATCGGATAACTTCCTCTAACGTTCCCTAAACTTGAAACTTTAATTGCCATAAGGAAGGCTTTTGGAGACGGTCAACGATGACGGTCTTCGAAGGCGATGATTTTTAAGCTTAGTTTTATATCAGTAACCTTGCGACTCTCGAATTTCCAATGCTTATACACGATTGATTGCACTAGCTCACACACCACACAGGGGGGAAATTTATGTTGTTAAATCTGACGCTGGTCATTTTTTGAGTATAGTACATACAAGTGCACTACAGGATTCGATTCCCGTCTAAAAAATGTCTAAAAAATCCAGTTCCGCCACAATTTCGGACAGACCCGGGCCGTCTTCCAAATAAGGGGACGTAGACACTTCTAACCCGTCGACCTCCCCCGCTCATGATTTAGCTCCGGATGCCCTTGAGTCATCTATTCTCTTAGATAATCCGATCGATTCACAGGCTTCGAAGATTAACGAAGTCGCCCTTCGGCGAATATGCTCTATCCACGGCATCCTTTTTGTCGATGTGTTGGTTCTGTCGAGGCATGATCGTCCACACCTGCCCCCAGTCGGATACACCGCCTGCAATAAGTTTATGTGCTGGGTGGGCAGCGTGCCTCCATTCAATTTATTTCTTCGGGACGTGTTGCAATACATAGACGTTGCCCCATCGCAGCTGCACCCAAACGGTCATGCGTTCATTTACGGGACCTACCTCCTTTTCATGGCTGTCTTCTCCAGGCCTCCAACTCCCGGCGACATCAGATATATTTATATGATCAAGAAGCGGAGAGATAGCCCCTCCTTCGTGTTCCTTGAGCCGCACCACAAGTGCCAAATTCTAACCGGAGCGTGGAGCAAGTTTTCCCTGTACAAACAGGAATGGTTCTACGTGCGTTACCCTCTTGGTTTCGCGAGTAGATGGGTTGAAGTAAGTAAGTTTTCTTTTTGGAGCGATGCTCATATTTTGGTCGAGGCGATGCTTTTTCTAATTCTTGTTTCATTTTTTCAGATATCAATCCACGTCCTGAGGGTCGCGGCTATTCAGAGGCTGTTGAAGCTATTAGAGCTCTTCCCGCCGAGGAACGAGACATCCGAACCCTCATTTCAACTGAGTCACTGTCGAGGTTCGGGCTGTTAGCAGAAGGTCGTCGGGTGAGCCTTCCTGAGGGCGTCTCCATCCCCAAGCCCGCATCCGGTGAAGGGAAGAAGTTGGCTGAATCGTCGTCACGCCACACCCCCGGTGCACAGGAGGAGGGGGAAATCAAAGAGAGTGAAGCAACCGAAACACAAGGTGAGAATGTGGGTCCTACTCAGGGTCCGCTGGTCGAAGTGCATGATATTGAAACGTCATCTTCCCCTTCGAAGGGGAAAAAGAAAGTGACGTGTAAGATTAGGAAGGAGAAGGTTGGCGGAACTTTCAAAGTTACGCTCATCCCGGCAGAGAAGGAGGCTTCCTCACAGCACGTTGAAAGTTCGCTAAAGTGCCTCTCAAACCTCTCCATTCCGAAAGATCTGCTCAACTATGACTTCAATGATTCGGAGGCATTCAAGTTCCATTCGCCCATCAGAGGCGATGCGGGCATTCCAACCTAAAGTCAGGGAGAGAAAACCCCTGTTAGCAAGGTTGCTGGTCCGTCGGGCGGAAGCACTATGACACACACGAACATTTGCACTTCAATTCGCACTTAGATTTTTGTCGTCACATCTCTCTTTGCTAATTCGTTGTTATTTAAATTTCGTGCAGGTGACATGGGGCTCTCACACGGATTCGATCGTCTTCGCGGTTCGTCCATTTTTCATCAACCAGGACGGGATTCAGGTTCCGGAAGACGTCGAGACGTAGATGGCGATGGCGGTAAAGACTATCATTCCCGGGACTCCTCATCTCGAAGGAAAACTTACTATCAGCCAAAGCACCACCAGGATACTTCGTCTCATGCAGAGCACAGCAAAGACAAGCACGGCCATAAGAGGTCGCAACCCGACGCTCCCCGGGACCAACACTCTGACCCCTCTTCTACTCGACAGTCCCGAGGTTATCACCGGAGGGGTGAACTTTCAAAGCCATCACCCCTTTCTCCTGCGACAGACCCAACAGTGTCAGAGAAGCTGGCTAAGCTTAAAGACAAATTTTCGAGAATCTGCTTCGATGGTCTGAAATTCCTTCCGGCGATTCATCCTATTATCGGTCATGTTCAACAGAGCGCTCTTGCCTGTACGAATGATGTCTATGTTCAACATGTCGCATTTGTCCACCTAGCTGAGAAACTTTCTGAAGTCTCTGTGGAGCGCCAGCATGAGATAGAACATTTGAAGCTTGAGGCTATCCACGATAGAAACATCATTAAGGCCCAAGATAAAGAAATCACCACTTATAAGTCTAAACTCGAGGTCGCCCATCAGAGTGCCAGGGATACTGCTGAGGCCGTTACTCGCTTGGAATCAACTCATAAGAAAGAGCTTGACGAGGAGGTTCAATGATGTGGGGCTTTGGCCTTAGAGAAGCACTCCGTTCAAAAGGAGAGGGATGCGTTCAGCACCCGGGTCAAGGAACTTGAGGAGCTTCTCCGCAAAGAGAAAGAGGAGAAAACGGCGGTCCAAGAAGAGTCACAGCGATACTGTGACGAGATTGTCACCACCCGACTTTTAAAAGAACAACTCGAGGGCGAGCTTTCCAGGGTTGAGATGTTAAAGAGCGAGGCCCGTGAAGAGGGCAAAAAGATGGCGTTGACGGACATCGATTCCCGTCTTGAGGCAGCCAGGGAAGAAGGTAGAGAAGAGATCAAAACCGCGTTTGACCCACTCATTGCCGAATTCAATGCCCGCGTGCTCATGCACCGTGACTTAACTTTTTTGGGCGATGGCTATCTTGAATCATTGCTCGAGGCATGAGAAACCTTAATTCAGATCAGTAAGGCCGAGCGCGGTGTCAAGGAGGTTGACGAAGGGGCTTTGATAAAAGAATTTATGAAGGGAAATGAGCCTTCGGACCTATCAACGGCCAAGGCCCTTTATTGCAAAGGCTCCCCCTCTAGAAAAGGGAAAGAAGCTGTCGCCGGTCCATCTGGGGTTGAGCATCCTGTTCATGTGCCTACCTAGCCCAAAGGCTCCCCCTCTAGAAAAGGGAAAGAAGCTGTCGCCGGTCCATCTGGGGTTGAGCATCCTGTTCATGTGCCTACCTAGCCGGCCAGTCGGCCGATACTTGATCCTTTTGAACGGCACATTAGCTACGATCCGGAAGCCCCGGCCTGGGCGTTCATGTTTTGTCTCCTATCCCGGAGGGTGAGACCCCCTGCTGAAATCCGGCTGGAACCTGGTAGGAAATTATTTTGCATTAACATCCCAAGTGTTTCCCTAGAGGCTGTCGTATTCTAATACTTGCTTTTGGTGACTTTGTGCAGGTCTTTCTGATCTTGAACCCACTCCGAGGAGCGATGTCGCCAAGGAGGCGGAGAAGGAAACAAGTAAGGCCCCTCACGCAGGTGAGGTTCCCGATCCTGATGCTCAGGTGATCGAGGCACTTGATGAAGGTAAGTCTGATTCCTCCTCTGGGAGTTATGAAGTAGAAGTCACAGGCGCCTCTGAGCATACATCTGAATTGAGCATAAAGGAGCGGCTCGAGAAAGAGAAAAGAGATACAGTCAAGGTCAAGGTTGAGCCGCGTGAAGTGGACTTGGATGATCCCTTAAACAAGCCATTGAAGGTCATCCTTCCTGGCAGGTCCAAGCCCTTGGATGTTCCCCCTACTTCTTCAGTTGTTACTCCTTCATCAAAGAAAGGTTCCAAGGGTAAATGCTCTGGGGAAGAGCCGTCCGGGAAGAAGTTGAAGAAGCACAAGAAGTGACTACTGTCCTCGTTCAGCGAGAGTCAATCTAAGTCGTGTAATAATTTTTTATAATTTTTGTAGATAGACTATTGACTCCGAATTTTGGAGTGCTTGTAGCAGAAAACTTTTCCTGAATAAAGTTTAATTTCCTTTTCTGTCTTTTCAAAAGATTCTTATTATTCAGTTTTCTTTGTGATTGTGATTCGAATCCATGTTGTTGTGTGTAACATAGACTTCTTAGTTTGTCTTCACATAGCCCGTTGATTCTCTGAGAGTTATTCGTTTTCCTCCCATGCTTCAAGCACTTAGAACATATTTTAATCTGTACAACGGGAACTTAGAATATTCTAGTCCACATTCTGGGGACTTGGAGAATTTTTACCGTTTATATTCGAGTTCACGCCCCAGGGACATAGAGTACTCCAGTCCGCACTCCGGGGACTTGGAGATTTTTATTCGTTTATACACGAGTCCGCGCTCTGGGGACATAGAGTACTCCAGTCCGCACTCCGAAGACTTGGAGATTTTAAAGTCGTTTATACTCGAGTCCACGCTCCGGGGACTTAGAGTACTCCAGTCTTCACTCTGGGGACTTGGATATTTTTATTCGTTTATACTCGAGTCCGCGCTCCGGGGACTTAGAGTGCTCCAGTTCGCACTTTGGGGACTTGGAGATTTTTGTTCGTTTATACTCGAGTCCGTGCTTCGGGACTTAGAGTACTCCAGTCCTCACTCCGGGGACATGGAGATTTTTATTTGTTTACACTCGAGTCCGCGCTCCGGGGACTTAGAGTACTCCAGTTCGCACTCCGAGGACTTGGAGATTTTTGTTCGTTTATTTCAAGTCCGCGCTCCGGGGACATAGAGTACTCCAGTCCGCACTCCGGGGACTTGGAGATTTTGAAGTCGTTTATACTCGAGTCCGCGCTCCGGGGACTTAGAGTACTCCAGTCCGCACTCCGGGGACTTGGAGATTTTTATTCGTTTATACTTGAGTCCGCGCTCCGGGGACTTAGAGTACTCCAGTCCTCACTCCGGGGACTTGGAGATTTTTATTCGTTTATACTCGAATCCGCGCTCCGGGGACTTAGAGTACTCCAGTCCGCACTCCGGGGACTTGGAGATTTTTATTCAGTTATACTCGAGTCCATGCTCCGGGGACTTAGAGTACTCCAGTCCTCACTCCGGGGACTTGGAGATTTTTATTTGTTTATACTCGAGTCCGCGCTCCGGGGACTTAGAGTACTCCAGTCCGCACTCTGGGGACTTGGAGATTTTTATTCGTTTATACTCGAGTCCGCGCTCCGGGGACTTAGAGTACTCCAGTCTGCACTCCGGAGACTTGGAGATTTTTATTCATTTATACTCGAGTCCGTGCTCTGGGGACTTAGAGTACTCCAGTCCGCACTCCGAGGACTCGGAGATTTTTAAGTGTCCGTGCGCGTTCGTGCGTTAGCCGAGATAACATAATTTTATTTGCCCGTCACAAGATCATCATTTGTGGAGACATTAGTAATTCATGGAAAAGATGGCTTCAAGCCTTTATTAATGAGAGCAAGCTAAATCGCCTTATTACATGCCAAGAATTAGAAATAAAAGCATACTGGAAATAAGTGCAACTAATACATGAAAGAAATAGACTAAGTATAATAACGCCGCAAGTGCTCGCTGTTCCATGCTCAAGGGAGTGTCGCACCATCGACGGTCGCTAGCTTGAAAGTTCCTTATCCAAGCTTCCGTTCGATGACGTATGGACCTTCCCATGCGGGATTCAAATGAGACGGGATCGGGAAAACTTGTTTCAACACGAGGTCTCCCACACCAAAAATTCTTGGTCGGACCCTCTCATTATAATATTTTAGCGACTCCGTGTCCGTATGCGGCTGCTCTCAAATTGACTTCTTCGCGTTTTTCATCAATGAAGTCCAACGATTCCAATAAAGATTCTGGTTCGACTCGGGGTCGTAATAAGCTACCCGATGTGATGGGACCTCAAGTTCCACGGGTATGACAGCTTCCGTGCCATACGCCAACGCGAATGGAGTGTGGCCAGTCGCCGGCTTGTGGGTGGTCCTGTAGGCCCAAAGTGCTGTTGGAAGTTCATCCACCCACCTGCCTCTAGCCTTTTCCAGACGTTTTTTTTCAATATGGACTTGATTATCTTGTTTACGGCTTCCACTTGTCCGTTGGCCTTCGGGTGAGCAACCGCTGCAAACTTCTATTCAATGCCATATTTCTGACAAAATTCCTTGAACTCCTTGCTTTCGAATTGAGTCCCATTGTCTGTAATGATGGTCCGTGGAAGGCCGAAGTGGCATATGATATTTCGTACGACGAAATTAATAACCTTCTTGGTGGTTATCGTGGCCAGAGGCTCTGCTTCTGCCCATTTGGTGAAGTAGTCGACCGCAACTATTGCATATTTCGCTCCACCTTTAGCTATGGGTAAAGAACCAACTAAGTCAATTCCCCACATTGCAAATGGCCAGGGACTTACCATTTGCGTGAGTTCCGTCGGCGGAGCTCTCGGGATTTTTGCATATATCTGGCATTTATCACATCTTCTCACGTAGTCTACAGCATCCCGATTCACAGTTGGCCAGTAGTATCCATAGCGGAGGATCTTCTTTGCTAATGTCTACCCCCCAATATGGTCGCCGCACTCTCCTTCATGGACTTCCTCCAGGACTCGTTTTATCTCATCATGGGTAATGCATCGGAGTAGTGGGGTCAAGAATCCACTTCGATACATTATTCCATCATGTATTACATATCGTGAAGCCTTACGAAGGACTTGGCGTCTTTCGCTCCTTCTCTTAGGCAAATCCCCTTGTAGCAAGTACTGCTTGATTAGGGTCAACCACGATTCCTTCTCAAGTTTGATCTCTAACACGAAATCTGTCTCCATTACGTCTATATTGGAGCATAGAGGGTCTGAACAGGGAACAATCCCATTTGTTGTGGATCACCAGTGCTTGCAAATTTTGCCAACGAATCGGCCTCTCTGTTTTGTTCACGTGGGATATGCGAGATGTCGTAGTATTCCAGATTCGCCAGCAGCTCTTGAACTCGAGCAAGGTAAGGAGCAAGTCTTTGTCCCTTCGCTTGATAGTCTCCCCGCACCTGATATACTACCAGCTACGAGTCACAGAAGATTTCGATTGACTTCACTCCCAGTTCGATAACAAGTCTCAAGCCAGCAATCAATGCATCACATTCGGCTTCGTTATTTGTTGCTGCAAACTCGAGCTTCAAAGCGTAGCAGATTGATCGATCTTCAGGCGTTACGAGGATTATACCTGCCCCCGAGCAACAGTCGTTAGATGCCCCATCGGTGTACATCTTCCATCAAACGGGGGTATGACTCTGTGACTGCTCGGTTCATCTAGCACAGTGAATTCAGCAATGAAGTTGGCTAGTGCTTGTCCTTGTATGGCCCTTTACAGTAGATAGGCGATATCGAACTGACTCAACTCAATATTCCATTTTAGCATCCTTCCGTAAGTTTCTGGTCGTTGGAGTACCTGCCGTAGGGGTTGGTCAGTGTAGACACTGATTGAGTGTGCTTGAAAGTAGGGGCGAAGCTTGCGTGATGCGATCACCAAACAATAGGCTAATTTTTCAATCTTTGGATAATTTATTTCCGCCCCTGTCAAGCGTTTACTGACATAGTAAACCGGCTTTTGAATCCGATCTTCCTCGCAGACCAAGGCTGTACTAATAGCGTGCTGGGATACCGCCAAGTATACATACAACATTTCGTGGTCTATTGGCTTGGACAGTACAGGGGGACTTTCCAAGTGCCTTACCAGAGCCCGGAATGCTTCCTCACAGTTGGATGTCCATTCTAAGTTTCTCTTTCCTTTCTTTATAATGTCGAAGAAGGGAATACACTTGTCTGTAGCTCTGGATATGAATCGACTTAGGCAGCCACTTTTCCATTCAGGCTTTGCACCTACTTTACAGTTCTAGGTACTTGTATATCTCGGATAGCCTGGATCTTCTCTGGGTTAGCCTCGATTCCCCGTGCATTCACAATGAATCCCAGAAACTTCCCTGATGCTACGCTGAATGAACACTTTAACGGATTGATCTTCATTCCATAATGCCTGAGTATATCAAACATCTCCGCTAGGTCTCGGATGTGGTCGTTTGACTGCTGTGACTTCACTAGCATGTCATCCGCATAGACTTTCATTGTTTTACCAATCTGATCTTTGAACATTCGATTCACCAGGCGTTGATAAGTCGCTCCTGTGTTCTTCAATCCAAATGGCATTACTATATAGCAATACAATCCCATGATCGTGACAAAACTGGTGTGTTCTTGGTCTGGGAGGTGCATTAGGATTTGATTATATCCTGAATACGCATCCATAAACGATAATAACTCATGTCCGGCAGTTGAGTCGACCAGCTGGTCAATCCTAGGCAACGGGAAACTATCCTTAGGGCACGCTTTGTTTAAATCAGAATAATCAACACAGGTCCTTCATTTTCCATTCGCTTTCTTTACTAGCACCGGGTTATATACCCATTCAGGGTAGAGGGCGTCACGGACGAACCCGTTGGCTTTGAGCTTGTCCACCTCCTCTTTGAGAGCCACGGACCTCTCTGGGTCCATGCCTCTCCTTTTTTGTTTCACAGGTACATGTTTCGGGTCTATGTTCAACATCTTGCGATCGCAGGAGAAATCCTGCACATATCAGAACGTGTCCAGGCGAAAACATCAAGATTCGCTCGGAGGAAATCAGTAAGGTTCTCAGCGGCCAAAGGGTCGAGTTGCGACCCAATTTTAAGGACTCGTGATGGGTCGCTCCGGCTAACTGGGATGTCAATTGTGAGTTCATCCGGTGCTACATTGGTTTCCCTGGGTTCCCCATCATCGTCTCTCGGATCTATGTCCCTATAGATCCGAGAATGTTGCCCGAGCCAGGGCTCGGGCGCTACTTGTCAATCATCAGCATTTCGGCTGCGGATGGAGCGGTCTGCAACCTTTCCTTTCTCTCTACATTGAGCCACTCTCAGGTCAGCCACATAACAGGCACGTCCGGTCGCCTGATCGCCGTGCACCACTCCAACACCGCTGTCTGTGGGAAATTTTAATGTCAAACACCAAGGGGCCAAAGCTGCCCTAAATTCCGCCAGGGCTGGACGACCCAGAAATACGTTGTACGGGGAATCAACGTGTAGTACTATGAATGGTAAGATTCGCATCCTTCTGCATTCACCTTGTCCCAGTTCAACTGGTAATTCCACATATCCCACTGCATCGGTCGCCGCGCCATAAAATCCATGGATTCTGGCTTTGGATGGCTTCAAATCCTTGGTCTCCAGCTTCATTTGGTCGTACGCCTTTCGGAAGATGATGTTAACGGAACTTCCGCAATCAATTAGAATTCTCTTTATGAATGTTGGCCCGATGGTCGCAGATATGACCATTGGGTCAATGGTAGGAGCCTCTACCTTATCCGCATCTCTGCTCCTGAATACGATATCATCATTCATTGTGCGCTGCTGCTTTGCAGGAGTCCCATCCTCCACGTTCGAACAACACTCGTACTCCGCGTTTCTCAAGGAGTTAGCATATCGCTCCATCTCCTGCCAATTCTTATCTGCAGGATGAGGTCCGCCGACAGTCGTGTTAATAACCAATCTACCCACAGTCCGCGTAGGTTGTTCCAGTTGGTGTGGGGCTGGCCCGCGTCCAGGGTTCGATGTTTCTTGCCTCCCATCCTGTGGGTCTTTGACAAATTCCTGTAGCCTTTTCTGTCTTATCAGCTTTTCTATAGCATCATCGAGGTATCTGCACTCCTCCGTGTTGTGCCCATAAGACTCGTGGAAACGGCAATACTTCCCGGTCCGCTTCTGTTCTTCCGTCGATTCCTTTGGACGCGGCTTTCTATATTGGAAGGCGTTGCAAGTCGATAGATAGATGTTTTCAAGAGATGCGTTCAACGGGGTGTATTCATTGTATGTTGGGATTCTTAATTTCCATTTCCCTGTTTCTTTTTTCTTTCTGGGATTTCCACCTCCGGATCCTTTAGACTGCCCGGGCTTGTTCTGGATGTTAACTTGAGTTTTTCCAGGATTATCCCCGGTTTGTTTCACGACGACGTTACTTTTCACAGACTCTTGAACGGGCCCTGATGCCTTGTCTTGCCTTGTCCACCGAGCTTCCTCCCTTCTTATGAACTGATGAGATTTTGAATAAAAACGTTCCAGCATAGCTGGGGGCTTTCCAGCCAACCAATCTCCAAATTCAGAATCCGGATCCACTCCACGCATTACTGCCATCAAAATCGCGTGGTCGTTGGGATTGCTCACCTCGGTAGCAGCAACATGAAATCTTTGCAAGTATGCTTTCAATGACTCTCCTGGAGTTTGAGTTACACTTGATAAGGACATCACGTCCTTTGGACGAGTGGTGTGTATCCTGAATTGTTCTACGAATTTCATTGCTAATTCGTCGAAGCTGGATATAGATCGTGGTGAGAGCCGAGTGAACCACATGGTGGCAATCCCGGACAAGGTGATTAGGAAACACCTACACTTGATTGCGTCATTAGCTCTTGCATAATCCATCATCCATCCGTACCTCATCACATGCTGCCTGGGGTCAGTCTTCCCTTCATAGGCTGGAATGGCGGGCATGCTGAACTTTCTTGGGTATTCGGCCTGTAGAACGGTCTCCGTGAAGGGAGTATGACTCTTAGACACTCCCCAGTCTTCATTAGTTAGACCTTGATTTTCTTTCATCAACTGCCTGACCATAGCCATCAAATCCGGGGTTTGTATGGAAGATGGGAGGTTGGGTTCTGTTCAACGGAACCGTGCAGGTTGATGTCCCGTCCGATTTGGGTCTTGGTTTCTAGTAGATCGATCAGTAGCACCTGCATGTGCATCTTCATCCTTACGGCGTCTACGCCTAGGAGGTTCATCAGCAGAGGTCGAACTATCATCTTCAGAGTAAGGGACAGGGCTACCTCCAGCATTCTGATGCTGCTGCTGAGTAAGCTGAGTCATGAGGTCAGCGTTGGCTTGCATTTGCTCAGCAAGTTGCCTTCTACTTTCCTTAAGTTCTCTTATCAAGTCATCGAATTCTGCTCGGGAAACAACTTCTGCTTGGTTTTGGTTGGAGGGCCCTGCACCTCGAATCGCTTGCTGATTGCTAGTTCCCAGTTGTTGCACACTAGCGGTTTCGTGGGCATCTGCATTTTGAGAGGCTGATCTAGTTCGTGGTCTTCCCATGGTAGAGTTGTTGGTTATAACTCTCAGTAGAATCAACAGATGCCTTATAAATGATTATGGATCTCCTTCGGGGGATTTATGCAATCCAATAGCTGCAAAGTAGATCCTAACAGCCTGAGAATTCAAGTTCTCAGTTAAAGCACCAAAATGTTAGTACCAAAATTGGTCACTAACACCCTTAGGAAGATTGTGTAGAGAGATTAATGAAGAAAGTAAACTAAAACAGAGAATAGAGTGTAAATTTAAATGTAGAGAACAAGAACACCAAATTTATAGTGGTTCGGCGTAACTGCCTACATCCACTTTGAAGTTGATTTCCATTGATTTCCTTGATGGGTGATTACAGATACAATCCGTTTTTTGTTACTAGAATACAATTGCAAAGTAAAAGAAATAAGTCTGGAATGAGTCTTGAAAATGGCAGAGTCTCCCCAGTGTTCTCTCCAATTCCCCTTTTTCTGTGCCCCTTCCCCTCTATTTATAGGTGAAGGTGGGTTGGGCATCCCTGGTGGGCTTGGTAGCTGAATATCTTGGCCCGAGTGAAGTGGTCTCTATGTGCCGAACCAGAGAGGCCGAACGATCAAATGTCGATCGTCCAAATGCCGAACGTACCCCTCCATGCCGAACAATCTCCTTTGGCCGAGCGGGTTGAGGCCGAACACACTGATTGTCGTGGGGAGCACTTGTGCCGAACGATGCTAGGAGCTGAACCAGTGTCATGGCCGAACGATTTCTAAGAGCCGAACCAGTGTCATGGCCGAACGATTGCTAGGCCGAACGAGATGAGGTCGAATGCTCTGAGTGTCGAACGATGCTAGGAGCCGAACCAACGTCATGGCCGAACGATTGCTAGGCCGAACCAGATGAGGACGAATGCTCTGAGTGCCGAACACTTTCCAATGCCGAACAAGGTGTGGATGCCGATCGATATGGAATGCCGGATGTCATTTGATGCCGAACAATGTCCTCGGCTGAACGTGACTTGTATGCCAAACGATGTCTTATGCCGGACCATTTTTCCATGCCGAACGTGCTTGGATGCCGAGCGTTATGGTGCCGAACCACTTAAAGGCCGAGCGACGTTTCTGGCCGGACGATACCTTTGGCCAAACGAAGCCTTTGGCCGAACGCTCCTGAATGACAGTTGCAAAGAAATGCCGGACGAACCAGTTGGGCCAAACGATGGGTATGCCGAGTACCGAGTTGCCTGGCCAAATCTCCAGGAAACATTCATAATATTCACATTGAAATGTAACTATATCTATTTTCAGTCTGCACCAAAAAATAGTCATTATTTCATAAATAATGTTTGGTATATTTTACGAAAACATTTTTCATAACCTAATGCAACCAATAAGTGCTATGTGGTATGCTCCCACTATTTTCTCCATTGCTATAATAGCATACTAAGTTCGAAAGTCCATCATTTACTTAATATAGATTATTTATTTCATATACTACAACTAGTTTAAGACTGAGAGTTCTTAGATTATATACCTTGAACTCAAATAAATAAATATCATAGAAAACAATTTTCTATATGAAAATACATATCGAAATAGAAATAGCATTTCTCATTCCAATGTTAAATATCAATTATTATTATTATTACACTCCTTGTTTTCGATGTTTCTTTATGAAGCAGAAGTGATTATTCTGTAACAACCCGCCTTTTTGGACAGTTTAAACCGACGATCAAACACACATGTCGATTCCAAACCATTCAAAAGGGAAGATAGTTATTGGGGTAAATAAGAAAAGAAAAGAAAAGAAATAAAGGAAATGAAATAACACAGAATCTCGCAGCGGAACGATAAAATATAATAGTCAAATAAACAGTTCATGAAGCTGTCTACTATACTTTGACAATTATTTATACAACATTTATCAGAGTTTATACATATACAACAGAACAATTAAATAATGCAGCAGATAACATGATGCAAGTGTCATAATAGTAATAGTATACCAAATCTTCGTCTTCGTCCTCCAGAATAGATCTTCAAAAATCTGATAACTCAGGACTGACCCGAGCGTAATGAAAAGACAAAACACTCGAGTCAGGACTAAAATATCCTTATGAAAGTGAAATCAATCGTAAATAAATATGAGTGTAACGGCGTCAGAGATGTTTACGGGGTTTGACATCTCCTATCCAGTGTCAACGTGCGTGCAATAACTTAAGAGATGTTACGGGATTTTCCATCTCTCAAGGATACGTTAAACTATCTACTATGTAGTAATATACGCTAAGTAGATAATGCCTATCAGTAATATAAAGTATCAAAATATCGTTAAGGCGTTACCATAATCCCCCTTAACATGTTTTATATTCCCAAAAGCATATACAAGACCGTAGTTTCCCCAAAACCGAAAGTCACCAGAGGGCAATCCATATACTCAAGGTACAAATCAAAACGTAGTGGTCGCGAATAGGATAATCAATATGACAAGGTACATGAGGCGATACCAACTAGGATACTAGTAGTTGCGTGATCCGAACTGATGTTGGGCATAGCCAGCAGCCACCCCAACACCGCGAAACAACACTCCCAAATCAAGGGGTGCACCCAAATCGAATCACAAATGTAATAGAAATGGTATCGAAGAAGCGTGTCCGCTAGAGGTGGCGAACCTCAATGGCCCGGCGCGGCTCCTGTTTTAGTCATGTCAGGAGTCATCCAATATCGTTCTCTTTCTTCGGTCAACGCGTTCACCAAACCATCCACTTCATTCTGGATCAACACTCCGCGTATAATAGTTATTAAAGTGGTGTTCGGTATCGACAGAGAGTATGTCCATATCCGATCCCGGTCTCTTTAATAACTACGTATTATTCCACCGTTGGCTCTTTTACATTTCAAATCGATTCGTAATTGATATCAAAATATCATATTCGTTTCAAAAATCAAATCCATTTCAAATATCACCGTATCCTTTCAAATGTAAGATTTCGTTTCAAAAATCATTTTTCGCATCAATATCTCATTTCGATTACAAATCATTCCGAATTTCAATTTAGGTTGTAACTTCATTAACTCAATTCGTATTTAAATTCAAGATTTAAATATAAGCATTTCACCCTATTAACCATCTTGAGATTTTATAAAAATAGTTTTAAGTAGTTTAAAAGTAGTTTTAAATAATTGAAATAGTTAAAATACTTTAAAATCTTAAAATGGATGTGAAATAGATAAATTTAGTTTAAAATAATTTAAATTGGGTTAAGTAGATTTAAAATAGATTAACATAGTTTAAGTATTCAAAATGGTTTATATAACCGAGTAATTTGGAAAACAAAATAAAATAGCTTCAAATCAATCCATTTCAATTATAACTTCCCAATTCAAATCAATTCCAATTTCCATTCTACCGATTCAATTTCGATTTCAATTCAATCAACGTCAAATTTTTTACTTCGAATTAATTCAATTTTTCATTCACCTTTAATTTATTCAATTTCAATTTATATCGATTTGGAGCTTGATTTCTCAAAATATCAATTTATAACACTTAACAAAAATTCCCAACAATATTCAAGTTTAAATCCAAATTCCAAATATGATTCAATTCCAAACTCGATTTCAAAATATCATTTTTATATCACTTTTACTTAGTAATATTCAAAGCTCGATTTAAGGTTCAATCCTTTAAAACGAATAAATTTTCGAACTCCAATCATAACCCAATTTTAAATTTCAAAGTCTCAACTTAAATCATTTAACAATTTCTTTTAACCAAAATCAATTTCAACATTCCAAACTCAAATTTTCGATAAATTCGATTTCTATAAATTTGATTTCTATTTATAACTTTTACATCAAACATTTAAATTAATTTCAAATCGACGATTTTAAAATTTATTAATTTAGCTAATTCGGTGTCCGTATATAATTTTCTATCCTATGGCCAAGTAATTATTTATTTCAATTAAATGTCAGGGATGAGTATATATTACTTAAATTTAATCACAGTATCATATGTATGCATAACAGGATATATATATAAGCAAATAAACATCCAAACATTCAAATATCAACCAATAGCATCCATCGAAATACATCATCCAATAGGCAATACAATTCATGGCAATTTCATAGTTATCGATGTCAGGTAATTAAATCGCAATTCAATTTCAATTTTAATTTCAAATTTAACTACCAATTTAATTTTCGACGGTTAATTCAAATGACAATCTATATGAAAATTAAATTCTATCAAACAACGACAAATAAAATCATAACACTTCATAATGTCAAATTTAACTAGCATAAAGATATTTGGTACGTTGTGAGCGTTATAAACACTCACCTTGATTTTTCGATTTTAAATCAAATCGAACGACGTTCGATTTTACCCAAAATTTTCTCTAGCTCCAAACGATTCCAATCTAATTGCATAGTGTAGTGCTCGTCCATACGATTCCAACGCAAGTCGTTTCGTGCGTTTTCGACCTCAAAGCAAAAAGTTATAGCAGTTTAAACATATACACAATTTCAATATAATTAATTCCCAAATTCCTTTTTAAAAATTACCCCAAAACATCACAGCCGTCCATTTGCTTCCTCCACATCAGGCCCGCCCACGTCTCTCCCTTCTCCCCTTCGTTAGAACGCACGCAAGCTTCATACCCAAGAACCCACACGGCCGCTCAAAACCCTAATACACGCCATCAATACAAGCATCTTCAACACGATCAGGATACACCACCGCGAAGCCAACATCGAGTGCAATCATCGGCCAAAGGCCGGCCAATCTCGGCTATCTCTAGCCGCTCGAAAATCGTGCGCAACCGCACGCATTTAAACCCAAATCCACGCCACTCCGTAGCTCTAATCGCGATCTCGACCGTAGGATAGGTAGCTCTCGACGAGCTCTACAATTCTCTAGTTGAGAGCTTCTCCAAATAGCTATTGGATTGAGAGAGAAAGAGGGAGGAACGAGAGTGATTTCTGGCCTTCGAGCCTGGAGATGGCGGCCAGGGTTTAACCCTAATTTGTTTTTTTTTGTTTTTCCCAAAATGAAAATTTTGAGGTGCTTTTATAGGAAATTCGACGAACACTAATTATCTGGCTTTTCCAAACTCCGATTTACGCGCGGTGACCGGCGTTCCTAGGGTTTATCCCGCGTTTCGGACACAATGGAACAGGTTTCGGAGGCTAATTCGATCATATGCGAGAGTTATGGAAATAGACGATCGATTCTAAATTAAATCGATTAAACCGATTTCTAGGCGTTTTGGCTTGCACCGGACAAACGGTAAATCCGATTGACACAAAATTTGAAATCTTACAATAATATCACATTATGGATCCGATGAAACTAGTTTCGTCGAAATCCGAGACCGTTTGAAAAATGACCATTTTAACTCGCCAAAATAATATTAAAACAATTTCAACGCGTTTCGAGCTGCCACGGTCAAACGACAACTCCGATTGCTACGAAAATTGAAATCCGATAATAACTAACTATTAAGGATCCAATGGAACCATTTTCGTCCAATTCTGAGACTGTTCAAAATTTGGCTATTTTCAGTCGATAATTAATATTAAAATATTCAATTTTCACAAACAAATTTTAAATTCAGTTTTAAAAGTTCTATAACATCACTATAACTCCTATATGATAAAATAAAATTTTACAAATCATTTTTAATCATATTAAACCCGTTGTTCAATTATTCAATAAATTCCAATTGTAAAATCTTATTAACTCTATTATAATCCCAATATAACTTACATTCACTTTGGAAACCAATTTGAATCATATTAAATCAAATTTCAATTATTCACTCTATTTTCATATATTAAATTTCAATATTAAATTAATCATATCAATTCAGAATTTAATTATTCAAATATTTGTAATATTAAACTTAAACAAATTTGATTCTTCTTAAATCACTATCTTTTGAAATATTGAAATTGAACTTATAAGATTTAACCTTTAAAACCAATTCACAATTTAGACACTATTTCATTTTACAGTTATTCAATTATTCAATAAGTTTAAATATTTAATTTAAGCAATTTACCTGTTCAATATTCAATATTTGATTTTAAATAGATTTTACTTATCAATCAATTACTCTATTATACCCAATGAATTCAACATTTATTATCCTATTCAACTATCGATTGCAAAGGCATTCACTAAGTAGCTTTATTTTTCATTACTTGGATAATTATTGTTGCAATTCATTCCAGTTATTATTATTCCAAATGAATTACATTTTTTTCTAACACTAAATCACGAAGTCTTATCAAATTAGCTATTTTAATTATCGAAAATTTACGGGTCGTTACACTCTCCCCCACTCAAAACTTTTCGTCCCCGAAAAGAAAAAAGAAGGGAAAAGGAACTAAGTATAGAATTCAACATTAGATATATTTTATTCATAGTTACCAACTTATAAACAATGAAATTCCATTTATAAAGTCATTACTACACTTCCACTAAGTTACTCCGAACGGCTTTCTAACTTTAAAAGTTAGTTATCAAAACAAGTTATAATTTTTTTAAAACTTGAAAAAATTTCTAACACCCGCATTTTACGGAAAATTTCGGCAGAGTCTCCTTTGCGCGGCTCGATCGGTACAACTACAAAACGCCTCTACGGGCACCCAAACCAACAAAAGAAAATCAAAAGCCAAGTAGCTCATCCAAAAATCACCAAATCCAATGACAAAATAAACATGTACCTTATATTTTTATTAGAGAGCATATACGAATAATATAGCGCGGAAGCGAGCTCCAAATGCAAAGCAAGCGCAATCCGCACCTACTAAACACTCAACAAACTATGAGAAACATGCATATATGAAAAAAAATATATCAATATACATCATATAACAACATAACAACTACATGTGCCAACATAGCAAATGCAACAAAACAACAAATGCAACCATCAATCAACTATCATCCAACTATCATCCAACAAATCCATAACCAATCAATATAAATTCACTTCTCATTAATATTTATTGACTTGGTTTCAATTTTAATCACAGTTGATTCATTTACGTTGGATTTTATTAACATTCATTCTTAATTCAATTAGTTAACATTCACTAATTTATGTTTACATTAGTTCACTTCCAATTTGAATCAAATTAAATTCTATTTAAATTCATTTAGCTTCCAATTTGATTTCAATAATTTATAGCTTTTAATTTCATTAACACTTAATGAATTATATACAATCAACTAACAATCATATAACAACCAAATCATACCCAACATAACCAAATTATTAATTTCACATTCAATTCGGTTTCTCTTATATATATATATATATATATATATATATCATGTTATATAATTTTAAAAGAATCATTTTATATTTGGCATCTTAAATTTCCAATATTAACTTTAATTAAGTCCGTAAGCTATACATATATCATCCGTGAGCAATATCAATCTAATCGCTTATTCGATCACACCATTTCGCTTCCAAACTAGTATCGTTCACACGACTCTCTAGTGCGGACTCAGATTTGGTTTCTTGATTGGAAACTATTACTCTCCTTGCATAGCCATATACTATGATAGAGAATTCCAGAATCAAATTAAAAATCCATATCTAGGGTTCGCCGTCGAAAATCGAGTGAAAAATCCTTACTTGGATTGATATAAATCATCTCGAAATTTTGTGCTCGAATTTGGATCAAATCGTTATGCGAATAAATAATATACGTACAATCTCACGTATTACCTTCCAATGGATTTCTATCCAATTTATCTATATTAAATTATTTTATTGACTTTCATTTTATTTACAATTAATTATTCACAATCCATTATTTAGTTAATATATCTATATCTTTACATAGCATACTCTTCAACATTATCTTTTCTTAAACATCATATCAAAGAATTTGTTTACTCAAGTTCATTTTAAACATTCTATATCATTTAATTAAATCCAATTTCATTTTCCAATTGATTCTTAGCTATAAGAAATTCCTTTGTTTACATTTATTGCATTTTCATAATTTCAGTTAATAACGAATTCATTTGTGAAACATTTTATTAACCGGCACTTTAGTTTATTAATCATCCTATAAAAGTCTAACCTCTCATAAATGATTTTTTTTTTTAGTTTACAAATATCTTAAAGGTTACAACTTCAATTATTTTACAATCCCTTTGCAATTTATATTTATTTTCTATAACCAATTTACAAAGATATAATACGATTCATTTCTTAAGTTCACTTTACTTGTTCCATTTATCCATTCATCATTTCATGCTATATTTAAGCATATAACATTTTTTCACAACCAAAATTTTCGTTTATATACATTTTAATTCATTTTGAGTTTTCCTTACTTGTATATTTCAATTACTTTCAGGTTCTGTTCATTTATACAATATCTCATTACATATCCAAAACATCATTTCAACTTCTTAATATTTGGTAAGTCATATTATATGTTATTAGAATGCAAATTTGGTATTATATAAATTTATAGAATTTCATTTTACTTAATTAGAATGTTCACAAATTTAATTTGTTTAAATCCTCTTTACCTTTCAACTTTAAAGTTTTCCCAAACAATAGCTTAGATATCTCAATCCTCTTATTTTATAAATTCTGGTTATTCACATTTCATTCAAATAATTTGAAAATTACTAATTAACATAACTTAGAAATTTAAATGCCCGGTTCCTTTCAAATCATTTGAAATAAATATATACACTTATATCTTTAATATATCAAATCATACCTTTGGAGTTTAAACCAAAACCCATTTACCCAAAATAATTTTTGAAGAAAAGCAAAGCTTCTTAGAAGTCTCCCCCACTTTGAGACTCGAAAATGAACGTCGATGATGCTGCGCAGTCATCACCGAAATTATTTTCCAGCTACATAAGAGAGGAGTACTGAATTCATTCCTTCTTAAAATCCTTTCAAAATATTTCTCATAAATATTATCCAACTAATATTACAATATATTTTCTTCAAAGCTTTGAAAACCATTTTTCAAGATCTTCGGGTCTTAAATTCAATATTTTCAATTTAGATCTATTTTAATTTATAAGTCACCTTTATAAAATATCTTATAGGATTTTTTTTCTTAAAACATTCTACAAGTTGTTTATTACTGTTCATTTGTAATTCATCTTATTTATTAAATTACAATATCCAATTCATGATAATAACTAATATTTTAATTCCGAACAACCAGGTAAGCTAGATAAGTCACAATAAATTTCTGAATTTTTTTTCTTTATATACAAAATATAATTAGAGAAAAATTATTTCATTTACCCAATTTAAAACAATACAATGTCGAATTGTTCTGTTTAAGTGTTTAGAGATCCCTATCAATAACGTCAATTACTCGTATTGACTAGAATCCATAAGCCACTCAACAATTCAACCGACACAATTTAAAACATTTTATATCACTAACAAATATGCTCTCTCATACTCTCAGCGACTCATCATAGGGTATTACTACCCTATTTATAAAGAGTCGGACCCCACAAAGCTAAGGTTATCGCTAACCAAAGCTCTGATACCAACTGTAACGACCCGCCTTTTTGGACAGTTTAAACCGACGATCAAACACACATGTCGATTCCAAACCATTCAAAAGGGCAGATAGTTATTGGGGTAAATAAGAAAAGAAAAGAAAAGAAATAAAGGAAATGAAACAATACAGAATCTCGCAGCGGAACGATAAAATATAATAGTCAAATAAACAGTTCATGAAGCTGTCTACTATACTTTGACAATTATTTATACAACATTTATCAGAGTTTATACATATACAACAGAACAATTAAATAATGCAGCAGATAACATGATGCAAGGGTAATAATAGTAATAGTATACCAAATCTTTGTCTTCGTCCTCCAGAATAGATCTTCAAAAATCTGATAACTCAGGACTGACCCGAGCGTAATGAAAAGACAAAACACTCGAGTCGGGACTAAAATATCCTTATGAAAGTGAAATCAATCGTAAATAAATATGAGTGTAACGGCGTCAGAGATGTTTACGGGGTTTGACATCTCCTATCCAGTGTCAACGTGCGTGCAATAACTTAAGAGATGTTACGGGATTTTCCATCTCTCAAGGATCCGTTAAACTATCTACTATGTAGTAATATACGCTAAGTAGATAATGCCTATCAGTAATATAAAGTATCAAAATAGCGTTAAGGCATTACCATAATCCCCCTTAACACATTTTATATTCCCAAAAGCATATACAAGACCGTAGTTTCCCCAAAACCGGAAGTCACCAGAGGGCAATCCATATACTCAAGGTACAAATCAAAACATAGTGGTCGCGAATAGGATAATCAGTATGACAAGGTACATGAGGCGATATCAACTAGGATACTAGTAGTTGCGTGATCCGAACTGATGTTGGGCATAGCCAGCAGCCACCCCAACACCGCGAAACAACACTCCCAAATCAAGGGGTGCACCCAAATCGAATCACAAATGTAATAGAAATGGTATCGAAGAAGCGTGTCCGCTAGAGGTGGCGAACCTCAATGGCCCGGCGCGGCTCCTGTTTTAGTCATGTCAGGGGTCATCCAATATCGTTCTCTTTCTTCGGTCAACGCGTTCACCAAACCATCCACTTCATTCTGGATCAACACTCCGCGTATAATAGTTATTAAAGTGGTGTTCGGTATCGACAGAGAGTATGTCCATATCCGATCCCGGTCTCTTTAATAACTACGTATTATTCCACCGTTGGCTCTTTTACATTTCAAATCGATTCGTAATTGATATCAAAATATCATATTCGTTTCAAAAATCAAATCCATTTCAAATATCACTGTATCCTTTCAAATGTAAGATTTCGTTTCAAAAATCATTTTTCGCATCAATATCTCATTTCGATTACAAATCATTCCGAATTTCAATTTAGGTTGTAACTTCATTAACTCAATTCGTATTTAAATTCAAGATTTAAATATAAACATTTCACCCTATTAACCATCTTGAGATTTTATAAAAATAGTTTTAAGTAGTTTAAAAGTAGTTTTAAATAATTGAAATAGTTAAAATACTTTAAAATCTTAAAATGGATTTGAAATAGATAAATTTAGTTTAAAATAATTTAAATTGGGTTAAGTAGATTTAAAATAAATTAACATAGTTTAAGTATTCAAAATGGTTTATATAACCGAGTAATTTGGAAAACAAAATAAAACAGCTTCAAATCAATCCATTTCAATTATAACTTCCCAATTCAAATCAATTCCAATTTCCATTCTACCGATTCAATTTCGATTTCAATTCAATCAACGTCAAATTTTACTTCGAATTAATTCAATTTTTCATTCACCTTTAATTTATTCAATTTCAATTTATATCGATTTGGAGCTTGATTTCTCAAAATATCAATTTATAACACTTAACAAAAATTCCCAACAATATTCAAGTTTAAATCCAAATTCCAAATATGATTCAATTCCAAACTCAATTTCAAAATATCATTTTTATATCACTTTTACTTAGTAATATTCAAAGCTCGATTTAAGGTTCAATCCTTTAAAACGAATAAATTTTCGAACTTCAATCATAACCCAATTTTAAATTTCAAAGTCTCAACTTAAATCATTTAACAATTTCTTTTAACCAAAATCAATTTCAACATTCCAAACTCAAATTTTCGATAAATTCGATTTCTATAAATTTGATTTCTATTTATAACTTTTACATCAAACATTTAAATAAATTTCAAATCGACGATTTTAAAATTTATTAATTTAGCTAATTCGGTGTCCGTATATAATTTTCTATCCTATGGCCAAGTAATTATTTATTTCAATTAAATGTCAGGGATGAGTATATATTACTTAAATTAAATCACAGTATCATATGTATGCATAACAGGATATATATATAAGCAAATAAACATCCAAACATTCAAATATCAACCAATAGCATCCATCGAAATACATCATCCAATAGGCAATACAATTCATGGCAATTTCATAGTTATCGATGTCAGGTAATTAAATCGCAATTCAATTTCAATTTTAATTTCAAATTTAACTGCCAGTTTAATTTTCGACGGTTAATTCAAATGACAATCTATATGACAATTAAATTCTATCAAACAACGACAAATAAAATCATAACACTTCATAATGTCAAATTTAACTAGCATAAAGATATTTAGTACGTTGTGAGCGTTATAAACACTCACCTTGATTTTTCGATTTTAAATCAAATCGAACGACGTTCGATTTTACCCAAAATTTTCTCTAGCTCCAAACGATTCCAATCCAATTTCATAGCGTAGTGCTCGTCCATATGATTCCAACGCAAGTCGTTTCGTGCGTTTTCGACCTCAAAGCAAAAAGTTATAGCAGTTTAAACATGTACACAATTTCAATATAATTAATTCACAAATTCCTTTTTAAAAATTACCCCAAAACATCACAGCCGGCCATTTGCTTCCTCCACATCAGGCCCGCCCACGTCTCTCCCTTCTCCCCTTCGTTAGAACGCACGCAAGCTTCAGACCCAAGAACCCACACGGCCGCTCAAAACCCTAATACACGCCATCAATACAAGCATCTTCAACACGATCAGGATACACCACCGCGAAGCCAACATCGAGTGCAATCATCGGCCAAAGGCCGGCCATTCTCGGCTATCTCTAGCCGCTCGAAAATCGTGCGCAACCGCACGCATTTAAACCCAAATCCACGCCACTCCGTAGCTCTAATCGCGATCTCGACCGTAGGATAGGTAGCTCTCGACGAGCTCTACAGTTCTCTAGTTGAGAGCTTCTCGAAATAGCTATTGGATTGAGAGAGAAAGAGGGAGGAACGAGAGTGATTTCTGGCCTTCGAGCCTGGAGATGGCGGCCAGGGTTTAACCCTAATTTGTTTTTTTTTATTTTTCCCAAAATGAAAAATTTGAGGTGCTTTTATAGGAAATTCGACGAACACTAATTATCCGGCTTTTCCAAACTCCGATTTACGCGCGGTGACCAGCGTTCCTAGGGTTTATCCCGCGTTCCGGACACAATGGAACAGGTTTCGGAGGCTAATTCGATCATATGCGAGAGTTATGGAAATAGACGATCGATTCTAAATTAAATCGATTAAACCGATTTCTAGGCGTTTTGGCTTGCACCGGACAAACGGTAAATCCGATTGACACAAAATTTGAAATCTTACAATAATATCACATTACGAATCCGATGAAACTGGTTTCGTCGAAATCCGAGACCGTTTGAAAAATGACCATTTTAACTCGCCAAAATAATATTAAAACAATTTCAACGCGTTTCGAGCTGCCACGGTCAAACGACAACTCCGATTGCTACGAAAATTGAAATCCGATAATAACTAACTATTACGGATCTAATGGAACCATTTTCGTCCAATTCTGAGACTGTTCAAAATTTGGCTATTTTCAGTCGATAATTAAATATTAAAATATTCAATTTTCACAAATAAATTTTAAATTCAGTTTTAAAAGTTCTATAACATCACTATAACTCCTATATGATAAAATAAAATTTTACAAATCATTTTTAATCATATTAAACCCGTTGTTCAATTATTCAATAAATTCCAATTGTAAAATCTTATTAACTCTATTATAATCCCAATATAACTTACATTCACTTTGGAAACCAATTTGAATCATATTAAATCAAATTTCAATTATTCACTCTATTTTCATATATTAAATTTCAATATCAAATTAATCATATCAATTCGGAATTTAATTATTCAAATATTTGTAATATTAAACTTAAACAAATTTGATTCTTCTTAAATCACTATCTTTTGAAATATTGAAATTGAACTTATAAGATTTAACCTTTAAAACCAATTCACAATTTAGACACTATTTCATTTTACAGTTATTCAATTATTCAATAAGTTTAAATATTTAATTTAAGCAATTTACTTGTTCAATATTCAATATTTGATTTTAAATAGATTTTACTTATCAATCAATTACTCTATTATACCCAATGAATTCAACATTTATTATCCTATTCAACTATCGATTGCAAAGGCATTCACTAAGTAGCTTTATTTTTCATTACTTGGATAATTATTGTTGCAATTCATTCCAGTTATTATTATTCCAAACGAATTACATTTTTTTTCTAACACTAAATCACGAAGTCTTATCAAATTAGCTATTTTAATTATTGAAAATTTACGGGTCGTTACATATTCACTCTCCTCATCCCAACTATACTTTAAATCATATCTACTCTTGTAGATTTGTTATCCTTTTTGGTCGAACCATTCAAAAGAAATCATTACTATAGTATCATAACACTCTTTACAAAAATGTGTTTGTTTATCCTTAATGACATCAAATATGTTGCATTTTGTGTAAACTGATCAGACTGACATTTCAGTGATCGAGTACTTAGATCCGTCTTGTAGTTTTAGTCTAGTGTTACATTTAACACAATGCAATATTTACAGTAATCAACCAAATTGAATACTCGATCTTACAATATGGTTTATTGGTTTATTCCGAATGAACAAACTTCACCGAAGTATCGTGCATTACAAACTGTGACTGTTTCCCATATAACACTTATATATGATAGTATATGGATAAAATATCCATAGTCTTGTATTGCTTTTGAGTTTAGAACTCAGGGATTGCAATGTATGGTCTCGACCAAATAAACTCATAAGTGACCAAATTGTGAGTGTATCTAGTAGTTGTAACATCAAGCGCTTGCATAAGTGTTGAAAAGTTAACATGCAATAAGAATTTATTAGTAAGTATATGTTATATTTCTATTTGTTTATCTTTAGTTCGGTTCATTTGTATACCTTAATTGATAAACGTTTTATCAATCGTATTAAATGCACAAATATATTGATGTATATTATTGTAATATTGTATAGCATATGTTCTTACAATATTAGAAAGATTAAACGTTATCATTTCCTTTTTCTAATAAGGCTCCTAATAGTCTCTTATGTTTCATCAAACCCTAAGAAAAACATAGAAGTCTTTTGACTTCACTAGTAGGTGTTAGGACTCATCCATCTTAGAATTCTGACCTTGAGTTTGCTCAACAAATCATAGCTCCACGGATAATGGATAACTCCTTATCGGTTGTATCACATACAACTTCTAACCTATGGTGCCTTGCCCTAATCTCTTTTCGACCTTGAGTTTGCTTAATAAATCGAAAAAGATTATTCATTCATACCTAACATATCGCAATGCTCTAACTATAGCATATGTACTTAAGTTTTCTCAACAAATACATATAATTATCTTACCTCATCCACTCAGTATATTAATAATACTACACATAATATCCCTAGCTTGAGTTGTGCAACTACTAAGAAGTATGCAGGTAATTTACTAATAGATAAATAGTAGAGGACAATGCTATATTAAAAATTCATAATCTTCAATACATTATATTAAGTGATATCGACTTATGGAATAATGTACTTTTTATGAAATACACTCGTGATTCAAGTGTCCGACACTAGGCCTGTCAAATGGGTTGGGTTGGGTCGAGTTTGACCCAACCCATTTATGACCCATTCTCTTTTATCCAATTATGACCCAACCCATTTATGACACAATCCACTTAATAAGCGGATTACCCATTTAATCCATTTAAAGATTTAAATTTAATTTGACTAATAGAAAATAAATAAATATAAAACAATTCTAATTTTTATGTTTTGAGATCCGACAAAGATTTAAAATTGTAATTCTAATTTTCATCCTAATTCAAATATGGGGTTGCGGTAATTTATTATTTTCTAAGTACAACTGTCAGTCTCCTTAGAGAACTACAGTGTGCGTTCGCACGATAAAGTATCCAAGTGTTACATACTATCCGTAATTTAGGTGGTAGTTAATCGTTCAAAGTCCCGCCTGATTCTGAGGTAGAATGAAGGAGTTATTGCAGTCTGAACAAAAAAATAGCGGCTTCTGCACTAGGTGGAGTTCATATATATGGATGTGGTAGCATGTTATTTTCCAAGTACAACTGACAATCCCCTTGGAGAATTATAATGTGCGTTCACACGATAAAGTATCTGAGTGTTCCATACTGTCTGTACTGTAGGTGGAAGTTAATCGGTCAAAGTCTCGCTTGATTCCAGTTAGAACGAAGGAGTTATTGCAGTCCGAACAAAAAAATAACGTCTTCTGCACTAGGCAGAATTCAAATATAGGGATGTGGTAGCCTGTTATTTTCTAAGTACAACTGTCACTCCCCTTGGAAAACTACAGTGTGCGTTCACACGATGAAGCATCCGAGTGTTTCATACTGTCCGTAATTTAGGTGGAAGTTAATCGGTCGAAGTCTCGCTTGATTCCGAGTTAAAACGAAGGAGTTATTGTAGTGTGAACAAAAAAAATTGCGACTTCTGCACTAGGCAGAGTTCAAATATGGGGATGTGGTATCCTGTTATTTTCTAAGTACAACTGTCAATCCCCATGGAGAACTACAATGTGCGTGAGGATGTGGTAGTCTATTATTTTCTAAGTACCACTTTTAGTCCCCTTGGAGAACTACAGTGTGCGTTCACACGATGAAGTATCCAAGTGTTCCATACTGTCCGTAATTTAGATGAAAGTTAATAGGTCAAAGTCTTGCTTGATTCCGAGCTAGAACGAAGGAGTTATTACAGTCCGAACAAAAAAAATAGCGGCTTCTACACTAGACGGAGTTCAAATATAGGGATGTGGTAGCCTGTTATTTTCTAAGTACAACCGTCAGTCTCCTTGGAGAACTACAGAGTGCGTTCACACGATGAAGTATCCGAGTGTTACATACCGTCCGTAATTTAGGTTGAAGTTGATCGGTCGAAGTCTCACCTGATTCCGAGTTAGAACGAAGAAGTTATTGCAGTTTGAACAAAAAAACAGTGGCTTCTGCACTAGGCGGAATTCAAATATGGAGATGCGGTAGTCTGTTATTTTCTAAGTACAACTGTCAGCCTTCATGAAAAATTATAATATAGGTTCAAAATTCTTGTTTTTCAAATTTATATTAAAATTTAATGTTTTTAATAAATGGGTAAATGGGTTACCCATTTATAACCCTTTTAAAAATGGGTCAACCCAACTCATAACCCATTTGATAATATTCATAAATGGGTTGACCCAACTCATTTATAAGTATGGTAAATGGCTTGGATTAATGTGTTGAGTCAAATTTTAACAGGTCTATCCGACAAATCAGAAATCATGGTATACATGCATTTACGTATATATTTATTCCTTAAGTCTATTTAGGGTTTCTTAAATGTTCCACCTTTAGTTTAAACACATATTATATAAGTTTGATTATGATACAATAGTCTTATGTATAATATAATATTAATTAGATCATATTTAATTTATTTTTAGTTAATTAATCTTTAATTAATTTTATATTATTTTAATATAACATTTATATTAAATATTTACTATATACTATAACCTTTATAGTATTACACATATATCATATATATGTGTGTATTATTTAAAAAACTAACTTTTAATTAATATTTTTAATTAACTAACCTTTAATTAATTAATTTAATTAACTAACTTAGAATTAATTTATTTAATTAAATGATTTTAATTAAATTACATTAATTTCAAATTTTAATTCATATACATGCATGTATACTTATGTTATTTTAAACATTTTAAAATATCATAACATATATCATAATATATAATACATGCATATATAAATTTATTAACGTACTTATTTAATTTATTAATCTAATTAATAAATTTTAAATTTTTTAAAATTAATTCATGTATTTTCAAACATTTTGAAAATTTTATTATATTATAAATTTTATAATATATTTGTATCTTATTTTAAGTTGAACTTTTAAATTTAAAATCTTATATTTTTAATTTTCAAATAATTTTGAAAAATAGCCCAAGGCTCAATTTAAATTATCTATATCAGTTGGGCCTCTTCTATTAGGGGAAACCTTTTGGGCTCGCATATTTGTTCGGGCCAAGCTGCTAGGTAGGGCAGAGTACTAAATTATCCAAACTCAATCCTTCGACATTACCTTTCTAAACACCTTACTATCTAGGTTGTGAGCTTAATTAATTAACCTTAACATGAATAGTTAGACCAACATAGCCTATTGGGCTCTGATACTATTATTGGAACTAAGCAGGCCCACAGCGGAACGTATGGGTGAATTTCAAAAAAAAAACCTTATTGGATCTATATTGGGCCTATGAAATCTAATTTGTTTAGAATATTTCTAAATTTTATTTAAATAAAATATCTTATTTTATTTATATAAATTATAGATTGAATTTTTCTTAATCTACATTCAATTAAATATAATAGTACACATATGTATCATATACATGTATGTATGTGCACATGTAACATAATAATCCATGCAAGGTATAACATGCCTGTGTATAAATATTGGAATTTATATCGCAACAGACATAGTAGCTCATCCTATATGTATTAAATGTTGTCCAAATATATGTATGTATGTAAAATTATTATTTATATAAACATTAAAAACCATGTAAACAAATGTAATATCTCATATGTAAAAATATAATGATTTATATATACACACTATTGCATTAAATATTAAATGTATGTATGTATGTATACATAATATATAAATATATATTTTTAAATCATTTTACATATACATGTATGATTTATAGTAACAAAATAATTATTATTATATTTAAATAAATATATATAAGTATATTTATAATATCTAAATATGTATATGTATTTATAAATATATATATGTGTGTGTGTGTGTGTGTATTAATTATCTATTTAAAGATATATGTTATTTTAAACCTTTCCAGATTGAATGCACAACACAAAAAATATATTTATACTTTATTACATTAATATATATATATATATTAATTATTTAAAGTAAAATAATAATAATAAATTCATGTATTATATTATTCAGTTTTTTAATTTTTAGAAAATCATTCATGATATTTTAAAGTTACAAAATATTTTCTAGAAATTTCTTGATCGAAATAATATTTTTGATTAATTGATTAATTTTGGCAGTTTATTAAATTGATTGTTAACAATATAAAAAATGATTTTTAAATTTTGGTTTTTGGCCGAGAGTTTATACGATGATATCAAAATTTTATAAAATTTAAAATTTAACACTACTAAAAAAGGCCCTAATTCCAACAGCAAGGGGCGACGGCTTCCGATGGCTGTTTTTCGACGGCTTTCGACAGGCCGTCGACGGCCGTCGGAAGCCGTCGGAAATTCGCGAATTATAGGGCTCAGCCGAGCCTTCTTCTTCCTCAGTATCACATACAAAAACTTTTAGAAAAAAACCCCAATTCCCTTCTCCAAGCTTTCAATCTCTAATTTTGAGCTTCAGAATCCTCCACGGCTGTCTAATCAACCTATATTGCTTTCAATCTCAGGTATAATATCTTATTTTCGTCAAAAATCAAATTTTACCCTAAATCTAATAAGTTGATAAATTAGGACTAATTAGTAATTGAAATTGTTTCCTATTTCATCTTTTATCGTGAAATTGTGAAAAACATGTATAATTTGTGGTTGTTCATGTATATGTAAATCGTTGTGTATATCTTGATTCTACGATTGTATATGCGTGTAGCGCTACTATCATTGTATTGTGTTAGTTGGAATAAGATAAAATGAATGAACGAGTTAGGAGTATTATATTGTGCACGTTTTGACTTATGAAACAAAAAAAATGCATGAGTCTAAATTATAATTATGTGTATTGAAAAATGACAAAAATGTTAAACCAGCCTTAAGTTGATGTAATACGTCGAATAAATGTGTTAAGTTAAAATATATTTTTGTAAATGTGAACAGTTAGTAAAACTGTATTTTTTCATAAAATGCGCACATTTAATTAATTATTGTCCCTTAGACAGTTTTTGGCCCCGTCTGACGAGTGTTGTACATGATCGTTATATAAATAGTCATTTTTTCAAAAAACGACCATTTATATTCATCTGGTACAATATTTGTTGGATTTGTCCCTGTATTGGACAAGTTATGAACACAGTAAGAATTTACATTTTGTATACTACTTCGTCTCAAACGGTTCATAAAATTTCGGTCTAACTTTTCTTTTTTGTTTTCTGCGTACACGCATTTGTGTACAATGCAGGGAACAAATGGGAAATGCTGCCGAAATTTTGTCGAATCGTTTGAGACGAAGTACTATACGAAATGTAAATGCTTACTGTGTTTGTAATGAAAAGTAGGATGCCTGACCATGGAAAAAAAATTACACAATTTTTTATATCGATGCGTTAAAAAATAAAATGTGCCCTATTTGAAAATAGTTTTAAATTTGTGAAGTAGTTCTTTAAATTCAAATATTATACGACCATGAAAATAATCTTTTTTTAATTTGTATTCTTGAAAATAAATATTAAATTTTAAACTTCTCATTTTGTCAAATACGAAAAATGATTGATTATTTTGTTGATCGGAGGAGATGGATGTACCAAAGAAAAAGGACTGAGGGGCTCAGTAAAAGAAGATTTTTATAATGGCATAAAAGTGTTTGTTGAATTCGCTTTAAATAATAAAGGAAACGATCCAGAAATTCGTTGTCCGTATAGTAGGTGTAGACATTTGAAGTATTTGTTACCAGATATTGTGAAAGTTCATTTGTGCCAAAACGGTTTCGTACCTGAGTATTATGTTTGGGATCAGTATGGAGAAGTTATAGCAAATACTCCTATAGAGTCTGAAAGTGTCGTTAACGAAATAGTTGTGACGACCCATATAGAAAATATGGTCGAAGATACAGCACGATCAATGTTTTCTATGGTTGAAGTTGACGACGATGATGGAAATGTTGAAGAACTAAATATTGAAGCAAAAAAAATTTATGATTTACTAGATGCTGCCAAGAAACCTATTCGGGATGGTTGTAAAAGCGGCACTCAGCTGTCAGTAATCGCAGAATACATTACGATGAAGTCAACATACAACATCACTGAAGCTGAGTTTACGGCTGTTGTACAAGCTGCAAAAAGATATATACCGCTCGATAAGCTAATGTGTGAAAATCACTATGAAGTTAAAAAACTTATGTCGGCTTTTGGTTTACCTTATCAGAAAATAGATACATGTTAAAAGGCTGCATGTTGTTTAGGAAAGAAGACGCAAATCTTAGAAATTGTAAAATTTGTAACCAGGAGAGGTACAAACCAAGAAAAAAGAAGGGGAAGGAAGTTCCGTACAAGCGTATGCATTACTTACCCATAACTCCAAGACTTCAAAGATTATATGCATCTTCTGTAACTGCATCTAATTTAAGATGGCATAGCGTGAGAACGGAGGAAGATGGTACGTTGACACATCCGGCCGATGGAGAAGCATGGAAGCATTTCGATAAAACGTATCCAAATTTTGCAGCGGAGAGTCGAAATGTTAGATTAGGATTATGTAGGGACAGTTTTTGTCCATTTTCTCAATTTGGTTCTAAATATTCATCCTGTCCCATTATCGTCAAACCGTATAATTTACCTCCATGGATGTGTATGAAAACGCAATATATGTTTCTTACTGTTGTCGTTCCTGGCTCAGAGCGATCTAGCAGATATAGAAAAATTGCAAGCTAGAGTGTCCTAGCTGGAGGAGCAGAACCGTCAACAGGCCATGCAGACCACACAGTTGCAAGAGTACATGCAGCAGTTTGGTAGCCGCTTCCCTTCCTCGGCTGGCTCTGGATCTGGAGGAGATTGATTCATTTCTTGCTTGCTTTTTCAGGTATGTTTTTTTAGTTTTGTATGATTTGGTAGACAGTGGAGGTAGTTTTTGATTTTTGTATGATTATGTTTGATACACCTGGTTGTGTGGTTGTATGATGATGTGGATGTTGATAATTTTATGTTATGTTGTGTATGTATGACATGGTAGAACACTTGTTGTTGGGGTTGTTGTGAATGTTGGAATGGTTATGTATATTATGTATTTTATTTGATGTAATTTGGTGTATTTGTGTATTTGATGAATTTTGTGTTGTTTGAGTTTTGATATTTGGTTGGAATATTGTATATTGGATCGTGCAGTATTGGTGTAATAGTTTTTGGATGGGAAATGTGGATGGAAGGCTATATTGCAGCAGGAATATAAAAAAATACAGCAGATTTCCGACGGCTCCCGACAGCTTGCAGGTGGTCATTTTCCGACGGCTTCCGACAGCCTGTGGGATATTTTTTCCGACGGTTTTCGACGGATTCGGAAACCGTCGGGAATATGTTTGACACCCTGTGTCAGAAGCCATCGAAAACACTGCTCTCTGACGCCTTATTTTCCGACGGCCGCAGATGGTTTTCTGCCGTCGGAAATCATTGTTCTCCTTATAATGTAATTTTTGAAACATATATTATATATGATTTATTTAATTAGTATATTGATTTAAATAATATTAGATAATAGTAAATAATTATTAAAAAAGATTTGTAGGCACCAAAAAATATAGTTTATGTGGATATACATATATAAAATATAAGTTCAGCTATTAACATGATATGATAGTATAATTAAATAGAAGTCATATAATTAAAATTAGGTAATATATTAAAACATATATATGCATATATATATATATATGCATATATATATATATATATATATGCATATATATATATATGCATATATATATATATGGTATTTCACTAGAAGGACAAACTTTGTAGTCCAATTAGTTTCTAGGACACACATCCACATGAATTAATTTCAAGGCCAAAGTCAGCAGAATAATTACTTTTAAGGACAAAGTCAGTAGTCCAATTACTTTCAAGGACATAATTTCATAGGTTTTGGGCCTTAGAAACTAATTATTTTGCATTTTGTCCTTAAAAGTAATTATTTCAGCTGTGTGTCCTAGAAACTAATTGCACTTGCTAAAGAGGCACTTGTGGCTAATTTCCACAATATATATATATATATATATATAAATAAAATGGTAATATTTAAAATAATATTAATTTGGCTATGCACTTCAGATTTATATAAAAAATACTTTTTAGTAAATTAAAACATACATTTAACCAATCTAATATGCGACGACAATGACCATACACATAAGAACCTCACCTAACTTGCAATATATTAATGATATAATATAATTTTATCTAGGAATTATAAATCATATAGTATGGTAAATACATACCTAACACTACTGCCTTGGAGTACACATTGTAATGATTAATTCTCCATGCTTTGAAATCTTCTCGATTCGGTGGATTGCTAATCTTTGAACCATAGACCTTTAGCTATCCGATATATATATCACCTTTAGAATTGTTTTGAGATGAATTTGTTGGACTCTTTGTTGATGAGATCGGCCAGAAATGATGGGGAAATGGCAGCCAAAAACTCCTATTTGGATTAGGGTTGGGGATCCTTTTATGGTGAAAGAGATAGAGAGAAATATTGATCACATCTCATATCATTTCTCATCAAATCTCAACTATCCATCTCCAAACCACTCTAGCCTTTTTAGGCGCCTTCTACAAGCCTTATTGAAATAACTTCTTAACAACATGGACTAACAGCCCATTTAAGCCCAATTAAATATTCTTAATTAAATCTAATTTAATTGCTTGTCGATATCGCATATAGATCGATATATTAATAACTATTATAAATATATACAATAATATTTATTCTTCAAATCATATTCAAAATTTTATAATTAATATTTCATAAATATTATATAATTTAATTAATTTGTAACAATTATAAACTAACTAAATCATTTGGTCTAAAGAGAATTCACCATTTCGGTTGCTGACTTGTCATGTGTAAATTTGGTCAGCCATTAATATCGAACTATTCGAATGTTAATGTTCACACGTCAATTAGCATGTGGTGTGACATTTTGGCTAAATTTATCGCTTACTCAGTTTCGGTAAAATCCAATTTTGCTTTATTATGCGTTATCTGGTTGTGATATTTATTTACACCATTTCCCTTCATAAAAATCATATCACTTTGGACATATGAAATTTGGTAATGGCCAAAATTCTCGTATCATCCATATTCAACTCTATAGTCCAAACACAAAGTCATTGGTTCAACAATAACAATCATTATCAACCGAACTGCTCTGATCAGAGACTTTGACTTTGAGTTGACTTTAGTTGACCATGATACTAACCCCATATAACTGAGGAGAGGAATTCTCTCTTGAATAGTGCTCCACTTCTAATGCTTTCACTTGACACAACTATAGTCACTCGATGGACGTCATGCCATGATTTGACTATAATCAAACCGAGCTTTCATTTTGAAGATCCATGGTATTCTTAAGTCAAGTGAATTGTGTAAATCAGTCATGATATTTTCTGTTTGACGTTAGTTATATAACCAACAGAAAACAATCGAATGAGTCATTCCATAGTTATCCAATAACTATCATTAAGTAACCTCAAGGTGTACCCAACAGCAGTAGTACACTGCCAAACATTTAGAGAGCGTTATGTACTCTAATCTCAACGGATAAATTGATACCCAGTCTCGATGCATCTTGATTAGAAACATTTAAAATGGTATATTTGTTTTCATTATGATAAATTACTCACGGTTACAATACTTTATAACTACTATCACAAAACATATCATTTATGGATTTTTTATTAAATATAATTTTAATTAAATTAATTAACTAATATAACATATTATATATATTATATAATGTGAAGAAAATACATTTTAATTCAGACAAGATTGGTCATCAAGCATGATTGCTTAGGACATGTGACGTTCACATGTAAGATCGATGGTTCAATGTCCGCTAACTATATATCTCTATAAATAGCATAGAGTATGTGGTACAGGTTTGGTGCACACTTTCTCAAAGTTACAAGAGAAACTTGCCTTTGAGTATTCAACGTAAAAAAAAAGGTGAACAAAATGTTACGTATTATTTTATTTACTTGTTTTTCCCCAATGGTTCAAAGTAAAAATAGTGTGTGTAAAATAGTGATGAATAATCAAATTCAAAACAACTTGGAAATTTCTTAATACAGAAAGGACAACAACTATCAACTATAATATCATCGCAGACAGAGGATAAAAATAAGAATGTAAATTGCAAAAAGTGTACCTGCAATTTGTATGGATGGCACGGATTTGCACTCGTATGAATTAATGTCGAATCAAACTATGGAAAAGTAAAATAATTTGACTAATTAGTGAAAAATAAGCAAGCATTTCAGATTACTAAATAGTATATCCAATTAAAAAATAAAGTGTGCTGCTATTGATACCCAGAACTAAAGGCCACCATACTAACTTTGGTTCACTGTTTCTTAACACCAATTATTATTTTATTTTAAGTAAATAGGCACACAAATAGTTCAAAACATAACATTTATCCCTCCTATTCTCTAAACCACATTCAAGTCTTTTCAAAATACAACAAAAATCACAAAACATATACAAAAAATCAAAAATAAAATAATAAAATTTATTTTTTTTACTATATTTAAAATAATGAAATTTTAAATAAATAGTTACTTTATCGATTAGACAATGGTTTGTCAAATTAACTAGCATGTCTTTTGAAGCATTTGATTGATCGCCTTCTTCCATATTTTCATTATCAAACACTTCTTTATTCGAAACGACAAGTACATTTTTTTATTTTTATTGTGATTGGAATCCTCCATTTACAACCAAAAAAACAAAAAAAAAAATTAGATAAAAAATGGCACAAACGTTGTATGATATAAAACTGTACAATTCAGTTACTTATATAGAGATTTTCAATTACAACATCATTAAACTTTATATCCTCCAAATTTTTGTTAGCTCGAGATCATTAAATTCATCCAAATAACAATAAAAAAACTATAAAAAGTAAATCTAAGATTGATATATAGAAGAATTACACTTTAAGAAATAAAAAGTAAACTAAGCTCTTTGTATTCAAAGAAATTAAGATCATCAACTAAATCTTCATTTAGCTTTATTTATTAGAATAGAAGGAGAATTTTTTTAGGCTTTAGGGTTTGAAAATTTTATTTTATAATGATGTTTTGAGATATTTTATGTGAATGTTTATGTGAAATTCTTGGCCAATGCTAAAGACAAGATAATGATGACCAACATAGTAATAGTCTCACTATAATAAAAGAACAACCCTTATGTTATGAAAATAAAAATATATATGAAATAATATATATATATATATATATATATATATATATATATATATCAATTAGTAATGAAATATCTGGAGGAGTGTTGAACATAACAATAGAAAACGGCCTTGTATGGAGCTCAAAAGAGGAGTTAGAATAAAAACAGCTACAGGATGAGGAGGCTACATATGTGACATCGTGTAACAGAAACTTAACGTTCGATGATTGATTACTTGGGATGGTGATCATGACCCAATACACAGCACGCAGATTCTGATTACAATCATAGAGCTATCCCCGTTGTTGAAAACATCAAATTCTCCGATATAAAAGGAAAGAACGCAAGGGTTCCTGTTCAGATCAGTGGCAGCAAAGAGATCAAGATACAGGATGTGGAGTTTAAAGATGTGACGATCATGGTGAAGGCGACTAAGTACTTTTATGACTGAAAGGGTTGTTGGGTTTGTTCATCGATCCTAAACCCTGTGTCAACCTTGATAAGTACGAAAAGGAAGGAAATCAAGTCATGAAGTTGGATAATTTTGATGCTAACAGTGTTGAAGATGTTCTATAATTTACGTGATTTCTATTTTTTTGTTTTAAGTATATATTTTAAAAGGTGTACATGATTTAATCTTATTTTTAGGTTAGGTTATTGGTATAAAAGTGAAAATCATGGAAGGGATTTAATCTCTTTTTTATTATTTTGATTAAGTAAATGTACATAAGCATGTGTGCATCCTCCGTGCACACCTCAACTATTTTTAGAGTTTTGATATATTTATAAATTGGTTTATTTGGTTTATTTGTGTAACCTAATCCTGTGCTTCATTAGGAATGTCTGGTCCATGACATATACATTACTGTTTGATATCAGGGCATCTGCAAGAGATGCATTTTCAATACATTGCATCTCTTGCATATGCTTTCATAGACTAAGAAACTTAATATTATAAATATGTAATAATATTATGCATCATATCCAAACAACGCCACAATTTTAAGAGGAATAAGGGAAAAATATTCTTGCGTAAAAATCAAGCTGTATGTGAAATAGATCACTGCCAAATTCCATGCACAGTTGGATCATATGCAATCATGTACGGTGGATGCTCTTATTATGCTTCAACCACCAAGCTATTTCGTCCACTAAAATCATTCATATTCAAATTGCGAATATTAAAATATAGGTAAAGTGTTCCATATTTTTCATTGCCTGATGATGGCTCCAAAATTCTGTTCAATTCATTTGGACTGCTCATATTTTTACCTTCAGCATCTTGCAAATTCTCTCCTATATGTTCATCTAACACAAACTGATTTATGCAAATAAGAGAGAACTTTAGAATGAAAACATTTACACTGCAGTAAATATTGGTGCATGGAAAATGTTTAATCAACATTGAAGTTAGCAGACGCACAATTGCAATACTATGCACAACATGACCATTTCATAAGGTCAGATATAAGTACTACTTATGCTTCAAGCAGAATAAAACTAGTAGTAGTCAGAAGATATTCAGTACATGGTTCAATTTTAGAGTCAACAGCACACTAGTTTTCACCATTAAATATTACAGCTGAAAACTCAAAATAGCAAGAAACAAAGTTGCTGAAACTTCATAATGATCAGAACTCGGACCAAAATGCTCCAATCTCAGTTGTCAACCTTTGCCACAGCTGTCATGGCTGTCAAGTATCATCAAACAAAGAGAAACTGTTTAAGTGTTGACAAAAGTAAAAACAAAAGTATCAAGCTCTGTATCAACCTTTGCCACAGCCGTCATGATCAGAAAGCAAAAGTATCAAGCTCTGCCTGTTTGTCTTCAGGGGCCACGAGTTGCCAAAAGGAACGCAAAGGTTGGATATTTCTAATGGAAGCAACTTGGATTCCCATTGCCACAAGATTGCGTCCGTATTCCTAGGGAGAAATTTCAAATAAACAATAGTCTAACTAGGTGGACTGTTATAGCAGAGCATAACACATGGCAAGCCTATGCCATTAACATCACAATAGTGCTAAATATTCATATGAGAACAAGATATCAAATGTTATGCAGTTTTTTATCTAAACATTATCCACTGAACAAAGTGTATACCTTAATATCAAGGAACAACTGCATGCAGATCTTGTCAGTATCAGAAACCGTGGTTTCGCCAGTATCAGAATTTCCTCCACGTCTTTGCGCACCTTGACGTAATCTTTGAAGGGATACCTCTGTTTTCTTTGCCACATTCACAACATCTGCTGCCAAATCATAGTATCGAGTTGTAATCCGTCTTGCAGTTTCAAGCTTTAACTCTGCTATATTCGATTCTGTTAACAGATTGATGTGTTCCCCTTCTAGGAAAGTTTTGAGTGGTCTCAATATCCCTAAAACATAAGATGAGTGTCTCACTGGAACTTTATTGGACATCCTGAATGTTGCTGTGATCCCCTTTAGTTGCCTCAAGTCCTGTAATTGTGTTAAAGAAAACATATGTCAAATTAATACATATATTTGCACGTACTAACAAACATACAAGGGATGAAGTTACCTCAACAGACAGTTTGACTATAGCTTCAATTATTGTATCCATTACTGCAGGTAAACATTCCCCTAATGACTTCTTAGCTTGTAAAATACTTTGTTTCACAAGATCCAGAACTTCAGCAGGGCAAGATTCAAGAACCCCAAGTACATGTGCAAGGTAATCTCCTTCTATTTCGTTAACTAGAAATTGTAGGTCATGTATCACCTGAAATTTAACAGCAAAAATAGCAGCAGCAGCAGCAGCAGCAGCAGCAGTAAAATCAGGTTCAGTAACTTCATTTGCACATCAGTGATCATTGCATGTGTTATTGAACATTGAAAGATTATGGTAGCTTAGGGTTAATAGTGTGGGTATGTGTAGATGTATCTCTGGGTCGAAACATCATGATGTATGCATAAAACGAAAAAAGAATGGATAGTCAAAGGTGAAAGCGAATCAAAATTACTTCGGAGACAGAGAGGAGAAGTGGATGAAGTTTAGTTGGAGTAACAAAACCCATGAACAGTCAAATTGGAAACAACAATATAGAAAACAAGTTTATCATTTACGTATCGGCAGTTGCCTTGTGTGCCACTGGTAATTTTTGATTGAAAAACATAGCTAAGCTCAATGAAAATTAGACAAACAAATTCTATTAGAGCTGGTACATACATATATAAAATCCTCTATACGGGCACTGATAGCCCATTCAGTATTGGATTGGGTGTTTGATTGTTTACTATCTCCTTTACGAGCAGCAAGACCAGAAGACAGCCAAGTTGAATACCTATTAAAAGCACGATAATGAATAAGTTTACTAAATGGCTTCATCTGTGAATTCACGCGCGTAAAGTAAAATTTTATATTGCTTGAACCCATCTGGTAATAGCTCACCTTGATAAAAGCTGTAAAGATAGACGAAGGAATTTATCTGATGAGGAAATAACAATAACATCATCACTCCAACAGGCTCTCAAGCTTTCCATAAGTATAATGCTCTGTTGCAATGTCAATCTATCATTTTTCGTCTGCTCATTTTTAACTGGGGTGATACTAGTAGCGGTAAGAGAAGAATCCAACGACCCAGCAATCTCCTGAAACCTATAAAGTCAAAATATCACTTGTGTTTCTTAAATTTTTAATGAAATTAGTTTCACAATACTACTGCAAGTCAGTCACAAGTTGTCGCTTACCTAAGTGAAAAATAAACCCCAACATTCCATTGGCGCATAAAGTCGCCATAGACAGTGCTTGATCGGAGCTTCGTTACGGAATTTGTTGATGGGCAGTGACCTAATTTATATTTTAAAACCGAAACAAAGGAAAAATTGAAAATGCATGTGAGATAAATCACATGCACATTCACGATGCAGCGATACCAATTGTAAGGAGTAACTATATTGAGTAATATGCCTCTTACAAGCAATCTAGTGAATGTTTAACAAACCTAAAAATGCCTTGCGTTGGTGTACCGTGTACATCTGCATATAGGCATGTGTGCTTGTGCTAGAGGTGTAAGAGCACAGCACACTACATAGTCGAAATATGTTGGTCTAGCAGTCAATAATTATGTTTTGGATTAAACCATTTACAGAACTGTATTTATACAAAATCAGAAAATATGGTTAATTTTACCCCACAAAATTCAAACTTTAATAATGGATAACAATGCAAATCAACATTTCTTGAGATGGCTTATTTTGTTAGGCAGTGTCAAATAATTACCATTAACTGTATTGCTAAAGATCCCATATCTTGGATCACCAAAAATAATCCTTATTAATTTTTAATTGCTAGCACAAGACACGTTTTTTTATTGGCTTTCGGATTTAAGAGAAAGATAAAGTATAGATGGTTTAACATCCAGTTGTGTTATTCAAGAAAATAAGCTGAAATAAACTTGACCAATAATATAGAGTATCAGGGATTGCCATAAAATGATCTGTTGTAAAAATCCATCTAGACCCCCGCTTAGGAGCTATGCTTACCGCCTAACAATCCGCATAGGCCCTCCTAGCAAAAGGCTAACTGTCTCATTTAAGCATTTAAATGGATACCTAAGCAAACTATTTTTAGGCTGTTTAACTCAGTGGCTGCTCCCAAACCCATCTGAAACCCCATCTTCCAATTTGAATCAATTAATACTAACTCAAATACTAAATCGGTTCGAAAACGAGTTTTGGTTTTGCGTTTTCAACATGTAGTTTAAAATGCATGGGAGAGGAGAAGAGGGTGGAAAACGGAATTGATTTGAAAAATGGTTTTAACATATAAAATTAAAAGTGACATCTTTTGTTTTTCGTATTTTTGAGAAATATCAAAAATTATCTTATCTTTCAATTTTTTCCCTTGTTGGACTTGGAATGACTAGGATTTTCCAACCCCACATTCACTTCCACGTCATTTGGCACAAACATAAAAAACAAAAAAACTCATTCTAAACCAAACACTGTAAGTTTTTATCAAAAATGCATTAGCTTATCAATAATGTCTTAGCTCTGATTAATTTTTTATTATCCCGCCTAAACGATTAATCTCTGGCCCATACTTCCGCTAACATCCACCTAGCGAGTTTACAACCTTGGCATTAGTGTACGAATTCACCTCAAAATTCACTATTCAAACAATATATTTCTGCATCTTCCTTTTCCTGTTTCCCTTTACATCTTGGCATGCTGAATTCACAACTCAGGTAAATTGATGAAATAAACAAATCAGCTTTTAATCGGTAGGTAATCAAGTAAATTAGAAATTAAATTATGGTGGTGAAAAAGAGAGGGTCAAGTGGGTTTAGAAATCTGGAGTGTATATATCATGAAGTAAAAAAGGGTGGGCTCACTATTCTGAAACTACTCGGTCTAATTTACGTAAAATGTTGGGAGATGCAGATGTTTATTAGATACAGGCAGTAGGTTTTAATTATTTTTGATGACTACTGGGTGCACAGTTAAACATGCGCAAACTTTTGAGAACAGAATCGGTTTTCTCCCTTTAAAATATGAGGCATGCATAAATCAAATTTTAAAATGCAACCCATTAATCGCACAACTGAGATTCAGAGAAAGGATTATAGGGTTATGTATATTTGAGTAAAAATAATAATTTCATGATATTACTTATACAACACATTATTATTTAAAGCTTACCTTCAAGGTGTGTCAAGAAACTCAAGCTTGACTTGTAATTTTTCAGAAATTCAGTGGGTCTTCCAGGAGAAAATGCTCCCGGCTTTCCCTTTTGGATTGCAAGAACTACTTCCTTAAGTATTGAATTTCCAAGGAAATCAAACACATGCAAGCCTGAATTTGCTGAATCACAAATAAAGCATAATGTTAGTGGTATTCCTACAACAAGGATGTAAAAAAGATATGGCAGTTATCAAAACCTGATGAAGATATTTCCAACAAAAATTTACAATTCTTCTCGATAGACTGCCTGATTTTTTCATAATCAGCCTCAAGTTCATCAGAAGAAGATCCATCAACCACATGGTTTTGTCCATATGGGATAATTTCTTGAATCAATGGCGCAACAATAGTTTTACGAAAATTCTCTTCAGCAGCTGAGGTATTATCTATTGCAGCATATGCACGCAAACAGTTGTATATTGCATTTGCATCTCGGTGTTCCAAGGCATTAACAAAACAGTGTCCCAAGCTACCATCCAGTACGTGCATTGCACTTTGGATCCGCTTTTCCATGTTTTTTATAAATGGAAGGTCCTGCAGTTACATAGCATACAAGGAACATTAAATTTTTTACATGACAAATTTATTGGACACTAGCTTAATCATTTAAGCATGGAAAGCAAGCTACGATCATGGATTTTAGTTTCTGGGTACTAATTATTTTTACATGTTGGAAACTAATTGTGCAAGATTCGTCAAAGCCAAACCCAAGAAGAGTTATTATGGAATGGCAATGGATTCTATGGCTATAAAAGCTGGTTCAGATGACAATGAGTTAAGGAAGCAGTAGGTGTCCCAAAAAAATACGAAGTATTTGAGTTGACAAGCATGAACAAGTTGGTTACAGTGAAGAACTATTCACTTTTTGGTTCCAAGATCACAATGTGCGCGTAATTAGGTGACATCCACACAGAAGAATACTAATTTAAAGTTGATTCATTTTCGGAGGTTAAAAAAGGCAGTAACCAAGTGTGAAAACATGTTGTAATTTACAAGCATCCAAAAGCTTTATAAGAGATTTTCACATTTGCTATGGTATATAGCTCCTAGCTAGGGTCCTATGTGCAAAACTAAAATTTGCATCTATGCCCTTGCAAAATTGCAAGCTCTCATGTCTCAACCACCATCCTTAGGAATTTAATTTACAGTAACACATTGCAGATGTTTTATATGCAACACTAAACCTTTGACATGATGTACAAAATATAAGAATCAAAGAATATATTAAAACCTTTGCATTACTAAAATAGAATTTCAGGCGATTCATCTCACTTGCAATCCTCTCCAATAGAATGCTTTGTGTTTCTCTAGTAGTCATCCCATCTTCCGCAACGGGGTCACTTATAAACAAACCCTTATCATCTGGGACATTGTCGGTTGTTGACCCACCAGCTGGCACGCTAGGCAGTTCCATAATGAGTTTCTCTACCTGCAAAACGAAAACAAATTATATTCGGCTAAAATGGTTCCCCAACCACTTAAAAAGGCACTATCATGGCATATTACGTAGTTCACATATAATAAGCTAGATATGATTATCAAAGGGCTATCGATTTTGCTAATAAGGCAATGATTTCTGCACATGAAGACAACCAAATTCAATAGAAACAGTCGAGTTGTGCACTTTGTGGTAGTTAATTGACCGAAAGTATGCCTTGATTTGGTTGAGGTTCAAGATTGTGAAAGAAAAAAAGGAAGTGAATACCCTGTCCCAAGAAACTCTTCCCATTAGCCAAATTGTTAATCAATTTAATAATCTTATGAAATAAATGAGTGTGAATGGCTAAACCTCCAAAGAATGGCTTATATTCTTACATTTACTTCATTTTTTTAAGGTAATAAATGCTTGATTAATCTATTACTTAAAATTAAAAACAAGAACATGACAATGCTGATGTGGCATTGCTATTCGTGCTTGATTTTGAAATAAAGAAATCCCGTTTGTATAAGCGTTTTTTCAACTTCCTGTCCTGTTTCAGAAGCACAAGTCCCCCTTAACAGTTAATCTTCATTCATTCTTTAATTGCTTCAGAAAACCCACCCTCAACTGCCCCAATTCTCATCCGCAAATTGAAAAATGAAACCCATGACCGCATAAATTAAATATATCACGCCTTCTTCCTTGATCTTTTTCCCATGATTAAAAACTGCACGCGTTAAGCCCTATAACGTACACATAGACCTCATGTCTACAAGTTAGTAGAGAAAATTAAATAATTTTTGCTGCCAGCTTGTAATATATGCCCTCAGTCAGTAGAGAAAGTAAATAGCAAGCGATGTCATTATCGAAGATGCTTTTACAGACTGAAGCTAGCAAACTTTATATAGATTGTCTGTTCAAGTTTATGCACAAAATATTGTTCATCTTTACTCATATATCAAGGTAAACATTTTGCCTTTCAAAATATTTTCAAACCAGATATCATTCAAATCAAAACCAAAGCAAAGGAGTCCAGGAAATTTATGATAGGAAATATACAAAGATGCTAACAAAGCTATGAAATGATTTTACTTCACTCTGGTCATTTGGTATTTACAGAAGGTTTAAAATTCAAAAGTTTTAACTAAGAATTGACAACATTCAAGTTGGACAAACATTCAAGTAAGACGGTATTCTGCATCATAATACGGTAATTCTCTGTACTGTCTCCATATAGGATGTTGAAGCTGTCAACAACATCTCAGGAATAACAACCTTTGTGATCCAAGAAAAAAGGCTCAAGAAGGACACCTGATCACTGGATATTGAAGTTGTTTTTTTCTACTGCAGCATCTGTTTACGCACATTAGTTCTACTTCATTTATGTACCTTTTTACTTTGGTCGTAAAGAACAAAATTTTCTTATATTTATGTATCTTTTCTGTAATCTGTACCTATTTGATATTTTCAGTCTATTCTGCAATGAAGCAAAATAAAAAATGTTCGCATTCGAGTATATTTATGCCTGAACCAGTATATGTTACTTAAACAAACTGTTTTATGAGTTAACAAAAATGTGAAAATACTTGATCTGGGTGAATATTATTTTTTTAACATGGTTTATTCCACAAATAGCCTTGAACAGAAAAAAACGGTGAAATATGCATTTTCAACTTACTAAACCTATTCATACATTTTGCTGGCTTATGTTATTCATTGTCTAATGAATAACAACTAATAGCAAATCTGTTAATGTAAATACTAAGTAACATGGATGCAATATCCAAAACTAAACAGGCAATACGATCAAAGTCAAAGGCATTTTAATTAAACCTGTGCAAGATGACTCTGTAAATGTGCCAGCTACCAGAAGAACACTATATTAAATCAAGAATAATGTTCCGTGTTCCCGTGTGTGAAGCACGCATAGTTATTAAAGCCATCGCCTAGACGCCAAAAAGCCCTAGGCGCCAGCTTGGGGCTTTTTTACCTTTCAAAGCACCGACGATGCACGAGGCACTAAAAAAGCAGCAAAAGCACCAAAGCGTTCGACTTTGAAGCGTTGAAAAAGCGAGCCTTGTGCAGCATTATTGAGGAGAAAATAAAGTTTCAGTATTTGGTCTAATATAAAGCCCAATTGCAATTTGAAATCCAACAGCAAGCAAAAAAAGTGTTTATTCCATTCTTAAGTATTTTTGTTGTTTGTAGACTTGAATTGAATGGCTTTATGCCATCTTAGTTTGGTTTACGATAACCATATGATGTTTTATTTTCAGTATTGCATTTATATGCAATTTTTTGAAGTCAAAAATTGAATTTTAGTGCATTTTCTAAATGCAGTTTTTTTTTGCTGAGAAACAGAAAAATGTTGCTCAAGGCGTCCAAAAAAGCTCTAGACGCAAAAAAGCGCTAGGCAAGGGCTGGGGCTTTTTCGCCTTGACAACTATGGAAGCACGGACCTCATACTAGTATTGGTTCTTATAATCACAGGAACAAAAATTATGTTAGCATTGTAGAAACTAGAAAGTACATCATTTTAACATCATCTGACACAATGACTTCAGAATCTCACCAACCTTAGTGGTTCTATCGCTTAAATAAGGTTCAAGGCTATCACCAACATACGTCACTATACAAATTTCAAACAAACAAAAAGAAAAGCAAACCTTTGAAACAACATGAAATGTATCAAGCAGCAACTCAAGAACCCCTCTGGCCTTCTCAACTTCAGCCCTCTCCCTCAACCCATCCTTCAGGCTCTCTAACGCCATGGACACCTCCTCCCTAAACCCCACCACCTTCCCTCTGAACTCCAACACTGGCGCACGCATTCTGGCCACCGAAGAGTTCACATCAACCATCCTCGTACTCAAACTCACAAATTCCGCGTAATCTCGGTTAATCAAATCTACGAGTTTGGATTTTAAAGAAGACAAGTGGGCACGGAGTTCTTGGGCGAGAGAGGGCAGTGGAACAAAGGACTTGAGAGAGGAGATGTAGTCGGATGGCGAAAACGAATCTGAGAGGAATGACGATGGTGAAAACCATAGAGGTGCAGCTGATCCAGATTGCGGATCGAAGAACAGAGAGGATTGGTTTCTTGGCTGTGGACTTACTAGATCCGCCATTGAATTTCAATATTCTCTAAGGGCAGGATGATACGGAAGCAGAAAGAAGCGGCGAAGGAGGCACAGGCAGGGGCGGTTATGGGAATCAAGATCCCAAAAAATAAAAAATAAAATCAAAAAACGATGAAGGAGAGTGTTGATCAGAGCTGTCAGATCTTGCGTCTTTCCTGGTGGTATATCGGATTTTGCTCTGTTGGTACTGGTAGATATCACCGCTCGAGATCTGTTGATCTATAGGTCTTCTCGCCACCGGTCTTTTTGCTTCGATTTATCTGCAGAGTGGAGAGAAGTTGCGAGTTTGTGCCGCCATTTTCGTGTTCTGTTCTAATATCCCTGATGATGATATGTGCGTTGTGCACCAATTGTCTTTTACAATATACACATGATTAACCCTTTTAAATTTTTATTTCAAAGTTGCAAAATTTAAATTTTTATTATTTGAATTTATTCCGAAGGAATTAGGAAAAATGACAAACTTTGAAAAAAAATTAGACCGAACGAAATGAAGTTTTATTTTTAGGTTGAAGGACGAATGTTAGTTATAATTAGCATTATATTCAACTTTTACAGTATACAAAATGCTAGTTATATCTAGCATCATATTCAGTTCTACCTTATACAGAATGCTAGTTATAATTAGCATTGTTTTTCAGCCTAAAAAATAAACTTGTTATCCTTCAGCTTAAGTTTTTTTCGAATTTGTCCTTATGCTTATTTTCCTGCTTTATTTACATTATTAATTAATAAACAATGAATTTATAAATGACGTTTATTATTTTAAATAATATTTATTTGTTAGATCTTATTCTTAAACGTAGATAGATAATTCAATGCCGGACCAAAAGTTTGCGCTCTCATGTCAAAATATTAATAAAAATAAACAGTTGTTGCACAGTTTGTTTTTTAAATAAAGGCCTTTAGTACTTCGTTCAAAAAAAAGCCTTGCGTTGGTGTACCGTGTACATCTGCATATAAGCACTAAAATGAAGCCCGTCGCGAGGCCCGGCCCTAGGGTAAGGTTGCTAAGGCAGCCGCCTAGGGCAGCAAGCAGTGGAAGGGACAACTATCTGAGGTTTTACATAAACAGTAGGGTTTCAGTAGCAAAGTATTATGAAAGTAGTTGTAGCTAGGTGGTTGTTTACTTGTCTGTGAATGAAACTTCCCAGGTTCAATTCATGTTCAACTCAATTATAAGTAATTTTACTGTTTTCCTTATGCTGGTGCTTTGTGTTTGTCTGGGGCAACCAAGTCAGTTGGACCGGGCCTGCCCGTCGCACACGGGGCAATGATGGTGGTGAGTGTCATATCATATTATGGACATGGCAGCGATTGTACGGAAGGTTTTTCGTTTTATGAAGATCGGTAATCAATATTTTCATATCATAGAAGAGCTAATTGTCAGTAGATAAAAATCATTTTTGTTTGTGTGCTTTGGACCTAAATTTAGTGCAATTTGAAGACTAAGAGCGTAAGAATTTCATTCAAAACTATGCATTTTTTTAAAGGAGAAACTAACCATAGTTTTTGATCTTGTTTACGAAAGAATAATACAAAGTTCATCATTGTATAATAAAATCAGTTCTTAAGATGGAATAGTAGTTTACACATCACAATGAAATGAGACATGCTACAACTTGCTCTGAAGCAGCAGGGAAGTACGAGTGTAAAATCGAACGGAGGAGGAAATCAAGGGGGTTATGATTTTGTGATGGCGATTTTGCCCGTCTGTGGCTGGTTGTTAAATGGTCTGTTGAATTAACATTCTTGCAATGAAATAGATGCAGTGTACATTCAAGTATATTAAATGTGTGTTTATTATACTTGTATTGAGTCAAATGTTGTCAAATAAAATAAGTGATTATCCATTAAATCCAAATCAGATAAAAGATGTATAGATTCTTAAAAAGTTCAAGACAAATTTAATTTTCATGTATTTTGCCATAAAATATCATGCCTAGCTAATGTAAATATGCTATTAAAAGATACACAATGTATCTACACTATATTATTATTACCGAGTTTAATTTCTATAGGACACAAGCCCCCTGAGTGTTGTATGAAATGTCACTACCTCCTGTTTTTTCTTTCGTAACATCTCTTCTGACATCGTTTCAATTCTTCTTCTTTTGTACAATCAACCATCTTCTAAATAAAAATACATAAGATCTTCTTTTGACGGTGAATAAAATATTCCACGATCAAAAAAAAATTCTACCATTTTGGACGGCATCCTTATAGTCTTCTACCCTCTTATTCGCATTGCCTTGCTAGGTTTTCCCTTACAGAAAAATCTACACCGTCACGATCAAAAGTTTTTTGCCTAATTTATTGCATCAACTCTTTCCACTAACTATTCATCAAAATAGACGAAAATGGTAACAACATAGGCGGATCGGAAGAAGTAATCAACACGAAGAACTTTGCATAGAGGTTAGTCTAAGTCTTCTTCTATACTTCAAAATCGTAATTCGTTTTATTCTCGGTTAATCAATTTCTATGTTTCTTCTAACTTTCGAATTGAAATTTCAAATTTTGTTTATGATTTGAAGCTTTAAGGAGAAGTCAATGATTTATTCATCAAAATAGACGAAAATGGTAACAACATAGTCAGACCGAAAGTAGTAATCAACACGAAAAATTTGGCATAGAGGTTGGTCTAATTCTTCTTCTATACTTCGAAACCCTCGTTCGTTTTATCCCTGATCAATCAGCTTCTATGTTTATTCTAACTGTCGGATTGAAATTTTAAATTTTGTTTATGATTTGAGGCTTTAAGGAGAAGTAACTGATTTTTTTTCCACGGATATCGTTAACAGTCATTGGTCTGATGGCGCAACCTAATTATTTTTGTATTTTACATTTTTACTCCTAGGTGAGAAAAACTATCAAAATGAATTAACTAAGGAAAACAAAACAAAAACTGGCATTTAGTGAACAAGACTAATATACAAGAATTTGACTGGAGATTCCTCGCAGGTTAAAAAAATTGGTTTAAAGAAACGGACATTTAGAAATAATAATAGAAACTATAATTATTCAAAAAAGTTAAAATCTTATTGCCTATATATCTTGGTGTGAGCCAAGGTAGTCTACATAGTGAATTTTTGTCTAATTTAACTTTGCTATGTGATGTTCTCATATCATCTATATATTTGATAGGTTACCTTAGTTATAATTTTGAGCTAATCTGTTTTCAATCTAAATGGGCAGTTCATGTCATATCACTATATTATGTCTGAATGGATTTATTTAACAGTATTTCTTTCTGTTAATATGTTAGAACAAATTGATCTAAGTGTTTGATGGTTCATTTCACTATATTTTTTCAATTCTAGTACTTATGTGCAGTGTACATTTTTTGATGAGGAGTACTAAGTGGAAGACCACAACTCTACACGCCATCTTATTTAGTAGGTACAAAATTAGTTTTCTGTGTGCATCTATGTAGACTATGATTTTAGTTCCTCGTATAACTTGATTTATACCAAAATATATAGCCGTGTTGTACATAGGTTCTACAGTTGCTATAGTGATGGGTGTGTTTGAGCATACATTCTTTGCAATATCACTCATGTGGGGATACTATAAAGGAACATTATTATCAATACGATGATTTGGAAATAGATAATTAGATGTTGTAAAAATAAACCATATAACTTTGATCTAATTATATAATAAAAGTATTGTAACATTCCTCTTAAATATAGTGAATAATGTCTTGGTACCAAAATATCTGATATCTTAATGCTAATTCATTAAAAAAAAATTACCATTGATGCTCAATTTTCTTTACATATATTCACGATTTGAAATAATTTTGTTTTGAGTTGTAGTTAATATTGTGGTTGAAGTAGCAATTGATAATCTAAAGGTTCAAAAATTAATATAAAGGTTTATTTGTTTTAAATGACAACAAATTCCTTTGCCACTTTCAAACATCAAATGACAATAAAGGTATAAATCTTCAATTTTACATTGTGATTTTGTTGCTTCCTTATTATTATCTTTAGTCACATATTTGGGCTACAAAATGTAAGTTTGGATATACATATCTATTTTAAGAAGATTTATTTGGATTTACAATGGTTTAATGAATGTTTCTAGCGGCTTTAATTGGCTTATGCATAAGGTTTAACATTGTATTTAATCAATCGTTGATTACCTTCAATGAAGCTGTTCGTAAAGGGTTTTATTTCATAATGTTGTATTTATATTCAAGCATTTTTTCGAAATGCCTTACCTTCAAATATGTAATATTGAGACGATTTAACTTTTTCATTAACAGTTTGGCATAGAAATGCTATCATATTTTCTTAAACACACAATTACGTCACATAGCACATTTATACATTAAACCAATATAATTTTCAATAAATCTATTATAGTTTGGGCTCAAAATCATTAGTTAATTTTTTTACAACATTATACTCATTATAAGTGTATTTGACATAATTTTTGGTAAATTTATGAATTAAGTTGCCAATAAATTGGTACATCAATGGTAACCTCAGTTATACTTCTACCATCAATTAAGAATTAGCAATATTTTTCATTAGCATCCAAGAATGGTATCAGGAAGTTTTAAGTGGCGTTTGGTTTAAAAAGGAATTTTACGTTTTCTGTTTTTAGATATGTATGTCAACCGTGAGAGAATGAAGTGATGACCGAAGTGATCGAAGGAAGATGGAAGGATGACAGAGTGAATGAAGGGACGATGAAAGGATGAGATTGTTTCTCGTGTTTCTATTATTATCCAAAACACGGAAAATAATAAAAAGTGGTTTTCTATTTTTATCTTAATTTCGTTTTCTAAATTGATCATTTTCGACATTAATTATACATGCATCTTGCGCTATTTTGTATGGACGAAAAACCAAAACTAAAATGTCAAACCAATCACAGCCTTATTTTGTGATATATACTTTCCATTAAATGAGTAGTTTATTATCATAAGTTTGGTTGTATTTATTCTCTAAGTATTTGTATCTGTATTATTACATACATTCATCATGAATTTATACACTTCATGTTTGTGTAATTAATTTGAAAAAACGTAGGATGCATATGTGATATGTAAGTATTCATAAGGAGAAGGATATAGTGGTGCTGCTTACAGCAATATTATGTTTATATTTAACTTAATTTCCGAACCCATAATGTTATAAATGAACAATATTATTTTCAATCATTGACAATCATTTATGTGTTTTGTTTAGAGTACCAAACTATTAGTTACACACAGAACAATTTTCATCTGGGTTAAAGGCTGAAAGATCAAACAATAAACACGAAAGTAAAAAAACGGTGTTGAAAGTTTTGGAAAGTTATAACCCATTTTAATCTATATCTACATGATGTAAACCATGGGTATAGCAAATTTCACTTTCAATGTCCACAACACAAAAACATCCTATCGATTACTTTTTACCGATCCTTCATCAATTTCCAGCAAGAAGTGTTACTTTAGAATTGATAAATAAATATTTGTAGGTGCATGAAGGAAATCAACTATGTTGCTTCAGGTAAATTAATACATAATTGTGTTGGCTTCACGTCATACGGTATATCTTCTAATTACATACATGAATTTATGCTACGTATCACATGCTTGATTTTTGTTTTTATAACTTCTCTTCTTTTAATGAAAAAGACAAGAAGTATCGGTTAGTGTTTCTGTTAATACCGAATTATTGGAAAGAGTAACAAATTTTTAGTGGTTGAAATAGCCATGGCGTAGAATCATCGGTTTGGTTGTCATTTCCGAAGTGTAAGCAATTAGATTTTTCACATTAACGTTTCTTCATTTTTAAATGCCTTCTTCAATTTCTTTTATTTATTTTTCTAAATATTTTATTTGAACTCTTTTTATATAATATTGTTCACTGCCTATGATCTTGCAGTAAGTCCAAAAGTAATCTCTTATATCGACAAGTAGTTTTGCAGATCATAGTTAAGCAGTAGCAACATCATAAGTAGTTTTTTACAAAAAGCGTAGTGCACTCATTTATTAGTTATGAGAATGTTTTAATTATTATTAAAAAAAAGCATACATTCGGTTATAAAATATTATTAATGCTCAAGGGAAATTTTGTTTATAATGTCATTGTAACGTGGCAATCCAATGACTAATGCAATCCAATCTTTAGAGCCGATACTTTAGATTAACACACATTTGAATCTTAAGAGATTTCTAAGTAGTTTTTTTACTACAAAATTGTGTTCAAGTGGCTCATTTTTTGTTCTTACATTTTTTAGATAAAGAAGGATATGGAAACTAATTCACTAGCGAAGTTTGACAAGGCGGTATTTTTGTTGAGGGACAAAGAGATGCTGACATGGAATGGAAAGTTGAGGAGCAAGAAGAAGAAGAAATGGGAAGTGAAGGAGAAGCTGAAGGTTAAGAGCATGTGGAGCTTGACGCTGAGAAATTTCACAGTTCAATAGAAAAAGAAGCTAATAATAACCTATGGTGAGTGGATATAAAAATAAGGAAAGTCAAGATAAGTTAAAGTCTACAAGTGGAGTACATTTTATTTGATGTTTAACGTGCAACCCTTTTAGCTTAACGGCCTTAACTGCCATTGTCGCCGAGAAGTATATATCATCGTTCCATGATTAGTTTATATTTGCATTCTTGAAAACCGAATAATGATATTATAAATTGTATTTTATTTTAAATGAACGAACCATTAATTTATATTATTTACTGCTCTCCATTTTGGTCAACATTTCATTACGTTTACGTTTTTCATAATTGTAGGTATGAGTGGATGATTATTGTTTTATGTGAGGTTATCGTATACTATACACACACATCAGGACTGTTTAAAAAACTATATTATATTACAAAAACATGTGCGAACAATAAAATGTAGTTTAGCAAATACATCTTTATAATATGAGGATATATATATGTATATATATATATATAAACTAGATATATTGAGAGCTATTAATATACAGACCGAATCCCCGGTCTGTACACTAAATATATTTGACTGTTTCATTTATAAACTTGGGAGAATAATTATGAAGATATATATATATATATCACTTTATTCTTTCTTTAATCATGCTACTGTAATAAAGCAGACATATATGGATTCGGACTATTTATTTGCTATAACATCTATGATAGATATATTTATTAGTATTTTAATTCAGTAAACCCAGTTCTTTGTCAATAGTTATCACGTATATTGATGGTATCATGTATTGATTGTTCTGTCTAGGTTATAAAAGCAGTTAAAAACAAGGTTAACACAACCAAATTTATATGTCACGTTTTTTATGTTGCATTAAAATAGGATTCAATTTAATGAACGATATACTGTGTCGTGGAAATGTTATTCTATGATACGACTTTAGTCCTATTTTATAGGAGCCATGCTTTTTACTGCTTTTGTATTTCACCATAGTGCATCTACTGCTTTTTTAATTACTACCGACAAGTCCACTTTGTCCTTTTAACTCTTTCGCCTGCATTCATGTTTGAGAGCATTCAGTTGTACTACTACATTGACTTAATAAGGTTTGTCTATTAATTTTAATACTTATATTTGATATTGTAATAATGTTTCTAATTCCTTCCCGTAAATAGTATATTCTGATTATTTTTCAAAATAATTTAATTTTTTAACTGCAATTAATATGTATTTTCCATACCCATGTGCAAAGCACGGGTTCGCACTAGCTAGTTGAAGAAAAAATGACTACTAAAAAAGAGTACACAAAGGAAACTGCATAAGTTATTCCACCCTATTATGTAAAGTACCATACAGGTAATTCTTACAAATTTTGGTAGAATCAATAGTTTAGAGAGAAGTTTCGCAATTCTAGCATGGCCAATCGCACATAGTACATAAGCAATAGCTAAAACAATAGTTTAGTATCAACATTCATAAATGAAAAACCAACCAACGTATTAATATATTTATGCATTTAACAATATGTCATGCATTCATATAAATAAATCGAATTAGTCCCCACATTGATCGCTACCAAGCCTCATTTAAGGCCAATGCTTGCTGGCCAAGTTGGGAAGTCCGAAGTCCTACAATTGAGATTACAATCATCATCTTTCCTTGTGGTCTCTTGAGAATTTTATGTGAAAGAAATCAAGCATGATCTGTAAATAAAAATCATATTATGTCATTTTAGTAGCTAGGAAACATGCAAACCAATACTTGCATTCACCCGTTTATTATGAATTAGCACTACTTTTATTGGACAAAATTTTGCATCTTTCATATTTGAATTTATTGCACTTTAGTTTACATGATCAACGTGAGAACATGATATTTTCCACATTAATAATAGACCGCTGTATGTTTGAAAATCATGAATTATGAGAACAAATAAGCAATAATCAAGGAAGCTTTATGTCGCTATTATATTTGGTTTCATTTAAAGAATACAATTTGTAAAAATGGAAGCAATTGTCATGTTCTATTGATCAGTAACTTGAAATCAAATTCAATTTTGCATCTAGACATATAATGGGTGGATGTGAGTATCACATGACAACAATTGTACATGCACTCCTATCCACAATCACACTTATAGCAAAAGCCTATGAATGTCGATAGATTTGCAAATTGGTGAGCCAATTCCATTCATAGATACTTAATGCATATGCAACACATTATTAATTGCATAATTTCAAGTTATTTACTGTGTAATGTGAAGGATTACTCCTGGATCTTTTCTTACAAGTAGACTTGCGTTCAAAGAAACCTTTTAATATATGCAAGTTTGCTATACACCCTTCAAGTAGTCTCAATAGGCAATAAGTGAAATAGTTGGTCTGAAATCAAGAGATGCAAAGTTTGATAAGGTGGCTCTTAAAATTTATGTTGTAAGAATACACTGTACAACATATGTTTGTAAAGATATACATATAAAGCTCAAACTAACATATTGAGATCTATTAAAATATTTGGCACAACTTTTGGATGAATTTATCGCAGTAGATGGTCAGTCTGCATCTACTTACACAATAGAGGTCTGATGCTACCTCTGGTGCATGATACAGAAAAGCCTTTCCTGTACTTTGTGGTACATGAAGTATTGAAGTGGGATTATGTTGAGGATCTATTTATATCTTCTCTGATTATTGAATTGCCCCTCATTTAGTTTCGGGTAGCCGTTACTTGTTGCATTTACCATTAAGCAAACGCATCAGCACTCAGTTTTAAGGTTGTGCAACTACACACACACACACACATCATTAAATAAAATAAAACGAATTTAAATCTTGCTATGGAAAGTGATAAAAGTTAAGAATTAAAGATATGACTAAGTACTATTTTAAGTTAACAAACTTAGCCGAACATGGTAAGACATGTACATGCATCAACAATAAAAATCTGTAATAACTCTTTTGTGACATGTACATGCATCGTACGAATTCATATGACATAAACCAAGGTTTGATGATTTGACCAAAACACTAGAATTCCAATCGTTTCGTTTCGATTTTGGTAAGAGCCGACACGAAACTAAACCTAAACTTGAGTTCAAAAAATAATATTTAAACTTCAAATTTTACAAAAGAAACTAAAAAAAGAAGTAAAATGAATGTGCAAATATCTAAATATTCGAAAGTTGAAATTTTAACTCAGAAAACACGTAAAATCCAAAAAAAATATAACTGACGTAATTAAAAAGGTTTGAAAAGGGTAATGGATAAACATTTTTTAATGTCATAAATATTTATAATTAATCAATATTATTCCTTTGTACCTTATTTTTTAATTAAAGATCACTTTATTTCAATAAATTAACAAAATATATGTTTATATTTTGAAACTGAAGTTGAAACCGAAGTTTATAAAATCTACAAATTAGATCAAAATTCCTAAAATTATTAAAAACCAAAAATGAGAACTCGAACCTTAGTAGAAACTTATTTTCGAGAATATACGCTATAAACATATTTATTTTCACTAATTTAGCAATCTATGTCTAATAAACTACCATGTTCCGAAACCATGATGCTTGCTTACTATTATCCAGTCTTTTGACCAAGTAGTATCTAGACCGTCTGATGGATAAAACTTGAGCGCAATTGAGGTAAAGGACCGGAGAGATAGGCATAAAGTTCAGAAACTAAGCGTAACCAAGATCACGAGGTATAAACAAAGCCACTCCAAAAGGGTCAAAGCCCAATCCATCAAAGTGATGGATCGGTACTAATCCACAAAATCTTCCCAAATATGCTTCGTTTTCCTCCTACAACCAAGTATCTATGTTAAAAGCCCATTCCCAACTCCATGGATCAATCGCATGCCATTTGCTGTCAACTGTTCCAAGCACTAGAAATTAGCAACTCTACTCCTCCGTCGATCCATCCAATTGCTTCAGGACAATTATCATAGCAATGCAAACAAGTTGAGAAACATAAAGCTAACGATGTGTCACTTTGATCCAAAGTGGCTAGAACCATCTATAAGTCAATCTTATGGATCGGTGCCAGTCCATAGTTGTTTGCTGACTTGGCCACGTTTCCTTCAGAGAAACTGCTGCTAGATCATGGAAAACATAGAGGAGGACGTGTTAGAGGTTTTTCTGGTGACATACAACTATAAGTAGGCATGAAGGGGATTCATTTCGTGGATTTTTTTAGCTCTCAAGCAATCTTTTACATTTTCTTGTAATTGGCTATTGAGTGGTACCGAACCATTAGAAAACACTTGTTAAACAACAATATCATCTACAAAAATCTCAAGTGGATGTAGGCAACGATTGGTCAAACCACTATAAACGTGTGTTGTTCAGTTTTTACTCATTTTAATTTACTTTTCATCACATCTATTCTCTACTAATCTATTGGGCGTTAGTGCCAAATTTTGGTGCTTTTACTGTGAACCAATTCTCAAATTTGTTTGGATCCATTATCTACTATAGGATTGTCTAAATCCAAGATATAGGTCATGTTTCCTTCGTTCTTGGAATCGCTAGTTACTTGATTTTCAAGAATCTACACGAGGACTTTCTACCATGGTCCCGAGAAGAGACCGACCCACCACTTCGTGTGCCGTTGAAGACACTGAGGAAGTCGATTCTCAATATGTTGTAGAAGTTACACGGTTGGATGCTACAGATGTTCAAAAACCCAACGTATGTGATTACCATAGTTGAGATGGACCATATGATGAAGTGGATGGAAGATAAACTCTAGGAAAGCTGCAATGAATTGAATGCGTAGATGAAGCAGATCTTGGATTTGTGAATCAGTTGACAAGCAGTCGTAGGAGAAGCGGGAGGGACAAAACACCCTCCAATTCAAAATCTAGCAGTTTCCCCTCATCGAAGCATAGGTGGAGGGATGGAAAGCAGAAGATGTTCAGGAAGGATACTAGGAAGTCCAAACAAAAGACAGGACCGTGCCACGACCAAAGCTTATGGATCAGTACCGATCCATCAAGAGGGATCTGTACCGAACCATCCCATTTGGGCGAAAGTGGTCGATTCCGGGCACTAGTGCTGGTTTGGCTTCAGGACATGCTATAGATAATCAGGACGTTGGAGGTCAAGCGGTTGCTATGGATCAGAGAGACCATGTACACAAAACTGCTGAACAAATGGTTCTCCCGGATTTAAGGGAACCCAAGTATCATGAGACTAACCAAGAGCGTTTTCCGGACCAAATACTTGGTGCATATAATGATTACCACTGTTCGGTCGATCCACCTGAGTCAGATTTGACTGAAATGGTCAGGAGACTGATTAATGAGAACCAGCATCAGAAATATGCATGAGTGGAGCACCTCCTCATGCGTTAATCCGTTTACAGAGGAGATCCTACATGCGGAGTACCCAAGGAAATTTCTAATACCAACGTCGCCATTTGGTAGGAAAATGGATCCGAGGAAACACCTATTTAAATATGAATGACATATGGATTCTGCCATAGCTACTTATGCGGTGAGGTGTTGTTATTTCAAATTTTCCTAGAAGAGATGGAAACGGTGTGCTTCTTCCAGTTGCCGCCGAGATCTATATCATCTTTTGAGAAATTGTCATAAAAGTTCATTGAACAATTCTATATGCATTCAATTCGTCCGAAGGATGTTATGTCACTTTCAAACCTCTTTCAGGGAGTGGGAGATCCTTTAAAGGATTTCTTACATGGATTTCACACTATAATACCGGAAGTACGCAAATGTCAGGAGAATATCATATTGACGGCACGATCAGGGGGATTCATCCCGATAATAATTTTGGAAGATGGTTAGAAATGAAAACCCCGTTGATGATGGATACTTTTTATAGGCAGCCTTATTAGCTCTTGCGCCTGGAATATGAATGCACTCATCCCCAAAGGGATGATGTCGGGCATTCAGCTAAAGTGATACAGAGTAATGTCGTTGTAAAATAGTCCGATAGGAGTTCCAGCAATGTTGATGTGAGTATAAAGAATCGAAGTGGTGGACAGTGCAAGAACAATAAAAGAGCTAAAGATAAGATGTCGAATTCAAGGAGATCTCCAAGAATCATAAATTTTTATAATCATACTTTGTTGAACAATTGATTGAAAATATTTACTTGGCTACCCAGGGAAAAAAGCAGTACATGAATCCTGCTCTTAGAGAGATGACCGAGAAATAAATGAGATCTAGTAAGTTTTGCAGATTTCACGAGACGTAGAGTCACAACACCAATGAATGCAGGCATCTATGTGATGTGATCGAGGAATTGATTCATAAAAGGAAACTATAATAGTTTGTGCAAGCCTCACATGATGTCGGGTAAGGAACTTCTAACCCTTAGCAGGGGCTAGTCGGGCCTGGTGTTGGTAATCCTAGGCGGCCTAAGAAATGTCTTATAATTAACACTATAATCGGTCGAACCGCATCTAGTTAAGAAGAGTTGGAATGAGACGGAGCGGTATGTTGGTGCTTTAAAGCATGTGGTGAATGAGAGATGTTTTGCCATCGTAGACAATGCTTCCGCAAAGCAGCTTAGGAGTGTGACTGATGATATTGTTTTCCGTAACCGAGATGCTGATGGGGCAGAAGCCTCTACTATTGATCCACTTGTTATTTCAGCCATGATTGGACCTGCTGTTGTGAGAAAGGTTTTGCTGACCGTGGGAATTTAGTCAACATTCTATTCAAAAGAGCCTATGACGAAATGCATTTGGAGGCAAATGACTTAAAGCCGAGAAAATTTCGGATCCAGGGACTTAATATGATGGCTACTGGGCCGGTAGGATGTGTAGATCTACCGATGGTTCTTGGAGAGGGCGATCATAAGAGAGCGTGAGTCGTTTCTTTTGTTGTGTTGGACATTTATTTTTCCTATAATGCATTTTTAGGCCGATCAGTTGTTGCTGAGTTCAGAACGAATATCGCTACATGGTGCTTAATGATTAAATTCTCAATCGAGAATGATTTGGGAATAGTGCAACGAGATCAAGGGCTTGGGCGCGAATGTTATGTCAACGAGATAAAATAGGCAAGGCAAAAAGAAAAAGTAAAAGGTGTAGAGAGGACCCTCAACTTCAAGGCTTTGGATGCATAGTAACCATCGCCCGATCACTGGCTTGGGCGGCATTGTCCGTTCCATAAAGATAAGGATCCGAGGGAAGAGCCGGAGGGTAAAAGAGTTACACCAACCGAGTTAACGATCAACATCTCGATCACTCAGGATGATCCTACATGGGTCTTGAAAGTCAGATCACAGCTCGGTATAAGGATAATGAAGGAGTTAGTTGGTTTTCTCCAGGCAAACTTGGATGTGTTCGTCTAGACCCATTCTAACATGTGTGGAATATCACCAGAGATAGCGAGCCAGAAATTGAACATAAATCTCAAACGTGTTCCTATAAGATAGAAATGCCATAGGCAAGGTCTGAAGAGATCTGCTGCACTTAAAGAATAAGTGGAAAAGTTGAAAGATAATGGCTTCATCCGCAATGCCCTATACCCGAAATGGGAATTAAAACATGTTTGGGTGAAAAGGTCAAATGGGAAGTAGAGGATATGTATCAACTATTCTGACTTGAATAAGGCATGCCTAAAAGATAGCTTCTCACTTCTGGGGATTGATTAGTTGGTAGATTCAATACCTAAACATGAACTACTTTTATTCATGGATGCATACACTGGGTATAATCATATTATGATGCATGTCTCAGACCAAGAGCACACCAACTTTATTGTCGACTTAGGACTGTATTACTATCATGTCATGCCCTTTGGATTGAAGAACACTATAGCGACTTACCAAAGGTTGGTGAACATAACGTTTAAATAGCAAATTGGATGCTCAATGGAGGTCTATGTAGATGATATACTCATGAAGTTACGGTAGTCGAGGAACCACGTCGACGATTTGGCAGAGATGTTCAACGTTCTCCAAAAATATGAGATGAAGCTCAAACCCTTGAAATGCTCATTTGGTGTTGCGTTAGGGAAATTCTTAGGCTTTATCATAAACTCCTACGTAATAGAAGAAAACCCAAAGAAGATCGAAGCATTAAGGAACATCGAAGCCCCAAAATTGATCAAAGAAGTAGGAAGATTAAATGGGAAAGTCGTCGCCCCGAGTCGTTTCATCTCTAGAGCCACTAGCAAATGCATCCTTTCTTTGATGTGATCAAGAAAGGGAAAAGGAATTTGGTTTAGGCATAAGAGTGCATAGATGCATTCCTGGCTCTATTGGATTACTTGGAGAGACCTTCCATTTTGCCAAAGTAATTGGACGATGAAGACTTGTTTATTTATCTGGTAGTGCCGATGCATGCTTTGAGCACTGCGCTTGTATGCGAGGACTCCCGAAAAGGCCGATGTACTACATAAGAAATTTAATGACAAAAGCATAAAGAAACTATCCAAATCTTGAAAAGCTAGCATGCTACTTGTTAATCGCTTCAAGGAAGCTCCGCCCTTACTTGCAGGCTAAGCCAATCGAGGTTCAGACTGACCAACTTTTGAGATAGGTCTTACAATGACATGACACTTCTGGAAGGCTGTTGAAATGGAATATTGAATTGTTCCAATAAGACATTACCTTTACCTTCGGGGGGCTATTCAGGGTCAAGCTTTGGCTACCCAGGGAAAAAAGCAGTACACGAAGCCGGCTTTCAGAGAGACGACCGAGAAATAAATAAGATCTAGTAAGTTTTGCGGATTTCACGAGACGTAGGGTCACAACACCAATGAATACATGCATCTATGTGATGTGATCGAGGAATTGATTTGTAAAAAGAAACTATAATAGTTTGTGCAAGCCTCACATGATGGCGGGAAAGGAACGTCTAACCCTTAGCAGGGGCAAGCCGGGCCTGGTGTTGGTAAGCCCAGGTGGCTTAAAAAATGTCTTGTAATTAACACTATTATCGGTCGACCGCATCTAGCTAAGAGGAGTTGGAATGATACTGAGCGGTATGTTGGTGCTTTGAAGCAAGTGGTGAATGAGAGATGTTTTGCCGTCGTAGACAATGCTCCCGCAAAGTAGCTCAGGAGTGTGACAAATGATATTGTTTTCCGTAACCGAGATGTTGATGGGGTAGAAGCCTCTCTATTGATCCACTTGTTATTTCAGCCATGATTGGACATGCTATTGTGAGAAAGGTTTTGTTGAATGTGGGAGTTAGTCAACATTCTATTCAAAAGAGCCTATGATGAAACGCATTTGGAGGCAAATGACTTAAAGCCTAGCAAATCTCGGATCCAGGGATTTAATGGTATGGCTACTGAGCCAGTGGGATGTGTGGATCCACCGATGGTTCTTGGAGAGGGCGATCATAAAAGAATGTGAGTCATGTCTTTTGTTGTGTTGGACATTTATTTTGCCTATAATGCTTTTTTAGGCCGATCAGTCGATGCTGAGTTTAGAGCGAATATCGCTCCATGGTGCTTAATGATTAAATTCTCGATTGAGAATGATGTGGGAATAGTGCAAGGAGATCAAGGGCTTGGGCGCGAATATTATGTCACCGAGCTAAAATAGGCAAGGAAAAAAGAGAAAGGAAAAGGTGTAGAGAGGACCCTCTACATCAAGGCTTTGGATGCATAGCAACCATCGCCCGATCACTGGCTTGGGCAGCATTGTCCGTTCCATAAGGATAAGGATCTGAGGGAAGAGCCGGAGGGTAAAAGAGTTACACCAACCGAGTTAACGATCAATATGTCGATCATTCATGATGATCCTACATGAGTCTTGAAAGTCGAATCACAGCTCGGCATAAGGATGATGAAGGAGTTAGTTGGTTTTTTCCAAGCGAACTTGGATGTGTTCGTCTGGACCCCTTCTGACATGTGTGGAATATCACCAGAGATAGCAAGCCAAAAATTGAATATAAATCTCAAATGCGTTCCTATAAGACAGAAACATCATAGCCTGGGTCCAAAGAGATCTGCTGCACTTAAAGAAGAAGTGGAAAAGTTGAAATATAATGGCTTCATTCGCAATGCCCTATGCCCGAAATGGGAATCAAATCCGGTTTTGGTGAAAAGGTCAAATAGGAAGTAGAGGATATGCATCACTATTCTGACTTGAATAAGGCATGCCTGAAGGATAGCTTCCCACTTCTGGGGATTGATTAGTTGGTAGATTCAATACCCATACATGAACTACTTTTATTCATGGATGCATACACTGGGTATAATCAGATTATGATGCATGTCCCAGACCAGGAGCACATTAACCTTATTGTCGATGTAGGACTGTATTGCTATCATGTCATGCCCTTTGGATTGAAGAACGCTATAGCGACTTACCAAAGGTTGCTGAACATGATGTTTAAATAGAAAATTGGGTGCTCAATGGAGGTCTATGTGGATGATATGATCGTAAAGTTACGGTTGTCGAGGAACCACGTCGACGATTTGGTAGAGATGTTCAACGTTCTTCAAAAATATAAGATGAACTCAACCCCTTGAAATGCTCATTTGGTGTTTCGTTAGGGAAATTCTTATGCTTTATCATAAACTCTTACGTAATAGAAGAAAACCCAAAGAAGATCGAAGCATTAAGGAACATCGAAGCCCCAAAGTTGATCAAAGAAGTAGGAAGATTAAATGGGAAAGTCGTCGCCCCGAGTCGTTTCATCTCTAGAGCCACTAGCAAATGCATCCTTTCTTTGATGTGATCAAGAAAGGGAAAAGGAATTTGGTTTAGGCATAAGAGTGCATAGGTGCATTCATGGCTCTAGTGGATTACTTGGAGAGACCTTCCATTCTGCCAAAGTAATTGGACGATGAAGACTTGTTTATTTATCTGGTAGTACCGGTGCATGCTTTGAGCACTGCGCTTGTATGCGAGGACTCTCGAAAAGGCCGATGTACTACATAAGAAATTTAATGACAAAAGCATAAAGAAACTATCCAAATCTTGAAAAGCTAGCATGCTGCTTGTTAATTGCTTCAAGGAAGCTTCGCCCTTACTTGCAGGCTAAGCCAATATAGGTTCAGACTGACCAACCTTTGAGATAGGTCTTACAATGACATGACACTTCTGGAAGGCTGTTGAAATGGAATATTGAATTGATCCAATAAGGCATTACCTTTACCTTCGGGGGGCTATCCAGGTTCAATCTTTGGCTACCCAGGGAAAAAAGCAGTACACGAAGCCGGCTTTCAGAGAGACGACCGAGAAATAAATAAGATCTAGTAAGTTTTGTAGATTTTACGAGACGTAGGGTCACAACACCAATGAATACAGGCATCTATGTGATGTGATCGAGGAATTGATTTGTAAAAAGAAACTATAATAGTTTGTGCAAGCCTCACATGATGGCGGGTAAGGAACGTCTAACCCTTAGCAGGGGCAAGCCGGGCCTGGTGTTGGTAAGCCTAGGTGGCTTAAAAAATGTCTTGTAATTAACACTATTATCGGTCGACCGCATCTAGCTAAGAAGAGTTGAAATGATATGGAGCGGTATGTTGGTGCTTTGAAGCATGTGGTGAATGAGAGATGTTTTGCCATCGTAGACAATGCTCCCTCAAAGTAGCTCAGGAGTGTGACAAATGATATTGTTTTCCGTAACCGAGATGCTGATGGGGTAAAAGCCTCGACTATTGATCCACTTGTTATTTCAGCCATGATTGGACATGCTATTATGAGAAAGGTTTTGTTGAATGTGGGAGTTAGTCAGCATTCTATTCAAAAGAGCCTATGATGAAATGCATTTGGAGGCAAATGACTTAAAGCCTAGCGAATCTCGGATCCAGGGATTTAATGGTATGGCTACTGAGCCAGTGGGATGGGTGGATCCACCAATGGTTCTTGGAGAGGGCGATCATAAGAGAATGTGAGTCGTGTCTTTTTTTGTGTTGGACATTTATTTTTCCTACAATGCTTTTTTAGGCCGATCAGTCGATGTTGAGTTTAGAGCGAATATCGCTCCATGGTTCTTAATGATTAAATTCTCGATTGAGAATGACGTGGGAATAGTGCAAGGAGATCAAGGGCTTGGTCGCGAATGTTATGTCACCGAGCTAAAATAGGCAAGGCAAAAAGAGAAAGTAAAAGGTGTAGAGAGGACCCTCTACATCAAGGCTTTGGATGCATAGAAACCATCGCCCGATTACTGGCTTGGGCAGCATTATCCGTTCCATAAGGATAAGGTTCTGAGGGAAGAGCCGGAGGGTAAAAGAATTACACCAACCGAGTTAACGATCAATATCCCGATCACTCATGATGATCCTACATGAGTCTTGAAAGTCGAATAACAGCTCGGCATAAGGATGATGAAGGAGTTAGTTGGTTTTTTCCAAGCGAACTTGGATGTGTTCGTCTGGACCCCTTTTGACATGTGTGGAATATCACCGGAGATAGCAAGCCAGAAATTGAATATAAATCTCAAATGCGTTCCTATAAGACCGAAACGCCATAGCCCGGGTCCAAAGAGATCCGCTGCACTTAAAGAAGAAGTGGAAAAGTTGAAATATAATGGCTTCATTCGCAATGCCCTATACCCAAAATGGGAATCAAATCCGGTTTTGGTGAAAAGGTCAAATGGGAAGTAGAGGATATGCATCGACTATTCTGACTTGAATAAGGCATGCCTGAAGGATAGCTTCCCACTTCTGGGAATTGATTAGTTGGTAGATTCAATACCTAAACATGAACTACTTTTATTCATGGATGCATACACTGGGTATAATCAGATTATGATGCATGTCCCAGACCAGGAGCACATTAACCTTATTGTCGACTTAGGACTGTATTGCTATCATGTCATGCCTTTTGGATTGAAGAACGCTATAGCGACTTACCAAAGGTTGGTGAATATGATGTTTAATTTGCAAATTGGGTGCTCAATGGAGGTCTATGTGGATGATATGATCATAAAGTTACGGTAGTCGAGGAACCACGTCGACGATTTGGTAGAGATGTTCAACGTTCTCCAAAAATATGAGGTGAAACTCAACCCCTTGAAATGCTCATTTGGTGTTTCGTTAGGGAAATTTTTAGGCTTTATCATGAACTCCTACGGAATAGAAGAAAACCCAAAGAAGATCGAAGCATTAAGGAACATCGAAGCCCCAAAGTTGATCAAAGAAGTACGAAGATTGAATGGGAAAGTCATCGCCTTGAGTCGTTTCATCTCCAGAGCCACTAGCAAATGCATCCTGGATGTTGTCAAGAAAGGAAAAATGAATTTCGCTTAGGCATAAGAGTGCATAGATGAATTCCAAGCTCTAGTGAATTACTTGGAGAGACCTTCCATTCTACCAAAGCAATTGGACGATGAAGACTTATTTATTTATCTACTAGTGGCGTTGCATGCTTTGAGCACCGCGCTTGTATTTGAGGACTCCTAAATCTAAAGGTCGGTGTACTACATGAGCAATTTAATGACAGGAGCATAAAGAAACTATCCAAAGCTTGAAAATCTAGCATACTGCTTGTTAATCACTTCAAGGAAGCTCTGCCCTTACTTGCAGGCTAAGCCAATCTAGTTCAGAATGACCAACCTTTGAGATATGTCTCATAACGACATGAGACTTATGAAAGGTTGTTGAAATGGAATATTGAATTGATCTAACAAGACATTACCTATACCCTAGGGGGTATTTAGGGTCAAGCTTTAGAGGACTTCATAGCTGAATACATTGCGCGAGAGTTTTGGAGAGCAGAATGTTAAGTGGAAGGTGTACATGGATGGTGCATCTAACGAACGTTGTTCTGGAGCTGGAGTTGAGCTGATAACTCCCGAGGAACGTTCAATTTTTATGCTTTGAACCTCGACTTTCCCATGACTAACAATGAAGCGGAGTATGAAGCCTTGATCGTAGGACTTAAGATCGCCAAGGGGTTAGGGGTTAAGGCATGCATATCTTCTATGATTCCCAGTTAGTGGTATGTCAGGTGTGGAAAGAGTTTCAGGCAAAAAGAGCAAGGTTGGCTCATTATGTAAACCGAGCCCTTGAGCTTCTTAATGATGTTGAATATTACATGATAACGCATATTCTCAGAGAGGAAAATGCGAAGGCTGACTCATTGGCTATTTTCGAAAATGCATAGCTCATGGGCCTGGTTCCAGTGGAAATACTATCGGCTCCAAGCATCGACCAGATAGATGTCGATTGGATCTTGGAGGCTGAGTGTGAGAAGGAGTCATGGATGACTCCAATAAAGAACTATTTACAAAGAGGAATCCTTCTAGATAGGAAAAATAGACAACGTTAACTCCTTCACAAAGCTTTAAGATTCAAAATGCAAGAGGGAGTACTTTACAGAAATGGATTCTTAGTTCCTATGCTTCGGTGTATTACCAACGATGAGGCCTAGAAAGTTTCGAGAAAAGTTCATGGAGGGGCATGTGGAGACCACACTGAAGGGAAAACCCTGGCCAAGAAGATCCTTTGTTAGTGGTATTTTTGGCCAAATATCAACAATGACACAACTTATAACAGCAGAAAGAGTGACAGGTGCTAGAGATTTTCCAAGATTTTAAGAGCCCCACCGATGGAGATTATGCAAATGGCCAGTCCCTAGCCATTTGCTGTTTAGGGGATTGATATCGTAGGGGTGTTTCCTCTAAAGGTGGTGCGAAGTACGCAATCGTCACAGTTGATTACTTCACCAAATGGGCTAAGGCGGAGCCATTAGCCATGATCACTACAAAGAAAGTAATCAATTTAGTAGTCAGAAACATTATCAATTTATTTAGAGTCACACAAATGATTATCAAGTCCATTCTTAAGAAGTGATTGGAAAAGGCTAAGATCAAGTGGGTCTATGTACTTCCATTAGCACTTTGGGCTTATCAAACGACCCACAAGTCCATGATCGACCACTCTCCGTTCGCTCTAGCTTAGAGGCTATGATCCCGGTTGAACTTGAAGTACCTTCTCAAAGAGTAACTCACTATAATCCACAAATGAATGAGGAACTCCCGCTGGAGTCTTTCGATATGATCGATGGGAAGCATGATTAAGCTGACTTGAGAGCAGCCGCACATCGAAATCGAGTCTCTCAATACTACAACACCAAGGTCAAAGCTCAGACCATTGAGATTGGCGATCTCATTCTTAAACAAATCTACCCTGGCCCTGGGAACTTGGGCCCGACTTGGGAATGTTTGTACTTGATTGAGTATAAGCTTGGAGACGGCACATTCAAGCTAGCAACGGTGGACGGGATCTCAATCCAAGGGCCTAGAATGGCGAATACTTGCGGCGATATTTCACTTGAATGTAAATTTGTACATATTTTAATCAAAGCCATGTAACTGGAAAGAATCTATCATTTCTAACATTTATAAAAGAAATGACATTCGAAATTCATAAACCCAACTATGATTGACTCTACGCTGAAAGCAGTGTTATATTTGAATACGCTTGCATGTGCTAAACGCAAGTTTGTTGGTATCGAGAGATAAGTGCTGATTAAGCTACCATAGTACATGATAAGATGCCAAAGCTCAACTACACTTGGCATTCAGATATGGAAGTCGATCAATTCCTTCAACCCATGGCTTTGGAGCAGGAGTATAAACATTCAAAGGCCAAATGAGGCTGTTCACTTCAACATCTAGTGCCTAGAGTTTGGCTGAGCAGATTGGCCTTTCCCGTAGTAGGCAAGACGAAAGATCTACGCCTAGAGATAGGTAGGATCTCTTAATAACTTTGATCCCGAAGTAGGCGAGATCGCAAGAAAAAATCCTGGATAAGGATGTCTAAACCGCTATCTCAATTTGTTAACTTTGACGTATGCCCATAGTTTGGCATGGTCAAAGCATGCATTTTAGAAAAGGATGTTCATAGAGCCATCTGAAGGTGAATTACTTCAATTGATGCCCTAGTGATCATTCTTTGATTACAAGTAATGAATTTAACTAATAACTTAGTATGATCACAACAACGAGAAAATGGATCGCATACACATTGAATGTAAAGCACATTTCTCAAACACTTAGAAATATTCACACAAAATATGAATGAAACAAAAATCTTTATTATTCACATTCAACAAAGTTCAAAGGAAATGCAAGTGTTATTGAAATTGAAGCTGAAAACCAAAAACGGTGGTTGAACACATACAGGCTTGAAAACAAAAACAAAAACTGACTCTTAGTACCAACAACTTAAGAACATAGTAAAAGTGGATGCTTAGTTCATGGTCCTCTTCTTCTCTCTCCTCTCTTTCTTCTCTTTTGTAGAAGATGACACACCAGATCCCTTTAGTTGCTTCCTTACCCTTCCTCTGCTTCCTTTGCACTTAAAAGGCGAGCTATAGGTATCACTTTGGGTACCTTAAGTACTTGGAATGCTATGAGTGACGGGATGCTCAGGGTGCCGTTGGCCACAGGTAGCGAGATCGGAGCAAAGATAGCCTCATCGGGTAAGGCAATGAACTTCTTTTAGGATCCTTTTTATCTCATCATGAGCGATACACCGGAGTAGGGGAATAGAAAAACCCTTTCTGTACAGAACTCCTTCTTGCATGATATAACATGAAGCTTTACGAAGGACTTTTCTTTTTTCACTCCTTTGTTTAGGTAGGACTCCCTATAACAAATGATTTTCAATCGAAGTCATCTAGATTCCCTCTTAGGCTCTGTCTCTAGTACCCAGTCGATTTCTACCAGGTTTATACCCACGGCATTTAATACTTCGACCAGAACTAAGCCCATCTGTTGTGCATCGTCGGTGCTAGCAAACTTTGCCAATGAATCAACCTCTCTGCTTTGATCCCGTGGAATATGCCTAATATCATAGCACTCAAATTCAGTCAACAACTCTTCGACTTAGGTAAGGTATGAAACAAGCCGTTGTCCCTTAGCTTGGTAGTCTCACTTGACTTGGAATACTACCAATTATGAATCGTAAAAAAATTCAAGAGACTTTAGTCCTAGTTCTCTAGCGAGTTTAAGTCCAGCAATCAGAGCCTCGTACTCAGCTTCGTTGTTTGTCTTTGGGAAATCAAGTTTCAAAGTATAACAGATCGATTGATCTTTGAGAGTTACAAGCATAATTATAGCTCCGGAACAATGATCATCGGATGCTCCATTGGTATACAATTTCCAATGTATGGTAGGGATTTCACCGCTCTCCGAGGAATCATCCTTCACGGTATATCTGCCATACAATCTGCCAATGCCTGCCCTTGAATAGCCTTCCGAGGAAGATAAGTGATATCGATTTGACTAAGCTTGATATTCCACTTGAGTAACCCTCCAGATGTCTCAGGTCGATGCAGAACTTGTGTAACGGCTAATCGATGTAAACATTAATAGGATGCCTGAAATAAGGGTGAAGCTTTCGTAATGAAATCAGCAAGCTGTAGGCCAGTTTATCTATTTTTGGGATAGTTCCTTTCAGATTCCATCAATCACTTGCTGACGAAATAAACCAGTCTCTAGATTTGATTCTTCTCACGAAGTAATACGCCACTTATAGCATGTAACAACATGTCCAAATAGATATATAAATCTTTATGATCCACCGGCTTGGACAAGATAGGGGGTCCATCCAAGTGATTTATCAAAGCTTGAAATTCGTCTTTAAAATCCTATGTCCATTCGAAGTTTCTTTTTCCTTTCCTATTTAAGTCAAAGAAAAAAATGCATTTATCGATAGCTCTAGAAATGAATCGGCTTAAGGTAGCAACCTTCCCATTCAGACTTTGTACTTGTTTGATAGTCTTTGGTGCTTGGATATTGCGGATAGCTTGAATCTTCTTGGGATTAGCTTCGATTCCACGGGTGTTAATAATAAAACCTAAGAACTTTCCTGATGCTACGCCAAAAGAACACTTCAAATGATTAATTTTCATTTTGTAATGTCGGAGGATGCCGAACATTTCTGCCAAGTCTCTAATGTTGTAACTTGATCGTTGTGACTTCATGAGCATATCATTCACATATACTTACATTGTTTTTCCAATCTTATCTTTAAACATCTTGTTGACTAAGCACTGGTAAGTGGCTCCTGCATTCTTTAGTCCAAACGGCATCATCACATAGAAATATAACAACATCAGCAATGAAACTGTATGCTCTTGATCAGGGATGTGCATCGGGATATGGTTATATCCTGAGTATGCATCCATGAAAGATAGAAATCCATATCCTGCGGTTGAGTCAACCAGCTGGTTGATTCTTGGAAAGGGAAAACTGTCTTTTGGAAATGCCTTGTTCAAGTCTGAGCAATCAATGCATGTTCTCCATTTCCCTTTTGCCTTTTTCACAAGCATAGGATTAGATACCCACTTAGGGTAGAGGGCATCACAGATAAATCCATTGTATTTGAGTATATCCACCTTCTCTTTGAGAGCGGTAGATCTCTTAGGATCCATGCACATCTTTTTTGTTTTATTGAGACATTCCTCGAATCGATATTTAATGCATGGCTCGCAATGGTAGGTGAAATTCCACTGTCAGAGGGAGTCCAAGCGAACACTTCTAGATTCACTCGAAGAAATCCATTAAGTTCTTTCATCGTCGGGGGGCTGAGTTGTGATCCAATCTTTAGGACCAGTGACAGGTCGACGTGGCTAACTGTGATGTCAGTCGTCAGCTCAGCCGGTGCAACCTTGGTCTCTTTGGGATCCTCCTCATCATCTCTCAGATCTATATCTCTATAGAACCAACTATGGTGCCCGAACCAAGGCTCAAGCGCTAGTTGTCAATCTTCGGTAGCTTGGATGTGAGCAGTCTTGCCCATACCTTTACCTTTCACTCTGCGTTGAGCATCCCTCAATACAGCTACGTAACAGGCACGTCTAGTCTCCTTATCACTGCGAATAACTCCAACACCATTATTTGTCGGAACAATGGTGCAAGTACTACCAAAATTCGGCCAGGGCTGGTTAGCCCAGAAAAACCTTATAAGGAGAGTCAATATCCAAAACAACAAATGACAACATTAGCACTCTCCTATGGTCACCTTCTCCCAACTCTATAGGTAATTCAACTTAACCAACGACTTTAGTTGCAACACCATTAAAACCATGTATGTAGGCTTTAGATGGCTTTAGTTCCTTAGCTTCCATCCTTATCTGATCATAGCTTTTCTGAAAATTATATTTATGAAACTTCCACAATCAATCACTTCTCGCTAAAGAGGGGTCGATCATGGCCGAAATGAGCATTGAGTCGATCGTCGGAGCCTCCACCTTGTCTACATCTTTGTTTCTAAACACGATATCATCTGCCATTTTACATTGTTGTTTTGCTGAAGCTTCATCTTCTATATTCGAACAGTATTCAAAATCCACGTACTTAATCGTGCTAGCATAGCTCTTCATCTCATGCCAACTCTTATCTACCGGGTGCGATCCTCCGACTATTGTATTTATTACCAATCTTCCACCAATTCATGCAGGCTCCTTAGCCCTACGCAGGGCTTGTCATCAGTTGGGGTCGGATGTCCCATGTCCACTATTCTACGGGGTCTTTACAAGTTGCTGCAACTTCCTTTCTCTAATCAACTTTTCGATAATATCCTGGAGATGCCTGCATTCATTCATGCAAAGTTCATAGCATTCGTGGAACCGACAATATTTTTCAGTTTGTCTCTACTTCTCAGTTGATTCTTTTAGAGGCAGCTTCCTGTACTGCATGGTATTGCAGGTAGATAAATAGATATTCTCCAAGTACATATTCAATGGCGTGCAAGTATCGTACATTAGAATCCCAGGCTTCCCTCTTCCAAAATCCCTCTATCGTTCTCGACCCCTATCTCCGCCTTTATTTTTCCGATTCAGCTTGTTCTCGACATTCACTTGAATTTTCCAGAGCTATCATCAGACTGCTTTATTGTAATATTACTTTGTACTTCCTCTTCGTTCGGTCTTGCAACATTCTTCTTCCTAGAGGACCTGGCTTCCTCCTTTCTCAAATACTTAGCTGCCGTAAAAGCGTTCCAACATTGTGGGCGGCTTACGGCTAACCAATTGTCGAAATCGGATTCTAAATTTATCTCTCTCGTCACGGCAATCAATATTGCATCGTCATTTAGATTACTGATTTTCGTAATAGTTGTATGAAATCTTTCTAAATAATCTTTCAATGATTCTCCTCGAGCCAAGATCACGTTGGATAAGGACAATACATTCTTAGGGCGAGTTGCGTGAATTCGAAACTGCTCCACAAACCTTGTTGCCAAATCATCAAATCTAGAAATTGATCGTAAGGGTAATCTTGTGAACTACATCGTTGTTATTCCAAAGAGAGTTACGGAAAAGCATCTACACTTGGTTGCATCATTTGCTCACGCAGAACCCATCTGCCACTTGTATCTCATGATATGCTGCCTAAGGTTTGTTTCTTCCTCATAGTCAGGCATCGTTGGCATGTTGAACCTCCTTGGATACTCCACATGTAGAAAATTATCAATGAATGGGGTATGGCTTCTCGAGATTCCCCAGTCAATGTAAGTCAAGCCTTGGCTCTCTCTCACTAGCTGTCTGACCATTGCCAATAAGTCCGACATTTGGATAGTTGTGCTAAGCGGTGGTCGTATTCCACCTCACATGAGTGGTCCAATTGATATCCGTGGACCCGATTCCCGATATGTATCTTTTAAATTCACTTCATCGTCATTTCGAGGAAGCACTGGTCAACATTTAATTGAACTCAAGCATCCATACCAACTGAAGAAGTTCCAGCCTAATTCCCATGATGTATGGGTTGAGTCCCTCTTCTAGGGGAGGGATTGGTACTGATCCCTATGGAAGGATCGAAACCGATAGACCCTATCAGACCATAATGGTCTGCTGGTTGACACCCTGAAGTTTTTGCATGATATTCATCTATTCTGCGAAGCCTATTGTAACGACCCGAAATTTTCGAACCCGAAAATCCCAGATAGTTATGGAAAGAACAAAGAGATAGAAGAAGAAGAAGAAGAACAAAATCAACAACATCTCACATTCGCAGCGGATAAAATATAATAAATAAATAATAACAGTTTACAAAAGAATACTATGTCTGTCGTTTACATTTTAATTTACATCAAAGTTTTACATATATATACTTACTGAATATATATACAATTATCATGACTCAGATAAACAATAATATAAATACAACGGAATACTCTATACGATATCGCCATCCAACTCGCCCCCTGAGCTCCAGGATGTACCTACCTGAAAATATGTAAAACTCGGTCTGACCCGAGCATTACAGCAAAGTAACACCCGGGTCAGGCTGGAAACCAGCGTGAGTAAAACCAACTACATGGAATACCAAAGCAAACCACTTATATAAACCCGGGGTAACATATATCAATTTAACCAATTCACAATTCACTATAGACAATACTTATTTCACATATCAATTTAACTTGATAAAATAATCCAATTCACTTGAATTCTTTTGTTTCATCGTATTGATTTCACAAATCAATTTATAAAAATTCGAAGTGGTTTCGGGTATTTTCCAATACCCGATCCGGCCTCTTCGTAACTCATGTTATCCCAACCCAAGTTATTCAATGAAATACACAACATTTCATATCAGAGATATCAACTCATTCAAACATCCAATACTATTCAATCATCCATAAGCAATACTTAATCACAAACAAATTAATTCAATTGATTCTAATTGAATTTCTAACCACGTTCACTTAGATTCAGTGGTTCAATATTAATTAATTTCCAATAAATTATCAATCATCCCTTTATTATTTATCTTAATTAATCTCCCTGGATTAATTATCCTTCAATTTAATTTAAGTAATTAACTTTAACTCATTTCACGATATTAATTCTTCTTAACCAAAATCAATAAGTAATCTTAATTATTTCATGAATTAAATAATCTATTTTTAATTACATTAATCCATAATTACTTATATTAATTTACTTCTCATAAGTCACTTATTACTAATTAGTTTATCTTAATTAATCAATCTTTAATTACATCGTTGATTATATAAATTAATAATTTCCCAATTATATTTCAATTTACCCTAATCCAAATCAATTACATTAAATAATTAATCATTAAATTAAACCGCAGATATTAATCATTCTTGATTTATCTCAACATATAATTATCTACCTTTTTATTTACTTCATTAAATAAATTAATTACTCATTTTATAATAGAAGCTTTAAGGAATTTAAACCAAATTTATTTTTTTAAATTTAATTCGGTTTACAATTGCACTTTGACATTCAAGTTATCCAAAATACTTTTTATTTTAAACTTATTTGTCAGATTTAACTTTGATTTAGGACCAGTTTTAAATCCTTACTTTACAATTTATCTCCAGGTTCTAAATATCATTTTTATTTCTTCCCAATTCATTTTATTCTATAATTATTTCGCTTTCAAATTTTTCACCCTTATATTTCTTTCAAAAAAATCCGATTTTTATATATTTCGATAACGTAGGATACCGAAATATCCAAGTAACCCACAGCATTCAATCTTCCAATTACTAAAAATATTCATCACAGAATATCAATCATTCTAGCATATACTATATACCATTATATAATATAACACATCCATTCGATCCAACCATTCAATCAATCATTTAAATTTAACCACTTAAATTTAAATAAAAATCCAGAAGCGTGAGATTACTCACCTTTGATTTTCGATTTGCAAATCTGATCCAATCTCAGCTTGGCTTCATGGTTTTGACCTGCAGCTCACACAAAAAATCCCAGAACCATCCATCGACTTCAGCATCAAATCACCAAACTCGAAAATCGCCTTGCCCATCACAACTCAACGTAAGTGCGACACTTGCCACGCCCCATCTAGCGCCGATACTCTCAACAACGTCGCCACCCCATCTCGTGAAACCCTAGCCTTCATCGACACCCTTCACCTTGCGTTCGATCGTGACCCATCCTATTGCGCCCTGCCACAACGCCACCAAACATAGCGTCCACCGCAACTCGAACGACCCCCCTCGAAATGTCGCGACCTGCTTCAGTCTAGAGCGAGCAACCTAGGGTTTCAGAGGCGAAGATATAGAATCTATTTGATTTAAAATGAGCACGAACGAATTGAATAAAATGATTTCGTTTCAAATTCGAGGGGCTGGCTTCGGCCATTTTTTTTTTAAAGAAAAACTTGGTTCGACTCTGTTGAAGGTGAGAGAGGTGATGATAAATACTGATTTGGGGTTTACTTCTTGGATACGAGTGTGGTTAGCTTCTTGAATACGAGTGTGGTTAAATATTTAAATATTGAAAATATCTCTCGTTGCATAACGCAAAATTCCGGACCCCAAATCAGACATGCCGACGGGCTTTTATAAGGTTTTACCCGCGTTCCGAACACAATGGAATGTGTTTCGGAACCCAATTCGTTCATCTGCGCGAGTTACGGAAATAAACGATCAATTTTAAATTAAATCGATTAAAATAGTTTTAAGCGTTATGAGCTTCCAGGGTCAAACGACGACTCCGATTGCTATGAAAATTGAAATCCAATAATAACTAACTATTACGGATCCAATGGAACTGGTTTCGTCGAATTCCGAGACTGTGCCTCGGAAGGCTATTTTTAAATTCAATTTAGACGATATATTATTAAAACTGAACAAATCAACTTTAAATTAAATTTCAACATTCCATTACCTTCAGTATCATCGTTATAAATGTTATAAGCCTTCAAAATATTTTTAAATAGGCTTAGACTCTCAGATTCAACGATTTACCCAATTTCAATTATTAAATTCAACATTTAACTATATAATTAATGATTTAATTATCAAGTAAATGTTGATATCTTGAATTCAAGTTAAAATTAATTTTTTAAATACTTAAAATCACTTTAATTATCCTGTTTTTAAATTGCTGAAAATTCTTGGTCGTCACATTCCTCCCCCCTTAAAAGAATTTCGTCCCCGAAATTACTAGCTAGGAAGAATGGGCCAATACCCTTTTACTTTTCCCAAAACTTACAATTCAACTTCCTACCCATTATCTTTTATTAAAGGCCCACTACCACCTTATCCAACTTTCCCAAAACCTTCTATAGTTTCAATCAATACTCTTCTGCTCAATCAATTAAGTTTCAATTTAAAACCACATTTTGTATTATCAAAATTTCTCAAAATTTTTCTAACTCTCTAAATTCCCGAAAATTTTTGCCAGCGTCTCTTTTGCGCGGCTAGCTCGGTACTACTACAAAAGGCCTCTACGGGCTCCCAAATACCAAAAAGAAAACAAAATCCAAGTGGCTACATCAAAAACCCAATCCAATTTCATACAGAATTTTAAATACATACCTTTTTGTCTGGCAATTCACATTTATCTTTGGAAATCAAATCCAACTTTCTTTTTTACCTTTTTATACCTGCATATTTTACTTAGCAACAATATTCAACCGTAACCTTTCAAATCATTTATACATTTCCCTACATAAGTTTCATATCTATTTCAAAATTAGTTTTCCCCTTCCATATGAATTCAGTTCACGTTCAATTCTGAATTATTGAATTTATCGTCCATTTATAACTGACTCATATTAATTTCATTTTCTAATTTACATTACTTTAATTTGAAATCGTTTTGTCGTTAACCAAATTTTTCCCAAATTTTCAAAAATTTTCTAACTCTCAAAATTTTGGAAATTTTTTGGCAGAGTCTCCTTTGTACGGAGGAGCTTTTGCAATTTGACAAGAGATATAAATATATATACATCGACCCACCCGGTCGGAAAAAGCAAAAACAGTTCATATTCCCTATTTTTATTGCGTAGGCGTACCTTATTTAGCATTTTAAGCAAGCAGCTTATTTATTTTAGCAATTAGTGCAATCCAAACCAGCCAAACGGCCTTCAGGTACTTGTACTTACTCAATTTGAATATGTAAGTGCCATATAAATAAAATCTATTAGCATATCATTTATTTTCAATAGCTACGCATGCAAATCATAAGCAACAAGCACCAAAACCTTTCCATAAGCGATTTATATGATCGTAAAGCTAATTCAATTGCTTTCATCCAATTTATAAACCATTTTATTCAATTTCAATGGTTTGCAACTCAATTTCTTACATTCCATTGATTTTTAACCCAAACAAGCTCATATTCACTTCAAATGATTCAAAATCAATTTCATTAAATCTCTATCAACTCATAGTATTTTAATTACTTTGGTTTACGCCAAACAACAATTATTGTTATGCAATCTCGACGATATTCGCTTGATAGAGTATCTATTTTAGTTTATAACTACTTCAAATTAATTTCAACTCATTCTGAATTTAATTCCATTTCATTTCTAAACTATCTACCAACCATTCATTGCATTTCATTTAATTTCCGCATTAAATTCATGCAAAACAATTTATTAAGCTTGGCACATTCAAACTTATAAATTAATGACCATTTCCAAATTAATTTAACCCAAGCTTCTATTTAATGGGCTTTCACTCTTATTCGAAGCCAAAGTTCCATAAAATTTAAACTTAAGTGAATTTACTTTAGTTTATTCGAACACCAAAGTTAAGTTTACTTCTATTTGATTTTCATCAAATCAAATTCCATTTAATTCAGTTAGCCCATCTATTTCAATTTTAAATTTTAGTTTACTTTCTTAATTTATCAGAATAATATGCAACACATACTTAACTCATTTATACTTCAAATTAATATGCCATCGAACTTAAGTTCAGTCTGATAATCCAACTCCAATCACAACTTTGATTAATTTTTTTTTATTCAATCACACTTCATCCATTTATTATTTATTATTGGACTCAATTAATCCATTTTACTTCTTAATTTACCCACTTAATTCATTATCGAATTTATTTTATTAATACAAGGCCATTCTCAATTATCTCTACTCACCTGGGTCTTGTTTGCAACCCAAACCATTACTATTATAATCCACTTTCATTTCATTCGACAACACTTCCATTATATCAAATTTACTTGCAAATTACGTTAAATATTATTCAAATCACTTGCACTTTATTTGCAATTCAACCCGTCACTTTTTCCACTCCATCTCTATTTGATTTTTATTTTACAACATCTCCTCTTATTTAATTCATTATCAAATCTAAGTCGAATTCTATTTACAATTCTAATTCATTTCCAAACTTCATTATTCATTTACAATCCATTTATTTATCAAAGTTAAATTTTATTAACATATTAAATCAAACGATTATTTAACCAATCAGCTTACTTTAAATTTTCAAATCAATATTCAACTTTATATATTAAAAATCACTTCTTTAAAATTTCCGAGTTTCAATTTTATTTTATAATTGCAGTTTGGATTCCCTTTTATGTTAAAATTCTAGAAATGCTTTTAAATCCAGATAGTACTTATTTAAAATAGCTTTTAATAAAAATACTCTTATAACTCGATGTCTCAACCAGTCCATCCTTGTTTTCATAGAAATTCAGTCATACGTTGATCAGGCGTAGGACCGAAAATCTATAAGTGCTTGGCAAACTCGTTTTCAACATCCAGTGAAAGTACTTGGAAAATAATTTTATTGAAAATATTGAAAGCATTTTGAAATAGAGGAAATATCTTGGTGAGAATGCTCTGAAAATCATCACTCCCATTCCATGGTCACAGTTACATACCAGGGCTACGTTCCAGTCACAACAAAAGTCCATGTAACTGTAGGCTCTCCGCGGCACTCTGATTACGCCATGGAACCCACACAACAGGTCACAGTTACATCCAGGGTTACGTTGCCATCGCAGCAAAAGTCCATGTAACTGCAGGCTCTTCGCGGCACTCTGATTTCCCTGTCGAAATGAAACTTCTCCACTCCTACATAGGTCGCAGTCTACCGAGATAAACTCAAACGCAGACTGTTGGCTCTCAGCGGCACACACGACTTTCGCAATGTTACCATAGGTCGCAGTTACATCCTGGGTTACGTTGCAGTCACAACAAAAGTCCATGTAACTGTTGGCTCTTCGCGGCACACACGACTTACGCTATGGTAAACTCAACTCATAATCCTCAGGAACTAGTTTTGTCCGGACTCCTCACAGGATCAACTTTAGAACCCCCCTGGGGATCAAGGCAGCACCACCCAGTGGCACTCCTGAGAAGTCCATTCCAAGGGAGCGCCTTTTTCCCCAGAGCTATCATCAAAACACTTTATACTATACACATATAGTATCTTTCAAATCATACACCTAGTATGAATTTTATCAAAGCTCCTTTACACAAAATCGATTATCCCAAAATCGATAATTCTTCAAACTAGGCTTTCCAAATTCGATATTGATTTTACCCAAAATCAAAAGCCTTTCCAAATCCAAAGGTTCCCAAAACCTTTTCCAAAATCCTCATAAGATCCTTTATATATATATACAGATATATATAATTTTTAAAACCTTGGATCACTTTAAACTCGTATAAAATTCCTTTTATACTTCAAACACTTCCAAAATCCTTTTTCTTCCCACAATAGATTCAACAAGGGAAGAATATATAACAAAGATATAACTTTGTTTACCCAAAATCAAATATTCACATTTGATTACTCTTTCCAATATCAATTCCTTTCTATTCGCATTCACTTAAATTTCCATTCACTTATTCACATTTGCCTTAATCCCCATTTGGATTATCACCTAACTTCTTATCCCAGTTGGGTATTTAATCATAAACAGTTTGGACTCCGACCAGTATATTTAGAAAATAGCGTGAAAATTTTGAAAAATAGATAAGTAGTTGAAAAATAATTATTAGTTTACAAAATAGCTATTAACATAGTTAACTAATTGTAAAATAGTTGAGGAATGGTTAAATAGTTCCAAACATTGTAGATAATTGCAAAATGGTTGTAAAATAGAAATTAGTTTGTGAAATAGTTGAAAAATAGGAATTAGTTTAGAAAACAGTTGAAAAATGGTTAAATAACTCCAAACCATAAGATAATCTGGCTTTAAGAAAGAAAGGTTGTATATATTTAATAGCTTAGAAAAAATAAGTTTATATCAAAACAATTTATTAAAAATAATCAAGAGTCCAACTGTTCACTCCCCCAACAATTCAATTTAAATCTCCATTTAAATTGACCCAGTTCCAATTCAAATAACTCTAAATTCCATTGGACTTGATTAATTCTCAATTCAGGTTGAATCAATCTTGATTCCTTTCCCAATTCAAATCAAATTCTAGTTGATTTTAATCCTGTTCAATTTTAAATTTGAATTATTATCAATTTAACTGTCAGAATCCAAATCACTTCAATTTAATCCAATCTAATTTCCCATTTAAAAATTTTAAACTTAGACATCTTCAATCACCAATCCAATTACTTCAAACCAAATTCAATTTTAAACTAATTCAATTAAATCTTGAATTTAAACTATCTCGAATTATAGAAATTCGAGTTAAATTCTCAAAGGTTGGTTTAACTCTTTAAACCAAATTAACCTTTAAATCAAAGTGTTTAATCATTTTAATTTTTGAGCCCAATTTCTCAAAATTCTCATTTTTAAATTATTTTTACTTATGTATTTAAAGATTCAATAAAATTTTATTTTAAAATTTTAATTTATTATTCAATCTAATTTTCCAGTTTGAAGCCAGTTCTTAACAAGTTTATTTTACAATTCAATTATTCAAACTTATTTTATTTATACGATTCCATTCTCAATTTAAAGATTTTTATTAACAATAGGATGATAACATCCCTCCATTTTCAATCTTTAAATCTCAAACCGTTTGAGATCACACACATTCCCAATTCCAATCAACCATTTATCTTTCCAAGTTAAATTCCAATTTCATCTTAAAATCTTCAATCCAAGTTGTTCATTCAAACTTATTTAACTTCTTCCAAGTTAAATTCAATTTACTTAGTCCAGTCAACCTCATTCTCACATTGAATTTCCCATTTCAACTTCAAATTCTTTCCCTTTTATAAGTTCAAATCTTATATCACTTTGGGTTTTAATATCACATTTCCGGGAAAAATCAAAACTCAACCTCTTAGAATTTATTTCAAATTATCTTGGATATCATGTATACTCATACATACATATTTATTTCTTGGCTCTCCCAGTCATGTTTTACAATTTTAAACCACCCTTGGTTCTTAAATTCAAATCAAAATTCAAACAACCCATTGTTTTCAACAAAATCTCAGTTATCCATATAATACTTATTTATTATTTTCATTACTTTCAACCAAATTTTCAAATTCTGGGATTAGATTTAGAATTTCATTTTCAATCACTTAAAATTTTAATTTAGTTGTATTTTTGTTCCTACTTAATTTAATTCCAATTCTAAACTTCAGTTTCAGTTTGAATCCATTTCAAACTTATCTTTATTTAAAGCTTTTAAACAATTTAATTTCTGGCTTCTAATTTTAGAATTTCATCTTCAATTAATTAAATTTTGATTTGGTTGTACTATATTACTTCTAGATTTTCATTTCAATAATCAACAAACAATCACCTTAATATTTATTAGAAGGAAATATTGCTTTATATATCAAAATATATATTTTGTATAAAATCATTTAAAATCCTTATAGAAGAAAATAACAAGTACGCGCTCATATATATATTCTCAACTCATTCTAGAGTACTAGAGACTCTATTAAATGAGTAATCCCCACCGGAGCCAAGGTTCTCGCTTAACCTTTCAGCTCTGATACCAAATGTAACGACCCGAAATTTTCGAACCCGAAAATCCCAGATAGTTATGGAAAGAAGAAAGAGATAGAAGAAGAAGAAGAAGAACAAAATCAACAACATCTCACATTCGCAGCGGATAAAATATAATAAATAAATAATAACAGTTTACAAAAGAATACTATGTCTGTCGTTTACATTTTAATTTACATCAGAGTTTTACATATATATACTTACTGAATATATATACAATTATCATGACTTAGATAAACAATAATATAAATACAGCGGAATACTCTATACGATATCGCCATCCAACTTGCCCCCTGAGCTCCAGGATGTACCTACCTGAAAATATGTAATACTCGGTCTGACCCGAGCATTACACCAAAGTAACACCCGGGTCAGGCTGGAAACCAGCGTGAGTAAAACCAACTACATGGAATACCAAAGCAAACCACTTATATAAACCCGGGGTAACATATATCAATTTAACCAATTCACAATTCACTATAGACAATACTTATTTCACATATCAATTTAACTTGATAAAATAATCCAATTCACTTGAATTCTTTTGTTTCATCGTATTGATTTCACAAATCAATTTATAAAAATTCGAAGTGGTTTCGGGTATTTTCCAATACCCGATCCGGCCTCTTCGTAACTCATGTTATCCCAACCCAAGTTATTCAATGAAAAACACAACATTTCATATCAGAGATATCAACTCATTCAAACATCCAATACTATTCAATCATCCATAAGCAATACTTAATCACAAACAAATTAATTCAATTGATTCTAATTGAATTTCTAACCACGTTCACTTAGATTCAGTGGTTCAATATTAATTAATTTCCAATAAATTATCAATCATCCCTTTATTATTTATCTTAATTAATCTCCCTGGATTAATTATCCTTCAATTTAATTTAAGTAATTAACTTTAACTCATTTCACGATATTAATTCTTCTTAACCAAAATCAATAAGTAATCTTAATTATTTCATGAATTAAATAATCTATTTTTAATTACATTAATCCATAATTACTTATATTAATTTACTTCTCATAAGTCACTTATTACTAATTAGTTTATCTTAATTAATCAATCTTTAATTACATCGTTGATTATATAAATTAATGATTTCCCAATTATATTTCAATTTACCCTAATCCAAATCAATTACATTAAATAATTAATCATTAAATTAAATCGCAGATATTAATCATTCTTGATTTATCTCAACATGTAATTATCTACCTTTTTATTTACTTCATTAAATAAATTAATTACTCATTTTATAATAGAAGCTTTAAGGAATTTAAACCAAATTTATTTTTTTAAATTTAATTCGGTTTACAATTGCACTTTGACATTCAAGTTATCCAAAATACTTTTTATTTTAAACTTATTTGTCAGATTTAACTTTGATTTAGGACCAGTTTTAAATCCTTACTTTACAATTTATCTCCAGGTTCTAAATATCATTTTTATTTCTTCCCAATTCATTTTATTCTATAATTATTTCGCTTTCAAATTTTTCACCCTTATATTTCTTTCAAAAAAATCCGATTTTTATATATTTCGATAACGTAGGATACCGAAATATCCAAGCAACCCACAACATTCAATCTTCCAATTACTAAAAATATTCATCACAGAATATCAATCATTCTAGCATATACTGTATACCATTATATAATATAACACATCCATTCGATCCAACCATTCAATCAATCATTTAAATTTAACCACTTAAATTTAAATAAAAATCCAGAAGCGTGAGATTACTCACCTTTGATTTTCGATTTGCAAATCCGACCCAATCTAGGCTTGGCTTCATGGTTTTGACCTGCAGCTCACACAAAAAATCCCAGAACCATCCATCGACTTCAGCATCAAATCACCAAACTCAAAAATCGCCTTGCCCATCACAACTCAACGTAAGTGCGACACTTGCCACGCCCCATCTAGCGCCGATACTCTTAACAACGTCGCCACCCCATCTCGTGAAACCCTAGCCTTCATCGACACCCTTCACCTTGCGTTCGATCGTGACCCATCCTATTGCGCCCTGCCACAACGCCACCAAACATCGCGTCCACCGCAACTCGAAAGACCCCCCTCGAAATGTCGCGACCTGCTTCAGTCTAGAGCGAGCAACCTAGGGTTTCAGAGGCGAAGATATAGAATCTATTTGATTTAAAACGAGCACGAACGAATTGAATAAAATGATTTCGTTTCAAATTCGAGGGGCTGGCTTCGGCCATTTTTTATTTAAGAAAAACTTGGTTCGACTCTGTTGAAGGTGAGAGAGGTGATGATAAACACTGATTTGGGGTTTACTTCTTGGATACGAGCGTGGTTAGCTTCTTGAATACGAGTGTGGTTAAATATTTAAATATTGAAAATATCTCTCGTTGCATAACGAAAAATTCCGGACCCCAAATCAGACATGCCGACGGGCTTTTATAAGGTTTTACCCGCATTCCGAACACAATGGAACGTGTTTCGGAACCCAATTCGTTCATCTGTGCGAATTACGGAAATAAATGATCAATTTTAAATTAAATCGATTAAAATAGTTCTAAGCGTTATGAGCTGCCAGGGTCAAACGACGACTCCGATTGTTATGAAAATTGAAATCCAATAATAACTAATTATTACGGATCCAATGGAACTGGTTTCGTCGAATTCCGAGACTGTGCCTCGGAAGGCTATTTTTAAATTCAATTTAGACGATATATTATTAAAACTGAACAAATCAACTTTAAATTAAATTTCAACATTCTATTATCTTCAGTATCATCGTTATAAATGTTATAAGCCTTCAAAATATTTTTAAATAGGCTTAGACTCTCAGATTCAACGATTTACCCAATTTCAATTATTAAATTCAACATTTAAACTATATAATTAATGATTTAATTATCAAGTAAATATTGATAACTTGAATTCAAGTTAAAATTAATTTTTTAAATACTTAAAATCACTTTAATTATCCTGTTTTTAAATTGCTGAAAATTCTTGGTCGTCACACCTATGCCTGTGATACTCATCTAATGAGCTAGAACTCTTCGATGCTGAGTAAGGAGTATGGACCATTCTAGCTTTCCCTCGCAGCTGCTGATTGAGTTGGTTCATTAAGTTGATATTGGTCTGAATTTGTTGGTTTAATTGCATATGGGTCTCCATCAGCTCTCCTATTAAATTATGAAATTAAGCTCTTCTAATAGAATCAGTGGGATTTTGAACTTCAACTGGTTCAGCATTCACACCCATTGGCTGATTGCTTAGACCTCCCAACTGGATAGTAGCGTTCTCATTTCCAGCCACGTTTCGAGAAGCAGATCTAGTATTCCTCACCATTTTTGATAGCTCTACTTAGATTTCTGCAAATTTGAGGAGTATGAGAAATTCCTTGAAGATAACTACAGATCTTCTTTAGGGATTTATCTAATCCAGTACCAAAAAAAGGATCCTAATAAGCTGATAATCAAGATTCTCAGTTAAAGCACCAAAATGTATGCACCTAAAATGGTTAAAAACAACCACAAATAGTTTTTTGTAGAGAAATAAGTGAACAAAAGCAAAATTAAACTGACTAGATGAATAAGTAAGCAACAGAGAATAAGTAGTAATTAAAGATATGGAAATTTATAGTGGTTTGTTTGCTTACGTCTACTTTGAAGATTATCTTTTATTAATCACTTTTGAATCTGATTACAATAATAGAAATAAGTTAGTACTTGATTACAATGTTGTCTAAAGTAACAAATAGCATACAGGTCCTTAGAATGACCCATCAAGCTAGTATTTGTCAATGAAGATGGCAAAATATCTCTTTGAAATCCCGATTGAAGGACCTTCTAAACCATATAGGCCTACTAAAGGGATCACTAGGCTCAAATGCCAAAGCGGAGGGATCAACACCAATCCCTTCTTTGGTCGAATTTTGGGGAGCGACCCCTATGGTGGCTTCCTCCTCAAAAATATATTTAACCTTCAAATTTCATGTCATTTGGATCATTTAAGCTTGAGTTATTGCTTGATATTTGATTCACCATGGCTTGCATGCTACTTTCTGCCGATCCCTTTCAATGGATGTATTCTGATCCCTCTAAACTTGTCCGTTTAATGTGCGATCCCTAAGGTAGGTTTTCAAGGGTCCTTATATCTTGCTCTTAAAATTTCATAAGGATTAGAGTTGTAGATCTTGAGATATTGATTATTTTCGACAAGAATGCTCTTGTACTTTGAGACATACTGACCCCTCTTGTTGGAGCCAATCCATGCTGATCTCTCAAATGCATTGAACCATATTTCATACTTTAAACATTCTAAATTGTACATCTATGAATTCCATTCAATTCCGACACCATAGCCATCTATACTTGACTTCTAGTCCCCACAATCACCACTAGGGAGTTATCGACCTTGATGGCAGTCGAATTTGATTTGTGCAATCAGTTCAATATAGCCGAGTTAAAATGCCGGACAACATTCGCTGGTACTTGAGGCCAATTATGGAATCTCATCCATCCTTTCAATCAGCTTGCTCAGAACTGATCATGCCGGTCCCTTCATGAATAGATATACTATATTGACTCAATTTACTCTGTCAATTAACTTTCTCCAATGCTAATAAACTGCCTTTATCATGTGGGACTTTTTAGAGTATATTTCTCAACTTCTAGTGATCTATGGTTCTTTCACGATCCTTATTACAACACAGCTTTCATGAAACAAAGTCTTTGAATCCTCAACATTTGGAATCACCCTTAACTTAAAATAATTTTTGCATTATATTTACATAAAGCTTTGCCACAGTGTTATTCAAGGCGATGTACTTAGCCTTTGGTTGAATCGGCCATAACCTTTCCTGGGGAACAATTCCAACTTAAATCTTCTCAACTAAGATTGAACTTGAATTTAGGATTGACATAATATACTCAATATCACTTATGGAGTTCAAGTTCAAATACCCCTTCATAAGAAATTCGTTATCTCTACAAATATTCCTTAGTATTTTGTAAATACTCGAGATTACTCTTAAGTATCGTTTAGTGATCTTAACTCAGATTTGGTATTCCTTCAGTGTACCAAGTACATAAGAGAAATATAATACAACAGACTACATAACATATGTGATAGTTCTTATTGCTAATTTATGAAGAATCCATCTCATATGCCCCACATTAAACATCATAATGTGATGTATATGTATCATATGGGCCTATTGCAACATCCTTTTATACTGATTATAAAAAAGGCCAATTTCAAATCCAATATCAAGAATTAAACAACAAAACTAAAATGATTTTAACAATGGTACATCTTCAACAATCAAATTTGTTGTTTACTTATGGTTCAAGAAATATTTTAGTACCTCAAATGTTTTTCTTATGCATTTTGAATAAAAGTCAAACTATTTGTGTAACAACCCCTGTTTTCGAAGCCTTAATATTAAATAAATTTAATTAAAATAAAAGTATTTGAATTCAATTATGATAATTATTATTTTTGGAAATAATATTTTATTTAATTAAAGTCTATTTAATATAAGTTTTTGTTTAATAGACTGAATTAATTAATTGTTTTCAAAAAATATATTAAAACTTAATATATGTTTTAATATATATAAAAATACTTTTAAAGTATAGATAATTTGCATATGATTGAAATAGTCAAAATTGATTTCTTTTACATTGATATGATAACTAGTTAAACAAAGAGAAACTAGTGCTGAATTAAATAAAATTTAACAATTATCATAATATATTTTGTAGGATAATGTATCAATCAATTTAAATTAAATTGAGAGTATTTACAAATTAAACGGAAGAACAATCCGAAAGAAAAGAAAAAAAAACTAGTTAATTTAAATTAAAGCCCAAATCTCAACGTAAAGCCCAAATCATTCAACCCAATTTTAATCTGCATTATTCCAAAATCCGCATCCCTTTTCTTCTAACCATTTACTACTTCCCTTTAAATCGCTAAATCAAAATTCCAAGAGAGCAAAAAAACAACTCATACACATATGTGCATTGAGCTGATGACAATGCTAGCAAGGGGGCAGACAGTGCGACGTGAAGGAATGGCTGGAGCAACGTCGATGGTGGAGGCATGTGTATGCAAGCTTAACTACTGTGGTTGGAAGAGGGGTATCACATTCATGGCAAGGTAGTCGATGTGACATTGTGAGGCGTGATGTCAACTATCGAAGCATGCAATTGCGATTGCTAGCAGTTGTAAGAGGTCATGGCTGCAACATAGAGGGCCGATGGCTAGAGGAGGGGTGGAGTGGTTGTTTCAGTTTTGATTTTGAGTTGCAAACGAAGGCTAGCATGAGTGTAGTGATGATGGCAAGTTCAGGTCATGATGGGTTGGAGGGATAACATATTGGCGAGTTATTTTAACTCATATACATATTTCTAAAATATGAATTTTGCTTTGCGTGCCCTTCTCTGGTTATGGATTTCAATGAATGGTTGTTGTGAATATAGGAATTGGTTGAAATATGATTGCATGCCAAGATTTTATTTTGCAAATTGAATGATTGAGACAAGATTTGATTTTTTTTTTGTAATATATTGACTTGTTATGTGGATTGGAAGATGTCAATTTGTAAATGAAATTCTGTCTAATTGCGAATTGAATTTTATATACTTATATATCGATGCATGTACATTGTTTATATGATCGAAGTTTGTCAAAAAGCAACTCAGATCACTAAATAATTCCATACTATGGAGCGGTATTTTATAGAGTGATGTTGGCTCTAGAAGTTGCATTGTTGGTGATTTTATTATTTGAAATATTCTAATATGTTTAAAAGATTTTCAACATGAGATTTTTATCTATTATGATTCTTTTTGAAATTTATTTTATAAAATATAGTAAATTATATACTATTCTTAAATTGCTTATATAAAATTCTATTCAAATTATTCATAGAACTTTTTTAAGTTCAGTCTCATAATTATATTATAAATTTGGAAAAGATTAGAGGCAAAGATAAAATGAATTATTATTTTCTAAAAGTTGTTATGAAAGTGATAATTTCAATTTCAAGTAATTTCATTTATGAAAGCTATGTAAATGATTTTTAAAAAATTCAAAACCCGTTGAAAATATAGAGCTCTTTTTTAGAAATAATCACAAAGTTTGAAAATGTTTTGGATAAATAATAAGTCCTTTTGAGATAAGAAGTAAAAGTAAAATATAGTATAAAAGGAATACCTCATTTCCAGTTATTTTGCATATAAAAGATTGTACAAATAATTTATAAAATGGTTTCATGTTTTTTAAAACCCTATATTCTTAGCTGTATCTAGTTTGGGTAGAAAATGGTTTATGGAAATCTAAAAGTAGTTCTAAGGATACTTTTTAAAATTATGTGTGTGTATATGCTTTCAAGCCTTGTATAACGAAGTAAATCAAAATGGGTATTGATTTTAGCTTTCAAAAATTTGTATATATTTCAGAAATAAATATGTGCTTTTATAAATATATATTCGTACCTTTGAATGATTTTTAAAGTTAGCTTTCAAGCTAATTCTTCTTTCTATAGGACAAAGAAATATAATTAAACGATATGGTAATGCCAAGTGGTATGGGACATTTTGTATCTCTTTATCATTTAATTATAAGACTTATTGTGTACCATATTTTGAGTAAGTGAGATTTACTAACTTACAGTAAATATTCTAGCAACGCCGAGTGGTTTGGAACACTCAGCGATACTCGAGTAATTATTATTTGGAAGTATATAACTCTTTTGATCACTAGTATCTTAGGGAAAGTTGCTATGTTTATAGTTTATCATATTCATTAGTGCATTCTATAGCTTGACCACATAGGCTAGTGGTTAGCCCTAGAGGCTTGACTACGGGTCCACAGCTCGAGCCGTGGAATTTTTGTCAGTTTTTAGCCCAATACCACTAAGCCAATAGTCAATACCTCGAGCTACATTCAATGTCATAACATTGGTTCATTTTTCATTAGATGTGATACCTCACAAATGCATTAGCAGGAAAAACACATGTTATGAAGATTAGGTATATTGACTACAGGAGTTATCATCGATGCCATTTTTTATTGAGCATGTCTTGTCAGTCTCCCCTTGGAAGAGAGCAATTCGCATTAGGAATTTCCCTATAAGATATCTATGGGATCAGTTATTTTTCCAGACTTGCTTTGTGCTTGTCTTTCTGATTTTGACTCACTCTTATGCAGTCTTGTGCTTATCGAGTTTTGGACTTGCTATCGAGCAGTCTTATGCTTATAAGGATTGGTTCATTATCGTGCGATATGTGATGTCCTTAATGGTGACTTGCTATCATGCAGTCTCACACTTTAGAAGATTGACTCACTATCATGCGATGTATGACGCCTTTGATGATGACTTATTGTTGTGCAGTCCTTTGATTGGTTTGATATTTGTTCATTATATTTGAGATAATTCTCGAAGTTGGGCATGAGATGATTATATTACATGGTGATTATTTGTGTCATGTCTACGAATGAGATATTTGCATATTTGTAGTGTTTACTGTATCATCATATTTTATGTATGCTTATTATTTGATCTCACCCAGTTATTATATAGAGATTGTTTGACGCCTTTATTTTATAAATATCTGGGTCAGGCCGAGACTTGACAGGTGCAGGGACTCGGTAACTTTGGGTTTGGGCTAGCTTGAGTAGTTATATGTCATATTATACATGTATTGTTTGTGTAAGTTGATGCCATTCCAATATGCACGTTGTATATTTTGGTATGAGATGTTGACTCATGATGTCACATGTGTTCTTGAGACCTATCATTGTCTACATGTCTATTTGGGTCAAAAATTCTCCTTTCGATTCACTCTATGTATTATATTTGGTACGTAATATATTTCCTGCTGCGATGTGTGATTTTGTTTTATTTGTTCCATGATTTATTGTTCTATACTATATTAGCCAACATGTTTATTGCTTTGTGCTAAGATCATTCACGTCTTTTATATTGTGTTATTGGTAAAGATGACATGGCAGTGTTAGCCTAAGGGAATAGACACGAGTAGTCGCTGTTATCCGACCTTATTCTTCGTATTGCTTGGTAATATTCTTGGGTAATATGGGTATGGAGTTGGGGTGTCACAATGTTGTACCAGAGCATGTCAGAGTAATACAGAATATAAGAGATACGAATGTTGGCCTAGGTTAGACTTAGGGTCCCTATTCCCCTTTGGGTGTGTGGTCGTTGCCCTATATAAAAAAGGATAGTATGAGTGTATATTGATTACTGAGGTGATTATTTGGAGAACTACTTGTCATTTTCCTATTATATTATCCTTATCCATACCTCTTTTGTTCGTGTCTCTGGGTGAAGTGGAAATTTTAAAGGAGGTAGTGAAGCAAAGAGTTATTAGTCGGACCAATATTGTCGACATTGGTGATGTTATATAGAACTTTGTATGGCTTAATAAGAATGAAGTAGTTAGGAAAGGGAAGCTGCTAAAGACATTAAGTCGAATCTCACATTTTAATACTTCATAACTCTGTGTTGTGATGAAACAAGTTTGAATAGGTGGATCTAGTAGTGATCGAAGTGCGTAGAGAATGCTGCAAATAGCTTCCCCTGAAGATGATTGTTTGATTTCTTGGTTCAAATTTATATTATTGAATATATGTTTGTATTCATTTGTGCTTAGTCTAGAATGTGGGAATTAAGTAGGAGCCATCACTCAAATTTATAAATCCACTTGAATATGGAAGAATCAAATTATTAGTAAAAGCCAGTGGTTTTCCAAAATAGAATCATTGGGGAATAACAAATATGTTTAAAAATTGATAGTAATAATACATAATGATGAATTATATACATGTATAATTAAATATAGAACTGGAATATATATATATATATATATAATGAATAGAATAAAATATAACTAATTGGATGGATGTTTGGTTGTGTGAATCAATGAATGTTGTGAAATATATTGCTTTGATTGAAAATGACTGAATAATGGATGTATATATGTAGACATCATAAGTTAATATTTTTATGTAAATAAGCAAATGATTTCGGTAAATTATGAGTATATTTTATAAGTGATTGAAAGAATTTTAATGCTTTATTTCGTGTTGATTGGTCCATTTAATGATTTATGAATTTTGATCAATAGAGTAGCTAACATATTGATAGAAATTTCTAAACGCTTAAACGAGGTAGAACTGATACAATATATTAGAAATATAATAAAAAATGTTTTAACTTGGAGTTTTACATTGTTTTACAAAGTAATGTATTTGTTTAGAAAAATGTAAATATTACTTTTAAAATTTTAAATATTTTCGAACAACGTATGTAGCCATAGGATTCATGTGAAGTTGAGATTAATAGCAAGGAAATGTCGATACACAATTCGAGATAGTCAATATTGTAGTTAATTGGCGAGATGAATCGCTCAAATCTAACAGCGCAGCGATGTTTTATATTTTATTATCAATTAAGTTTGAGAACTATATATATAATACTTGTTAAAATTGGATTCAAAAGCATTTTCTAGTGATATATTTCTATAGATATTATAGCTTATTTGGAATTAAGGAGGACAATATTTTGAAGTTATATTTAAAATGAATAAAATAAATTAGGAAATAAATTTATTTAGGAAAAAAGATAATTATATGGAATATATTGTATATGTATATATATTGACTGTATATATTAGATTTGCTAAAGTAAATTTGAATTTTTGCAACTATTAGTTTTCAGAAATAAGATTACAAAAATTATATAACTTGATTTATTATTGCATTCGTTGTATAGTATATTATATACATGTAATTTTATAAACATAATATCTTGAATTTACGCATGAGTTATAGAAAAAATTAGAATCTTAAAATGAGTATTTTATAGGAAAAATGATGGAAGTGTTAACTGGTTTTTTAATGTGTATATACAAGTTATGAAAGATATATTTTATATAATACTACTGGAAAAATAGATTTGAAAAGTAAGTTTTTCAAAACTGGAGTAACGATGGGAAAAGTAAGGAAATGAAGTCTATTATTTCACGAAAGGGAGGTGATTGAAGAAAAAGCGATGAATTGAATTTTCAATAAAAAAAATTTTTAAAGAGAATTTATATTTTGGCAAAGGTTCTAGAATAATAAGAAATAATATTATGAGGAAATGTTTGATTATTTGAATGCAAATTTTGGTATTTTTGAGTTTAACGTGAAATATTGATTCTTGATAAAATATATATGTATAGATATGTGTTATATAAAGTGGGAAAGATTAAACGATATGGATAAAGGGTTTAAATGATATGTTATTGTTATTTTGGAGAAAAAGAAAATTTTCTAAGAAAACTCTATATAAAGGATTTTCCAATTTTGTAGTATATTTTGAAAACAAATTCTAACAGAACGAAATATGAATTTTAAATGAAAACTTTCATACACACACACCTATGTATGTAATGATGAACCATGTTCATGGAAAATGTTTTATGTCTTGATAATTAACATAAAGTAAACTTTGAAGCCTTTTACTATCCTAAATTGTCATCAATAATAAGTATTGGATTATCTAGCATGGAAAATTTAGTATGTTGGCATTTATATAGTCTCCTCAACAAATCAAAATTTCACCCTTGTAGTGTGATTGAAAATTTTATTAAAAGTGTAGTGCATATGCATGAGTTATGTTATTTATCAACAAGCATGAGTTGGAAAGTAACTAATTCAAGTTTAGAGCTTTACATATGAAAGTGCTATATGAATATGGTCATAACTTTTGATTTTGTTATTCAAATTTGACAACTTCTTTTTAATTTGAAATATATGTTAATATGGAACAACTTTTGCGTTCGTCGCTTTCGAAAATTTTGAAATCTGTTAGCTTTAAACTTAGGTTGAGTTTGACCAAAAAGTATGACCATAGAATTTCATTTCACAAATTTAGCGCCTGAGTGTTTTAGCCATAACTTTTAGCCGGTTTATCCAATTTTGACAATTTTGCATTTTCTAGAAAACAAAGAACATAAGCAACAATGTTTATGTTAGGAGTTCTGTAAAAATTTAAAGTTTTCTAGGCTAAAAACACCATTTTTTAAGGTGGGTCTACGTTTTTTCCAATTAATTCCAGAATTGTATACCTTTAAAAAACACTATAACACATGTCATACTCTACATTCTGAAGATTCAATGGTTGATTTTTAAATATTTTTCACTATATTACCAAATCTATTTTGAAACCCTTGTTTAAATTGGCGATTTAGTCCTTTAATCCTTGTCGAAAGGTGGCTTAATTAGTAATGCATATTGCATGTGTGTGTCTATGTGTGTGTGAAACTTATGTGTGCTCATCATATCTTACTATATACAACTAATATTGGAATTTGAGTTACTATAGATGCTCAAAGAGGCCTAGTAGGACTAAGTGGTGGCTTTATCTTTCTTTTAATAGTGAAATAGTATGGTGACATGCTTTAAAATGCTATATAAAGGTATGTAATGCTATGTCGACAATGCATGATATTATGTTATTTCCTTGTGTTTTAGGATGCCTCATTCATTGGGATGTATAAATATTATGATTATATGTTGTGATTTTCAGGTGATCTCCGTATAAAATAGACTCTATCTAAATTTTCCAAAAAATCGGACATTTAAAAAAGTATCATAAAATTTATCATACGCGGAAGATCGAAAGTTGATGGATGAGTCTATTAGATAACATAAGTTCTAATGTGTGTTCCACATAGAGGATTGAGCGAGTTTCAGCTTGATTGAAGACCGTAGAATATAATGAAAGTTTAGGATATGAGCTGTGTATGATGTTTTTCCATAAGGGATTATGAGGATTCAATTTTCATAAGATGGAGGTCTATATCAACTCTATTTCGAAGGTGTAATATTAAACAAATTATGTTAAAAAATAGTATTCGATTTTGATAATTATTATTTTTGAAAAGAAGTTCTTATTTAATTGAAGTCAATTTAATAATTAATAAAAGTTTTGTTTAATGGATTGAATTAATTTAATTAATTCTTTTCAGAAAATATATTAAAACTTAATAAATGTTTTACTAAATATAAAAAATATTTTTAAAGCATAGATTATTTTTAGATAATTGCAGTAGTCGAAATTAATTTACTTTACATGGATATGATAAGTAATTAAACAAAAGGAAACAAGTATTAAATCGAAACAATTGTCCTAATATATTTTGTAAAACAAAATGTTGATCAATTTAAATTAAATTGATAGTTTTCTACAAAACAAATGGAAGAACTATTCAAAAGAAAAGAAAACAAAAATTAGTGAATTTGAATTAAAGCCCAAATTTAAGCCTAAGCTCCAAATTATTGAAGCTAATTTTAATCCGCTTTATTCCAAAACTCTTATTCCTTTCTTCCAATTATTCACTACTTTCCTCAAATCTCTAAATCAAAATTCGAAGAGAGAAAAAAAGAAGAAAAAATGCATGAACATATGTAAGTATGAGACGACAACGATATTGGGATGGATGAAGACTGTGCGATGCCGAGGAATGACATGAGTGGCTTCAGTGGAGGAGGCATGCATACGCAAGCCGGGCTATAGTGCCTAAAATAAGAGGCGTCATGCTCACAGCAAGGTGGTCGACGTGACATCATTAGGCATAATATTGGCCGTCGGAGCATGCAATTTTGGTTGTTGGCATTTATGAGAGGTTATGGCTGCAATATGAAGGGCTGATGGCTGAAGGAGGGTGGAATGGTTGTCTTAGTGGTGATTTTCATTCATGAACGAAGGTTGGAACTAGGGCAGCGGCGAAGTAAAAGTCAAGTCATGATAGGTTGGAGTGATAGAAAGTCACCGAGTTATTTTAACTCACATGCCTATTTCTAAAATATGAATTTTGCTTTGCATGCCCTTTTTTATTTATGGATTTCAATGAATGTTTGCTGTGAAGGAAGGAATTAGTGAAATATGGTTGCATTCCTAGATTTATTTTTTTCCATTGAATGATTGAGACAAGATTTGAGTATTGAGTAATATATTGATTTGAGTATGGATTGGAAGAGGTCAATTTGCAAATAGAATTTTGTCCGATTGCAAACTGAATTTTGTACACTTATATAGCGATACATGTACATTGTCGACCAAGTTTGCCAAAAATCCATTCGGATCACTAAATAATTCCATATTATGGAATGATATTCTATAGAGCGATATTGGCTCTAGAAGTTGCATTCTTGATTACTTTGTTGTTTAAATTGGTTTCGATATTTTTAAAAGATTTTTGAAATAAGATTTTATCTATTTTGATTCGTATTGAAATTTATTTTATAGAACGTATATTCTTAAATTATTTCTTATTTCAAATTTTATTCAATGCTTTAAAGACGAGTAAATTTATTCATAAAGCTTTTTTTTAAATCCATTCATAATTATATTATAAATTTAGAAATGTTTTAGAGGCAAAAATAAATACGTTATTATTTTATAAAAGCTGTTGTGATAGTAATAATTTCAATTTCAAGTAATTTCATTTATAAAAGCTATTTAAATGATTTGGAAGAATTAGAAAGCATTTAAAAATATAGAACCCTTTCTAAGAAATAATTACAAGGTTTCAAAATGTTTTGAATAAATAATAACTCCTTTTCTATTAGATAGAAGTAAAAATAAAATACCTTGTTTTCAGTTATTTTGAGTACAAAAGGTTATACAAGTAATTTATAAAATGGTTTTATGCTTTTGAAAATGCATATCGGTTTCTTTAAAATGAACATAGAAATTTAAATTATTTTGAGAATAAATTAAGAATAATATTTTGAGGTACGTTATTTATAACCCTACCCCTTACCTGTATCTAGTTTGGGTAGAAAATAATTTGTGGAAATCTAATAATATTTCTAAGGATATTATTTAAAATCATGTGCATATCTTTACTTCCAAGCCTTGTATAAAGAAGTATGTAAAAATGGGTATATAGGAAAAATAAATATGTGCTTTTATAAATAGATATTCATACCTTTAAATAATTTTTAAAATTAGCATTCATGCTAATTCTTCTTTCTATGGGACGAGAAATATAAATAAATGATATGGTAATGTCGAGTGACATGGGATATTTAGTATTGCTTCATCGTTTAATTGTACAACTTATTATGTTGAGTATTTTGAGTGAGCGAGATTCACTAACTTATAGTAAATATAGTGGTACAGGACACTTGGGCGATACTTGAGTACTAACTATTTGGAAGTATATAACACCTTTTGATCAATAGCATCTTAGGGTGACTTGCTATATTTATAGTTTGTCATATTCTTTGCATTCCATAGCTTGACCACGTAGACTAGTAGTTTGCTCTAGTGGCTTGACTATAAGGTCACAACCCAAGCCGTGGTATCTTTGTCAACTATTAGCTTATACCACTAAGCCAACAATCAGTACCTCGGGCTATATTCGTTGCCATAACACTGCATCATTTGTCATTAAATGTGGCACTTCATAAGTGCATTAGTAGATGGAACACGTTTTTTGAGGAAAATGGGTGATCTTCACAAGGAGGAAAGCACTCGTATAATTTTATTCTACACTTAAGAAGGAGCTGCCAACATGCCTGATAAGTAGCAAAAACCCTCATACAAATAAGAAAATAAAAACTCCCTTCCAAAAACCTATGCAACTAAGGTTCATAATAGAAATATTCAACGAAAAAAGTGATAAATGCTTGAATTCTCAAGATAGGCATAATCCATCTAGTGCAGCTGCTAAGAAAAATAAACTAGAACTAGTCTCTTTGCACCGCTAAATCAGCCTCTTTGCACTTTAAACTCTAGTTTTTAAAAATCTAGGACTTCTTCTAACATTAACTGCTGAACTCCTACTCTTTCTTTTACCAGATTTGGAAGTTTGAATAGAATCACAAACATGAAAAGGAGAAGTTGTAGATCTTCTTAAAGATGCCAAGCAACAACACAAAATAAATTTATAGGCTCAATATAACAAATTTCATTCTCTTGAGTTGACAAATCATCCTTATCATTCATGCCATTAGCAGCTCCCACCATCCCTATGTAGCTGCAAACTTTATCATCCATACTATTTGCAGCTCTTAACTCACTATCACATGCAGTCTCATTTAAAAAGGTACAAAATCAATGTTGAACAACCCATGTTGGTTTGTATCCATACACTTATTTCCACATTCATTAGCCATCAATCCACTAAACCACGCAACATAATTCGAAAATGTAGGTACTGACACCCGAGCACACAAAATAATATCTCTTAACCACACTTTCAACTCAGAGGACAGAATGATTTTCTTGAACTTCAAATCCTCATAAACTCTCCTCCTGCTCTCTGTGCCCCCACCCATAAAAGAATGCTTCTGAACCCACATAATAAACCAACTCACAAAAGAGTGACAAAACAACTCACGTGCAACCCATAGTACATAACCTGTTAGCCTACTCTGAAAAAGATCCTACCTGAAATATTTATATACATTGACAACCGAGCATGCACATCCATCACGCATATCATCAACATGTAACAATCCACACCTTAATGGGCCTAAATTTCGACAAAAATTGAAACCTTAGTTAATCAAAACATGGACCGTTAGATTTAGTACCTGTAAATAAGCATGAGCATTATCAGAGATTAATAGTAATCTAAACTCATAGCGGAAACAATAGTAGGATAAGAATATTGACTATGACTACTACCTTGGAATTAATGTTATTCCTTGGGGAGCAGATTGTCACATCAACTTCGAGCATGAGAGAAAGAAGACTTCTCCAACAACAAAGCACATCCCGCTTCAGTGACATGTTCCTCTAAATTATATCATATGGATTGTAATGAGGAGGGGGTCAGAACAATGTTCTGTTGATTGAAAAATATAAACTGTCCATAATATAAATTTATATAGATTGGTTTCCATTTAATTGTTATGTCCATTAAGATTTGCAGTTCTAATCTAACCTTGCATTGCACAAATGATTACTATCTACCCATTCCTAAGGTGTGAAATACTAATGAAGCCTTATCAACCACCGAATACTTTGAAACCTATTTGCTACTCAATACTTCTAAATATGAAGCGGGCTTCTATAATACTTTTAAAAGATAGATAGGTAGACTCTGAAAGGGGCAGCGGATTAAGGATCTTAAGGCTAATTTAACACTAGAGGGGGGGTGGATGGTGTTTATTGTATTCTAAGACTTACATGGACTAATTTAAAAATTATGATATAAACAAATGCAAAACTTAATCATAGAATCAAACACAGATGTAGAAAGTAAATAAAAAGCAGTAAAGGAAAGAACACACCAGATTTTATACTGGTTCTGAGTTACCCTACATCCAGTCCTGTACCTAGACAAACACCTCATATTTTTATTATACCAACGTTGAGATTACAATCCTCAATTTCTAAAGGCCTTGAGGTACCCTCCTGTCTCACGAGTCCGGAGCAAACTCTCTTGATTTACGGGACTCAAGATCACGTAATTGATTTCCAGGCACAACCACACCTTATAGAGAGACTCGATAAACTTTTGATTACAATTTGATCATATAACTCTGAATGGCACTTTGATCTTCGACAGAGGGCAGAGAATCAAACAAGAATGAGATTCTAATTTGATTCATTTGAGAATTCGGTAGAATTTCGACACGATCTTAAAATATGAAAATTTTATAATATGGATTTATGGAGAAGGAGTGAAGAAAATAAGAAAATTGTTAGTTAAAAAATTCATTTGTGAAGGCTATTTATAAAGCACCAACGGTCATAACCATTCATTAAGAGATTTAAATGGATAGACACTTCTTTTGAAAATTAAAACTTTTGAATTCAACAGCCATAATGTCGACATGGGGTATCCCATGATGTCGACATCCCTAGTTAAAAAATATAATGTAAAATTTGTTTGAAAATGAAGTTTAAAACAAGAGTTTATTTTAAAACAAAAACAAAAAATATTTTAAGGCTAAAACAACTTTTTGAAAATCATTTGAAAAGATAATTTTTAAGGCTAAAATATTTTAAAAAACCATTTTGAAGTAGTTTTACAAGCTTCTTCCGGCAGATTATCTCATCACATCAGGACTCAGGAACTTGTACAAAACCAGGATGTTCGTGGGTTTGTAAGCTACTTGTCATGTGTTTGTAAGTCAATAAGAAGGTAGAAATGGGTTCCATCCCAAGTGAAATTCGGAATGAAGATTTCTGTGCTATTATGAAGTTTTAACAAAAAATAAACACACATATTGAAATCTCGATCTTGATGCTCTGGAGTCTTCAATCTTGAGTCTTGGGTCTTTATGATGATCAGTCTTCAGTAATCAATACCTGCATATATATATATATATCATGCATATACATATCTATCTAGAAAACAGTGTTAGTATATATTTTATAATAAGATAAGTTAAAAAGGTTGTTGTTATCAAAACCAACATCTCAGTTCCTAACAATCTCCTCCTTTTTTATGATGACAACTTGTATTTATAAAATATATTTACCATACCATTTCTCCTATCATAACTCCTCCTTACTCCATGACTACCCCTTACTCCAACCATAACTCCCCCTTACTCCAATCCAATTATTATTTTATAATTTCTCCCCTTTTTTCATCAACAAAAACTTCTAACTAATAAATTCCTTGAACTTGACATAAGATAATTAACCATAATAAAATAGAGTGATCCATATATAAGTGTAATAAGTGCCAAGTGTGATCATGAGTATGAAATGTGATCATAAGTGTAATCCAAAAAGTAAATCAATCATCAGCCAATCATATTTACAGTAATTATTCAATTCAAACATATATACAAACCATACCAAATAAGTTAAGTCAATCAAGTTTAAAACACACCAATCAAATCAAGCAAATAACATACAGAATGACTAGACATTCCTTGGTACTTCCACCCATCCATCTTCTCCAAAGATAGAGTTTGCTTGATGGCACCCATTCTTCTTTATCTTTGTCGAAAGTGATTGGTGGATTTCCTTCGAGATCGTCCTTGTTATCCAACGAAGGGCGTCGAAGTGCCTCTCTTGCGCCTTGATCATCTGCATTTGACTCAATTCTAAGTAGCGCTGATTACGAAGTATGAATGTAAGATTATTCTTGAAGGAAGTTAGAGGTTCTTCAAGATTATCACTTAGATTCTTAATCAGAGAAGCCATAATCCAAGAAATAGGAAGAGCAATGAAAGGGAACGATTAGATATAAAGTTTGATAATTTATTCTGGAAGAAATAGGTATAAATAGGAGTAGAAAGTCGTTTAAAATGAATAGACACAAGTTAGTCACATGAAATTAAAATTTGAAAGAGTAACTATTTTCAACCCATTGTATATCGACATGGGGGATGGTAGATGTTGACATACCTCTACTAAAGTGACAAATTGCTTTGTTTTGAATATTATGAACAAATCTATGCAATTAAAATTTGTTTAATATAAAAACAAGCAATTGCAGAGACAAGTGAAGTTGAATAACAGAAAATGAAAGATTTCATTAATGATTCTAGTCAACATTACATAAGATAATATAATATTAGCTAAAATAAAGAAAATACAAAGATAGAACTAAGATAACATGAACTAAAACTAATTATATGAAGATGAAGAAGATGATAGTCTAAGCTTTCTACTAATTTTCCCGAAGAACTTGTCGATTTTAGTGGAAATCTTGTCCATTTTCTTACTCATTGATCTTTTAAGTGTCTTTTGATATTCCACTATAATTCTTTGATTATTGAGAATGGTCTTATTGGATGGATTAACGGGATTAGTAGGATATTCAATACTTTCTAGGGAAGTTTCTTGATCTTCCTCTTCCTCCTCTTCAATTTCCATTCCTTCCTCTTCCTCTTCTCCTTCTTCTTCTTCCTCCATTTCTTCCATATCTTCGTGAGCAAGCCTTTCTTCTTTTTCCGTAAGTGTTTCATATGGTTGAAACACTAATGGAATTTGCATAAGGGAAATGTTTTCATGGTTGAACCACTTTTCTAGTTATAAATTCTTTCCTTTTGAAATCAACTCCAAAGTAATTAAAAATCCGAATGAGATAAATTTCATGATATAATGTGTTTTCACCCATAGTAAAATTATTGGGCCTTGCTCATCCAAAATAACTTGAGCCCAATTAATATCATAATTTTAAAAAATTGCAAAAAGAGCTTTGCAAACTTTCAAAGTTGGGTTGTTGTAATTTCCCGATCTTGGTATAAGAGTGCGTTGGATAAGAAGATTAACAATTCTTGCTTTAGAACGAAAATAACGCTTTTTGAATTTGAAATCGCCATCCCCTTAAAAGATGTGATGTAACTTCTCTCGACATTTTCATTTATTTGAAATTCTGAGGGATTCATTCCGGTATACTTGCATCCCAAAATATTTACCAAAATTTCACAATCCAAAACAATTTGTGTTCCTTCAACACTACTCCAAATTTGCCCATCTTGCCTATCATAAAAACCATGATTCAAATTCGCATAAAACATCTTAACAAGATTTGGATAGCATGCAAATAATTTTTTGGTTATCTACTAAACTAAGAATAGAACATTGCTGAAAAAGATTTTCAATTTCATAAGAAGGAAAATCTTTAAAAATAGCAAATTTTCCCGTATGAATTTTACCAAAGCTTACATAGTTATGTAAGCTTTAATAGCTTCCGAGTCATTAAAAAGAAAGTTTTTGATAGATTTTGGAAGCCTAATGGCGTTAGGAGTGCTTGAAGAGACCATTGGAGAAGTTTGAGGGGAGTAGAAGATAATGAAGGTAAATTTGAAATTTGAAATAAAAGTGAAAAATGATGATAAAGAGAGTGAATTAAATAGAGATTCTATAGACATGTTCTCTAGTCAAGAGGCATCTTTCCAGATCATTGAAGTTGGTGAAAAGGTGGAGAAAACTTCAAAAGTTAGAATTCAAATTTTGAAATCAAATTCTGAGGGGCATGTCGACATGGGGTATCCGAGAATGTCGATGTGTTTTATTGAATCAAAGGACAAATTTCTATTCCTAATTTCCAATAAATGAATATATTATATCCTATATTCTAATCATATAATTCCCACGATAACATTAAATATAATAATACTTAAATATTAATAATTTAATATTTAAAATATTATTAACATAATATTATTTTTGAATTTAAAATTCAAATTTCAAGGGATGATTTGAATTTAAAATTCAAGGAATTTAAAAAAAATCAAGCAAATAAACATGCATCCATTCAAACAAGATTTTTTTTTTAAAAATAATGTAAATGCATACCTATTTTTAGATTCATACTTCCATCGTTGCATGATTCATGAATAGCAGTGAAACACAAATTTGAATTATCCATCTTCTTTTCATCATCACTGGATGATGAGTCTGAGTCATCAAGAGTTGCTGTATATGCTTTCTTTCTTTTCCTTGTCGAGTCATTGTTTGGAGAGAACAACTGTTTATCTCGATACGGACAATCTTTTTTATGATGCCTGACTTTATTGCAATTGTAGCATCTATCATAGTTGACGTTCTCCGTATTATTTCTGAAATTCCTTTGATCATTTCTTTTGTAATTATTCATTTTTCTATATTTTAGGAATTTCGGGAAGTTTCTTGTCATGAAAGCGATCTCCTTATCACTGTCTGGTTCTGAATCTTCAGCTCTTGCATTGAATGCTAATGATTTCTTTTATGTAGTCTTGTTTTCTCCTCTTCCTTGCAGTTGAACTTCATAAGACATCAGATTCCCAATCAATTCTTCTTTTTCATTAGACTGATATCATTTGCTTCTTCGATTGCAAGTGTCTTTTAATCCCATTTTGGAGTGAGTGAATTTATAATTTTCTGACTTGGTTTTCCTCCGAAAAGCTTTTTCTCTATGCAATTAGTGAATGAGCAATATCTTGAAATCGACAATACATGTCGAAATGGACTCATTTGCATGCATTTTAAACAATTGAAACTGATTAGTAAATATGGAAATTTTAGTCTGTTTAACTTTGCTTGTCCCTTCATGAGTAACTTGCAAAGTTTTCCAAATTTCAAATGTAGACTTACAAACAGACACTCTATTAAACTCATTCCTATCTAATGAACAAAATAATATATTCAAGGTCTTTGAGTTATTTTGTGCAACACCCATTTGCTCAGCAGTCCACTGGGCAAAATTGGTAGTTGGTTCAACATACTCAGTTTATGTGATATTCCTAGTGTCTAATCCTACTGATTGTAAATAAATTTTCATTCTACAAGCCCAATATGCATAGTTACAGCCATTTAAAAATGGTGGTCTGATAGTAGACTGACCTTCTACAAATGAACTAGTGTTAGGGATAACAGAACTGGTGCCAGAGTTGACATTACCAGTGTTGGTAGCGATTAAAACAATTTTCAAGTTTCTGATTATGCAAACTATGAAAACCAATGCTCCTATACCAATTGAAAGGGACAACGGATTAAGGATCTTAAGGCTAATTTAACACTAGAGGGAGGTGAATAACGTTTAATGGATTCTAAGACTTATATAGACTAATTTAAAAATTATGATATAAACAAATGCAAAATCACAGAATCAAAAACAGATGCAGAAAGTAAATAAAAAGCAGTAAAGAAAAGAACACACCGGATTTTATACTGGCTCGGAGTTACCCTACATCCAGTCTTGTACCAAGGTAAACACCTCATACAGATTTTTATTATACCAATGTCGAGATTACAATCCTTAATTTATAAAGGAATTGAGGTACCTTCCTGTCTCACGAGTCCGGGGCAAACTCTCTTGATTTACAGGACTCAAGATCACCTAATTGGTTTTCAGGCACAACCACACATTATACAGAGACTCGATAAAATTTTGGTTACAAATTGATCCTATAACTCTGAATAGCACTTTGATCTTCGAGAGAGGGCAGAGAATCAAACAAGAATGAGATTCTAATTTGATTCACTTGAGAATTCGGCAGAATTTTGGCACGATCTTAAAATATGAATATTTTAGAATATGGTTTTGTGGAGAAGGAGTGAAGAAAATAATAAAATTTTTAGTTAAAAAATTAGCTTGTGAAGGCTATTTATAAAGCACCAACGATCATAACCAATCGTGAAGAGATTTAAACGAATAGACACTTCATTTGAAAATTAAAACTTTTGAATTTAACGGCCACCATGTCGACATGGGGTAACCCATGATGTCAACATCCTTAGTAAAAAAATAATGTAAAATTGTTTTGAAAATGAAGTTTAAAACATGAGTTTATTTTAAAACAAAAAACAAATAATATCTTAAGGCTAAAACATCTTTTTGAAAATTATTTGAAAAGATAATTTTAAGGCTAAAATATTCTGAAAAACAGTTTTGAAAATCATTTTGAAAAACCATTTTGAAGTAGTTTTGCAAGCTTTTTCCTGTAGAATATCTCATCACATCAAGACTCGAGAACTTGTACAAAAACCAGGATGTTCGTGGGTTTGTAACCCACTTGTCGTAGGTTTGTATGATACTTGTCATGGGTTTGTAAGTCACAAAGATGGTAGAAATGGGTTCCATCCCAAATGAAATTCGGAATGAAGATTTCTGTGCTATTATGAAGTTTTAACAAAAACTAGACACATATATTGAAATCTTGATCTTAATACTCTAGAGTCTTCAATCTTGAGTCATGAGTCTTTATACTGATCAGTCTTCAATAATCAATACCTGCATATATATTTGTATATCTATATATCATGCATATACATATCTATCTAGACAACAATGTTAGTATATATTTTATACTAAGATAAGTTAAAAAGGTTGTTGTCATCAAAACCAACATCTCAGTTCCTAATAGACTCTACCTTGTAAGGCTTTAATCAAGGTACACCCCGTCATATAAGACATATTCCCAAGGTATTTTCCAAACGATGTTGTGAATTGTCGGTGAGTCCTAGCTATAAGACCTCTAACCACTATTTAAGGCTTCCAACATTTAATGTCAAACTATTACCGCATCTATCACTAATAAAAGTGTAGCCATGTAATAAATAGTACCCAAATCACTTAATACCTTTTATTAGAAAATAAGCAGACTCTGGTCATTTGACCTTTACAAAGGCAGACCCCATCATTTAAGACCTATCCACAAGGCATGCTCCTAAATGGTACTATTTTTTTATGGCTTTAGTAATATAAGAGACTGTACCCAAGCCACTTAATACTTCCAAGTGGAAAATAGGCAGACTCTGGTCATTTAATACCTTGATTAAGGTAGACACCCTCTTTTAAGACATATTTCCAGAAGCGTGCTCCTTAATAATACTATCTAGCCGTCATTGCTTGGAAATCTCATTGGGCTATTTAATACCATTTTTATAGGAAAGAGGAGACCCCTACAGTCACTTAAGACCCCAAACCTGAAGCGAACCCTTCTCGAAATATTCACTATCACTCTTAATAATAAATACGGCATATGGCTAATTCTCTTCACTTCTCCTTTTTATTATATTTTACTCTTCTCGGATTGTATGAATGTAGAAACAAATATCCCATCTTTATAATTTAGAACGAAAGTGGAGATGGAGAAATGATAGAGCTACACTACTGCCTCCATAAAAATATGAGAAGAGAAAGGAGGGCTAGGCATGAATTTATAGGCTATAGAATCAACCAGAACCGTATGATTTAAACTATTAAATCCAGGCCGTTACGACCTAGTTTTATTGGAGCAGCCAGGTCACCACCGGTTGACTACCTATGGGTCACCGGTCGACAGCTGGGGGTCAACTGTGACGGCCCGTCTCCTCGACCCTCAAAAATCGACTCTAATACATCCACGGTATTCACATGCCGTAAATCCAAGTGCCGAGAAGGCAGATTATCAAGGGTGTAAAAGAAAATAAAGATAGAAGATAACACAATAATAGAATCTTACATCGTATTCAACATTTTAATTATACATAAATGATCAGATTCAAATACAAATCCGACGGGATAGTTATAACTGCCTATCCGTACATATTCTGGAAAATACATACTACAAGACACATCAGAAAATGGGAAGATATCTACATAAGGCACTTCAGCTTCATAGCTCCAAAGATTTCTCCAAAATGCTCCCCAACATGCTCCAAAATGCTCTTAAAGTATCCTGACTACACGACTGTTCGAAAAATAGGACACCCAGAGTTTAAAGGGAAAAACAAACTCCGGGTCAGTCATGGGACCACGCCACACATAAACAATGAATGGGTTTTTACCTTATGATAACCAAAACTCTTTATTATGTAAAATTTGGGGATATTATTTTTAATGACTTTTTTGAAAACATTTGCAAATAAACTTATTAATCTTTGCCGAAATTGTTACCATTATTAAATTCCAGCATACTAGGTTCTACAAACAAAACCGTAAGTTCTTATTGGAGAATGGATTTCCATACAAATGACCAGGTGTAGGGACTACCTTTCGATGGGTGCACCTCTAGATGGATGTCCCAAGGCACAGAACGTCTGCCCTCTACCAACACAAGACCGGCCTACCTTTGTAACTAGATAGTACCGAATATGTCATCCCTCGGTCGTTATCGACCTTTATCTGAGAGCTCGCTTCGCGTACATCCATATTAATTTACATTCCGAACGTTATATCGGGAAGAAATATATCTAGAAGGGAATGATCATATCCTAATTGGAGATGACCTGCTTAGCCTTGCTGCATCTAACCCTGTTTCGGTCATTTTCGGTTGATGAGGCTCGAGGCTACGATTACGTTTTCACATAGCACATCTTCTTTCACTTTGAATGCCGCATTGCCATTCCACAGTCACACAAATGATTTCTACAAACATATAACTTCTGTAAAGACCCGTAAGTCCGTACTCCTTGAATAGACACTAATCTCCTTTGTTTAATTCAAGATGAACGAAAATACGAACCCTTAGGGGTTTTAAGAAAAATTTAAGAAAAGAAAAAGTAAGAAAAGAAGAGAAAAAGGTAGAAGATTAGAACATAATAGATAAGGTAGAAGATAGAGGGAAAAGAAGATAGAAAATTTTAAATTAGAGAGAATAGAAATTTTTTTAAAATAGAAGAAAAAGAGAAGAGAGAACAGAAAGAAAATAGAGAAAATAGAACGGGACAGAAAACAACAGAACAACATCAGAATCTCACAATTCGCAGCGGAACAACATATAATAATAAATGAATAATCTTTAAACAAAGAACTATATCAGTTATTACATTACATCACATTACATTACATCATATCATCAGAGTGTACAACAACAACAACAACAAACAGTGCAGCGGGAAAAGAAATACTATATACTAGTATACGCCATGCCATCCAGCTTGCCTCCAGCAACTCCAGAATATCCAGAATATCCTGATAAACCTAACTCTTAACTGCCCGTGTGGAAATTGGTGGGCACCCAGAGTTTAGGAAGGAAAACAATAAACTCCAAGTCAGTCATGTGACTGGTGTGAGAACTCAAAACAGTTTGTTTATCTTTAAAATCAAAATAGAGGAATATTTTTATTTCAATTCGCAATGCTTTTAAAAATGAGACTACCATAAGGCCTCCCGCACACACACACAATGCAAACGCAGAATCGGAGGAGATTTCTCCTCATGATAGTCAAAGATGCTTGATACGCATTTAAAAGAACATTTCATATTATTATTAGTGCATAGTGTAGGAAAAATTTATTTCGAAAGTAGAATATAAATCTTAGCCAGCATAGACATTCCGAACTATGCCTACTATAGCTAACTATGTTCAATAGCAGGTTACCGCCACATTCCATAGCAGGTTATACAACTAAAACCGTACAAGTCTCGTATTGTTTCTTTGGATTTCCAACAAATGGTCAGGCCAAGGAACTTCCCATTGCCACATGAGAATGCCTGTGGAAAGACATCCCCGAGAACCAAACCGGAACTCTGCCAACACAAGGCCGGGTTACCCCTAACTGGGTAACTACTGACACGAGCACGCCATTCCCCGATTGTAAACGACCTTTCTCACAGGATCCCGAAAACCAACAACCACAAAGTAATAAATTCGTAGTAACCACATAGGTTAAATATCTGGGCTCCATACCATGATATCACCTCTATCCAGAAGGAAATGTACATACCCTAAAGGGAGCTACCCCTCATAACCTTGCCGCATCTTTCCTGTTTTGACCATTTCCGGGGTGTGAGGTTCGACGAAGTCACGTCCACAAAAACATACTTTATACAAAAGCCATGCTTTGGGTCAACAAATGATCAACACAATGATCACTAAGATAGACGATCAAATAAACGATCCTATCACAATAATCAACACAATGATCATTTCAGCAACACTCAGCATATCACATTACCAAATTGGGAATATATCGCTGATAACTTCAACTATATAACCTCTGAGCTCGTACGTCTCAGAGAAGGGTGTTAAGCTAAAAGAATAAATTCTTCGCCACCAACAGAAATATATTTGAAAGAAATCGGCTTTATATCTCAACTTGTAATGTCAGACACACAATCCATACAAGTCTGTTCCGGGCTCGAACAAAACCGAAGGCACTTACAAAGAAGTCCTTGCAATCCGGATATTCACAATCCTGATCGGATTCACCATCACATATGAAGAACTCTATACCGGAGCAACTCGGTGCAGAGTAAATCGACAGGTCATCCTATCGCTCTCGCAAATACCGGGTCTTCAACACCGATCTTCAATGCAATTCACAACGACGTATCACATATTCGGAATGGGTTATACGACCCCATGGTCCTTTCCCGGTTAACCCGAATAGTGAGCGCTTATTCAAAAATAAGTGTAGCATTCACATTCAAACAAATCACATCAAATACCCATTCAAAGGGAAATATTGATAGTCGGTTATTGAACTATCAATGGATATGCACACATCACCAGATTCCAAATAATTTTCCAAATTATTTATTTTCCAAGATATCTTCACTAGATATATAATTTCATACTTCAAAAATAAATCAATATTTATTTTTAAACAGATTCCACTTTCTTTTATAAATTCCATATTGAATTTACATTTCACATTATCTATGAATATTCGATTTCAATTATTCATGTCAATGTATCTTCAAAAAGATAAATTCTCTAATATTCACTTTATATTGGAAAAACATCTCCATACTTATTTATTCATAAGTAATTCACAAATTTTATTTATTTTCAACACTTGGAAAATATTCAATATACTTAAATCGAAATTAAGTATATATTTCATTCTTTAAGGAAATCATTCTCTTAAACATATTTATTTGGGCCAAAACGAATGTTGCGTAAAACATCGTTACAACAACCCAAAATCACTAGTATAGGGATTCGAAATTAAAATAGATATATAAATCCCAATACTGTACAAAACATTTCCTTTCGGAAATCATTTACTATAACAACAGTGTTATAGTCCACCATTTCCTTTTATTTCTCGAAAACGTCTATTTCAACAATAAATGTTGAAATCTATGGTTTCGAATCTCAACACAATTAAAACTTCGTTAGATCGTTTTAATTCTATTTAAAATATCACATTCAAAACAATTTCTTTAACATATTATTCACCATTCAAAAACATGAATATACTTCATTAACAATTTCATCCTTTTATTCATTTTAATTCAAAGGATTATTCACTATTTAAAAATGTGAATATAACTCCATTTATAGGTTTCAACAAATTTTCTTGTCAAAATAAGTCATTTGCGAATTTATAAAACAACGTTTATAAATTCCATTTCTATTTATTTATAAAAACTTCCTTTTTATAAATTCTTTTATTAACCTATTCCAGTTTATAACTAAATTATGAACTAAACATTCATATTATAAGTTAAATACTTATAAAACGATTATTTTACAAAATCGTTCTTTTAAACTTCATAATTATAAATCTTATAACTTATAAGATTCAATTATTTATCCAAAATTCATTCTTTCAATAACTTTATAAATTTTATAAACCTACTGTTTATAAAATTCCATTTATAACTTCACTGTTTAAAATTCTATAAATTTCATTCATTTATGAAATTCATTTTCACTTCATTCAAACACTTATAAAAACTCGTTTTATAATTTCAATATTTCAATTTATAAATATCCATTTATAAATCTCTTAATATAATTCAATTTATATTATTCTTTTAAAACTTCTTTAATCTCCTTTATTATTTCACCATTTTGATTTATAAAATAATTAAATTTTATAAATCCTATATTTAAACTTTTCACAAAAATTCTAAAATATCTCGATTAAACTATTTTATAAACTCAATAGCATCATATTCTAAAAAATCAGTTTTTAACTATATTTCTCAAAAATCATAATTTTTATAACATTAAAAATTATAACGTTTATTTATTTAAAATGGATCAATTCCAAAATTATTTTATAAAACGTATACTTTGTAAAATCACTTTAAAATCATTTTAAAATTCCAAAATCTGGGTCCAATGATGCTACACACCAAATAGTCAATCACGACTACAACGATATCATATATCAATATGAAAATCCATCAAATATCAAAATATCTGAAATCAAATAAAAACTGTTGAGGAATCCAGTTGGATCCCTCCAACCTGTTTTCCTGCATCCAAAAACATTAGCACAATACCAATTTCGCTACAGTACGAAATTATCGCGGTATATGTTCTTATTAAATATTATCCGCTTAATAACGGCGCAATAGGGTCTCATCCGCTAAAAAAAATGCGGGAAATCAATAATTCCAATATATACATATGCCAATATATATATATATTGCTATTATATATAATACTAATTTCACTGTTTATGAAATATTCGCGGTATATGTTTTTAATAAATAACATCCGCTTACTAACGGCGTATAATATCTATTTTAACAATCAATAGATATCAATCAACATTCAAACATGCATTCAAATATTTTAAATCTAGCTATTTAAAATAAAACCGAAACTGATTCGATTGAGTGAGAAGTTCTCACCTTGGTTTTAATTTCCGTTTCAGCTTTTATTTCGAATAAAATTAAACGGACGTTTAATTTTACCCAAAATTCTCACTAACTCCAAATGACTCCAAACCAACTCCATCGCGTAGTGCTCGTCTATACGATTCCAACGCAACTTGTTTCGTAATTTTTCGACCTCGCAACAAAAAGTTATGAATTATTGAAGTTTACACGTATTTATATTAACAAATTACAACCTTAATTATAAAATTTATAACCTACAGCTAACACAAGCCACATGATCTCACTGCCATCAGATCTGGACCGTTCCCCTTCATCTCCTTCATCACGCGTCTTGGCTACAGGCAAAACACGAGGCCGAACCCACTATGGATATTAGGGTTTAATGTTGCACCATCAACACTCGCTTAAACTTCATCACGTTGCCACCATGAGATGCGCCTCCCCCATTGCCACCCACGCCCAGAAGAACTCAAAGCTCGGCCTCCTAGGTAGCACGCATCACGAGGGTGAACTGCAGATGGACGCGGCCCTGTAGCTTCCTCCACACGACTCCGTTTCCGATCATAACCGTTGAATCTCTAGCTCTCATCGCCCTCTTCAATTCTCTAGTTGAACATTCTTGCTAATTGTCGACGGATTTGGAGATTTGGAGGGAAGAAGTTTGGAAAATTCTGGCCATTCATCAGGGAGGTGGCGGCTAGGGTTGAAAATTAGGGTTTTGTTTATTTTTTTATCAAATTACGAAGAGTGGTGGTGTATTTATAGAGTTTCGTTCGACACTATTCATCCGGAAATTCCGAACTCCGATTTAGGCGCCGAAACTGACGTACCTAGGGTTTATCCTGCGTTCCGGACACAATGGAACAGGTTTCGGAAGCTAATTCGGACATCTGTGCGAGTTATGGCTGCAAACGCTCAATTTAAATTAAACCGATTTAAGTCGATTTCTAGGCGTTTTAATTTGTAACGGACAAACGGCCAATTGACTTGAAATTCGAAACCTTACAATAATATCACATTACGGATCCGATGAAACTGGTTTCGTCGAAATCCGAGACTTTTTGAAAAATGGCTATTTTAACTCGCCAAATTTAAATTAAAAATAAATCGATGCGTTTCGAGCTGCCACGATCAAACGATAGCTCCGATTGACACGAAAATTGAAATCCGGTAATAACTAACTATTACGGATCCAATGGAACTGGTTTCGTTCAATTCTGATACTGTTCAAAAATTGACTATTTTCACTAGTCGATTTTAATATTAAAATATTCAATTTTCACAAATTAACTTTTAATTCGATTTTAAAAGTTCTAAAATATCATTCTAACTTCAATATGATAAAATAAAATTTTACAAATCATTTTCAATCATATTTAACTCAATTTTCAATTATTTTCATAATTTAACATATTAAATTATCGATTTAATTATCCAATAAAATCCAATAATTCAAATAAAATTTATTCGACTTATAAATTTCACTTATTTATATTTAAAATTAATTAAATATTCAAATTTTAATTTCTAAAAATTCTGGGTCGTTACAATCTTCCCCACTTAAAAGAATTTCGTCCTCGAAATTAACAAGTAAGAAAAGTTACAGAATCTATTAACTTTCCCAAAACAAATTTAAACTTCTTTACAATAACTTTACTAAGTTTTCAAATCATACTTAGTTATCTTTTCAAAAACAATTACTAATGTTTAACTTTCAATTCCAAATCAAAGTTAATAGTTTTCAAAATTTTCCAATTTTCTTAAAATTTTTCTAACGCCTTAAATTTTCGAAAAATTTCGCCATAGTCTCCTTTGCGCGGCTTGATCCGAAAAAAAAATGACAGTATATATATCACAAATATACATCTCATCAAGTAATGAGGCACCCCGCAGGGAAAAAAGTATAAAAGTACGGTATGTAATCCGAGATATGTACCTTATATTTTTATTAGCGAGCATATACGGCTAATATAGCGCGAAAGCGAGCTCCAAATGCGAAGCAAACGCGATCCGCACCTACTAAACACTCAACAAACAACATGAGAAACATGCATATAAAGCATAGTATCGATATACAACATATAGCAACATAATAACTATATATACCAACATAACAATGCATTCAATAGCAATATATATTCAACCATCAACCAACATCATCCATAACCAATATATTCATTCATATTCACTTTTATATACAATGAAATGGTTTTCAATTTAATCACATTTGATTCATTAACATTGGATTTTATCAACATTCAATTTATTCAACTTCCAATAACATTTGATTTCAATGAATTAACACCTATATTCATTATTCCATATCAACTTCATTCACATTCAATTGGTTAACATCCAATCCATTAATTTAATTCAATTTCCAAAGTTGAATTTTATTTATATAACTTAAGTTCATATTCATTTAATCCGCTTGATTATTTACTTCGATACCAATATCAACTCCATTTAACATCTTCTTAAGTTATATTTCCATTTAACTTTAAATTCACTTTTATTTACAACTCATATTCATATAGTTTCACTTCTTATATATATAAGTTTATTTCACAATTGTAAATTACTTTAATTATAATTCAAATCTTATAATTCATTTGCTTATACAATTATTCTTTTATTTAGATTATTCAAACAATCAAACAATCAACTTATTTACTTTAATAATTCTAAAAATTATTCCTTTATATATAAAAATATAATCAAGTAAAATTATTTCATTTACCCAACTTAAAACAATATCGTGTCGGTTTATCTTGTTTAAGAGTTTAGAAACCCCTATCTACGATAGTTAGCTAGACTAGATCGACTGGAATCTATAAACAATCAACCGATAAGTCAACACAATATAAAACAATTTATATTCACTAAAAAATACGCTCTCATAGCTATTATTACACTCAAACTCAATCTAGAGTACTACTGACTCCATCTCTAATGAGTCATACCCAACAGAACCATGGTTGTCGCTTAACCATAAGCTCTGATACCAACTGTAAAGACCCATAAGTCCGTACTCCTTGAATAGACACTAATCTCCTTTGTTTAATTCAAGATGAACGAAAATACGAACCCTTAGGGGTTTTAAGAAAAATTTAAGAAAAGAAAAAGTAAGAAAAGAAGAGAAAAAGGTAGAAGATTAGAACATAATAGATAAGGTAGAAGATAGAGGGAAAAGAAGATAGAAAATTTTAAATTAGAGAGAATAGAAATTTTTTTAAAATAGAAGAAAAAGAGAAGAGAGAACAGAAAGAAAATAGAGAAAATAGAACGGGACAGAAAACAACAGAACAACATCAGAATCTCACAATTCGCAGCGGAACAACATATAATAATAAATGAATAATCTTTAAACAAAGAACTATATCAGTTATTACATTACATCACATTACATTACATCATATCATCAGAGTGTACAACAACAACAACAAACAGTGCAGCGGGAAAAGAAATACTATATACTAGTATACGCCATGCCATCCAGCTTGCCTCCAGCAACTCCAGAATATCCAGAATATCCTGATAAACCTAACTCTTAACTGCCCGTGTGGAAATTGGTGGGCACCCAGAGTTTAGGAAGGAAAACAATAAACTCCAAGTCAGTCATGTGACTGGTGTGAGAACTCAAAACAGTTTGTTTATCTTTAAAATCAAAATAGAGGAATATTTTTATTTCAATTCGCAATGCTTTTAAAAATGAGACTACCATAAGGCCTCCCGCACACACACAATGCAAACGCAGAATTGGAGGAGATTTCTCCTTATGATAGTCAAAGATGCTTGATACGCATTTAAAAGAACATTTCATATTATTATTAGTGCATAGTGTAGGAAAAATTTATTTCGAAAGTAGAATATAAATCTTAGCCAGCATAGACATTCCGAACTATGCCTACTATAGCTAACTATGTTCAATAGCAGGTTACCGCCACATTCCATAGCAGGTTATACAACTAAAACCGTACAAGTCTCGTATTGTTTCTTTGGATTTCCAACAAATGGTCAGGCCAAGGAACTTCCCATTGCCACATGAGAATGCCTGTGGAAAGACATCCCCGAGAACCAAACCGGAACTCTGCCAACACAAGGCCGGGTTACCCCTAACTGGGTAACTACTGACACGAGCACGCCATTCCCCGATCGTAAACGACATTTCTCACGGGATCCCGAAAACCAACAACCACAAAGTAATAAATTCGTAGTAACCACATAGGTTAAATATCTGGGCTCCATACCATGATATCACCTTTATCCAGAAGGAAATGTACATACCCTAAAGGGAGCTACCCCTCATAACCTTGCCGCATCTTTCCTGTTTTGACCATTTCCGGGGTGTGAGGTTCGACGAAGTCACGTCCACAAAAACATACTTTATACAAAAGCCATGCTTTGGGTCAACAAATGATCAACACAATGATCACTAAGATAGACGATCAAATAAACGATCCTATCACAATAATCAACACAATGATCATTTCAGCAACACTCAGCATATCACATTACCAAATTGGGAATATATCGCCGATAACTTCAACTATATAACCTCTGAGCTCGTACGTCTCAGAGAAGGGTGTTAAGCTAAAAGAATAAATTCTTCGCCACCAACAGAAATATATTTGAAAGAAATCGGCTTTATATCTCAACTTGTAATGTCAGACACACAATCCATACAAGTCTGTTCCGGGCTCGAACAAAACCGAAGGCACTTACAAAGAAGTCCTTGCAATCCGGATATTCACAATCCTGATCGGATTCACCATCACATATGAAGAACTCTATACCGGAGCAACTCGGTGCAGAGTAAATCGACAGGTCATCCTATCGCTCTCGCAAATACCGGGTCTTCAACACCGATCTTCAATGCAATTCACAACGACGTATCACATATTCGGAATGGGTTATACGACCCCATGGTCCTTTCCCGGTTAACCCGAATAGTGAGCGCTTATTCAAAAATAAGTGTAGCATTCACATTCAAACAAATCACATCAAATACCCATTCAAAGGGAAATATTGATAGTCGGTTATTGAACTATCAATGGATATGCACACATCACCAGATTCCAAATAATTTTCCAAATTATTTATTTTCCAAGATATCTTCACTAGATATATAATTTCATACTTCAAAAATAAATCAATATTTATTTTTAAACAGATTCCACTTTCTTTTATAAATTCCATATTGAATTTACATTTCACAATATCTATGAATATTCGATTTCAATTATTCATTTCAATGTATCTTCAAAAAGATAAATTCTCTAATATTCACTTTATATTGGAAAAACATCTCCATACTTATTTATTCATAAGTAATTCACAAATTTTATTTATTTTCAACACTTGGAAAATATTCAATATACTTAAATTGAAATTAAGTATATATTTCATTCTTTAAGGAAATCATTCTCTTAAACATATTTATTTGGGCCAAAACGAATGTTGCGTAAAACATCGTTACAACAACCCAAAATCACTAGTATAGGGATTCGAAATTAAAATAGATATATAAATCCCAATACTGTACAAAACATTTCCTTTCGGAAATCATTTACTATAACAACAGTGTTATAGTCCACCATTTCCTTTTATTTCTCGAAAATGTCTATTTCAACAATAAATGTTGAAATCTATGGTTTCGAATCTCAACACAATTAAAACTTCGTTAGATCGTTTTAATTCTATTTAAAATATCACATTCAAAACAATTTCTTTAACATATTATTCACCATTCAAAAACGTGAATATACTTCATTAACAATTTCATCCTTTTATTCATTTTAATTCAAAGGATTATTCACTATTTAAAAATGTGAATATAACTCCATTTATAGGTTTCAACAAATTTTCTTGTCAAAATAAGTCATTTGCAAATTTATAAAACAACGTTTATAAATTCCATTTCTATTTATTTATAAAAACTTCCTTTTTATAAATTCTTTTATTAACCTATTCCAGTTTATAACTAAATTATGAACTAAACATTCATATTATAAGTTAAATACTTATAAAACGATTATTTTACAAAATCGTTCTTTTAAACTTCATAATTATAAATCTTATAACTTATAAGATTCAATTATTTATCCAAAATTCATTCTTTCAATAACTTTATAAATTTTATAAACCTACTGTTTATAAAATTCCATTTATAACTTCACTGTTTAAAATTCTATAAATTTCATTCATTTATGAAATTCATTTTCACTTCATTCAAACACTTATAAAAACTCGTTTTATAATTTCAATATTTCAATTTATAAATATCCATTTATAAATCTCTTAATATAATTCAATTTATATTATTCTTTTAAAACTTCTTTAATCTCCTTTATTATTTCACCATTTTGATTTATAAAATAATTAAAATTTATAAATCCTATATTTAAACTTTTCACAAAAATTCTAAAATATCTCGATTAAACTATTTTATAAACTCAATAGCATCATATTCTAAAAAATCAGTTTTTAGCTATATTTCTCAAAAATCATAATTTTTATAACATTAAAAATTATAACGTTTATTTATTTAAAATGGATCAATTCCAAAATTATTTTATAAAACGTATACTTTGTAAAATCACTTTAAAATCATTTTAAAATTCCAAAATCTGGGTCCAATGATGCTACACACCAAATAGTCAATCACGACTACAACGATATCATATATCAATATGAAAATCCATCAAATATCAAAATATCTGAAATCAAATAAAAACTGTTGAGGAATCCAGTTGGATCCCTCCAACCTGTTTTCCTGCATCCAAAAACATTAGCACAATACCAATTTCGCTACAGTACGAAATTATCGCGGTATATGTTCTTATTAAATATTATCCGCTTAATAACGGCGCAATAGGGTCTCATCCGCTAAAAAAATATGCGCGAAATCAATAATTCCAATATATACATATGCCAATATATATATATTGCTATTATATATAATACCAATTTCACTGTTTATGAAATATTCGCGGTATATGTTTTTAATAAATAACATCCGCTTACTAACGGCGTATAATGTCTATTTTAACAATCAATAGATATCAATCAACATTCAAACATGCATTCAAATATTTTAAATCTAGCTATTTAAAATAAAATCGAAACTGATTCGATTGAGTGTGAAGTTCTCACCTTGGTTTTAATTTCCGTTTCAGCTTTTATTTCGAATAAAATTAAACAGACGTTTAATTTTACCCAAAATTCTCACTAACTCCAAACAACTCCAAACCAACTCCATCGCGTAGTGCTCGTCCATACGATTCCAACGCAACTGGTTTCGTAATTTTTCGACCTCGCAGCAAAAAGTTATGAATTATTGAAGTTTACACGTATTTATATTAACAAATTACAACCTTAATTATAAAATTTATAACCTACAGCTAACACAAGCCACATGATCTCACTGCCATCAGATCTGGACCGTTCCCCTTCATCTCCTTCATCACGCGTCTTGGCTACAGGCAAAACACGAGGCCGAACCCACTATGGATATTAGGGTTTAATGTTGCACCATCAACACTCGCTTAAACTTCATCACGTTGCCACCACGAGATGCGCCTCCCCCATTGCCACCCACGCCCAGAAGAACTCAAAGCTCGGCCTCCTAGGTAGCACGCATCACGAGGGTGAACTGCAGATGGACGCGGCCCTGTAGCTTCCTCCACACGACTCCGTTTCCGATCATAACCGTTGAATCTCTAGCTCTCATCGCCCTCTTCAATTCTCTAGTTGAACATTCTTGCTAATTGTCGACGGATTTGGAGATTTGGAGGGAAGAAGTTTGGCAAATTCTGGCCATTCATCAGGGAGGTGGCGGCTAGGGTTGAAAATTAGGGTTTTGTTTATTTTTTTATCAAATTATGAAGAGTGGTGGTGTATTTATAGAGTTTCGTTCGACACTATTCATCCGGAAATTCCGAACTCCGATTTAGGCGCCGAAACTGACGTACCTAGGGTTTATCCTGCGTTCCGGACACAATGGAACAGGTTTCGGAAGCTAATTCGGACATCTGTGCGAGTTATGGCTGCAAACGCTCAATTTAAATTAAACCGATTTAAGTCGATTTCTAGACGTTTTAATTTGTAACGGACAAACGGTAAATCCAATTGACTTGAAATTTGAAACCTTACAATAATATCACATTACGGATCCGATGAAACTGGTTTCGTCGAAATCCGAGACTTTTTGAAAAATGGCTATTTTAACTCGCCAAATTTAAATTAAAAATAAATCGATGCGTTTCGAGCTGCCACGATCAAACGATAGCTCCGATTGACACGAAAATTGAAATCCGGTAATAACTAACTATTACGGATCCAATGGAACTGGTTTCGTTCAATTCTGAGACTGTTCAAAAATTGACTATTTTCACTAGTCGATTTTAATATTAAAATATTCAATTTTCACAAATTAACTTTTAATTCGATTTTAAAAGTTCTAAAATATCATTCTAACTTCAATATGATAAAATAAAATTTTACAAATCATTTTCAATCATATTTAACTCAATTTTCAATTATTTTCATAATTTAACATATTAAATTATCGATTTAATTATCCAATAAAATCCAATAATTCAAATAAAATTTATTCGACTTATAAATTTCACTTATTTATATTTAAAATTAATTAAATATTCAAATTTTAATTTCTAAAAATTCTGGGTCGTTACAACTTCCTTAGCTCGTATGTCTCGGGAAAGGGTGTTAAGCTAAGAGAAGGTGTCTTCTTCGCCACCGACTGAAATAATTTTATAGAAACTACTCATTATGATTTGGGATGCAAGGTCAGACATTTATCCATACAAATTCGTTCTGCGACCGAACTAAACCAAAGGCACTTTCCTCGGCCATTACTAGGCGAGAAGGCCTTGTGGTTTTGAGGTTTTTCATAACAAAGAGACCACTGCTGCAATAAAATGCATCGGGAGTGTATCCCCAATTAATCAACAAGTTGTCCCTTGTTATTATTCGTCTTAATATCTTCGTCTTCAAACATTTTCATTCTTCAAACACGCAAATTGTTTCAAAGTGGTTTCCGGATAGGAATCACCCAAATCCGACCCCGATTCCTTCGAAATCCAATCATCAATAAAATGATGTAACCAGGTGATTCCTTTTCGATTCATTATTCTCCTTTACCAAAATATCTTCGAGAGATATATATTTTCAAAATATTCTTTTAGTGAATATGGAATCATTTAAACCACTTTTTGAATATTACTCAAATCATTTTTTACAAGTATCTTTTGAGAAAATAGTATTATAGAAATCATTCTACTTTTATTTAAAATCTAATTCCGTGTTCAACGAGTGCTATGGGCGGAATAACGGTGAGATCACCTTTTAAGTTCCACGAATAGTACAAGTTCTCTCTTTGGATATTAATAACGAGTATAAGGAGATTATTTCTATAAAATCCAAGTTGAGCATCCGGGCTTTCCTTTCGATGTGTTCCACCCCTCACCCAAAAGAGAAAACTAAGGCCAGGTAAGTTCAGGGTACTGGTTGCTCCATTTTCAACCTTAGTTACACACCTTGTTTTTATTTTAATCTCACAAGTGGGACAAATGTACTAGTCATTTCCGCATACTTATTTTTCCTTTTTAAATCACTTAACTACTTGTTTAACCATCTTTGAAATAATGTTAAATTGTTCAAATTTCTTTTAAAATGCTTTATTATTTACTTAAAAATAATTACCGAGGACTTGGAAAAGAACTGTTAAGTTTCAACCTTTATTTCAAAAGTTATTGAAAAGCGTTGCAAAAGGTTGCAAATAGTGTTACAAAAAGTGCTTTAAAAGCTATATTCTTCAAAACGACTTTTATCATTTAGAAAACCATGTTTTCAACTTAAATCGCTTTTAAAACATTTTAAAAGATTTTTAAAGTTTATTTCATATTTTTAAAACACTAATTTCATCAATTTCCAACTTTGGTCATTTAGTGCAAAAACTATATTTTTCCTGAAAATTGATCTTGCTATATTTCAAAATATACAAGATGAAATCTTGATTTTCACTTTTTTATGAAAGATATGGATATAAGGGTTCGAAAAATTCTTACTTCGAATAATTCCGAACTATATTCCACTTCGTATATTCATTTGAACTTTGACGCGTAAGCACTTAAGAATCATTTCTAAAGCATATTCAAACATTTTTAAAAGGTATAAATGATCCCATATCACATTTCATTTCTTTGGAAAGTGATTTCCATGTGATTATACGTCGTGTAAATCCGTGACTTGTTTCAATATATATATTCAATATACAACTAATAAACAACCAAAACAATGTTTATAACCATTTTAACATATTCTAACATGTCATAACTGCATATCAATTTAACAACTTTTATTTACAATGTCACATGATTGTCATTTATGTACATATTTGCTTACTAACTTTTGCAAATGACTTAAAGACAGTTACTTTCTTTTTCAAATACTTATCAATCATCATAATTAACATTCAAACAACATTTATAACTTACAAAACGTTATATAAACATTTACAACTTAAAAATGTAGAGTTCGCACCTTTTATCGCTTTCAATCTGCTACGCTTTGCCTTAGGCCCCAAAACTTGCTAAACTTCCTCGAACTTGCCTTAAGAGGTCACAACCAAGCTAGAAGGGGAAGATGTACTCGACAAGGAGGAGGGAGAGGAAGGCAAGTGTAACAACCCCCAATTTCATACCATTTAAATCGACAATAATCCACACATGTCAGACTTGAATGATGCAAAATAACAGATTGTAAATAAATTTGGAGCAAATGAAATCAAATATACAGAATCACAGACACAGAACAAAAGAATAACTCACAGCGGAATATAAAATAACATAATAGTTCATGAAGCTACTATAACAGAGTCTCAAACCAAATACATAATATAGTCTGAAAAACAACAGAATAGAAATCCCAAATACATAGAAGTTCACTAATACATGAGATAAACTAATACAGCTGAAACGGAAGTAGATAAATATGTAGATAAGTAGAAACTCCAGTGAAAGACCAGCTCCAGGAAGAGAATCTAAAGCTGTGAATACTCAGGCTGACCCGAGCGTAAAGCAAAACACAAAACACTCGAGTCAGGACAATATATACTTATATAATGTAAACCAACTCAAGTGAACTGTAATAAAGATACAAGTAACTTAAAGGATGCCTGGGACCGCCCATCCTCTAAGGATCCGTTAAACTATTTACTATATAGTAATATTTCGCTATTATACTAATGTCTACAGTAAAATAAACATACTTTTAAATAGCGTTCCGGGCTACCCATATCACCCTTCACACATAATAGTCCCAGTAGTCCATCCAATATCATGCCATCTCCACTCCGGGTGACTGTCAGAGGATACCACACGGGCTACGGGAGAAAAACAAACTCGTAGTAAAGGCTCGGTATGGTAGGTGACACGGCACACAAGGCAATGCCAGGGTAGATATACCAATTACGCACACGAGCTGGTGGTAACGCAGCAGCCACATACGCCCACCCCGAACAACACTCCAAAAATCAAGGGGTGCACCCAATCAATCACAACAGTAATAGAATGGTATCGAAGAAGTGTGTTCAGCCAGAGGTGCTACCTCGTTTGGCCTGAGATCGCTCCTGTTTTAGCCACCTTATGCTAACTCACGGGAGTTAGGTTCACGAAATGTACCTTAGGAACGTCGTCACCATCCTACTTCATTCTGGAATCTCCACCGCGCACACAGTTATTAAAGTGGTTTTCGGTATCGACAGAGAGTATGTCCATATCCGATCCCGGTCTCTTTAACAACCAATCGTTATTATAACCCATAGTTATAATTTCAAAAATGGTATTTATTTCTCAAAATCCAATATCATTTCAAATCCATTTCAAAATATCAACTTATCATTTCATTTGAAAAACATATTCATTTTTTTTTATTCAATTTAAAAATACCATTCACATTTCAAAATAGTTCAATTCTAGCAAATTACTTCGTTTAAATCCTTTAAAAGTGAAGTTATTACATTTAATAATTAAATTATTAAACTTCCAAAATTTTCAACTTTCAAAGTTCATTCATTCACTTAATTTTATCAAAACAGTGAAAATTCAACTTTCGCAGCATTTGAAAATTGCTACAGAAAGTTATATTCAAAACAGTTAAATTTAACAAAGACAGCGTTTAAAATGCTGCAATAGTGTTACATTAGTTTCAAAGAAAAAAAAACTTAGTTTAATCCAACAATTATATTTTCTATAATTCACTTTTAACTTATAAAATCGCATAATTTTACTTTTATAACCATCATTTAATTTTCTTTAATTTCATGATTTCATAAAGTTAAATTTCCATTCAAAAATTCATATTTAACACTAATTCACTTATTAATTTGCAGTGTCCAATTTTAAATTCATTACATTTAAATTTCAACCTAACACTTAAGTTAAAATTCTCAAATATAACTTAGTTTATATTTTTATTTACTTAATTAAAAATTCACTTTTAAGTCAATTCCAAAAGTTCCAATTTTAGTTACAATTTAAAATTTCAACTTAAATATTCATTCATTTCACATTTCAACTTTATTAAATCATTAATATGATATAAAATCACTTTAAATTCCTTTATATTCAAATTATCATAAATTTATCATGCTTTCATATTCTATTTAATTTCAAATTATAATTAAATCAAATTTCCCAAAATAGCTGACATTCAAAATTTTCTAACCTTTTCGTTAATTTATTTCACTTGTAATTATTCAGAAAATCAATAATATTTTACCAAAAATCATTTTTAATTAGGTTTAAATCAAAATATTTTAATATTTACATTTCTAAAATAATTTTAAAATTTTTAGAAAAATATATTAACTACGGGTCTGTATATAATTTTCTACACTAGGAAAGTGATAAGGGTAATATATCATTTCAACCCGTAATTTACAAAGAAAAATCCGGGTTTTATCATTTCAAACCCGCAGTCCCAAGTAGATGAAATAAATTTGAAAATCATTCAGGCCTATCATTTCAGCCCATAATGATTTTCCCTTATTCTAAAGTCTGTTCGGGTATGTATCATTTCAACCCATAGTGATTCTAATCTAAAGGGAACTTGCAGTGTGATAAACGAATAAAATAACAGAACAGCATAATATAACAGTAATAAATGTCATAATAGGTGTTTAAGCATGGGTGAACATCATATAATAGTGACATAGCAAATAATAATATAGTGATGCAGTTTACATATTCACAAGTGATCAATTTACTATTCATATAAGTATAAAACTGTCTGGTGAGAATAACTCACTGTTTTGAGCTGATGACACAACGACGAATTGCACAAACGGGATCTACACAAGCACAAAAGCACGACACAGATACGAATGGAGGAGCCAAGGATTAATTCCCTTGAATACCAATCAAACAAACAATATAACAATTATAAGGTTTCAGACCAAAAATACGATAAACTATGCTAGAAATAACTTCATAAAACAAAGCTGAAATGCTTTGCACTTGCTTCCGACATCCCATAGGCTCGGCCAGAGGTGGAGTACAGGTCTAAGGCAATGGTTTTGGGTTAGGTCTGGGTTGCTAAGGTCGGCCTAACATGAGTTTGTTGATGACAAAAGTTATGGAGATGGAACAACAACACAACAAGGCGTAACTACTAACAACATCACAAGTTTCAAGCAAACAAAGCTCGGCCAAGGCTGCTGTGGTCACGGCCAGAGGAGTGGGGTCCACTGTGGTGACGTGGCAGAGGGTGCTGGAGGTGGTGGTGGTCATGTAGGTGGCGGCCATGGGTGGTGAAGTGGTGGATGTGAAGGCTTGTGCTTGGCTAGGTCAAGATGTTGGAGTTTGGTGAACTTGGTGAAGGAACTACCACCTAGGGTGGTACGGACGGGGATGGTCAGTGAGGAGGAGGTGCTGGTGGCGTGCTCAGGTGGTGGTGGTGGTGGCAGGGGCTGGAGAGGGGCATGGCCGATCCTATGATAAAGAAGATCAAGTGCAAATCAAACGAAAAATCAGCATAAGTGAACAAAAGGAGATAAAAGAAAAATAGAATTTTACCAACTTCTCAACAAGTGATGGCCGAATATTTTTTTAATGAGATGAGAAATGATGTACGTGAATGAATAATGGAGGTAGGCAGCTGAAGTATGTGAGTTATTATGGCTAATTGATGGCAAAAGTAAGTTAAAAATGTGAAAAGGCAGGAAAATCAAAAGCCATTAGAAATAAAAGGTCACAAACCCTTTCAATTTACCTATAATTATTTATAAAAGTTTATATATTCTGAAATAACAATATTATCAGATAAAATTTCGAAACTTTTAAAAAAATATAAAAATATATATACCATTTATCAATTATATAGAGAAAAATTAAAAAAAAATAGTTAAAACAGTGAACTAGACAAGAAAATTTGAAAGTAAATGAAATAAATAAGAAAAAAAATCATATGAGCTTGTAAAGTATTTTTAAACATAAATAATAACATAAAACAAAATTTTATTCACAAAATAAATATTTAAAATTTAATTTAAATATAATTTTTAATGCAGAAAATAGCAAAAAAGGGGAAAACAGCCCTTAAAAATAGGAAATCAATACAGTAAATTTTGGAGAAATTCTATTATTATTTTTAAAATATTTAGAGATGAAATTTCACAAATAAAACAAATTTAAAATAAAATAAAGAAATTTAAAATGAAGAAAATGGCAGAAAATTAGAAAACAGCCTTTAAAAATAGGAAACAAATACAGTAAATTTTGGAAAAATTACATTTTCATTTTAAGAATGTTTAGAAATGATATCACACAAATAAACAAATTTAAATAAATTTTAAAATGAAATAAAGTCAAATTTAAATATATAGTCAAAATCTAGGGTTGTTACAGCAAGAGCAATAGGAGAGGGAAGCAGGCGTTTTGAAGTGGTTCGAACGGAGCTTTGACGATATTTTCTTTGTTTTATTTTTGAGAATATTTTGGCATAACTTTGTTAAGATTGGAAGCCATTAAAAAGAGTGAGGAAAAGCTTGAAATTTTGAGAAGAAGAAGTGTGGAAGGAAGTGAGAAAGCGGGTATGTATTTATAGAAAATATTTGAGATTAAAATATAGATTTGTGTTTTTACTTAAATAACCTTCCTTAAGAATTAAGCAAACTTATTTAATTCAAAACTTACCATTCACATCACATCATACTTTTAAAATTCAAATACTTAGGAGTTAAGTAAAGATTAAAAATGATTACTTTACTTTATTTCACATTTCTTTACTTTATGTCACATTTGATGTGACATATGTTCAGTCTTTTTTAGTTTACTTTTACTAATTACTTTCTAGAATTTTCTAGGTGTGATTATTAAAAGTAACTTTGTTTAGTTAATTGTTAATATCTTTATATGTTAACATATTTATTAAATTGCGTACATAAAAGTGCAATAACGTTGTGACAACTTTAAATCACAAAACGTTGATTTTCGACGAAATGTTTTACGGTCATATTTTGACGTTTTATTTAACTATTTATCTATGTAAACCAAATTTAAAAATAAATTTGTATAATGTTATTTAAAATTATAAACACTCATAAATAAATTAAAATAATTTATTAAACCATTTAAACTTACTTTTCTGAAATCAGGATTTTGTCACTTTTGTCGATATAAGCAAATGTTGCTATTTTTAGGTATATTTCTATTTCTAAATCCTATCTAATATTATTTGAATCATAAAACCTTTTATATTTTATATTTAAAATCACTTTAAATATTATATTTTGAAGTGATTAAATTTTGGGTCGTTACATCAACCGTCCCCCACAACGGGTCGGCATGTGGGCCCAGGTAATTAATATAAAAACATTAATTTTTTTCGTTTCGAATCGTTTTTTGTTCGTACCTTCTTCATTTTGAACCTGATGTAAAAGCTCCATATGAAATTTGCTATGAATTTTTCCACGAACGCAATAGTGCATATTTTATAGTCAAATTCCATCGTTTGCACAAATTTTATTTTCAGAGCCTAATTAATTACCTAACCAACAAATTAAATAATTAATGCCAAATTACTAACATTCTTCCCCTCTAAAAGAATTTAGTCCCTGAAATTTCACCAATGACTAAGTCAAGATTTTGGCTTCTAATTATCCTAAATTACACAACCAATGAGTGTACAAATTTTTTTTGCAACCAAACGTGTATAAGTGCATAATGTTTGTATCTTCACATAGAAACTATGTATGCAGAATGATTCTAAATCAGATCCTCCTATATGAATGCATTTCTTTTGAAAAAACATTTTTAAAAACATGATGCAAACAACCTACATATATACTGGCAGTTCTACATGTATGCAGCTTTTTGAAAAATCAAATTTTCAACAAAAAACCCCCATACTCCTATAAATAGAAGTACGAAGCAACCAATTTTGCATCCACTTCTTATCATCCAATAATCTAACACATCGAAAAATCGCTTCCAAAACCTTACTCCTATGCTGGAAAAAGGAATTTGGGCGGAGAATTTAACATTCTTTCCACACTATAATCTTCATATTCCTATAGTACAGTGGAAATTTCTTCGCTGTTTTGGATTTACTTCAAATTTTGCACGCACAAAACGCATAAGGATGTTTATTTTCAAGCTCTAAAACGGAGTTAAGTCTAAAAATAAACTTGCGTGCGTCATCGACAAGGTATGGAAATAAAAATTCCAAAGCTAAAACAGCTTTTCCCTTATTATCGCTTGCATTTATCGCATTGTTGACCCTAATGTACTGCTAAACTCGCAAATTCTAACTCTATTTTCCTTCCTTATGCCTAATATGTGGCCTTTAAAATCAATATTTTCACAAAAAGTCTTTCTCACTTTTCAAATTTATACGTCACTTGGAAAACAAAATCCCAAAATATTTAGATGCACATTTTCTCTTGAAATAAATTTTTGAACAAAACTCTAAAAAAAAATTAAGAGCCAAAATAACTAAAATACAAAAAAAATCATAAAAAGAGACTTTACAAATCTAGAAAAAAAATTTAAAAAAAGTTTCTTATAAAAATTGTTGATAAATCAAGTCACAATTTCAGCGTTGTCGGAAGTCGATTATGCGCCAAACGCATAAACCAAATTCCAAAATTTTACAACTAACATTTACCTAAAAATTTGACATCTTATTTAAAAATATAAACACCTTATTATTCAAAAAATTTAGCGTTTAAGGAACATGAGCAATGACTCGTGGTATCAGAACAACTTTATCATGTCCTTTGCTAAAGTTTCAACTATTCTAAATTTTCAATCTTATATTGCATTTAACGTTTGTTAAGCATCCTTATGAGATTTCTATATATATATATATATTGTTTCTCTACTATATATATATATAAGAGCATTTCGCATATCTAGAAACAATAACAAAAAAATGAATAGAAACACAAAATATCGTGCATGCTTTTTATCGGAGATAATTAATAGTTTTACAACCCAATAACCCGAAATGAATGAACAAATGCTGAAAATAAAAAGATACAACAATCTTAAATAAAACCCCGCCTAAGAACTATGAGAAAGTCTCGCTTCGTGGTTGGAGCTCGAGCCATTGTCGAAACCGCAGACTAGGCATAACATGTTATTTATGTATCCAATCTCATGCCCCTAGCACTGCTGCTCCGTCCTAATCTCTCGGAGCTCTGCCTGAACTTGATGGATAACAACAAGCTTAGGACTCGTGCATCCCTTAGCGCTTTGTCCTATACCCTACTACTTGTGTTGTGGCTCTAGTGCTCATACAGGAGGTGCGGTAGACGGTAAAGTAATATTCATCCTCTTAATGGTGATCTGGTCGATGGCAGGAGAAACCTTCCTCCCTACTAGCTCTCCGCTCAAATTTACTTCGTAATGTCTAAACACTTGAGTGAGCAAGTGGCAATATGAAAAGTGAGTCCTCGAAGTGCCAACTCCATGATAGACCATATGGAGCATCAAGACATGAGCCCAAGTGACGGCTAAGCATCTAATTATAGCTTTGGTGGCTTTCTGCACGGAGGTGTAGATCTAGTCTAGGCTCCCCGTCTTCAAATCAATGTTATGTTGAATGATGCACACGACCAGACGGGCCATCGATCGTAAATTATCTGTCCTCCAACCACCAACATTTTTAGAAAAGATCCGCTATGAAATCTTAGGATCTGTCATCTCTATTTCATCCAAATCCGCGCCTACTGTAGATATCTCCAAAGTCACATCGATTATCATCTAACATCTCAATTCGAGTTCCTTTCATCTCGGACTCGATATATCTGTTTCTATCATCAAAATTTTGCACCATCTATGCATCGAAAAGACGAATACAACGTGGGTAATATTCCCACACATAAGTCTCTACGCGGAGGATTGGTAAAGGTCCTACCGTGATATTTTCTATAAAAATTCCAAAAAATCCTTTTCATTTTGTACTCTAACATATAAAAATTTCAAACCTAAATAATTATTCATTTTACCGTAAATAATATATAACCCAATAAATCATTTTCTTCACTAGAAAAATAATATAAAATCCATCATAATCCAAAAAATTATGAAAGTCGAAACTCATCTTTAAAATATCAATTTCAATCTATATTAAAATGTACAAGGCATTTGGTTATCATTTAATATAGTTTTCATATCAAACATATCATAAAAACTTATATGAATATGCATAAATTATCAACAAGCATATATAAACTTCCAACCAATTAAAACATGGCATAATCATGTAAAATCATTTCGGTTTACCCTTAAATTCGAAAAGTGTAAGAAAAATGGGATGTAGTAATCATTCACCATAGTTTTGTGATTAAAGATATGAGATTTGATGTTGAACGAATTGATCCACTTCTTCTTGAAATCCTGGCTTTTATCTTCTCATGAGATCGAAAATGATGGCCGGCCTTAGGGTGTTTTGGCTTGAAAAATGAAATGAACGTGTGTTTGTTTTCCTAAGGGTTTAGGGTATAAGTTCATCCTATTTCTCACTATTCTCTTATTTATTTCCTAACATATCTTATTCATGTTATCTCATTTTGAATTGCACATTAACAAGGTACGGGTACCCTTAATTTTAATCAAATCTCAATCTATTAATCATCTTACAATATTTTATTTTATTTAGCTAAATATTCTAAATAATGTTACTAAAAATATGGGGCGTTACAATCTTCCCTTCTTAAAGAATTTCATACTCGAAATTACGATAAGGAACACATCGAACAATCAAAGGTAAAACATACCATCAAAACAAATCAGGATAAGCATCTCTAATCTTGCTCTTAGTCTCCCAAGTACAGTCTCTATCGTCACTCTACTGGACTTTCACTAATATGACTGTCTTATTCCTCAACTTCTTCTCATCCTTTATGACTATCCAGATATGCTTCCTAACTACAGTCATATCTGGCTCCAATACTAAGTCCTCTAACACAGTCCGTGCTATAGTAGTGTTTGGATCCCTAACACATTTCCTCATATGAGATACATGAAAAACATTGCGGACTCCCGCGAAATCACTAGGTAACTCTAATCTATATGCGAGTTTCTTAATCCTCTCTAAAACAGGGAACAGTCCTAAGAATCTTGGTGATAACTTCCCCGTCTTCCCGAACCTGATAACACCTTTCATCGGCGATACTCTGGCAAAAAATGATCTCCAACAGAGAAGTCCAAATCTTTTCTTCTTCTATCTGCATAATTTTTTTGCTTGGACCGAGCTTCCTTCAATCTCGCCCTTATCATCAAAATCCTTTTTGCTGCTTCTTTTATCAAATCAGGACCAAAAATCAATCTATCCCCGGACTCTAACCAACATGCGGGGGATTTGCATGGTCTTTCATACAAAGCCTCAAACGGTGCCATTCCTATACTAGTTTGATAACTATTGTTATATGAAAACTCGACTAGATGTAGGTGGTCTTCTAATGATCCCCAAAGTCTACTACACAAGCTCGTAACAAGTCCTCCAAATTTTGCTAACTCTTTCCTTCTGCCTAATCAATCTGTGGATGATAAGAGGTACTCATTTTGAGCTTAGTTTCTAAGCTTTCCTGAAGACTTTTACAGAACTCGCTAGTAAATAAAGAATCACTATCACTAACAATACTAGTAGGAATTTCATATAGTCTAACCACATTCTTCATAAATAACTTAGCCAATACAGGCGTTGTTCTGTTTGCCTTAACCAAAATGAAACGGGCTCTTGGTCAATCTGCCTACTATGACCCATGTACTTTCATTCCCTCTACTAGTCCTTGACAACCCATCAATAAAATCCATAGAGATGGAATCCCACTTCCATACTGGAATGTCCAATGGTTGAAGTAATCCACTCGGCTTCTTATGATCAGCTTTTACCTACTGGCAGTTCAAACACTGTTTCACCCATAAGCCAACATCCATTTTCATGCCTTCCTAGAAGAAACTTCTCTTCATATCTTGATATATCTTCGTTCCTCCATGATGGATAATGATGTTTGAATGAAGGCGGTCCTCCAAAATCCCTTTCCTTATGTCTCCTGCATTTGGAACACATAATTTCCCTTCTTTCTCAACCGTCCGTGTTTGTCGGGATGGAAATTCTTTAAGTTGTTTCTCTTCGTTCCTTCCTTTAACTTTTTGATCCATTCAGCCAAAACTGGATCCTCCTTTTGTTTAGAAGCCATCTTCTCAATAATTACCGATTGGACTTCTAAACAAGACAACTTAGCAAACTCTCCACCAGATTTAGCTTCGGATCTCTACAGTATGCTACAAGCTGATAATTATTCTAAGTCTTTGCATTCTTCTATCATAGCTAACACTGTATTCTGATGTTTCATACTAAGCGCATATGCAATCTTATTTACTTTTTCGAGTGTGTACTCTTTTCGAAAATCATAAGCGGCTAAAAACTCCAACCATCTTTGTTGTCTCATGTTCAACTCCTTCTGAGAAAACAAGTGCTTCAGTGACTTATGATCTGTATAAAGCTCAAACCTTTCTCCCAGAAGGTAATGCCTTCACACCTTCAACGCAAATATAACTGCAGCCAACTCCAAGTCATGCGTTGGATACCAAACCTTATGTGGTCTAAGCTGTTTAAAAGCATAGGCAATCACCTTACCCCTCTGCATTAGTACAGCTCCCAATCATGTTCCGCATGCATCAGTATAAATAACCAAATCTTGATTCCCCTCTGTAATCACCAACATAGGTGCATGGGTCAACAAGTGCTTTAAGTTTTGAAATGCTTCCTCACACTTATCGTCGATACAAACTTTACATCCTTTCGTGTCAGCTTGGTCATCGGCGCTGCAATCCGTGAGAAATCCTTTATAAACCTTCGATAATATCTCGCTAATCCAAGAAAACTTCTTATCTCAGTTACTGTTTCTGGCCTTTTCAAATTATTATCAGCTTCGATCTTTTCTGGATCAATTAACAATCTGTTCTTCGAAACCACGTGACCAAGAAATTCACTTCCGTCTTCCAAAAATGACATTTTAAATTTTTTTCCTTTAGCCGGTGGTGCCTCAGCGTTTCAAGTACAATTCTAATATGAACTTCATGCCCCTTCCCATCTTTAGAGTATATCAGAATATCATCTATAAAAACCAACGCGAATCTATCCAAGTTCTCTCGAAAAATTATGTTCATCAAATCTAAAAATAATGCCAGCGCATTTGTGAATCCAAATGGCATATCTAACCATTCATATAACCCATATCTCGTCCTGAACGCCGTTAAAGGAATACTATTCTCTGCCACTCTAAGCTGATGAAATCCCGTCGCCAAATCCAACTGAGAGAATATCTTGGCCACGCTCAACTGATCGAACAGATCATCAATCCTTAGCAGTGGATATCGATTCTTTATCGTCTTCTCATTTAGCTTACGATAATCAATACATAGCCTTAACGATCCATCTGGCTTCTTAGAAAATACAGCGGCTTCACCCCAAGGTGAACTACTCGGTCTGATAAAACTCTTGCCTTCCAAGTCTACTAGCTGAGATTTCAACTCCTTCATCTCCGTTGGTGTCATTCTGCTTGGCGGCCTACTTATCGGTTCTGCACCAGGCACTAAATCAATCCGAAACTCAATGGCTCGTTTCGGCAGCAATCCAACTACTGGCTCAAACACGTCCACGAATTCTCTAACTATGAAAATGCGATTCAACTCATCTTTCAACTCCATAACACCCAACAAAGCACTCACCTCTCCACTGGGGTTTTCTATGGTATAAACTATCCGATCATTACAATCTGGGTGTCTAAGTGATATTTTCTTATCTGGGAAAAACATCCTAGCATCAGAATTACTTAACCAATCCATACCCAATATAATTTTGAACCCAACAAAATCAAATACATGCAAACTCCAAACAAATGTGTAACTTAGCAGGTCAAACTGTAAGTGGTCACACTTCATCCCAAGCGTCGCATATCCTTCCATTGGATTTGCAACTCTTAAGGAACTAACTAAATATGTGGGACCTAGACGTTAAATTCATCTACCAAACATCTAGATATAAAAGAATGAGATGCACCAATATCAAATAAAACGCTAACAGATGTATCATGGATCTAAAGTGTACCTCCTAACGCAGCCTTTCCCTTCTCCTGCATTGTCGGCTTTGACGTAGCAGACTCCAATGCAAACACTCGGCCTTTATCCCCTTTTGCTGACTCTTTGCATTGGTTCTTGTAATGCCCAATTTGATCATAGTTAAAACATCTAATCCCTTTCTTCTCAACAGCCTTCTTTCCTCTGCCTATCCAGCACTCATAAGCATAATGGCCTTTCTTATCACACTTGTAGCAGACCACCTCAGACTTTCATTTCTTTGTCGCCCCTCTTTTTTTAGCATTATTTTTACGGAAAAACTCTCTTTTGGCCTTGTCCGACATGGACCTCCTTTTTTTTCTTCTTCTCCAAACAAGCTAACATCTCTTCATGTCTCAACGCCTTCTCCACTATCACGTCACACAAATCTCTGGTGTGCGGTAAAGTAGCCTTAGCCAACTTCGGCTTCAAACCTCTAATAACTTTTCATTCCTTTTCAACATTGTGTCAACGGTGGCATACCCATACCAGGCTAATTCTTTGAATCTACCAGCGTATTCGAGAACTGACATTTCTTCTTGTTCCAGCTCAGCAAATTTTCTGACCAAAACAGACTGCGCCATTACTGACACGAACCTTTCTTGAAATCTCCTCATGAACTTCGCCCACGTCATGATCTCTTCATCCACGCCAATAGTTATAGCGTTCCACCAAAACGAAGAAGCTCCTTGAAGCTGTCTTGAAGCAAGTCTTCTTTTTTGCTCGTCATTGAGCCTTAGGTCAGCAAAAATCTCTTGCAATGTAGCAGTCAGTTTTCTACCTCAATAACATCCTCCGTTCCGATAAATAGTTTTCCTTCAAGTCTAATACAACCTCTGCTTAGCATACTGATTGACTACTGGAGCCTCCCGAATTCCTCCTCCAGCAGCATTACCTCCAACAACTCCGGCCGCAATTCCAGTTTGCATCATATTTACGAAAAAATGATACTTGGCTCCCATGTCTATTTGGGAATCACAGCACCAATATTTTCAGCTTGAGCCTGACTTGGACCTCTTCAAGCATTTGGTCGGGCATTTCCATTTATGGTGGTTTTCTCTCCTCCAAGATTAGCTCTGCCTCTTCTTCCGTCCATATCTATATTCAAGCCTCATGAAATACAAAAGAATAGCCTAACAAAGATTGGATTTTCGAGATAAAGCGTGTACTTATATATATAGCAAGTACAAGTATAGTGTTATCCCCTTTCCCAGTCCTATAACTAATTCCTAAGGATTATATTCACAAAATTCATTTTGTTAGTTAAAGTATTTCATAAACCTATGCTCTGATACCAGGTTGTAACACCCCTATCTAGAGGCCCAAAGTTAAGCGCTATAGATGCTGCAGTCATCCATAGTATTAACTTCCGACGACTAAATACGGCTATGTTAATGGTATCATAATATCATAAGCACTTCAATATGAAACAAAGCATAGATTTCAAAACAACATTTTTTCATTATATTTCAAAATAGATGTTCCATATTCAGATTACATAATCCCATAACGTTTCCCAAGCAATGATAAAATGTACTTATTATAAAATACACCAAAAACGACATATGAAGATGCAACCTTCGATGATCAGAGTCATATATTCATAATTGACTTATTACATACACTGTGAAGATAAACACAAAATAAAGAACCACCACTCCTAAATTGCTATTTGTTAGCCTCCTCCTCTCCTTCGGTAGCTTTATTCATCATCCTACTAAAAACCTGAAAAAACCTCAACCCTCAGCCTACTCAAATCAATTTTGAACACCCGATAGTTTAAGGGGGAAACATAAAATCTCGAGTCAGACATAAAGCCTGCTGTGAATAATACTATATATCTCTGTTATTAATGTTAAGTAAGATCATGCTGCTTAGCGGAACAGGTTTACCCCCACTAACATCCTTTTAAAATATATTATTTGCAAACAAGTATTCTGCAATCAAATCTGGTTAAAATTGTAAAGCATTATTAAGTTAACATACATATCAGGCAATAAATGGACTATCTATCCAAATACTATATTTTTCACGGCACCAAAACAGAGGATTCCCAATGAGTATAAGCATTGCTGAGAATTTCAGTAACACTTATATGTGCCGTTATAGAGACGTAGGCAGTTATTTGCAACGCTTATAAGTGTTGGAAGATTTTTTTCGCCAACGCTTAAAGCGTTGGGGAAAAAGATTTTCCAAAGCTTATAAGCGTTGGAAAACAATATCTTCCAATGCTAATAAGCGTTACAAATAAATACAAACAAATGAACACTTATCAGTAATGTGAATGTTGAAAGATATAATGGTTTGAATGTTAAAAGATAAAATGTAGACTATATCTAATATGAAATATTATCTTAATTTAGAAAATTATAATCCAATCAGTATCAATAAACAATATTCATAATCAATAATAAAACAGAGTATCAATTAACAAAAGAGAAGTCCAATACATAATTAAGTTATCAATACATAATTTACAAATTCCATACTAATACCAATTGCAACAACAAGAGATAAGACATACACAGTTCATAGTTAAAGTCTACAAATACCGAATACATAACTCTAGCCATATAATGAAGCCTCCATCAGAAAATTCACATAGCTTGTACCATCCAATTTCCTCTTTTCTTCTGCTTCTTCTATAAGTACCTAGATGCATTCAATATCATGTTAATTGAAATTTATACTAAAAGAATGACAAATAGTAATCAAGACGATAGCACATGATTTAACAATAAAAGGACATTAAATAAAACAAGCAAATGTATTCGATAGCACAAGTGAAAAGCAATTTTTTTTATTAACCGACAATAACCAGACATTACAAGTTTTTTTTCAATTCAAAACTGAGGTCGCAGTGGCAGAGTATGAAATACGGTAATAACTTGAAAGTAAAGAAATCTTAAGGCTTGGATTGAAATCCAGAGCACAACTGAGATATCAAATTTTATGACAAAAATCGAAGATACGTTTTTTCTCAACAATACCATTCAAGTCCATGACATATAAATGTTTTTAATTAAGAACGTGTATTCTTAAAATTTTGTATGTTTACGCTAACAAAAGTGTGACACCAAAATATTAAAAGTATTATTAAACATATGAAATATTTTTCAATTGAACATACCTGTTGCCAAGCAGAGCTTGAAGATGAATAATGAGCTTCTCCTCTTGTTCGGTGAAATTGCCACGTTTGATTCCTGGCCTAAATAGTTTATCCATCTAAGTCTACAGCTTTTACAGCACCTCATTAAGCCTGACAATAAATAAGTAGCGATTTACATAAGATTATTTGCATATTGCACAGTAAATAATGTATTCGTTTTTTTACCAGTATTAGTAGGAACAATTCTCCAATTACCAGGACCGTGCTCTTATACATATGTGACTAAAATGATGTCTTCTTCATGAATTCATGGCCCTTCCTTCACGCCTTTGTCACAACAAGGTGGTCTTCCCATCTTTCTCAATGTACACTTCCTTTTCTTCTTCTACCTCTTCTGATGAGATCTGGATGTTGATCGTATGCTACAAAAGCAAGACAATGTGTTAAATCCCTGCCCCTTTTAAAGACAATAGATTGATGAATTTATTACTCTATGTGATGCATACACATAAATGACCCACATATATAGGTAGATTGATGGAGAGAGTCAAACGAAGACAACAAAAAGCAATCACTCCGTTGGGACCAATGATATATGTCCACTCTTATGAAGTCAATCAATCCATACGAATCATGTACTCAATAATCAATATGATCTGTATAAGTTAAAAAAAAAATGCAGTCAATACATATATACTTTTCAATTTCCTTCAGATTACAGTCATTCTAGAAAATACCAGTTTTTTTTTTCTGCTCTAGTGCCATCTCTGTATGTTAATATCATACATATAACTATGACATCTTAAAAAACACTAGAATTTTTTTTGCCGTGTGTTTTATAAATCATTCTACCATTCAACAGCTTAGTAACCTCCAATTAATGTATCAAAAGATGTCCAATGATTCTATGTTATTCATGTTTTAGTTACAAACAATTAAAGCATATAACGGTGCAAGACAAATGTACTTCTCTTTTCATGTGTAGTAGAGGTCAAATTGTACATGAAATCTATGAACCACACACTGAAGCGTAAAAGCTTTATAGTGGCATTCAACTGAGGCCAGTGTGGCCTCAGTTCAAACTGAGGCCATTGTGGCCCAACTGAGGCCACAGTGGCCTCAGTTTTGAACTCAGGCCACATGCCTCGGTTGAAACAACTGAGGCCACACTGGCCTCAGTGCAAATGTACATGCTTAAATTGAATTTTTTTTCATAACCCTTCCACTGTTTGAGTTACAAGCTTTAAATAAAATTTGTAATCTGAACCATAAAATCTTATGAGTATGTTGCAGTTTCATGGGGACAACAATTCAATATATTGCTAAAGAAAAAAAATAATACAATAAACATTTTCTTTAATTTCATATGAGGAGCAACAAAAACATAAGCAATATTGTAATCCTATACACATACATAAAAAATAGATGACAACTTAGAAAGTGTGATTTGTTCGCCGATATGGTTTGGATATGTAACACGTAGCAAGTCAAATATTTCCTATATATTAGTTGAAATTTGACACTGTTAGTTTCTTTTTTTTACTTTCATGTTGTTAGGTAGGCGGTTTATTATAAATGAATTATTCTACCAGTTGCGGTAATTCATCTCCAATATGGTTTGGATATTTAAGCATATGGATTGGGATTCTGAACATTTTAGGGCTTTATATCCTCAATATTGAAGCATCAGGTTTCTTAAATGTAAATTGTATTTGTATTTCTTCCACGGATGTAAATTGTATTTCTAGAAGCATACAAACAATTCAAACTTAACCTCTGTATAATTAAGCCACTAATTAATGTGAAAGATAAATGATAATAGTAGAGGTACTCAAAAGAGATATAACATTAACATGCCAGTGGTTTTTCGCACAATTTTCCCATACAAGCCCATCACTACTCTACATATTTTCATACTTACAAAATCCAATGCTTAGACTCGTGTGTACATTGCTTGTTATCATCTTAATGATGTATTAAATTTAACTACAAAAGAACAATGTGGATTAGGAAACTTGAATCAGCTAGTTGCTATGAGAAACAAAATATGAATTTCACCCTGTAATGTAAAAATGATGATTTTTAATTTTTTGTTGATGCATAATCCTTCTCAATACTTGTCATTAGACATTGGATTTTCCATACTTAGAAAGTCAAGATATAGCTTGTTTATACTAACTTTATGCCTAAAAAAACCTTTGAAAACAACTAGCAACTTAAAAAGTTTCAAATCGATAGTTAACCATACTAAAAATACCAACTTTATGTCTAAAAAAAGCATTTACAATTGAGTCTAGGGTATAAACCAGCATCTTGATTTATAGAAACACTTTAAATTTGATTTATAGTTTTCTAAATTCAATGTCAATTACATTGATTGTTTCAACAATTAAAAGATGACCCTACAACACTGCAAGAAGACATTAAAGCCGATCTTCTCCATCCAACTTGCTATTGAGGTGTTACTTAATTGAAGAAACCATAAAAAGGGTGATCATCTCTATGCCCAAATTATACTTGTTTATTTGTCTCTTAAGATTTATATTAGTTTAGCTATCCGCCCTTGTTTGTTTCTCAAAAGAATGTAGAGTAAAAGTAATATTAAATCTGTCTATACAGGAATATCACTATGAGATATGGAATTTTTTTTATGATATTATTATACTCTATTTGTAGTTCAATTTAAACTTTGCATTGAATCTACATGATGAATTATGTGTGATATGAAATCATTGTTTATGATATATTTTATTCCATTTAATGTTGCTTAATCCTACAATCCAACTCAACCAAATCCAACCAATTTATGTGTCATTCAAGGGAATTCATTAACCAATTTTTCATATGCATTATTTTCTAATCAAGAGTTTGCAAAATAATTTGGTGTGGTGGTAGGTAGCAAAATTCATATTTAATAAGCAAACATGTAAGTCGTCACATAACTCTTAAAATAAAATTAGTTGTATGTATAAGAGAACTTACTAAGATAGAATGCAGCAACAATGAGTAGTAAAAAATTTGGTTGAAAAAAAATATGAAAAATTTCCAAAGTTAAGCCATCACTTGTAGGATTGATTTCACCCTAAATGGGAGGTGAATAGGGTGATACTATTAATTATAAAAATTTATTGTGGAAGTATATAATCGCAACACAGATATAGCAGAGTAATAGCAGCACAGATAATAGCAGGAAAGTAAAAGCACAAAATAGAACACAGAGATTTACCCAGCTTCGGCAAAACCCTGCATATGTGCTGCCCCCAAGGCTTCTACTAGAAATTAAGTAATCAAACGCTTACACACGTAAACTCCCGACACCCGCTATCGATTAACCTAACTCCACGCTCAAAACCCTGCCACAACTCAGCCATTGAGTTGTGAATTCTCAAACTACACCACCGTAGTTCGTCCCCTAATTACACGACTAGAAATTACAATGTTCAAAAGAGAAATTAAAAGTTAAAATCAACTAAAACAATAAAAAAAACCTAATTTAAAATTTCTAAAGCCCAAAGCAAATAAAGGACCGGCCCAAATAAGTAATAGTAATAAATGAATGTCCCCTTTCTCTCTTTATTCTTCGGCCTGTCTTTCTTCTTCCGTTTGCGTTAAAAAATAGCTGCTTTGATTGCTCGTTCGTTCCTCTTTGCTCTATTCGAAAATTAGGGCTTCATTTATCGAAGCTGTCGGCTTCTGTTGATCGATTGAATAGGTATTTTGCTTTTCTTGCTTTGTCGATCGATCTGTCACTCTGGTTTACTATCAGCTGCTTCGATCCAGTCGAGTTCGGTCGGCTGTTGCGTGAATTGGTATGTTTGTTTCTTTTTCGATTTATATTGTACTCGACTTTTGATTCGACTTGAATGATTATTCTTTATTGCTTGAACTCGAATGTCAATTTAGGCTGATGATTGGGTTATATAGGGTTCAATGCTCTGCATTTTCGTTCGTATATTTTATACGAATTCATTTGATAATTTTAAACTCGGCCGCTCGATTTTGCATGGATGTTTACGATGTTTCTGACTTGTTTAAATTCATATATTTTTGGTTGATTTTCATGACTTGTTTGATTCTGACTTGTTCATTTTCTTGGCCACCACGGCTTGATTCAATCACTTTATTTTTGTTCGGCCATTCGAATTTTTCTCTACGACTTTATGCTGTTGACATTGGCCTTGACTGCTCTGTAGCATTTTCTCATCGGGCTTTGACTTTGATAAAACTGTTATTTGCAAAAAAATGTTTGACATTGCATATATATATTGTTTGCATTGTCCACAGTTTTATATGTGTACATCAGTGTCATCTCTATGATCTTGTCTGGTCTATATGCATTGCTGTCACATTGGCTTATTCCTTCGAGTCTATGCTGATAAAAATTTGATGTTTTGGTTGATTATGTGTTCACTTTTTTGAGTAATGGCTTGACCATATGCATATTTCTGCAACTTTGTACATGCTTCGATTTGAGCTTGCATTGTTTTTCGAGTTGTTGTTTCATGTGCAGTTTGTAATTTGTCGAGCATCATTTATATACATACATATATATACGTGCTTCATTGTTATTTTACTGGTGCATGTTGTATATGGTCATATGGTCTCTGGTGACTGTGGTATGTGCCTTTGTGTAGAGCTTGACTAAGTTGTTGCTTTTGATTCATTTGAACCATAGTTGCAGTGTCATTGCATTTTTCTTTGAGTCTGTTGGTTCAAGTGTAATTATGTTGTGGTCGTTGCAATCAAGTCTTCATTGATCACTGGTTGCTCTTTGTAATTGTAGTCTTGACCATTTTCGTGAACTTGCAACTCTGTTGAATCCAGCTTAAAGCTCGGATTTGACCTTGTGTTGATATCGTGACTTAATATTTATTTCACTTGAGTTGAACCCGACTTTTGATTTGGGTTTGACCTTGTGCTCACATGTCCCTGTAGATTTATCAGGTGTATATCGGTGTGCACGGCCTTATGGCATTTACAGTGATGCACTGTGCATGTCACAAACTGTTCGTGGATGATGAATTCAAATTTAAAAGATGACGAACAACCCAAATAACCGAGGAAAATAATATTTTCAAAATACATTTTATTTTACACTGCGAAAATATTTTCTTTTCAATTTTACTGCGTCAATGTATATTTTTGCAGATTGCTCAGATGCTGGAATCAGACTGCAATAGTGTTGAAGAACAATTATAAGCGAACGAGTAATATGTAGTGAGGCGCAAATATAAAGTGATGAATTGTGATGTAATCAAAATTGTATTGTAATCAAAGATTGTGTATATATAGAAATTTGTACTATTCAAAATTATAATAAATATTTGTTTGAATATAATATCCGTTTGAATTTAAATTCTGTGTTATTTACTTTATTTAACAAATATTTATTTAATTATGTGAAAAATAAAATAGTACGTTAACAAATACATTTGAATATATATATATATATATATATATATATATATATGTCTATTATCATCAAACAAAAATCATATACTCGCATATTCAACATCACTTACTCAATTTAGGCTTCTTGACTTCAGCAATAGTGTGATCGGTTACTTCAGCCTTCTAACCAAGGAATATTGAGCAACATGGCTTAACTCTCGGTCATCCTAGAAATAACTTTTTGCAACCACCTGAAAAACAAATTTAACTATGAAAATTCAGCAAAATGTTTTAGTAAATAAAACATCCATGCGCTCAAACAAGCGAGCATTATGTGTTGCCTTCTTCAAAACAAGCAAGCGTAAGAACTGAAATAAATGTCCCATTAAAATAATTATAAATAAGTTATATTTATTAAAAACTGAAAATATTGTTAACTTATATCCTACAATACGAAAATACAATCATTGACCATGAACATCATCCTTAATAAAAAATAACCTGGCAGAATATTTCAAAATTGTACTCGACACAATTACACAATGGAATTATAAAAGAAAAGAAATCAATGTTTCCAATGACTGTCCCTCCTCGCTGCTCTGTATACAATGTTTTTGGACATAGGGATAGCTTTCATTATGAACAAAATAGACCACGAATGGTTCCTAAACTGACTGTTACTCTAGATTTAATAGAAATAGAAGAGCAGCCTGAACCAATTATAAAAGAAGCCAAGCACCTAGAATATGATAATGTGGAGGTTTCAACAAACCTAAATGAATATAAGCAACAATGTATTGGTACAGTCACAATTGAAAAAAATTGAAACTGTAGAAACCTTATACCAAAAGGAAAATGCAGTAGATGAAGATGCTTTAAATTTCCTTAATAGCAAGTTACCTAACGATATTAATTCTAATGACATTATTCAACAGGTAGCATACGTGATTACAGATGAAATACAATAAGATATAGAAACTATGGACATGTCCAGGCATGTCACTACAAACGAGTACAAGGCATACTCCTACTTCTAATCTTTAATAATAGTTGTAATAACTTTAGTGTCACATTTTTTCGGTATCAACGTGAACTGTCAAAAATGTCCTTTATATATTATCAAATCTTAATAACTTAAAAATAGGATCTAACATTAAACTTCTTTTACAAATTCAAACGCCCTTAAAAGTAGGATCTAACGATAAAAAATGCTTTACGAATTCAAAACACTTCTAAATATCTTTATCTTTAATAATAGTTGTAATAGCTTTGGTATCACACTTTTTTGGTATCAACGTGAACTACCAAAAATGTCCCTCTATATATTATCCAATCTTAATTACTTAAACATACGATCTAATACTAAATTCCGTTTACAAATTAAAATGCCCATAAAAGTAGGATCTAATACTAAATTTCGTTTACAAATTCAAATGCCCATAAAAGTAGATCTAATAACTAAACATATTTTAAAATTCAAAACGCTTCTAAAAATAGGATCTCAAATTAAACCTTAATTATTGATTCAAAATACTTCTTTACAAAATATCACTTGAAAATAAAAAAATTATTTTTTAACTGATTTAAACATATATAATTTATAAGAAAATCAATTCATGCGCGAAGCGCGTGCCACTACACTCGTAGGATCTAAAATTAAACTTCCTTTATAAATTTAGAATACTTCTTTACAAATACACAAATCTTAATATCACTTGAAAATAAAAAATCATTATTTTACCGATTTAAACATATTAATTAATAGTTGGTTTGGAGGCGCAAACTTTTGGTCTGACCATGAACTTCCAAAATTGCCCTTTATATGTCAATTTTATTAATAGTTGTAATATATTTGTTGTTGCACTCTTTTGGTATCAGCATCAAATATTAAAAATGCGACTCTACATATATTATTAAAATTTAACATAGCTTAAAATTAGGATATGACAATTAAGCTTATTTTACAAATTCAAAATTCATCTACAAATATTTATTAAGTCTTAATATCACTTAAAAATAGAATCTAGCAAATAAACTACTTGACCAAAAAATTATATTAATTAATAATATAAATAAAAATTTAAACTTACAAGAAATTAGATATTGCAACTTAGAAATAAAATTTCAAATTATTTATGTATGATTCAACACAAAAATATGACTAATATATGTGGAAATCATTTTTTTTGAACGTATTAAATAAATACAATTTGTAAAAAAATAATTCAGCCTTCCTCATCATGCGCGAAGCGCGTGCCGTTATGCTCGTGAAATATAGACCAACTATGGCTTGTTTATTGAAAATAAATTAACCGATAGAAATTTACTTTATTTTATGAATAAATTACCTCAATAGTGGAATTCTATTACCAACAACAATGCAGATTATAGAGGAAGAATTTTACGTATTTAGGATCAAAGAATATGGACTATACAGAATATTTCAAACTCTAAACAACATCTGACTATTGAGGCGACTAATGTAGGAGCTTTAGTTTTGTTTTTACCACAATCTACGCAAGTGATTTGCAGACTGAAAGGGAAATTTTATGGCGATAAATAATTTTAGAATCATAAAATGTTATTTCAGCATGGGTATTTATGAGCGATTTTAATTCGTGGAGACCAGAACAAGAAACCGACAGGATGAAGATCATTTGCTCTTCAGACATATTATGCTAGGTCGCTATCATTTCCGCAATACGGATGAAACCGCAAATATTTTCAAGAACTAAAACAAAATCCTACCATACATAGAATTAAACACATCAGTACTTCCATAACAACAAGGATTTACTAGGATTCACCTGAAGTCGAAATCGAATCGTCTGAAGTTGTGGCCGAAATCGAATCGCTTGAAGTCAAGATAGATTTGCTTGGAGGAGAGAGGCTGATTCCTCGCTTGAAGGAGAGTGGCTGATTCACTAAAGGAGAGTGGCCGAAATAATCGCCTGAAGGAGCAATATTATTTTTTTAGTGGCATAAGCTTTGATCAGAAGACAAAGTATGCTCATTTACATTTTTGCCTCATCAACATTTAGTTATTTTCAATTTAATCAGATTTCCCAACACATATTTGTTTTAGCAATAAAAAAATTGTAAATGTGTATTTTTGATAGCACATTTTTTGTTTAGCAGTATTTATTGTTGTGATTGATCTACAATACAAATAAGTTTTGGTAACTAAAAAAATAAGTGTTACGAAATGGTTGTTATGGTGTAGTGTTTGATTGGCTTACTGTTAACCTTTGGTTGACTCGGGTTTACCAGACAAAGTATCAAAATTTATCTAACATCTGTTAGACACACCTCTTTTGGATGGTCCATCCTTAACTATATGTTAAATACCTCTCTTCTGTACGGTTTGTCTCTAACTTAACATCTCACAAGTCACCTGATCTTAATGGTTTTGCGGGCTCACCAATACATATCTGTATATAAACATATATATTCCCTTATGTGTGTAATCATAATTTTAGTCTTATCTAGGACAAAGCCCTACAAACTGAAATTTTGGACTAAATTAGCTGGGGTCAATAGCTAATGTATATGGCGCAACCCTATACTAGTCTCATCTGGTATTCTAATATCTGAGTCAGTTCTCTTAGGATAACGTCCATTAAATTTTCCATGAAAAACTCTTTCAAATTGATTTAAATCTTAAAATCATACTTACACAAGGAAAATACGTATTCTCCATGCTTTATTCAAAATCACCTTGCCATGTTTTATATATATATATATATATATATATATATATATATATATATATATACATACATACATACATACATACATACATACATACATATATATATATTACTCAACCTTTATTGATGAAATCATTTACCCCTTTTGAAATCATTAAAACTTGTCTTTGGAAAACATTGAAAAATCCATTCCTTTCCTTTCTCTAAAAGCTTCGAAATAATAGACATCCCTCTTTAAAACTTTTAAACATTGCCTTTCGAAAACATTGAAATAACCCTTCCTTTCTTTTCATTGAAAGCTTCGAAAATAAAGGAAAACCTTCACTTTCAAATCCTTCAAAACCTGGGGAACTACCCATTCGAAACAATTCATTAAAACTCTTTTGAAAGCATTAAAACACTAAACCTTTCGAATGCCTTTGGGTTCAATTTAAATCATGCGGAAACTTTTTAAAACCATTCAAAGTTTACTTCTTCGAAACCTTAAAAAACCATCTCGGTCAAAACCTTTTGAATTATGCCTTCAAGTAGAGCAAAGGATAAAAGGCCCATTGAAGTCGCAAGCATCTCTTCCGAAACCATTAAAACCATCTCTTCCGAAACCATTTGGGTTATACTTAAATTATAGAAAGGTCTTTATAACATTAAAGTCGAAAGCATCTATTTCGAAACCATCACTCCGAAAGCATTGGAGAAGTGGTCAATTTAAAAATCAACGTATTCCCTTCGAAAGCATTGCAGTCGAAAAGTAGAAAGCAGTAGCTAAAAAGGTTTTGGCTTTGTCAAAAGAAAACATTTTAAAACTTAAGTGCAAATCATGCAAAACCATCTCTTTTAAATCCATTAACCTAGTCAAACGTCAACCAAGTAACCTAGTCGAAAGCTATTTAGTTGAAAGCAAGCAGGCGCATTTTGATTTAAAAACAAAGTGGCACTTCAACCCTTTCGGAAACTATGGTTTCGACCTCATACCTTTCGCCTTCTATCCAATTAGCTATGTACCAATTTTTTGATACCAGACGCATTGATTTCGATGGAGATGGAGGCGGATGGACTTGGTCGAAAACCAACTGAGGCGGAAGCAGTTGCCGAAAGCAATGAAACAGTTTAAAAGCCTGAAATAAACAGTTCTTTTCACATAACTTGCTTTATGTGTAAAATTTTGATTGGTTGCCTCTTTTCTTTACCACTAAAAAGTGCTGCAAATTTGAGAGCTAATTAATTAATTTCAGAGCTAATTAATTAATTTAAATCATTTGCAAAATACCCCTTCTCCTTAATTAAATATGTAAAACATTTAAGTCTCATACCTTAAATAATTTTATATATTCATCAAAGCACTTAGGAAAATTCTATAAAAAAATCTAGAAAATCCTTTTCATTATGTTTTCTAACATAGAAAAATTTCAGACCCAGATAATTATTCATTTTTCCATAAATAACTTATAACCCAATAAATAATTTTCTTCACTAGAAAATTAATATAAAATCCACCATAATCCAAAAAAGTATGAAAACTTAAACCCATCTCTAAAATATCATTTTCGATCTACATTAAAATTTGCAAGGAATTTGGATGTCATTTAATAGAGTTTTCATGTCAAACATATCATAAAAATTTGTACGAATATGCATAAATCATCAACAAACATATATAAACTTCTAATCATTCAAAACATGGCATAATCATGCAAAATCAATTCAGTTTACCCTTATATCAGAAAACTATAAGAAAAATAGGATGTAGTAATCATTCACCTTAGCTGTGTGATTAAAGATATGAGAATTGATGTTGAACAAATCGATTTACTTCTTCTTCTTGAAATCCTAGCTTTTATCTTCTCTTGAAATTGAAAATTAATGGTGGCCGGCCTTAGGGTGTTCTTGCTTGAAAAAAATGAAATGAACATGTGTTTGTTTTTCTAAGGGTTTAGGGTATAAGTCCATATTATTTTCCATTTTGCCTTTCCTTGTTTCCTAACATATCTGATTCATGTTATCTCGTTTTGAGTTACACATTAATGAGGCATACCCTTAATTTTAATCAAATCTCAATCTATTAATCATCTTACATTATTTCATTTTATTTAGCTAATTAAATATTCTAAATAATGTTATTAAAAACATGGGGTGTTATGCTTTGATGGAGGAGGCATGCATACATAAATTTGGTTATAGTGGCTAGAAGAAGAGGTGTCACACTCACAGCAAGGTGGTCGACATGACATGATAAGGCATAATGTTGGCTGTTGGAGCATGCAATTTTGGTTGTTGGAAATTATGAGAGGTTATGGCTGCAATATGAAGGGCTGGTGGCTGAAGGAGGGTGGAGTGGTTGTCTTAGCGGTGATTTTCAATTATGAATGAAGGTTGGAACTAGGGCAGTGGCGAAGCAAAAGTCAGGTCACGATAGGTAGGAGCGACAGCATGTTAGTGATTTATTTTAACTCATAGCCTATTTCTAAAATATGAATTTTGCTTTGCATGCCATTTTCTAGTTACGGATTTCAATGAATGTTTGTTGCAAAGAAAAGAATTAGTTGAAATATGGTTGCCCTCTTAGATTTATTTATTCATTGAATGATTGAGACAAGATTTGATTATTTAGTAATATATCGATTTACTGTATGGATTGGAAGAGGTCAGTTTGCAAACAGAATTCCGTTCGATTGCAAACTGAATTCTGTACACTTATATATCGATGCATGTGCATTGTTTGTGTGACCAAGTTTGCAGAAAATCAATTCGGATCACTAAATAATTCCATATTATGGAATGATGTTCTATAGAGAGATATTGACTCTAGAAGTTACATTCTTAATTATTTTGTTGTTTAAATTGGTTTAAATATTTTTAAAGATTTTCGAAATAAGATTTTATCTATTTTTGATTCTTATTGAAAATTATTTTATAGAATGTATATTCTTAAATTATTTCTTATTTCAAATTCTATTCAATGCTTTAAAGATGAGTAATATTTATTCATGAAACTTTTTTTAAACCCACTCATAACTACATTATAAATTTAGAAATGTTTTAGAGGCAAAAATAAAATAAATATGTTATTACTTTATAAAAGCTGTTATGAAAGTGATAATTTCAATTTCAAGTAATTATATTTATAAAAGCTATTTAAATGATTTTGGAAAAATTCGAAAGCCTTTGAAAATATAGAAGTCATTCTAAGAAATATTTACAAGGTTTTAAAATGTTTTGAATAAATAATAACTCCTTTTCTATTAGATAGAAGTAAAAATAAAATACCTTATTTTCAGTTATTTTGAGTACAAAAGATTATACAAGTATGGTTTCATGCTTTTGAAAAGGCATATATGTTTCTTTAAAATGAATGCAGGGATTTAAATTATTTTGAGAATAAATTAAGAATAATATTCTACAGTATGTTATTTAAAACCCTTCATCCTTACCTATATCTAGTTTGGGTAGAAAATAATTTATGGAAATCTAATAATATTTCTAAGGATATTATTTAAAATTATGTGCGTACCTTTACTTTTAAGCCTTGGACAAAGAAGTATATAAAAATGGGTATATATTAAAAATAAATATGTGCGTGTATAAATAGATATCCATACCTTAAATAATTTTTAAAGTTGGCTCTCAGGCTAATTCTTCTTTCTATGGGACAAGAAATATGATTAAATAATATGCTAATGTCGAGTGATATGGGACATTTAGTATCATTTCATCGGTTAATTGTACGACTTGTTGTGTTAAGGTATTTTGAGTGAGTGAGATTCACTAACTTATGTAAATATAGTGGCAACGAACTCTTGGGCGACACTTGAGTACTCACTATTTGGAAGTATATAACACCTTTTGATCAATAACATCTTAGGGAACATGCTATATTTATAGCTTGTCATATTCTTTGCATTCCATAGCTTGACCACATAGGCTACTAATTTGCTCTAGTGGCTTGATTATAGGGTCACAACCCGAGTCGTCGTATCTTTGTCAGTTATTAGCTTATACCACTAAGCCAGCAATCAACACCTCAGGCTACATTCGTTGTCATAACACTGCATCATTTGCATTATACGTGGCGCTTCATAAGTGCATTAGTTAGGTGGAACACGTTTTTTTTGATAAAAATGAGTGATCTTTACAAGGAGGAAAGCACTTGTATAATTTATTCTACACTTAAGAAGGAACTACCAACAAGCCTGGCAAGTACCAAAAACCCTCATACAAATAAGAAAATAAAAACTCCCTCCCAAAAACCTATGTAACTAAGGTTCATAATAGAAATATACAACAACAAAAAATGTGATGAATGCTTAAATCCTCAAGATCGGCATAATCCATCTAGTGCAGCTGCTAAGAAAAATAAACTAGAACCAGTCTCTATGCACCGCTAAATCAGCCTCTTTGCATCCTGAACTCTAGGTATTTGAAATCTAGGACTTCTTCTAATATTAACTGCTGAACTCCTACTCTTTCTTTTACCGGATTTGGAAGTTTGATAGAATCATAAACATGAATGGGTGAAGATGTAGATCTTCTTAAAGATGCCAAGCAACAATACAAAATAAATTTTATAGGCTCAATATAAAAAAAAATCATTCTCTTGAGTTGACAAATCATCCTTATCATTCATGCTATTAGCAGTTCCCACCATCCCCATATAGCAGCTAACTTTATCATCCATACTATTTCCATCTCTAAACCCACTGTCAGATGCAGTCTCATTTAAAAAAGTACAAAAACCATGTTGAACAGCCCATGTTGAATAGCCCATGATGAAGCCTTTTTGAATTGACTTGCTAATAACACTTCTCAAATTTAACACCAAAATGCCCAAACTATAGTAAATTTTCCACATCCCTTTACTACGTTGTAAGGTCCAAGATGTTGTGTATGTATCTGCACACTTATTTACACATTCATTAGCCGTTGATCCACTAAAAGACCCAACATAATTCGAAAATGTAGATACTGACACCCGAGCACACAAAATAATATTTCTTAACCATCCTTTCAAATCAGAGAACGAAATGATTTGCTTGAACTTCAAATCCCCACAAAATCTCCTCCTCCTCTCCGGGTCACCGCCTACAAAAGAATGCTTATGAACCCACATTATAAACCAACTCATAATAGAGTGACAAAACAACTCACATACAACTCAGAATACATAATCCTTTAGCCTACTCTGAAAAAAACCGACCTAAAATATTTATACACATTGACAACCGAGCATGCACACCCATCACGCGTATCACCAATATGTAACAACTTACACCTTAATGGGCCTAGATCGATAAAAATCTAAACCTAAGCCCATCAAAGCACGGATCATTAGATTAAGTACCTATAAATAAGCATGAGAATTATCAGAGATTAATAGTAATCTATACTCATAGCAGAAACAATAATAGGATATGAATACTGACTATGACTCCTACCTTGGAACTAATGATATTCCTTGAGGAGCAGATTGTCACAACAATATCGAGAATGAGAGAAAGAAGACTTCTCGAACAAAAAATCACATCCCGCTTCAGTGACCTGTTCCTCTAAATTCATCCTATGGATTGTAATGAGGATGGGGTCAGAACAATGTTTTGATGACTGAAAAATATAAACCGTCCATAATATAAATTTATACCTATTGATTTTCGTTCAATTTTTATGTCCACTAAGATTAGCAATTCCATTGCATACATGATTACTACCCACCCATTCCTAAGGTATGAAATACTAATGAAGCCTTATCAACCACCCAATACTTCCAAAGCTATTTGACACTCAATACTTCTAAATATGAAGAGGGCATCTATAATGATTTTAAAAGAGAAATAGTGTAACGACCCTGGATTTTGGCCCTATTCTTTTAATAAATATTTAATCTAATTAAATAAAAAGTGAACTTATCATTTTAGAATGAATATGACTTTGAAATAATGGCCATTTATTGGTAAGGATTTGTATTTTTGAAAGGAAAATTTGATTTGGGAATTTAAAATAAAATCTCTTGATAATATTTATCTTATATAATTAAATTAAAATGCTTACCTTGTTAACATCTAATGATTGAAATAAAATCAATATAAAATATAAATACTAAATTTAAGTAAGTAAACTTATGAATATAATTCAAATATCAATAGTTAAAATACAAATAGAAATAAATATAAAAATAAGTATAAATGTAAGTAAAACGTATGAATCTAATTTAAATATTGATAGTCAAAATATAAAATACAAATGTAATAAATAAGAACATGAATTAAGTGTTAGTGTATGCTTACAACATAAACTGGAAAATTTAAGAACAAAGTATAGGATAAGATAAGCACAAGTATATATATATATATGTATATGGTGAATGCTAGAAGTAATACCAGATAAAACCAACATCTCTAAAACACATATCTTCATGTACAAGACCAAAGTATAAAATAAACCTGACCCAAACATATACATATGAACTATTTAAGCAAGGAGGCAAAATGTTTTCATGCATAATATCTATGTTCATAAAATAAAATGATAAAGGATAATATCTTCATTTACAAGTCTTATCTACCTGCAAAATGTATGGTTACATACAAATGTTTATACCAAGCAAACATGATGATAATTATGTAAACATATATTGAGACAAGCATTAAATTGTAGCCTACAATATATCATTTCAAGTATACATCAGGCCAAGCTTGTGCTAGAAGGAAATCTTCCCTGGTCAAAGAAGGAGGCTATAAAAAATATCTCTGACCAATTGTTTGTACCAGAAATTACCTATTCCCTGTAAACTTGGTTCTATATATATATATATATATATATATATATATATATATATATATCTTTTTTTTTCATTTCGTACATCAAACTTAGCATTCCTGAAATAAGAGAACATTTAATCTTACTACAAAAGCTGAAGTAACAATTCAAGTTACAATTTTCAACTCAACACAAATAAGAAGATTTAAAGGATCAGGCTGATAGTTTTTCAAATCTAGAAAGTTATTCTCTGTTCTCCTTTCAAAGATGTGAGTAAACCTTTAACTAAAATGCTCATAGAATAAATGTCGTGCATATATATGTTCTTGATGATATGTAAGCTGCATATTTATATATAGATAAATTTCAGTGTATATATATGTGTGTGCCTAATTGTGTATGATTTGGGTGTGACTGTAAATTTCTGTGACAAATTTACAGTTCAACGCAAGTCAGGAAATTTACCTAACAGATCATTGTTATGAAATAAATCTTGAATAAAATATATTTGTTTAAACATCAACCTTGGTTTAGAATTTTATCCAAGTAAAATAGGTTTGAACTTTCTCTGAAAACAAGCAATTTAGCTGCAAATTCTTAAAATATGTTAAATTCGAGTATCATATCTTGTTGATTCATTTATATAATTTGAATATACTCTGAGAAACTAGATTTTTAAAACCAAAATCAAGATTTTTAGGATTGGGATTAGAGAGAAATTTCATGTTGAACCGAAATCAAGCCTTGGTCGAATTCAGGTGAACAAGGGGCTCGGTGAGAACGAAATTCATGTTGAGGGTAGCTTATGGTCAGGAGGGATGGAATAAAATACTGCAAGATTTTTCTCTGACCTATAGCGGCTGGGCGAATCGATTTTAGGGTTTGCTGTTGTTTTATTTGAGGTCGGAGACGAGGTGATTTCGTCACCTCTGATTGACCGAGTTGCTTGAGACTCTGGGGAAGCGTCGCGTGAGGGGTAAGCGAGGTGAGGCCGAAGCTGGATCGACTCTGGTGGTCGGAGCGATTAGGGGTAGTGGGTTTGTTTGGGTAGATCGAGCTCAGTTTTTGATCGAACAACGAAATTTTGTTCTCGAGTTTTTGATTCCGAGATGAGTGTTGCGATCGAAAGTGGGGGAGTTGCGCGACTTGTTGGTGATCGACTCTGGTGTCGGAACATCACCGTGGGTGGTGCATGTACACACTCGGTCGTGTACACGTCAGTGGGTTTGGAGTTGTGAATTACTCGAGTAGTTCTCGAGTAAATATAGTTTTGTCTCGGGTTGTAGTTGTCTGCATAATCTACTTTTCCAGGTTTATAAGTTTTAAAACTAAAACTTAGCTGAAGAAAAGAGAAGTATGTGAGAAAGAAAGAAGGGGATTCGAGAAAGATGGGATGGAACTCGAGTGAATACTCGAGTATAGTGGATATTTCCTCGGGTTTTGTATTCTAGTGTTTTCTTCCTTTTAAAATTTTAAGTTAATCACCATTAAACTATTTTAAGTATAGATAAATAATTAAGGGTTTGTAAATGTTGAGTTAAGAATTTATTAAAATTTTGAATTAATTAAGAATGTTTTTAAAATCATAATTAACATTTTAATTAAGTAGTTAATTTAAAATGAATGATTAAATTTAATAACATTAAAGCTTTTAAGTTAATAATAATTTGATTCAAAGTTAAATTATATAAGTGAATGATAATAAATTGTTTGATTTAAAATTTAAGTGTTAATTAATTTATATAATATATATTCAAGCTCCGAATCCTGATGGAAACAAGCTGGTTTGTAGTGGATTGTAAAAAATCAAAGGTGAGTTGATCTCACTCGATTGGATTTAATTTAAATTTAAATGGTTAAATTTAAATAACTGATTGGATGATTGAATTGTTTTGGATGTGCAATATTATATATAGTATATATAGTATATATTGGAGTGTTTGATTTTCCGCATTATGTAGAGGATGAGACCCTATGCGCCGCATAATAGCGGATGATAATATATTAATCCCATATACTGCGATATTCCACCTCGAAGTGGAATTGGTATTGTGATAACATCTGTGGATGCAGGGAAATGGGTTGAAGGGGTCCAATTTGATTCCTCAAAATTTTATATTAAATGTTTAATATCCTGAGTTATGAATATTTGATATTCTGTGATGAATCATATTTTGGAAGAAATATAAGAGTAAACTTTGGAAGAGAAATAATTATAGAATAAAAGAAGAATGAATTGGAAAGAAATAATAAGTGATTTATGAGAAATTCATTAATATAAGAAATTAAGGATTAATGTAATTAAATTAGATCAGAATAAATTAAAATACAATTAGAAATCATTAATTTACATAATTAATGATGAAATTAAATATTGATTAATTAAGATTAATTATTCAATAATAAGTGACATATGTAAAGTTAATTAATATAAGTAATTAATATTACTTATTGATTTTGGTTAAGAAGAATTAATATCGTGAAATTAATTAAAGTTAATTACTTGAATGTAACTGAGAGATAATTAATCCAGGGTGATTAATTGAGATAAATAATGATGGGTTGACTAAATAATTGATTTGGAATTAACTAATGTTAAGTGAAGGAATCTAAGTGAATGGGGCTTGAAATTCAATTAGAATCAATTGAATTGATTAGTATGTGATTAAGCTTTGTTTATGGATGATTGAATGGTATTGGATGTTTGAATGAGTTGATATCTCTGATAAGGAATGTTGTGTATTTCATTTGGACAACTTGGGTTAGGATGACATGAGTTTTCGAAGAGACTGGGTCGGGTATTGGGTAAATACCCGAAACCACTTCGAATTTTTATAGATGGTCATGTGAAACCTATAAATTGGAATGAAGTGTCTTTAAAGAAATTGGACGATTTTAATTCTAAGTTTGGTACTTAGAAATTGATGTGTGGAATAAGTATTGTCTATAGCAAATTGTAGCTTTGTGAATTGATATAAGTTACCAGGGTTTACATGAGTTGTATACTTTGTATTCCATGTTAGTTGGGTTTACTCACGCTGGTTTCCAGCCTGACCCGGGTGTTACTTTGACGTAATGCTCGGGTCAGACCGAGTATTACAGATTTCCAGGTTAGGACGTTCTGGAGCTCAGGAGGCGAGCTGGATGGCAATATCGTATAGAGTATTCCGCTGTATTTATATTATTGTTAATCCGAGACTTGATAATTGTATATATTCAGTGACTGTATATATATGTGAAACTCTGATGTATATTAAATGTAATCGATAGATATAGTATTCTTTTGTAAACTGTTATTATTTATTATATTTTATCCATTGCGAATGTGAGATGTTTGGTGTTTCTGTTCTTCTTCTTCTATCTCTTTCTTCTTTTTCATAACTATCTGGAATTTTCGGCTTCGAAAATTTCGGGTCGTTACATTTGGTATCAGAGCGGAAAGGTTAAGCGAGAACCTTGGCACCGGTGGGGATTACTCATTTAATAGAGTCTGTAGTACTCTAGAATGAGTTGAGAATATATATATATATATATATATATATATATATATGAGTGCGTACTTGTTATTTTCTTATAAAAAGATTTTAAATGATTTTATATAAAAGTATATTTTGATATATAAAGCAATATTTCCTTCAAATAAATATTAAGCCGATTGGTTGTTAAATTATTGAAATTAAAATTAGGAAGTAATATAATACAACCAAATTGAAATCTTGAATTGGAATTAAATTGATTAGAAATAGAAATACAATCAAATTAAAATTTAATTGATTAAAAGTGGAATTCTGAATCTGATCCCGGAATTTGAAAATTTTGTTTCAAAGTAATGAAAAATAATAAATAAGTATTATTTGGATAAATGGGATTTGTTGCAAACAATGGGTTGTTTGAAAGTTTGATTTGAATTAAAAACCAAAAAAGGTCTAAATTTTAGGATGGCCTCGTGTGTAAAATAAATAATATGTATGAATAAGGAATATACATAAATCAAAAATAGTTTGAATAAACTCTAAATGTTAAGTTTGAAATTTGGAATGGGATGTGATATCCAAGTGATAAGTTTTTAAGTGGGAAGATTATTATTGTGAAGTTTGAGGATTGAATGAGGTTGACTGGATTAAGTAAATTGAAGTTTAACTTAGGAAAAGTTAAATAAGTGTAGAAAAAGCAACCTGAATTGGAAATTTCAAGATGAAATTGGAATTTAATTTGGAAAGTTAAATGGTTGATTTGAATTAGGAATTTGTGTGATCTCAAAACAGGTTTGAGATTTAAAAATTGGAAATGGATGGACGTTTTAAAATAAATTGGATGATATCATCCTATTGTTAATGAAATCTTTAAATTGAGTGGTATTGTATAAATAAAATAAATTTGAATAATTGAATTGTAAATTAAACCTGTTTAAGAACTGGCTTCATACTGGAAGATAAAATTGAGTAATAAAATTAAATTTTTAAAACAAAGTTGTATTGAATTCTTATTTGAACCTTGAAATACATAGGTAAAGATAATTTAGAATGGAATTTTGAGAATTGGACTCAGAAATTAAATTGTTAATAATAAATAAATAAATAAATAAATAAAAACTTTTAACAAAGGTTAATTTGGTTTAAAGGGTTAAACCAATCTTTGAGAATTTAACTCGAATTTATATAATTCGAGATGGTTTAAAAATGGGGATAATTGAATTAGTTCAAATTGAATCTGATTTGAATTAATTGGACTTGAGATTGAAGGTGTATAAGATTTAATAAAAATAAAAATAAAAAAAATCAAATGGAAAATTTAGGTTGAATTGAAATGATTTGAATTTGAAATGGGTTCAATTGTTAATAATTCAAATTGATTGGGATAATTAGAAATCATAATTAAAGTTGAACAGGATTAAAATCAAATGGAATTTGATTTAAATTGGGGAAGGAATCAAGGTTGATTCAACTTGAATTGGGTTTAAATAAATTTCAATAGAAATTGAAGTTATTCAAATTAGAATTGAGTCAATTAAATGAAAGTGGAAATTTAAGTTGAATTGTTGGGAAAGTGAACAGTTGACTCTTGACTATTTTCAATATAAATTGTTTTAATATAAACTTATTTTTCTAAGCTATTGAATATATACAACCTTTCTTTCTTAAAGCCAAATTATTTTATATTTGTTTTACAATTTTTTTTAGCTATTTAACCATTTTTCAACTGTTTTCTAAACTAATTACTATTTTTCAACTATTTCACAAACCAATTTCTATTTTTCAACTATTTGGCAATTATTTGAAATTTCTGAAACTATTTAACTATTTTCCAACTATTTTACGATTAGTTAACTATTTTATAGCTATTTCGTAAACCAATAATTATTTTTCAACTACTTATCTATTTTTAAAAATTTTAAGCTATTTTCTAAATATAAACTGGTCGGAGTCCAAACTGTTATTGAATAAATACCCAATTGAGATAAGAATTGAAGTGATAATCCGAATGGGGATTAAGACAAATGTGAATAAGTGAATGAAAATTTAAGTGAATGAGAATAGAAAGAGAAATTGATTTGGCTAATAATCAATGAAAATAAATACGTATGATGTACGTATATTATTCTATTCGCATAGTGATTTGATCCAGATTCGAGCATAGAATTTCGAGATAGTATATCGATCCGAGTTGGGATTTTTCACTCGATTTTCGACGGCGAACCTGGATATGGATTGTTGATTGGTTCTGGATATTCTCTATCATAGTTATGGCTATGCAAGGAGAATGACGGTTTCTGATCAAGGAACCAGATCTGTGTCCGCACTAGGGAGTCGGGTGGACGATACTAGTTCGGAAGTGAAATTGTGTGATCGAGTGAGCGATCGGATTGGTATAGCGTACGGATGTTATGTGTAATATCCTACGCCATCTATCTTTCCTCCAGCAACTCCCGAATTCCAGAATATCCTGATAACCTTAACTCTAGACTGCCCGTGTGGAAATTGGTGGGCACCCAGAGTTTAGGAAGGGAAACAATAAACTCCAGATCAGTCATGTGACTGGTGTGAGAACTTAAAACAGTTATTTATCTTTAAAACAAAGAACAGGATAATTTTAAAATCAATTCGCAATGCTTTTTGAAAATGTAACTACCATAAGACCTCCCACCACACACACAATGCAAACGCAGACTTGGAGTAGATTTCTTCTTATGTTAGTCAAAGATGCTTACTACGCAAATCAAATCATTTTTGATATTATTATTAGTGCATAGTGTAGAAAACATTTTGAAAGTATAATATAAACCTTAGCCGGCATAGGTACCATTATATTATGCCTACTATAGCTACCATATTAGATGGCAGTTTCTACAACTAAAACCGTACAAGTCGTATTGTTCCTTTGGATTTCCAACAAATGGTCAGGCCAAGGAACTTTCCATTGCCACATGGAAAGGCCTCTAAAATGACGTCCCGAGAACCAAACCGGATCTCTGCCAACACAAGGCCGGGTTACCCCTAACTGGGTAACTACTGACACGAATATGTCATCCCCCGATCGTAACCGATCTATGCGAGGATCCTCGATTTCCGACAACCACAAGGCAATAAATTTGCAGCAACAACATAGGTTAAGTATCTGGGCTCCATACCATAATACCACTCTATCCAGAAGGAATGACATACACTAAAGGGGCGCTACCCCCTAATAACCTTGCTGCATCCTTCCTGTTTTGACCATTTCCGGGGTGTGAGGTCCGACGAGGTCTCATCCACAAAGCCATGCTTTGGTACAAAGCCATGCTTTGGGTCAACAAATGATCAAAGTAATGATCACAAAGATAAATGATCAAACAAATGATCATATCACAAATGATCATCCCACAGCAACACTCAGCATGCCACACTACCAAATTGGGAGTATATCACTAATAACCTTCAACTACATAACCTCTGAGCTCGTACGTCTCAGAGAAGGGTGTTAAGCTAAGAGAATAAATTCTCCGCCACCAACAGAAATATATTTGAAAGAAATCAGCTTTATATCTCAACTTGTAATGTCAGACATACAATCCATACAAGTCTGTTCCGGGCTCGAACAGAACCGAAGGAACTTACAAAGAAGTCCTTGCATTCCGAATAATTTCTAATCACGTCTGGACTTCCCGTCACTAAGGGTGATAAAACCTCTATATCGGAGATCAGCCGATGTAGTGAAACTCAACGGTAATCCTTCCGTTTTCAAAAATATCCGGTCTTCAACACCGGCCATCAAATGCAATCCATTACTACGTATCACATATTCGGAGTGGGTTATATGACCCTAAGATCCTTTCCCGGCTAACCTGAATAGTGAGCGTTTATTTTAAAAAAATAAGTGCGGCATTCAAATTCAAACAATCACAACAAATACCTATTTAAAGGTAAATATTGATAGTCGGATTATTTAACTATCAATAAGCATGTTCAACATCACCAAATTCCAAATAATTTCCCAAATTATTTACTTTCCAAAATATCTTTACTAGATATATAATTTCCACACTTCAACTCTTTGAAAACAAATTTTCAAATCACTTTTCACCTTTACCACTTTTGAAATAAATTTCAATCATTTTCCTTACGCGGAAATACTTTCATTTCAAAATGGTTCGTTTAAATCAATTAAATACATCCTTACCGATTTACTTTATATTTACGTTCCAAATCCGTAAATTAATTCCCACACTTCAAAAATAAATCAACGTTTATTTTTAAACAAATTCCCCTTTTCATTTATAAATTCCATAGTGAATTTACATTCCAAAATATTTATGAATATACTATTTCAATTATTCATTTTCAATTTATCTTCAAGAAGATAAATTCTCAAAACGTTTCATTTCACATTGGAAAAACATTTCCATACTTATTTATTAATAAGTAATTCACAAATCCATTTATTTTCAACATTTGGAAAATATTCACTATACTTAAATCGAAATTAAGTATATATTTCATTCTTTCAAAAATCATTCTCTTAAACATATTTATTTGAGTCAAAACGAATGTTTAAAACACCGTTACGACGACCCAAAATCACTAGTATAGGGATTCAAAATAAAAATAGATATATAAATCCCAATACTATACAAAACATTACCTTTCGGAAACCATTTACTATAACAACAGTGTTATAGTCCACCATTTCCTTATTTCTCGTAAACGTCTATTTCAACAATGAATGTTGAAATCTATGTATTCGATTTATAATACATTTTAAAACATTTTTAAAACGATTAAGTTCATTTTATAATATTCATTTTCCCAAGCATATCCATTTTATTTGATAATATATTCACTGTCCAAAATCGTGAATATACTTCCTTAACCAATTTCAACTTTCAATTTATCAAATTCCATTGATTTCGAATTTATAAACAATGTCTATAAATTCCATTTCTATTTATAAGCTTCGATTTATAAATCTCCTTTATTAATCCAATTTAATTTATATAACTCAATTATATATCAAAAGTCCATATTATAAGCTAAATGCTTATAATCCGTTTATTTACAAAATCGTTCTTTTAAAACTTCACAAATTATAAATCTTATTACTTATTAGATTTCATTTATAACCCTATGTTCAACATTAATAGAACTCCTTTTAAAATTCTATTATTTCAATTTATAAAATATATATTTTATAAATCTCAACTATAAACCATTTTTGCTTCATCAAAGATTTCAATTTAAATGCAAAATAATCGATTTATAAGTTAATTCCTTAAAATCTTTTGTCTTACAACATCTATTTATTTTATAACTTCACAATTCATATCTATAAATTTTCATTCACTTATGAATCCATTTATACTTCATTTTAACACTTATAAAAACTCGTTTTATAATTCCAATATTTTTAATTTTAAGATATCAAATTTATACATCTTTCATATAACCCGTTTTAAAATAATTCAAAAATCCCAATTTAACTATTTTATAAATTTATTAACTACTTATCTCAAAAATCACCTTTTGGTTATATTTCACAGAAATCTTAATTTTTATAACATAAAAATTTATAACGTTTTAATTATTTAAAATGAATCTATTCAAAAATTCAATAAAACGTATACTTTCAAAAATCACTTTAAAAATTCTTTTAAAAACCAAAATCATTATTTTAAAACTTCAAAAAATGGATCCGATGATGCAACGACACCAAATAGTCAATCACGACATCCAAATATCATATATCGATATGATAATCAACAAATATCACAATATCTGTAAATAATTCAATATAGTTGAGGAATCCAGTTGGATCCCTCCAACCTGTTTCCCTGCATCTACAGATGTTAGCACAATACCAATTCCGTTCCAATACGGAATTATCGCGGTATATGGGATTTATAAAATATTATCCGCTTAATAGGCGGCGCAATAGGGTCTCATCCGCTATATAATGCGGGAAATCAACTTCGAGTACATAAATAATACCAATTTCACTGTACTGTGAAATATTCGCGGTATATGTTTTTAATAAATAACATCCGCTTACTAACGGCGCATAATGTCTATTTTAACAATCAATAGATAATAATTTATCATCCATGCATACAATCAACAATTTTAAATCTAACCATTTAAAATTTAAATCGAAACCGATTCGATTGAGTGAGAAGTTCTCACCTTGATTTCAATTCCGTTTCAGCGTTTTATTTTGAATAAAATTAAACGGACGTTTAATTTTACCCGAAATTTTCGCTAACTCCAAACGAATCACATCCAATCCCATAGCGTAGTGCTCGTCCATACGATTCCAACGCACTTCATTTCATGCGTTTCCGACCTCGTAGCAAATGGTTATCGCATTTTAATCATCACACAAATAAATAAAATTTTAATTTACAATTTATTTTATATTTTTTTTTCAACCTAACTTCTACTGGCCGTTGGATTTTGCTTTGATAATCTGCACCGTCCCTATCTTCTTCCATCCACGTTCTTGCTCCAGGTTATACGCAAACAACCGAACCCAACATCGTCACTTAGGGCACCAAATCGCGGCCCCTACGAGCATTTTCAAGTCGATCAGGATACACTATATCGAAGCTCGCCTCCAACACCACGCTCGCCCCAAGCATCACCAAGCTCGGCCTTACCTTGGCCGTGAAAAAGGTCCCCAAACCCACTGCGAACGCGAGCAGATAACTCCCCCCATAGTTGACGATTTGACGAAGTAACCGTATGGATTGAAAGCTCTTGCTTAGCTCTACAACTTTCGTGTTGACAAGTTTTTCTAAAAACGTGTGGATTGGGAGAGATTGAGAGGGAAAGGATCGAATGATGGTGGCCATTGGAAATTAGGGCCGGCTAGGGTTAGAGTTGACTCAGGTTTTGCAAATGAAGATAATGAAGTCCTTATATAGAAAAATCCAACGAACACTATTCATCTCTAATTTTTTTGAACTCCAAATCTCGCACGGTGACTGGCTTTCCTAAGGTTTACCCCATGTTTCGGACACAATGGAATATGTTTCGAAGGCTAATTCGATCATCTGTGCAAGTTACGGAAATAAACGATCGATTTAAAATTAAATCGGTTAATCAAATTTCTATGCGCTTTGGCTTGCCCCGGACAAACGATAAATCCGATTGACTTGAAATTTGAAATCTTACAATAATATCACATTACGGATCCGATGAAACTAGTTTCGTCGAAATCCGAGACTTTTTGAAAAATGACTATTTTAACTTGCCAAATTAATATTAAAACAATTTAGATGCGTTTCGAGCTGCCACGGTCAAAGAAAACTCCGATTGCTACGAAAGTTAAAATCCAATAATAACTAACTATTACAAATCCAATGAAACTAGTTTCGCCAATTCTGAGACTGTTCAAAAATTGGCTATTTTTCAGTCGATAATTAAATATTAAAATATTCAATTTTCACAAATAAACTTTTAATTCAATTTTAAAAGTTCTATAAATCTCTATAACTTCAATATGATTAAATAAAATTTTACAAATCATTTTTTATCATATTTAACCCAATTTTCAATTATTTCTGTATTTTCAACTATTAAATAATCGATTTAATTATCCAACTTAAACCCAATATTCGAAAAATAATTTATTCGACTATTAATTTCACTTGTTAATATTTAAAATCAATTAAATATTCAAATTTTTAATTAACAAAAATTCTGGGTCGTTACAATCTTCCCCCCTTAAAAGAATTTCGTCCTCGAAATTATAAGTTAGGAAAAATGATCCTTAACTCGTCTACTATTTTTCACAATCCAAGTAGTTTTATCAATTTACTAACCTAAATCTTTTTTATTAGAGATTCATTATCATTTCAACTAGCTTTCCAACTTCACTTATAAGTTTCAAACAACATTGTTTACTTCACAATTCGAATTTAGATTCAAATTCAAATTTCAAAACTTTCAAAATTCTCAAAAAATTTCTAACACTCTAAATTTTCGAAAAATTTCGCCAGCGTCTCCTTTGCGCGACTAGCTCGGTACGGCTACAAAATGGCACCACGACCCCTCAGATTCAAAAAGAAAGCGAAAAGCCAAGCGGCTGAGCAAGAAAATCACCAAATTTCATACTGAAATTGAAATACGTACCTTTTTGTCGAGCAATTCAATTTTATCTTTTAAATCAAAATCCCAATTCCATTTCTTTTAATACACATGTATATCCTGCTAGCCATAATATCCAATTCTAACATTCAAACCATTTTTGCCAATTCCATTACAAAATTTCAACATATGCTTCTTATACATTTTTACTTCACTATTGAAGTTACATATCCATTTTCATCCAATTTTGCATTTCAATTTCATTTGAATTCAATTCACAATTTCAATTCTATTTGAATTCAATTTATCTTCTATTCTGAATATTGAATTCTATCTTTCAATTATAACTGATTTATATTCATATTTTAAATTAGTTTCATTCACTAATTTACTTCAGTTTGAATTTAAAATCGTTAGTCGTTAACTAAAATTTTTCAACAATTTTCAAAAAAATTCTAACTCCCAAAATTTTCGATTTTTTTTGGCAGAGTCTCCTTTGTACGGAGGAGCTTTTGCAATTTGACAAAAGATATAAATATATATACATCGACCCACACGGTCGGAAAAACAGAAAAACAGTTCATATTTCCTATTTTTATTGCGTAGGCGTACCTTTTTAGCATTTTTAAGCAAAGCAGATTATTTTTAACATTTGCGCAACCCAAAATACGGCCAAACGGCTTCCAAAACCTGCACTTACTCAGTTTAAACACGTCGGTGACAAATATAAGAAATCTATTAACATTTCATTCATTTTCAATAACAAATATATAGATTTCATTAGCAATACATTCAAGATAAATTCCATTAGCAATTCATATGGTTTCAATTCATCTTTAGTCGCTTACGACCAATTCACATGCCATTTCCATTAAATCAAGTGGTTTACAACTCATTTTCTTCCTTCTATTCATTTTTAAGCAAAACGAATTCATACCATTTTAATTGATTCAAAAATCAATTTTATTTGCTTTCATTAACTCATATAATTTTATACAATCTCGTTTGTGTCAAACGACAATTATTTCTACGCAAATTTAATGATATTCACTTAATAGAATATCCATTCTAGTTTATAACTAGTTTAAATTGATGTCAACTCAATTTATTTTAATTCCACTTCATTTGCAATTAATTCACAAGATTTTTTTTCTCTTAAGTCGAGTATTTATTCAATATTTACTTAAGCTATTTCACTTCAAACTCAAGTTTATCTTTTATTTTATTATTTTCTTATAAACAATTTCCAATTTATTTTCTTTGATTGGTTTTCACTTATCAAATCTATTCCATTAATGAATTTTATTTCAAATATTTTCCTGGAATTCTATTTCCAATTATAAATTCCATTTTCCATTTATATTCACAATTTTATTCATATATGAGTTCATTTCCTTATACTTTCAATTCATATTTATAAATTTTATTTGTTAAATGAATTTATTTTCAAATCTTTGGTTATACCATTTTATTGCTTATTTAATTCCATATAACAATGATAATAATTCAATATTATCACTTCGAAACATCCAAACATCCATATGCTATAATAATTCATAGAAAATCATTTCTTTTCTATACAAAAATAGTTTTGGGCAAAATTTTCTCATTTACCCAATTCAAAAACAATACTGTGTCGGTTTATCTTGTTTAAGAGTTTAGAAACTCCTATCAACACAGTTAGCCAGACTGCACCGACCCGAATCTATAAACAATCAACCGATAAGTCAACACAATACAAAACAATTTAATATTTACTAACAAATACGCGCACATAACTATTATTACACTCACACTCATTCTAGAGTACTACTGACTCGATCTCTAATGAGTAATACCCAACAGAGCCATGGTTGTCGCTTAACCAGATGCTCTGATACCAAATGTAAGGACTGCGATTTTTCGATGCCGAAAAACTGAACCGTTATGGTTTAAGAAGAAGAAAGAGGTAGAAGAAGAAAGAAAAAGATATAGAACAGAACAATATCAGAATCTCACAATTCGCAGTGGAACAACATATAATAGATAAATGAATATTCATTAAACAAAAGAACTGTATATTTTATACATTACATCACATTACATTCATTATCAGAGTTTACAACAACAAACAGCGGAAAAAGAAATACTATACTTAGTAATATGCTACGCCATCCATCTTGCCTCCAACAACTCCCGAATTCCAGAATATCCTGATAACCTTAACTCTAGACTGCCGTGTGGAAATTGGTGGGCACCCAGAGTTTAGGAAGGGAAACAATAAACTCCAGATCAGTCATGTGACTGGTGTGAGAACTTAAAACAGTTATTTATCTTTAAAACAAAGAACAGGATAATTTTAAAATCAATTCGCAATGCTTTTTGAAAATGTAACTACCATAAGACCTCCCACCACACACACAATGCAAACGCAGACTTGGAGGAGATTTCTTCTTGTGTTAGTCAAAGATGCTTACTACGCAAAATCAAATCATTTTCGATATTATTATTAGTGCATAGTGTAGAAAACTTTTCGAAAGTAGAATATAAATCTTAGCCAGCATAGGTACCATTATATTATGCCTACTATAGCTACCATATTAGATGGCAGGTTCTACAACTAAAACTGTACAAATCATATTGTTTCTTTGGATTTCCAACAAATGGTCAGGTCAAGGAACTTCCCATTGCCACATGGAAACGCCTCTGGAATGACGTCCCGAGAACCAAACCGGATCTCTGCCAACACAAGGTCAGGTTACCCCTAACTGGGTAACTACTGACACGAATATGTCATCCCCCGATCGTAACCGATCTATCCGAGGATCCTCGATTTCCAACAACCACAAAGCAATAAATTTGCAGCAACAACATAGGTTAAGTATCTGGGATCCATACCATGATACCACTCTATCCAGAAGGAATGACATACACTAAAGGGGCGCTACCCCTTAATAATCTTGCTGCATCCTTCCTGTTTTGACCATTTCCGGGGTGTGAGGTCCGACGAAGTCTCGTCCTCAAAGCCACGCTTTGGTACAAAGCCATGCTTTGGGTCAACAAATGATCAAAGTAATGATCACAAAGATAAATGATCAAACAAATGATCATATCACAAATGATCAAACAATGATCATCCCACAGCAACACTCAGCATGCCACACTACCAAATTGGGAGTATATCACTAATAACCTTCAACTACATAACCTCTGAGCTCGTACGTCTCAGAGAAGGGTGTTAAGCTAAGAGAATAAATTCTCCGCCACCAAAAGAAATATATTTGAAAGAAATCAGCTTTATATCTCAACTTGTAATGTTAGACATACAATCCATACAAGTCTGTTTCGGGCTTGAACAGAACCGAAGGAACTTACAAAGAAGTCCTTGCATTCCGGATAATTTCTAATCACGTCCGGACTTCCCGTCACTAAGGGTGATAAAACCTCTATATCGGAGATCAGCCGATGTAGAGCAACTCAACGGTAATCCTTCCGTTTTCAAAAATATCCGGTCTTCAACACCGGTCATCAAATGCAATCCATTACGACGTATCACATATTCGGAATGGGTTATATGACCCCAAGATCCTTTCCCGGCTAACCCGAATAGTGAGCGCTTATTTTAAAAAAATAAGTGTGGCGTTCAAATTCAAACAATCACAACAAATACCTATTTAAAGGTAAATATTGATAGTCGGATTATTTAACTATCAATAAGCGTGTTCAATATCACCAAATTCCAAATAATTTCCCAAATTATTTACTTTCCAAAATATCTTTACTAGATATATAATTTCCACACTTCAACCCTTTGAAAACAAATTTTCAAATCACTTTTCACCTTTACCACTTTTGAAAATAAATTTCAATCATTTTCCTTACGCGGAAATACTTTCATTTCAAAATGGTTTGTTTAAACCAATTAAATAAATCCTTGCCGATTTACTTTATATTTACGTTCCAAATCCGTAAATTAATTCCCACACTTCAAAAATAAATCAACGTTTATTTTTAAACAAATTCCCCTTTTCATTTATAAATTCCATAGTGAATTTACATTCCAAAATATTTATGAATATACTATTTCAATTATTCATTTTCAATTTATCTTCAAGAAGATAAATTCTCAAAACGTTTCATTTCATATTGGAAAAACATTTCCATACTTATTTATTAATAAGTAATTCACAAATCCATTTATTTTCAACATTTGGAAAATATTCACTATACTTAAATCGAAATTAAGTATATATTTCATTCTTTCAGAAATCATTCTCTTAAACATATTTATTTGAGTCAAAACGAATGTTGCGTAAAACACCGTTACGACGACCCAAAATCACTAGTATAAGGATTCGAAATTAAAATAGATATATAAATCCCAATACTATACAAAACATTTCCTTTTGGAAACCATTTACTATAACAATAGTGTTATAGTCCACCATTTCCTTATTTCTCGAAAACGTCTATTTCAACAATGAATGTTGAAATCTATGTATTCGATTTATAATACATTTTAAAACATTTTTAAAACGATTAAGTTCATTTTATAATATTCATTTTCCCAAGCATATCCATTTTATTTGATAATATATTCACTGTCCAAAATCGTGAATATACTTCCTTAACCAATTTCAACTTTCAATTTATCAAATTCCATTGATTTCAAATTTATAAACAATGTCTATAAATTCCATTTCTATTTATAAGCTTCGATTTATAAATCTCCTTTATTAATCCAATTTAATTTATATAACTCAATTATATACCAAAAGTCCATATTATAAGCTAAATGCTTATAATCCATTTATTTTCAAAATCGTTCTTTTAAAACTTCACAAATTATAAATCTTATTACTTATTAGATTTCATTTATAACCCTATGTTCAACATTAATAGAACTCCCTTTAAAATTCTATTATTTCGATTTATAAAATATATATTTTATAAATCTCAACTATAAACCATTTTTGCTTCATCAAAGATTTCAATTTAAATGCAAAAAAATCCGATTTATAAGTTAATTCCTTAAATCTTTTGTTTTACAACATCTATTCATTTTATAACTTCACAATTCATAATCTATAAATTTTCATTCACTTATGAATCCATTTATTCTTCATTTTAACACTTATAAAAACTCGTTTTATAATTCCAATATTTTTAATTTTAAGATATCAAATTTATACATCTTTCATATAACCCGTTTTAAAATAATTCAAAAATCCCAATTTAACTATTTTATAAATTTATTAACTACTTATCTCAAAAATCACCTTTTGGTTATATTTCACAGAAATCTTAATTTTTATAACATAAATTTGTAACGTTTTAATTATTTAAAATGAATCTATTCAAAAATTCAATAAAACGTATACTTTAAAAAATCACTTTAAAAATTCTTTTAAAAACCAAAATCATTATTTTAAAACTTCAAAAAAATGGATCCGATGATGCAACGACACCAAATAGTCAATCACGACATCCAAATATCATATATCGATACGATAATCAACAAATATCACAATATCTGTAAATATTTCAATATAGTTGAGGAATCCAGTTGGATCCTCCAACCTGTTTCCCTGCATCCACAGATGTTAGCACAATACCAATTCCGTTCCAATACAGAATTATCGCGGTAAATGGGATTTATAAAATATTATCCACTTAATAGGCGGCGCAATAGGGTCTCATCCGCTATATAATGCGGGAAATCAACTCCAAGTACATAAATAATACCAATTTCACTGTACTGTGAAATATTCGCGGTATATGTTTTTAATAAATAACATCCACTTACTAACGGCGCATAATGTCTATTTTAACAATCAATAGATAATAATTTATCATCCATGCATACAATCAACAATTTTAAATCTAACTATTTAAAATTTAAATCGAAACCGATTCAATTGAGTGAGAAGCTCTCACCTTGATTTCAATTCCGTTTCAGCGTTTTATTTCGAATAAAATTAAACGGACGTTTAATTTTACCCGAAATTTTCTCTAACTCCAAATGACTCCCATCCAATCCCATAGCATAGTGCTCGTCCATACGATTCCAACGCACTTCATTTCGTGCATTTCCGACCTCGTAGCAAAAAGTTATCGCATTTTAAACATCAAACAAATAAATAAAATTTTAATTTACAATTTATTTTATATTTTTTTTCAACCTAACTTCTACTGGCCGTTGGATTTTGCTTTGATAATCTGCACCGTCCCTATCTTCTTCCCTCCACGTTTTTGCTCTAGGTTATACGCAAACAACCGAACCCAACATCGTCACTTAGGGCACCAAATCGCGGCCCCCCACGAGCATTTTCAAGTCGATCTGGATACACCATATCGAAGCTCGCCTCCAACACCACGCTCGCCCCAAGCATCACCAAGTTCAGCCCTACCTTGGCCGTGAAAAAGGTCCCCAAATCCACTGCGAACGCGAGCAGATAACTCCCCCCATAGTTGACGATTTGACGAAGTAACCATATGGATTGAAAGCTCTTGCTTTGCTCTACAACTTTCGTGTTGACAAGTTTTTCTAAAAACGTGTGGATTGGGAGATATTGAGAGGGAAAGGATCGAATGATGGTGGCCATTGAAAATTAGGGCCGGCTAGGGTTATAGTTGACTCAGGTTTTGCAAATGAAGATAATGAAGTCCTTATATAGAAAAATCCAACGAACACTATTCATCTCCAATTTTTTTGAACTCGAAATCTCGCGCGGTGACTGGCGTTCCTAGTGTTTACCCCACGTTCCGTACACAATGGAATATGTTTCGAAGGCTAATTCGATCATCTGTGCGAGTTACGGAAATAAATGATCGATTTAAAATTAAATCGGTTAACCAAATTTCTATGCGTTTTGGCTTGCCTCGGACAAATGATAAATCCGATTGACTTGAAATTTGAAATCTTACAATAATATCACATTACGGATCCGATGAAATTGGCTTCGTCGAAATCCGAGACTGTTTGAAAAATGACTATTTTAACTTGCCAAATTAATATTAAAACAATTTTGATGCGTTTCGAGCTGCCACAGTCAAACGAAAACTCCGATTGCTACAAAAATTAAAACCCAATAATAACTTACTATTACGGATCCAATGAAACTAGTTTCGTCTAATTCTGAGACTGTTCGAAAATTGGCTATTTTTCAGTCGATAATTAAATATTAAAATATTCTATTTTCACAAATAAACTTTTAATTCAATTTTAAAAGTGCTATAACATCTCTATAACTTCGATATGATTGAATAAAATTTTACAAATCATTTTTAATCATATTTAACCCAATTTTCAATTATTTCTGTATTTTCAACTATTAAATAATCGATTTAATTATCCAAATTAAACCCAATATTGGAAAAATAATTTATTCGACTATTAATTTCACTTGTTAACATTTAAAATCAATTAAATATTATAAATTTTAATTAACAAAAATTCTGGGTCTTACATATTGGGTATCGAAAGTCGAGGGCGTTGATGCCTAAAGAGGCATTTGAGTTATGCTGTGACGACAGTGTAACTCGATGTCGCTGCGATCTACTGTGGGGACCATAGCGAAATCGTGTGGAGGATGAGTGCCAACAGTCTACACTTGATTTTGCCGGGAAGGCAACGCACCATCGGTAGACTGCGATCTATGGTCAAGTGGAGTGGAGAGTTACATTTCTGGCAGCGAAATTCGATGGCGCTGATGCCTACACTTATATGGGTTTTTGCTGTGATAGCTACGTAACCCCAGTTGTAGCTGCGATCTTTCATGGGTTCCATGGTGTAATCGAGGGGCGCTGAGGCCTACAATTATCTATGGATTTTGTCAGGATGCCAACGTAACCATCGGGTTAACTGCAACAATGGATGGGGGGGTGATGATTTCCAAAGCATTCTCACCAAAGTTATTTCCTCTATTTTCAAAAACTGTATTCAATATTTTTAATAAAATTATTTTTCAAGTATTTTCACTGGATGTTGAAAACGGGTTTACCAAGTACTTATAGGTTTTCAGTCGTACGCCTGATCAACGTATGACCGAATTTCTGTGAGAACAAGGATGGACTTGTTGAAACATCAAGTTATAAAAGTATTTGTATAAAAACTATTTCAGAAATATTATATAGAATTTTAAAGTAGTTTAAAAATGATCAAAGAAAATTTATCTGATTTTAAGCATTTTAATAAATCTGGCTTCGTACCTTTTCGAGGACGAAAAGATCCAAAGGGGGGAGGAATGTAACGACCCTGGATTTTGGCCTTATTCTTTTAATAAATATTTAATATAATTAAATAAAAAGTGAACTTATCATTTTAAAATGAATATGACTTTGAAATAATGGCCATTTATTGGTAAGGATTTGTATTTTTGAAAGGAAAATTTGATTTGGGAATTTAAAATAAAATCTCTTGATGATATTTATCTTATATAATTAAATTAAAATGCTTACCTTGTTAACATCTAATGATTGAAATAAAATCAATATAAGATATAAATATTAAATATAAGTAAGTAAACTTATGAATATAATTCAAATATCAATAGTTAAAATACAAATAGAAATAAATATAAAAATAAGTATAAATGTAAGTAAAACGTATGAATCTAATTTAAATATTGATAGTCAAAATATAAAATACAAATGTAATAAATAAGAACAGGAATTAAGTGTTAGTGTATGCTTACAACATAAACTGGAAAATTTAAGAACAAAGTATAGTCTAAGATAAGCACAAGTATATATATATATATATGTATGTATGTATGTATGTATGTATGTATGTATGTATGTATGTATGTATGTATGTATATGGTGAATGCTAGAAGTAATACCAGATAAAACTAACATCTCTAAAGCACATATCTTCATTTACAAGACCAAAGTATAAAATAAACCTGACCCAAACATATACATATGAACTATTTAAGCAAGGAGACAAAATGTTTTCATGCATAATATCTATGTTCATAAAATAAAAAGATAAAGGATAATATCTTCATTTACAAGTCTTATCTACCTGCAAAATGTATGGTTACATACAAAGGTTTATACCAAGCAAACATGATGATAATTATGTAAACATATATTGAGACAAGCATTAAATTGTAGCCTACAATATATCATTTCAAGTATACATCAGGCCAAGCTTGTGCTAGAAGGAAATCTTCCCTGGTCAAAGAAGGAGGCTAGAAAAAATATCTCTGAGCAATTGTTTGTACCAGAAATTACCTATTCCCTGTAAACTTGGTTCTATATATATATATATATATATACATATATATATCAATCTTTTTTTTTCATTTCGTACATCAAACTTAGCTTTCCTGAAATAAGAGAACATTTAATCTTACTACAAAAGCTGAAGTAACAATTCAAGTTACAATTTTCAACTCAACACAAACAAGAAGATTTAAAGGATCAGGCTGATAGTTTTTCAAATCCAGAAAGTTATTCTCTGTTCTCCGTTCAAAGATGTGAGTAAACCTTTAACTAAAATGCTCATAGAATAAATGTTGTGCATATATATGTTCTTGATGATATGTAAGCTGCATATTTATATATAGATAAATTTCAGTGTATATATATGTGTGTGTGCCTAATTGTGTATGATTTGGGTGTGACTGTAAATTTCTGTGACAAATTTACAGTTCAACACAAGTCAGGAAATTAAGAATCTACCTAACAGATCATTGTTATGAAATAAATCTTGAA